>CM028923.1:15128678-15728678 GCA_016801845.1 Polydactylus sextarius | reverse complement strand
TAAGCCACAATGTAGAAATTGAACACATAATCATCTGTGTCTGCAAGTTTAATTCACAAGGTTGGTCCTGGTGGATGATGACTGAATTTCTGTCTCAGTGAAAACCTGTTCAGTGTTCACACTGGTTGCTTCACTTCACTATCTTTGTCTTCTCTGTGGAAACTCACTTGTCATTGTGTTGACACTCTATCCACTGCCTGGGACATGCTGCTCATAGCTAACAAGTCAATCAAAAGTGCAGTCCTCTTTCTGTTTTGGTTGCAGATGTACTTCCATTCTGTTGCAGCTGGAATTGCATTGAGTGGAAAAAAAAAGGCTTATTGGAGTTACTCTAAACACAGATGGTGTCATTATTCCTCAGCCATTTCATTGTGTAATCAGCATTAACTTCATGATGATAAGAAAAAATAAATAAATAAATAAAAAATGTTTATTGTGACCTTAAAGAAGAATAGTAATGTCCACACTAATGATTACCACTGATTCACAAATACACAGAGCTGCACTGAGCACGTGCCAAGTAAACAGCTGACAGCTGTGGAGTTAACGGCTGCATTTTCGAAAGGCCAAGAACAACTCACAAACTTTCCAAAGGTAAACAAGGTCTACAGGAACCAGCAGGCTAACTTGCACTTATACCCAGTCAGACGTGTGTGTGGCTTTGGAGGCTTTCACACTTATACACTTTGTACAAGTACAAGGAAGAGTCTAATTTCATAAAACGGCTGGATTTCTATCAAGAATCATTTAAATAGTTGTAAATACTGTGCAAGTGTTTTTAGTTGCTCATTAAATCACACTTGGTGATTCTGTGAGCATCAGGAGGCTGTTTCTGGACTCAACTACAGTGTGGGTGTTCATGGTGATGAAGAAACATGTCACCAGGAGCATCAGTGATGAGGATCCATGTCACAGCAGCCTACAAACACCTGGCAAATACCTGCTTTTGGGATGAATGTGCTGTTGTTTTAGCCTTGCACATGTACTATTTAGTGATAATAAGAAGAGTATGGAACACTGTGAGCCTCCGTTTACTATGTGCAGCGTTTCCAACACTTATTTTGACCTCTGGTTATTATTAGAACACAGTAACAGAGAGAAATGTCTGCTTGTCGTTCCTGTCCTCGACACCGACCTCACACCCGACTCACACACCTCTGTCTGCCACATAGCTCTGTCAAACACCTACAGGCACACATTCATCCGCAGATCAATAAAAACAAACTTGGTATTTAGTAGCATTACCATTCCTCTCATTCGTTTCCCCTGAAGGCCCCTGTGGCGATGTCTGCCCTGTCTGCGCCCCAGCCAACATGACTCCCACCCATCCCCATACCGTCAAATGTCACAGCCAGAGCACTGGCAGCACAGCACTCTGTCTGCCTCTGGAACACAAACTCTGAGACACAGTTCTTAGACTCTTGTTCTGCTTGTGATAGTCACTGACATGTTCTCCTGTGTAGAACATTATTTTTGACTCTGACACCTACTGTATCTTTCATTAAAAGAGACTGAAAAACAAGGTATTGTTGTATTTTTTTTTTTATTGTTATTGTTATATATAACATTCCAATAGAACATTCCCTGGAAATGTCTTTACAATAACACATCTGATAATATATGTCCAGGGGAAAACATGGAAATAGTCTTCAATGTATTTAGCAAGAAAAATAAGGGGCTGAAGTTTGGACCTTGCTTCCCATAACAATTCTTTTTTCACGCTCTATTAGTAGCAGCAATCTGTCCTTAACCTTAGCAAGGACTGATTACCTTACCTTTTTAGTAATGGCACAGGCACAAGCAGACACAAACTTGAAAGAGCAAGTTTAAAAGCTTCAAAAGAGCAGCTAAGGAGGAGGTGGCGTTAAAGAAGAGTGAGTTCTAAAAGGAGCAGTGCATTGGAGGGAGCTGGCAGAACGGTAACAGACAGATTCAGGTAGCAGGTGTACGATGAGCAAGATAAGTGATTCAGGATTCCTGAGTGTAAGAAGAAAACACACACACACACACAAAAGGATTAGTAAATAGTTACATGAGCAAACAAGGTGAATGATCTAACAAAGAGTGAAATGTTTACCTTATGAATAACTGGATGCATGAACACTGACTGAGTCAGGAGTCAAAACAGGTAGCCACAGCTACACACACACACACACACACACACACACACAAGCAGGTTAAGACAGGATTCACAAGGACTTATATTTCAACAGTGTAAATGTCAGGGTCCAGCAGCCTCTCTCTCTCTGCCTTCATGTTTCTAGTCTGTTTCTGATTTGTTGCTGTGTGTGTCTGTGTGTGTGTGTGTACAGGGCATGGCCACCTGGCTCTCCTCCAATCAGCTGCTCACCTGTGTGATCACTTCTAGGCAAGCCAGTGATCAACCAGCCACGGTTTTTAAACCTCGCCTCTCACTCAACCCTCCAACAGACTGTTCCGCCTCTCATGCGTTTACAGATCTTGGCCAACGTTGTAGTTGTCTTTGTGTCAGTTCAGAACCTTGTCTGATCTCCTTGCCATACTCATCTGGTCAGCACTGCCTCAGCATCTAAATAGAAGTTGTATTGTACGACTCTATGTGTTCAGGACTTAGAGAACCAAAGGGTAAATGGAGTTTTATGAAGAGCTTGTCTGGCTGTCATGCTTCACATTATGAGTCACACTCACTCTTATCTCACTCACTTTATATAGCACTTACATACTTTCAACTACCATTTGGTGATATTTGGGGTTCGGTACCTGGCCTAAGGACACTTCAACATGTGGACAGCAAAGAGCCGAGATTCAAGCCATCAATCTTCCAATTAGAACTAAAAGCACAGTAAGTAGTGCACCTGTGGTTTTGCAGTTTGCAAAATACTCCAAAGACCAATCCAGGCGTAAATTTTCTTTGCTTTTAGTCTGCACTAAACACACCATCAAGTTTTTAGAAGGCACAGACAAACAGTGCATTAAGAAGCACCAATACCAATGAAATGTACATATCCGTTCACTACTTCTTTATCAACATCTACTGGCCTGATTGTAATGATAACTGGTACAAATATGCATGAATTCATAAGAATACATATTTACCCAGGTTGGTAGCCCCCTCACATCTAGAAATAGCTCCAGGCGAAAATTTTCAGTTGACCTGTAACTCATCCACTGAACATCCATTTCTGTACATTTTTCTGCTCCAGGCAAGACAGTCCCTCAGCACCTCTTTAGGGAATTGTTCTTTTCATTAGAATATTTTTTGTTTTCAATAACATTATTTATAATTCTTATGATTCAGAGGCATCTACGTGATTGAGAGGGAAGAAACTTCCATAATTAACGAAGTCAGACATGTTTAAGTGTGCAACTTTGACTATAATATCAATCTACATGTATATAGATTTAAATAGATGTAGAAGGGTACAGCGGTTTTAGCATGGTACCACAACAACATCACCTTTTAAGAATGAACAACATTCTTGTAGAAAACCAGGGAAACTCAGGAGAAAGGAGGGAACACTGTATCTCAAGAACAAAAATACTTGCTACACTTGTTCAGTTCGGCAGTTGATACTTGAAGAGCTATGAATGCAGCAGAGCTGTTCCAGCTACCAGCTGTATAACTTTTGGAAAGAAAACTTTTTTCTTGGCAAGAACTTCTACTTTACTAGTGGGAGTTTAGTAGGCACATTTATACGTTTCCTGACTACAGCCTTTTTCTAACCTTAAATATCAACAGGTTGGATCCACATTCGTTTTTTTCCAACCTCCCTTCACAATTTCTTACTACGTATATGTGTCCTCTGATCTAATGCCCCTTCTGTCAGGATGGCATCACTCTTCAGTGGCTTTCTGTTAAATGTTAAGATAAATCCATGTATTGGCCTCTCAAAGTTATGGTGAAGGCTTAATTTAGTGTGTTAGTGGTTTAGACTTTGTGGTATGTGCTAAAATGATGCCCTGGTTACAGGGCATCACTTGGTTTAGATAAGGAAACAAATCATGGTCATAAAAGAAACTGTCAGACAGAAGAGCATAATAAAGCTTAACTCTTGTGAAAGTCAACATTTAAGGAACAAAAATGGAGAGGATAGTTCATTTCAAAGCTTGATGCTGTAATTATACTGCACACATGCAAATAACTAGGAGGGTCTGGTTTGATAAAGACATTTATTGATCCTAAAAGAAATTTTTTTGCCAGATATGCTCCAAATTACAATATATACAATACTGTATCTTTTTCTTCTGCATCTTCTTTATCTCCTTTTGTCCCCATTCCTAAGGGAAACTTTATTCTTGTTCAGTGATGCATTAATGTCCTTAGTCACCCAGGGTTTGTTTTTGGAAAACAGTGCATGGTTCAGATGGGGATTTTACTGTCCATGCAAAAATGAACATACTGTTATACGATAAGTAGGGACAGGAAACTAAACAGATAACAGAAAATATCATAGCAGACAAGATTAGGGGGGATATCACAGGAGCAAACACATGGAACAAGCACAGCTGAGCCGACAAGAAACACTGGGGACAGGTAAGTATATATATATATATATATATATATATATAAACAAACAAGGGAGGCACAGGGGTTACCGCTGTTACCTCACAGCAAGAAGGTCAACTCCCAGGTCGGGTGCAGGGTCTTTCTGTGTGGAGTTTGTTATTCCCGTGTCTGTGTGGGTTTCCTCTGGGAGCTCCGGTTTCCTCCCACCGCCAAAAACATGCAACATTAGGGATAGGTGAGTTAAGCACACTACATTGCCCGTAGGTGTGGATGTGAGTGCAAATGGTTGTTAGTCTGTGTATGTGGCCCTGCGACAAGCTGGCGACTGTCCAGGGTGTACCCTGCCTTCGCCTGTAAGCAGCTGGGATAGGCTCTAACCTCTTGATGTCAAGGGCCGCCATTTACTGCACATATTATGAGCTAGTTCAGATAACTAATGCACTTATTTTAGTTAAAGTAGTCACAGTGTTTGTTTTTGGGATAAAGAGGGAAACAGGAGGATGAAGATGAATTTGATGATCCCCATTTTTTTTTACCTATCTGACTATACGACAGAGAGCATTTCCGGAATCTCGCTTTGCCGGTTGTATTCCTTCCACAACAACATCACCACGCGTCTCCTCTTTAGATTTGATCTCAATATTTGCAATTAAACAATTTGTTGTTTCAATTCCAACAAATGTCTTCTCTCTGTCTCCATTGTTTATTCCATTGTTCCATTGTTATGTGTGGAGGAACAAGGCCGGCTGGTAAATAAATCAGCCATTGTTTCCGTTACAATAATCGTAAAGGAAAGAAACATATCTCCCCCTGCTGTTATGGCGGTGAATTGCTTTACGACACCTTCCAGCCTACGTTGAACTCTGAAAGAGTTCATGACTGCGGTCATAACTGAGCCAAGACCACAAAGGTTTAAAATAGACTGAATGGATATTTTTTGATTTGTCTTTTCTTTGCCTTGTCTTGCTATACAGTGAATTGAATTTACTGCAGATGAGATAATGATCAAATAATATAATCACATAACTTCCAACAATTACATTATTAAACCTGCTCTTCTCTTGCAGTTTGTTTCCATTTTGTTTTATCAGAATGTGAGTAATTTTCTCATTGTTCATTCAATAAAACCACTCAGCTGATTGCATTCCTCTGAAGGTACCTCAACTACTGAGCTTTACACCTGATGAATCTAAGCCCAGCATTCACTCTTCTTCAGCTCTGGTCAGGTTTCCTATAACTCTCAAGATAAATGTCTGTCTCTTCAGCTTGTAAATCTTCTTTTGTGATTATCAGCTACTCACTAACAGAGTTGTTTCTCCAACTGCAGGAAAACAGCTGCCGGGGAGCACAACAGGCCTATTTGAATTGTTGGACTAATTGTAATGTGGGTAGCAATTGAAATGTTTGGAACCGGGATGCTGAGGGGTTTTTGAGAACTGAGTCAGAGGGTTGAAAGAAGAGGGAAGAAAGCACAATGAACTGAGACAGTGAATTCTGAGCTCTGAGGGGCTGAAATACAATTCAAAGCGGTAAAACACACATGTGCTGCAGAGAATTTGATGTTTTTTTTTAATATGTTTATGTAAATTAGGAGTTATTAGCTGTCACAGCAAATAGATACAAGTGTTCTGTGTCACATGGAGGAATGGCTTCATTTTAACAGATCCAAGGTCAAATTAGTTACAAAGCACTGAGCTAAAAGAGGCTAACTGCTTCTATAGGGCTGAGTAATTCAACAATTCACACATGCATTCGCACAGCATCAACACACACACACACACACACACACACACACACACACACACACAATGATGCTATGCCATGGGCTGTGATTTAGCTCTGTGCTTTGAATATGTCTTTGAATACTGTAATACATCCAAGTATGCAATGTTTGTAACTGAGGGGCTAAAGCATTCAACACAATCAAAGTGCTGCTTTCAGTACCATTGCACTTATTGTAACCCCTTTCCTGTCAGGTTTCTCTGCACACACACACACACACACACACACACCTGAGATATTGTCACCGCACTTATTCCTTTTTATAGCTTAGCAGGCACTCAGCAAGTTATGGGTAATAGCCGAGGTCTATCAAGAAATACTAAAAACAGTCAATACATTAAATCTTAATGCTGTTTGTCCCTCCTTGACCTCTACAGTCTGAGGGAGGATCTAACAAGCTCGTCTGCACCGACACATGCTCTAATCAGCTAAGGACCCGTCTGTAACACTGGGGCTTAGTAATTAGGTGGTTTTATAGACGGATCCTGGGGGAGCACACACGCACACACACACACGCAAAGAGACAAAGACAAATCTATGTCTCTTGTCCTGTCGAGGGCATTGACACACTTAGAAATTGAGCCATTTTGATTTGTAATGCTGTTTAATTGTTCTTGAATACCAAATTCAACATCATCAACATCCACCTCCTTTAAAGTCATTTTCATCAGTAGCAGCAAACAGGATCCTGCTGGATGGATGAAATCACAGAGAATGAAATATTCAGTGTTTATTCATTTAGTGTGTTTAGTATTCTCCCCGTGACTGGGCTTTGTTGGGTGGAGGGGACGTTTGAACGAATGCTGCTAATAATGAAATGTTATTGACTTGTTCTCCCTCAAACAAATAATATTAATCACTTAAAGATGAGCTGAGTATCATTTTCCCATTATTTTAGAGGTGCTGTGAAAGGAGCAACGTGCTGCTGTTCGTCGGCTTCAGGAATGTGGTTTGTGATTTATGATTCTGTTATCCAAAGAATGCCAGAGGAGGAGAGAGAGTGATTCCATTGAGATCATGTCGTGAAGAAACTTTAATAATTCCTAAGATCTAAACTGTCTTTCTTTGAGGTAATTAACAGTCAAAGTATCAACCAGAGATTAGTTTTATTAGTTTTTGTGTCAATAATTCCAGTTTTTGCTTCAGGGTAGTAGTTCTTCATTTACTGCTGCTTTTGGGTTTTGTTCATTTTGGCCGATCTCTTAGTCGTATATCTCCTTTTAACATACTAAAATCTGGGGAAAGAACTCCTCTGTTTGTCTTTATTCTGTCCAGGTGACATATTAATCGTGAAAGAACAGAAATCTACCCCAGAATTTCCAAGTATCCTCGTAGCAGAGCTATTAATTATCTGTTGACTGATGGGTTGTCTCTAGGTTCTTTACTTGGTCCATTGCTAGCACACTACATAAATATAAGTATATAAATTACATTCAGTACTTCAATGTTGATTTTCTTTTTTTGCAGATGACACAGTTGTGTATGTCCTGGCCTCTGACTCGTCTTCAGATTGATGCTTTCCATTTATCACTTTTTAATCAGAGACTTGTTTTAAATGCAGATGAAGATGAAGTACACGCTAATCAGTCTCTCCTTCCAATAAAAGTTTTAGATGGAACAAATGTCAGACGTGCTGAATTCACAGCAAACTCTTTCATATTTTACAGCTGAACAACATCATGCAACAAATAAACACAGTCTTTGGCTAATTAAAAGGAAAAAAAACAAAGTTTATAATAATGTTTCCATATTAACTGTATACTGTAAGAATATAGTAGTAGTAGTATAGTGCAGAGATATTATTATTATTTATCTTATTTAATTTACACATCTATCTTATTTATCTTTTACCATCTGAACGTGTAGTTTAAATCCTTCTTGTTAAATGAGTTCAGTTTTTTTTTTTTTTTCATGGACCATAAGTTCAGATAGCAGGGTGTGTAGTACTGATCCAGCATCAGTGGATTTCTTAGGAAGGATGTAATTAAAAGGGTCTGATGGTTGCAAAAGAAAAATTCCAGTTTCTTTAGGCCAAATATTCAACAACATTTGATCTGGGAGTCTAAACTTGATATTTTTTTAAAAATAAAATCTAGGTACTTAAATTTTCAATAGATGGAAACTTAAATTACCACTATAAATCCAACCATACAACTCAAGATTTATGGTTTCCAAAGTCAAACGTGCTATTACATATTACTATTTAAACTTCAACATTCACCTGCAGTTACATTTTTAATCAAATGTCATCTTCTTTTCTTCTGCACAGACAAGCAGAAAAGTTGTAGCCAGACAGGACGATAGTGACGATAGTTGTGTAACAGAACTTGGCCAGGACCGTGGGAGGAATCCACCTCCCCCTGGAAGACCATTTGACCTACGTGTGTGTTTGGGGTGGGGGGGTTAAAGGGTGTGTGTCTGCGTGTGTGTTCAGTATGTGAGCTATTCCTGACCTCAGGGATAGACTTAACAACGTGTGTGTGCTTTGTCTAGGCTCATTAGGCGTCGTGTGTTAGTGTTGCTGTTGATTAGGGGTCTCTCTCTCTCTCTCTCTCTCTCTCTGTGTGTGTGTGTTTGGGTAGGGGGCTGCTAAGTGGCTTTTTGGGTGGGCGGGGGGGATTTCCAGCAGCAGCAGCAGCTTTAAATTGTGACCTCCTGTGATTGGACAGGAAAAGACAAGGAGAGAACAAACTGTGTTCCTGCAGACGATCAATATTTGAGCAAAAAAGTAAATAAAAACTCTTCTTGGACCAAAATAAGCTCCATGTGGTCTGAGACCCCCACATAATAAACAACAGTGATGTCATTATAACTGTATTAGACTATATATACTATATTAGATTTTTGAAACAAAAAACATGTATTTTTAAGGTATTTCAAGATTAAAAAATGAGTATTTATTAACTGAGTTTCTGAAATGTGGTTTTCAAAACAAATGAAAACTGTATATTAAAACACATTCTAATCTATGTAATCACAAACATGTGTGTGTGTGTGTGTGTTATTTAGAGCAGTACAGTTTATTTATCATATTTTATTTATATATCTATGAATATATGTATATTAACAGTAGTGCGCAGGTCCAGGTCAGACACACTCTCATCATGATTTCTACCGAAAAACTCCCACCTCCTCCCTCCTGTTGACAGAAAAATCATTGCTTGAGTCTTTATCCTCCGCTCGCGCTCCCGTCTCTCGTAAAGCGCGCGAGGGTTTTTTTTCCCTAAGTGTGCGCGCTTGGCACGGCGCCGCGCACTCCAGCCCCAGTGTGTAGTAACCCAGAGCAGCAGAGCTCTCAGCTAGACATGGCGGCGGATCCTAAGCCGGACTGGCTCTCCTGCCTTCCTTCTTCTTGGAGTTATGGGGTGACTCGGGATGGACGCATATTCTTCATCAAGTAAATATGACGCGGATACACGGATTTATGGATACGCTTTGCTTATTTTGCCGACGCATTTTTCCCTGTTTGCCTTTTTCGGGTTCTCTGATCACCTTTTCCCCCCGTTTTCTTCCACTAACAGCGAAAAGGCAAAGAGTACAACCTGGTTGCATCCTGTTACTGGAGAAGCTGTAATCACGGGGCACAGAAAAACTCCAGGTAAATAATTTGGGCATGTGTTTGTTCTCTTCATTCACGCACGCGAATAAGCACGCATGCGGCTCCTGGGAAGCGTTATGTGCGCGTCACGGTCAAGAAAAAAAAAAAAAAAAGGGGCGACAAGTTGCGGGCAGAGCCGTGGAAGACTGTGAGGGCAGATTTGTTCTCTCTCTCTCTCTCTGCAGTAAAGCAACAGCCTCCCGTGCTCCGCTTTCCCTCTCCGCTCTCCTCCGTCGGACCATTACGCACAGCGTCCCTCCACCTCCACCACCTCCTCCTCCTGCTCTCTCCACCTGGACACTTTGCGACACACTTTTTAAAAGTTCCGTCACGTAGGCGTGAACCGATTTCGGTGCCGATTCCCCCGCAGTGACATTTTGACATATTTCCCAACTGAAAGCAGTTGTGCTGCAGACACGCTGTATTTTTCTTCTTCTTTCTTTCTTTTCCTTTCTGTCTGTCTTTCTTTCTTTCTTTCTTTCTCTTTCCCCAGCACCGCTGCTGCAGCTACATTCAAGAACAATGCAGCGCGTCTTGCAAACAGAGATATTCCAAAATAATAACAAAACAAACAAAGAAAACAAAACCAAAACGGGGTTGACGGATGGAGGAGGAGGAGGCATCTTTGCACGCAGATCGCCAGTGTGTTCTAACAGCTGGAGGCCGAGTGATTGAGTAACGCTGTACTATCTGCTCTTGAATTTGGAAAAGGGGGGTGCGGAATTGTGCAAAAGGGCACAAGCCAAATGAGCTATTTGTGGCCCAGACACTGCATTGCTGTGCAGGTGTGTGTGTGTGTGTGTGTGTGTGTGTGTGTGTTGTGATCTTCATCTCTGTGCACACAGCTGCTTACGTTCTTGTGCCTTGTGTTTTTTTTTCTTCTTCCCCTCCCTGTCCTCACAGATTTACCAACAGGATGGGAGGAAGGATACACATTCGAAGGGGCTCGCTGCTTCATCAAGTGAGTTGGAATGCGAGGCGGCGGCGAGAGATAAAGCAGAGATGGAAGGCGGCTGATAGATGCAGAGGAGAGAGAGAGAGGGAGGGAGGCAGCGGTTCACAGTGACCGTCTCAGACGTTGTTTGGTCGGTGTAGAGAAATCCCTCTGCTCTCATCAACGCCCACCTCTCTGCCTCTGCCCTGCTGGAGGAGCAGAGGCAATTCACTTATATATCTGTGTTGGCTCTCGTTTAACACACACACACACACACACACACACACAGCTTTTTCTCTTTCACACACACACATGCAGACAACTGGTGGGAATGAATAGCTCCTTACTTAGCTTTTGTCTCGCTGCTATTGAAGCCCTCTTTCTCTGTCAGTCATGCCCTTGCCCTTCACCTCGCTCTCTTTCTTCAAGCCTCCCTCTTCAAACATACATGTACACACAGACACATATATGCGCGCGCACACAAACACGAACACATACACATACAGGAACGACACAGTCAGGAACAGGTCCATGCTGTCAGTGGGACTCGAGTTTGACAACCAAGTGTGACTCAGAGGCGGCTGTGCTGAACAGGCTCTACTTGTTGGTGTGTTGCATGTGTGCACATGCAAGTGCCTTTTATGTGTGTGTGTGTGTGCGTGTGAGAGCTTTCTTTGCATATTTAAGCACGTGTATATTTTGCGGACCTGTTTGACAACAGAAACGCCCTGCAGCTCTCAGCCTCTCTCACACACACACCCACAGCTCACACTTCCACCCGCTTCCACACACACACACACACACACACACACTCTTTGAGAGTGTGAGCAGGCACTTTCATCCGTTCTACTTTTTTCCCACCTAGTTTTCCTGCTGTTGCTTATGCCGTCTGTGGCCATTTTGAGAGCAGCAGCTGACACATACAGTGAGCTAATATAGCCACTCTATAAATAGCCCCCGAACCGCTGCTCATTGGTATGTATGAATGCATGGATACTCTCGGTGTGTGTGTGTGTGTGTGTGTTTGTAAATATACGGACATGGCAACAACGTGCAGTGGCTGCATCCAAACACAGACAGCCTCTGACCGTCAGATGTAACAAGTGGATAGGCTGTGAATGCAGGTGTGAATGCAGCCACAACACATTAAGAACTAGTTGGGATCAGAGCAGGACACATTCAGAGGCATGAGGTCATGGTGAGCAGCGCTGACTGGCATCGACGTGGTGTTTACTCGTTCTGTTGTGAGCGACACACCCTCAGACTTGACTGTTAATATCCGACCTCAGGAAACTTGATTAAATGCAACGTTATTGGCACGAAATATATAAAAGATGTATCAGTGAAGATAGAACGTTTGACTCCCTCAGGGACAGGGCCTCGGAGAAGTTGTTCTTTATGTTCAGTTCGTAATTCATCCTCATAGGCCAGACCCTCTCCATGAAGTCTGAGGGAGTCACGAGATGATTAATGGAACAGGGTGATTTTTCAAACCTTTATCCTTTACCGTTGCTGTGCTGTTGTACTGAACTTCAATCCATTCTGAGCATCAGCCAAAATGTGTGTGCAGCATTGTGCTTTTAAAACTGTCAGATATCATTTGCACGGCTGTTTACCTTGAATCATAACATGTCTAATTTTAGACTTCAGTCTTGCTGCTGATTGTGTACAGTTGAACCACAGAAACAAGACTCTTTTTATGATTTTTGGCAGCGAAACTGTACCCAGCTTGTATCTTAGCTTTGTTTTTGATGCAGTGATGAATGCCCCTGAAGCTGAGATATGAATCCAGCTTGTATCAGTTTCTTAAAGACTCCAGCTGACTGGATTTTCTGTTCTATTAGAGCCACCCAAGAATCCAATTTTACTGTCCTTGGCAGGATGTAGAACTACTGGAGAAAGTTAGTATCTCTAAACACCTGCGTATCCATTTACACATCTTTCAAAACGTCGGTGCCAGAGAGAGTCACCTCTCGTCCTTCTCATCACGGCTGCCATCACTTCTCTTTATTTTAAACTCACCTGAAAATTCAAACACCCACAAGTGACCATTTACATCCAATGGGGATTATCTGGTGGCTTGTCGCTGTCATTCATTCTTCCAGCAATTTTTTTCTGGACTTTTCTGGAGTTTTCCAATATCACATTAGCCCTCATGCACAATAAGACACCGACTATGTCGCTTATTTTACAGCTATGTTTTTTCCCTTGTGTTCTCTCCGTTTCTATTGATTTTGACATGAAAATAATAATAGTTTCTGCAGAAATCCAACAGAGCACTCTCTTTTCCTCTTTCTGATGGCACCGCAGTTTGCTGCATTCAGCAGGAATACTCCCAACTCTTATTTATTTTTTTTTTTATTTAAAACTAGTCAAAGAAAGGTCAGATTTTTAATTCAAGGTTTGGAAGCGCTGATATAAAGTGAACATCTCTGAATGTAGAGGCAGATGAGCTTTGTCCAAACCTGAGGTAAACTGCCAGAAAACTGCCACCATCTTCTTTCAGGGTGTTTGGTGGAAAACAGATGTTTTTTTGTTTTTGTTTTTTTTTGTTTTTTCATGTTCCAAGTATTCTGTCAGACAGTATGAGAAGTGACTGGGCACTGAAACTGCTCAGTATTTTGTACCTAACGTTAATACAGACTCTGCATTTAGTCAATAGGCAGAGAATAGACATTTTTAGAGGACACCAGGCATTTCCAAACAGTCGCTGCTGTTTTTCTGCTTCTGGCTGACTCAGACTGAACTTCAGCTCGCACAGTGTTGGTGACAATGAACAGCATTTGACACTGAACAATTAGGCCCAGTGTCACATTCAGTGAATAACACTGCAACATCACCAATTCTTCAGATCTTTCAAATTCCTTCCGAATTCCCACTCAGACATTTTTCTGTCGGCCTGTTATTTGAGTCCCGGCCCTGCTGCTCTCTCTCTACATCCATGATGTCAAAGGCCACCGCTGCTCTTGGACGTCTGCTGAATGCTCATCATTCCCCAGGCTCAGCTCCTCAGGGTGGTGGTGGTGGGGCTGCTCTTCCTGCTTTTGTTTAGTAGTCAGGTCTTGACTGTTGATATCCTCAGCAGCGTTGTAAAGCTTTGACAAGAATCCTCCAAACATGAGTTGCCAGCACGTTGGGTTTGTGTAATAAAGCCAGCGTGAGAGAAAACCGACCCCTCGGCTCAAATGCCATCACTTGGCAACATTGGTTTAAAACCACACAAACATTGACACAATCGTGATTTCAGAGCACGCTGAGCTCCGGCGGAATAAAAGGAAGAGATGTTACCGGCCTTTTGTTTCTGCTTTGTGGTCACTGTGTCTTCAGTGCAAACCACTGCTGTTTGAGGAGGAGGGCTGGCCGACTGAGACACTGGGTTGTTGCGTGTTTCTCATTTATATTCAGATCAGAGTTCAGAGCTGCTGCAGTGTCTTCCAAATAACTTTCAAAACATCTTTTTTTCTTCGACTGCCAAGATTTTGAAATCCTGCCAAGGTGTTTAACTCAGCACAACCAACTAATTGCTCCTGATCTCACCCATGGCATGTCAGTGGAGTTTTGACTTGGAATGAAACAGCTGCTCAAGTGTCATGATGGGATATTTGTTAGCTTTTTAACTCTGATAAACAAGGTAGAGCGTGGCAGCTGCTTTGTCTGCTGAAATTAAAAACAGTTTGCAGCCTCTTACCTGTGTTTTTCATTACTGTTACATGAGTTGTTGGTGTCTCAGTGCTGTTGGTCAAAACAGTGGCAACTTTTGCACAGGACTGATAATGTGCATGTTTTGGTACAGCTGCTGAGTCTTTCTCACAGAGGTTTTACTTTGACAGACTTAAGGTGGGGTTTTCCTGTGATTTCCATGTAGTCAGATTAATGTGGTGTCTCCATAGAGGAACTAGTACTTCCACCTCAGTTTGAGTTTGTAGTTGTGGTTGCTGGTCATGCTGTCCATACAGAGAGGAACAATGCTATGCTGTGGTAGTGAAAATAACTATAATAACCCTCTGGAGTTCTTTAGTTTTGGATCATTGACGTGACTTTTGGACACAAACAGAGGAAGTGAAAATTGGCTGATTCCATAGATTCCACTTTTGTGTAACAGGAAGTCTTCTCTTAAAGCCCCGAACTGTCAATGTGTCCTTGTGTCTTAGTGACCACAGGGGTCATGTGGATCAACTGGCAACATGTATATGAGGTAAAAGAACAAATAGAACATTTGGAAACTCGATCAGTGTGTTCATCTTGATGTTGAATAGGTTTTTTTTTTTTGTTTTTTTTTTAAATATGTCCACCATTTTTATTGTAAAGTTAAAAAGCAACACTTATCTAACCTGCATCAACACTAGCAAGGCCCTTAAACCCCACTGATCCAGTGGAGCTGCTCTGTAACTCAGGTCAGACTGTGGTTGTACTGGATTGCGTCACATGGAAACGTCTCTTAACTGTACGAAAATGAGCAGAGATCTGCCTCTTGCTGAAACTACTCTGAGTAAATAAAGGTTAAAAAATAATGGACTCTTGTTTACAATGGAATCACAGTTTGTTTCTTTAGAGCGATGACGTGTGTGTGTGTGTGTGTGTGTGTGTGTTCTCTGTGTGCTGTGTGTGCTGTCCTCCACTCAAATCTCAATCTCCCAGAAGAAATGTCTCTGGTGCCTCAATTTTCTTCACCCCCCTCATCTCACTCCCTCTCTCTCTCTCTCTGTGTGTGTGTGTCCTTTGTCTCCTCCCTGGCTGTTTGATGTTTGCTCCCCAAAGCCTTTACCAGATCCTCACATCTGTGTGTGTGTGTGTGTGTGTGTGTGTGTGTGTGTGTGTGTGTGTGTGTGTGTGTGTGTGTGTGTGTGCGTGTGCCAGTGAGAGAGCATATATGTAAGTAACAGGCACACTCAGAACAAGTAACATTCAGAACAAGCTGGCTTCTCAATCTGGTGTGTGTGTGTGTCTGTCTGTCTGTGTGTATGTTTTCCCTACTTTGTGGGGACTTAAAACTGTTTACACACTCACATTGTGGGGGCCTGTCTCCCTTATGGGCACAAAAGCAGGTTCCCGTAAAGTAAAAAACGAAGGTGAAGACATGATTTAAGGTTAGGATCAGGTTTAGATAAAGGTTAGATAAGTGGTAAGAACAATTGAGATCTCTAGGGTTTCCAGGAAAGTCTCCAGGAAATGAATGCAAGCGAATGAAATGTCCCCTGAGGTCATGAAAACACGAGTGTGTGTGTTTCATGATAATTTTTTTTACAAATCATGCAAGTCACAGAAGCTTGGTAAATACCAGAAGTGTTCCCTATCTGCTCTCACTCCACTATTATGTGAAGAACATGTTTACATTTGCTGATCCACAACTTGGATCCAGTCTGACTTCTTGCTGTCACTTTGCTTGCCCACTGACACCCTGAAAATCTTCAGTATAATTGGATATGATATGATTCCCCCATGCTATCAGACTGTTCTAGGCACCAAATCATTCATTATCCACTGACACACACACACACACACACACTGAAACCTACTCAAACATTCCTCCCATCATCATCTTGGTATATTTTCCAGCCTGAGGTTGTTTTAATTGCCACCTCTGTGTGTCTGTGGGCTGATGTGTCTCAGGGCCGGTTGGGTACAGGAGTTATAGGTGATTTATAACAGCAGACAGGGAGGGGCTGTGTCCATGCATGATGAGCACAGTGTGATGGAGGATATTGATGGAGATGTATGGTGAAGGAGAAGGACATATATAGGACACACTCAGAAACCACAGGCTCTTCACCACTAACACACAAACATGAATGATGGAGAAACAACAACCAAAGATGGATGTTTTGTTTTACTAATTTGGAAACTTGTAACATCATAATGATGTTTTCTACACAAGGACCCGCTGTGGTCGGGAAAATATTGATTTCTGCTTCTCAGTTATTTCGCAAAGATTAAAGTCAAGTGACATTGTGTTGCCGTTAAACGTGTTATATATCAGATCCTCCGGGATTTTCTCCACTTTTTCACATTTTTTGACTAATTGCCGTTGTTTCCTGAGGAACGTTGATCCATTTGTCAGTGAACTCCCTTGTTTCTTTTGGGAGACGCAGGAAGATTTTTAAAAAAGTCTCACATTTACCTTCCAACATCACTGCTAAGGACAACGAGAAACAGTATCTGGGCAGAGTCCACGGAAGAGGGAGGAAACTATTTTATATTGTTGTGGAGCAACAAGAAGAAGTCATCACTTTAACACGGTGGTTTTGTTCCATTGGTTTTTAATTAATTGTTAAAGTATTATCATAAAGCCCTTGTAATAATACTGTTATTGTTATTTTTTTTTTTCCACCTAAATGGGGAAAAATGTAACTTTGACTTGCTCCTGCAACTTTATTGCAACAAAATACCTTAAAACATTGCAACTTTCAAGCATTTTTTTTTTAGGAAAAGCTGCTGAAATCAAGCAAATTAGGCCAAAAAAAATATATACATATGTTATATTAGACTTCGTCCAAACAGAACGCGGTTTGTCATGGTTTGACTCACACTTGTTGATATTTTCATGCTCCCTGGAGATGAAGCCTGAAGATGTTAAATACACCGTTGGGTCTTTTCCACTACTGGAACTTAATGACCTATAACCTGAATCATAACCCATAACCTGAGAACCCTGTGAGGTTCTAGGTTCAGTCTTGTTTACAGACCAGAACCCTCTGGACAGGTCATTAATAGCAGCAACAGCAGCTCTTCAGCAGGTCGTACATCGGACCCTCAGTCCTGACGGGCTGCTACATTATCCAGCTCGTATCAAATAGTCTGATGTCTCCATGAGAATATCCACTAAACTCTAAACACTCATGTGCTGTTGAGTGTAACGCTGCAGTCTCTCTGGGAGGGGGAGGGCCAGGGCCTCAAGCTGCCAGTATGCTATATTTCCAAAAGTGCTAGTAGGACGGTTGAGTAGAATTGAAATATCAGTTTTTACCTCCACTGCGTAATCATACTGCAGTCCCTCACGTCTTGCATTAGTCTGTTATGAATTGTCGCTGGCACCATACACATGCTGCGTCTGTGGCTCATAAATAGCAGTTTCATCAGAGATATTAAAGCTGGGCGTTTCACCTGGAACATGGGACATTTCTAAAAAGCTAAACATCGATATCACTGCATTTACAAAGGATTGTACCTCAGTCTTTTTGAGCAGAGTCTTCTTCCCGCAGGTTGACTCCAGCTCAATTTTTAAAGCCCAGTGTACAAACACTACATCGTGTTTTTGCTTTTATTCTGAAAGTCCTAACTAGGAGTCGTGATTGGTATCTCTCCATCAGTCAGATGTTTTGTTTGTTCAGTCTTCCCCCACAATGTTGTCATTTGTTTACCAATCAGACATTTTGTGCTCAGTTCATATTCAACGACTGAATCATCTAAAATGTGTTATACTAGATCTGAAGAGTAAATCATATACTAAATTAAGGCTGTGCACCTCTATCTGCCAGAGTAAAATACGGCTGAAATGGTGACATTTTTTTAACATTTAACCTTTCACTATTAAAACAAAAGACAGCAGTTGCCTCATGCGCTGGCTGCAGTTTTAAAAAGAGCAAGGAAGAATTGATTTGTAGGAAAGAATGCAGTTCTGTTGGCCTTTGAAACAAAGTTTATTACTTAATGATGTGGTATCGAATGCGTTCACGGACTCATGTACTCATGTATCAGCCAATATCAGTGTGTGACGGTTGTGTTTGACGTTGGCTCTGAATGTTCCTCTCAGTGTGAGGACAACATAGTTCGAGTGAAGAGAGTGAGAAGGGCGAGAGGACGCCCTGGCTGGTTTGGAATGTGACTTAACTGACTCTGACATGCAGCCGACCTTTGACCTCTGCATTGCGACAGTTAACAAACGCGGGCCTGGTTTGTGGAGCAGTCATTTAGCTCCAAGCACATGGAGATGAAAGCGGAGGAGAGCTTTTCAAAGGTTGGCTGAGCTGCTGCTGCTCTCTGCCACAGATGGATGAATAAAAAATGAACAGAAAAAGGACGAGTGAATGAAATGAAAGAGAATTATAGAGTGAAACCTGGAATTGACACTGAGAAGATAGGAGGGGTCCTGTCAGACCACCGTGGCAGTCTCAACCTATTTCCCTTATTTTCTCTCTCTCTCTCTCTCTCTCCCCTGTGTGTGTGTGTGTGTGTGTGTGCGCGTGCGTGCGTGCGTGTTTGGTTGAGCTTGGCAGCAGCTCAGTGCTGTGGGAACACCACAAAATAAACATTTAGAGTAACATGAATGTAGCGTCTCCGCTCCTCGTCCGCTAGGAAACACGACTTCATACGTTTCTGAAGCAGCTTGATTCAGACTCACTGTACAATTCAGTGATGCTCAGCAGAAAGTGCAGTTCGCCTCGTTGTGTGAAATGTACATCTCACAAATGTGCAAAAATGAAAAAGAAAAATGGAGACAATGATTAAATTGTGACACAGATCAAATGTCCTGTTGCAGTATTTTTAATGCCACACGAACATTAACTGTATCTTGAGGTAGTATCTTCTGAAAAATCAGAGAAACTGCAGATAAAATACTACAACTACTAAATCAGAAGGTGACTGCACAGTTCAACTATTCTTCTTCACCGATGCATCTCAGTGCGATCTTAAAGAAGTCTTGTTGATTTGCGACGCTCACATCGTGTGTTGCTTTAAAGGCTAAGTTTCACACATCAGTATGCGTCTGGATGTCGAGTTGCACCGCTGCACATGTGAGGGAAAAAAAAGTTCCAAACAGACGTCCGTCTGTTCCTCCTGAGGTTCTGTGAAGGACTCAGACCTCAGTGGCCTCAGCGCTGCTCGTTTTTGCTTGAGGCGAGAAGCTCCAGGCTACATTAGTTACTACTGGTGTGACAAGCTGCAAATCTCTGAGCAGATTGTCACTGGCTGGGTTGATGTTAGGTAATGGAGGTTTTGAAAACCCCAGGCAGAGAATGTATGCAAGTAATGTAGAGTGTATACAGTGCATCTTTTCAAAGAAAGCAGCAGATTGTTGCTGGAAAGTGAACCTGAAGGGCTGGATACCTGACTATGATACTTGTGCGGCACTGACTTAAGTGCTGAGATATTATTAATGAAAACTGCCCTGTCATCCCAAACCAAAGGTTGATTCCAAAGGAGTCGGTATCATCAGTGTTAGCGAGTCAGTTGGCAGCAAAACTAGCACATGAAAATGCAATAGCACCTGAATGCAGAGATCACCAATCCTCTGTGCTATTAATCATTAGCTCTGTGCAGCCTCTCAGTTTAGCTGATGCTAAGTGTTGCTTTAGTAACTTAATGACTAACATCGACTGTATTCTATCTCATCAACTGATTACTAATGGCTAATTAAGACCCTAAGGTGTTGACCATCCTCCAAACAAGCTAGATCCTAATCTGCGATGAGCATCTGTGTGATTGATTTTATGTGCGTGCGTGCGTGTGTAATTTAATAATTTCTCATTATTTGAACAAAGTCAGTTAAGCTATTGAATACCCTCTGAAATTTTACTGTGGTGCATGTTACAGTAAATAAGGCACAGATCGTGTGTAAATGTTACAGTGTTTAGGAGCCTCTGCAGTGTTTGCTTCTGATACTCAAATGAGACAAAGACCAGTAAGTGGAGGATAATGGTGGTAAATAGGGAGTGACCAGGATGTGAAAGGTCCCTCGAAATGTTGTTGTTTACTGTCATCTACTCATCTACTCATCTGAGTAGATGACAGGAGTGAACATCTTTTAGGTTTGGAAGAGTTGTGCTGATAATCCAGAGTCGTCTTCACCGTCTGTCTGAGACAGTCGCTTGGATTTTCTTTATCACAGCTGCAGTGTTTACACCTCAGGTCAGATCATTAGATACATGGACTCCAACGTATTTAAAACTAACAACCTGCTCACCTTTAACATACAATCCATTTTCTGCACTTTCTTATTTTTCCTAAAGTCAATAATAGTTTATTTTGACTTCTTTGTGTTCTGAATCACATCATTGGCTTCACACCAGTAATCAGTGTTGGACCTCCTCTGCGGTTCATTTCATTGTTTGTCCCACAATGGCCATATTATCTGCAAATTTGAATAAGGTGTTAGAGCGGTGGCTGGGAGTGCAATCATAGGTGAAGACAGAGAGCAAAAGAGAGAGAAAAGGTTTATCTTTATTAGAGTCATTATAAAAAAAAAAAAAAAAAAAGCAACAGAACGGAGAAATTCAGGGGAATTAAAGAGCAGAAGGGGGAGACGGGGAGGTGAAGAGGACGTGTCACTCAGTGAGACACTCAAGGCCAAGGGACACACAGACAGAGTGTTCCTGTGAGTGTTACAGTCATTACTCTCACCGCAATATCATGAGTGTTTTTTTTTTTTGGAGGGGGTCGGAGGGGGGGGCGACAGACCGTTTCTAACTGGGTCGTTGGCTGGGTGGAGCACAACTACTCATGGATGGTTTCCTGTAAATCTAAATACACACACACACACACACTAACGCCGCATTAAAGACACATTTAGTGTAAGTGAATTCGTTCACCACATGTGACTTTTGCCCTCATGCAGCGAGCGGTTGCTGTTGTGTGCCTGGAACTGTGAAACACATTCTACATGTTCAGATGTTCAAACGTTAATACACGTGAAGTTTGTAAACATTGTGCTTTTAGATCAGATCGTATGAAGCTGGATTCATTCCTGTGGAGAACGTGGACCACTGCAGGAACAGGACTGACTGTGTTTACATGGCCCGCAGTGTTCTGATACGCGTAACATTAACCAGTCACAGTGCTTTTTTTTTTTTCCATTTTATTACAATTATGGATTTGTTTTTCAGTTCTGTCTTTTCTTTAGTGATTAGCTAAGATGCGGAAACACAGTAAATACAGGAAAGAAACACGATGAACAGACAGGTTGGGAACACTCTTCTGAGGGGAAAAAAATAAATAAAAAATAAGTGGACGTATAAGATCCATGAATATCAGCGTGCAGCATTTCGGCACACAGGTCAGTAACCACGGCCCGCTGTGTTGTCTGCCTGCTGTGTTTCCTGTTTGCAGAGAAACACTATGGGATGACAAGATATTTATAAAAATAGCATTTCCAGGCCCTATAAGGTAATATACGCATATGATAATTTATGCTGATTAAAAATTCATAGAACAAAAAGTGATAATTGACCTGTTTTGTAGGTGGTTTCCATAGTTTTTCTAATGGTGGCACATGTTGAAATGCTTCAGAAACGTAGTAAATGCTGCTGAGACAAACCGTATCAAGATCCGTTGATATATTCACGGCTGATGTGTCAACACAGGGAAATAGGACACTGGAGTTTTTTCTCTGACAAGTGGCAACATGACACTGTGGATCAGGACATGACATGCAAAGGTTTGTCCACACCTTGGGAAAATTCACAGATTTGGTCTATTTAGTTTTTAAGTGAAAAGAAGTAAATCGAAGGCCTACAGCCGACGTATTTTAAGAAGAGCTTCCTCTGATGTCGAGTGCTGCATTTTAATGTCATGAACAAACAGACAAACAGTAGGTGAACTCATGTCATGTCAGGTCACATCAGGAGTATCTAAACTTCACCCTGTGTTTCTTAAAGTGAATCTTGAAATTTCAGTCACGGATCATTGTCCTGTTTTTGACCCGAGCCTCGTTTCATTTTCACTTTCTTGGGTGACTGCAGAACGTTTGCCTCCAGAAATGTTCTGATATATAGTTTCCTCTATCTGCGTAATGTTTCGCTGCCACACAACCCCGGAGCCGATTATTTTCCCAATGCTTAACAGCTGCTGAGGTGTTTTTCTCATTAAATTCTGCTCTTTTTCTTTCTCGCACGTTGACCTCACACCAAGAGCTCAGCTTTAACTTCCTCTGTCCGAGGAAGTGATTGTTTCAAAAATGACTCAGTGTTATGTTCAGTGGCAGAAAGAACCCGAAAAGTCACATAACAACAGCACTTAAAAATCAACACCTCTTTAAAACACATGTATTTTTAAATTTTAAACATTCCCTGATTCCAACAAGGAAGATAAAGTTTAATGTATGTTAATTAATGTGTCCGTGGTTTCTGACACCAGGATATCTCAAAATGTGCATGACCAATAAATTTGCTGGAGCGACCTGGCCTGGAGCCGGAGAAAAATCAATTAGACTTTGGTGGTGATCCAGATCTGGGAGTTCCACCATTAAACAATTATTGATTGGAGCCATAACTGTGAAACTAATGGAGATAGAGGCTTGATTCTAATTCCTATGGGCATGTTTGCAAAGTCAAGAAATCAATTCAACTTCAAATTGAAGCCATAGTAATGATGTGTTTGGGTGGAACAGTAAATTGGACAATTGCAGAGCGCTGGCGGAGGTTTTGCTCTGTTTTGCAAGGGTGGGCTCACTTTTATTTTGTTTATTTTTTTTTTGTGGTCATCTCATTTCAAAAATGAAACTTGTCGAAAATGCAGTTGTTTTGCAGCCCACTCTTTGTCCCATGTCAGAGTGACTGTGGATGTCTACAGACTTACAACCAGACTTTGACTTTTCAAACTTTGAACGTCAAAATCACATCAGAGTTAGTCACAGAGCAAAGACACTGAACTAATTTAACCTTTTAAACCTCTGAAAATGTCTTAGTGCCAAAATATGTGCACTTTAAGGCTGCTGATGTTGTTTACTGCTGAGTGAATCTTCACTGTGACAGGACGCTCTGAACTGAACTGGAGTCAGGGCACAAATACCACCAGCCACCAACATTTAGCACACTTACCCTAAATGTGATCACATGGTTGATAAAGTTCTGTGTCACTTGATGTCACTCGGCATGCTAATGGACTGGATTGGCTCTCACCAATGTGTTTGCATGTGATACTACTTTGCATATCCTTCAGAGACTTTGGTTGTTCACATTGTTTGGGTTGAAAACAACAGAGAAGTCAGGTCACGCGGACACAGATTCCGGCCAAACAGTCGGTTGAAAGTTATGAACAGAAATGATGGTTGTAGCTGCCAACACTTATTCTGCCAATATCATACACAGCACAGCCTTCATACACGGTGAAGAAGAACAGGAAAAACCCTGATTATTTCGACTTGGGTGTTTTCATGCGTCACACCAACCCTGGTGTAACCTTGTAGTCACACCACAAACAGGCCGACTTTGTTGTGTTACCTAGTGAAACCTGACGGAGCGTAGCTCCTATGGGACTACCTGAGTGGTTTGCATTAAGGTTAATGCAGAATTTTAGATTGATGTAACATTCAGGTGTGGTCCTTGTTGTCCAAGTCCGAAATTCTGGATGTATCTGACTAACAGTGAAATAGGAATAGGAAAGGAATCAGAGTTTTGCAGCCGTTTTACCGGAGGTGAAATGGAGGTAGAAACTTTACAATACTGTTACCTATGAGACATAAACCATGTAGGGAAGGGATACTTTAAAAACATGTAACTATAACGTTGAAAACCATGGGTCATCTCTTCAGTGTTTCCTGACCTTGTTTTAATGAAGCACTTTTCCTTTTTCTAAACTCAGCTAAATAGTGTTTGTGGAGATCACGAAATGCCCATATGACTAGTTATTATAATTCTTATTAGTGACCGTTTTATAAAGAACTGACAAATACATCAGTGGATTAAACTGAGATAATGTCTAGATGCTTGCACAGAGTTAACTAAACTATCAGTGATGTCATAAGTGATATAAGTGGCTTTAAAGTCGACAGAGAATTATTGAACAGGGTTTTGATCCTTGTTCTGTGATGTGACATATACACAATAAAATGTTGGTTGGATGTGTAACGTCTCAGAAGCTTCATAAAAACCGCTCAGAAAGATATTTTAGGGTGGGGGGTTTTAAACTGGCAACCTCATTACGAAATGCAAACACTTGATACTGATTGGTTCATTCACTGTCTTGGTTCTTCATTGTCACATTTTCTAGCGACATTTAGAATTTCTAGAACTTTTGACATGTTCCTGAATGTGGGTGGAACCGTTCTTCAACAAAGACGAAGTGAAAACACTTTTTGATTCTCTGTCACCTTTAGGGATTGGTTGAAGTGTTGCTGCCTCGATCTTCATCTTTTGTGTTTCTTTTTCAGTCTTATAATGGATACCTAAACAGAATAAATTATGTAAACTGGGGTAATGCACACATCTAAAATGGAACTGACTGCTGGAACCCAGTGTTAAGAAGAAGGATGAGATGAAATGTCCCCGTCTTCAGGATCCCGACAGCAAAAATAATGTGACTGTAGCTCACAAGTGTGTGGGCGAATCTTTGAATATTGGGATGCAGAACTCAGCTGTGGAGTCTACAAAAGCACCTCTGCAAAAGCCTTCAAAATACAGGTTAACCCCTCAAAACTGAAAATAAATAAATAAGTAAATAAATTCTCCCCCAACACACCTGCACTAGTTTTTTCACATCACCATTTACATGGTTTCTGTCATGGAAAACAAACGAACACTCCAGGAGAACAGTGACTAACATGGTGAACATAGTGCTGCAGTGCTAAAAGAAGAGAACATAGTGTTAGAATACAAAATAGTGTTTGCAGAGATGTTTTTTTTTTTTGTTTTTTTTTTCAGCCCATCAAAACATCATGCAAGTCTTCCAAACTTAGTTTCAATGTGACAAAAACTTTTATTATTGGATTTCAAATTTTCCAACACAAGCTTTCAACCTTTTGAAGCTTTTTTTTTTTTTTTTTTGTGAAATATGACACAATATTCATCCTAAGCATTTATTGACGGTCAGTGAGAAGCTTTTATGACCAAACTTTAGGCTGTTGGAGTCGGGAGGATCCTCGCTGGGTGAATTGATTGATCTACCTCTGCTGCTCAGCCACAGAGATGCTAATTGAGACGAGGCTCTGCACAGAGAGAAAACATCACACTGAGTTTGATCAGATCGCCTCAGATTGCTCTCTGGCCTCTTAAGTGCTGAGGTGTCTGTCTCTCGTGTTGCAGTTTTGAACTGCTGGAGCTTCTCCAAGTTCAAATATCTGCAGCATCAGTTGGTTTGAACTCTCATCACACATTATGGTTTTAATATGCACATGAGGTGTGACCCTTTTTTTCAAAACAGAGATTTAGTTTGTGTTGCAGAAGCACATGCTGACTCTTCAATTACCTCCTTTGTCCTTGAAGTCTTTTAGCACAACAGACACAACTTCACCCGTGAGAATGTTGATTACTGATTTTTGTTTTGTTGAGTAAATCCAGGTTTTGTAGCAAGCTTGTTTTGCTCCCCAAAATAGATGGGGAATAGAAAAAGGTATCAGATCAATACAAGTATCAGACATTTCAAATCCTGCCCAGTCTTTTAGTTTGTACCTGCGTCCTCACTATGAGCTCTCTTATTTCTCAAGTGGTCAAAATTCAAACAGACATTTTAGTGAATATCTTTGAAAATTTATTTTGCCCCTTAGGATAAATTATGGCCTAATTACTTTGATTTCCCTCCGAGTACCACCATCAGGTCAAAATCTTTGTTTCTTTGAACAAATACCTGCACAAATGAATGTCATTAACCTATGAAATGCTAAGCTACTGACACGAGGGACTACCTGACATGAAATTATTCAAAGGTGGATTGCATTGGAAACAATGGCATGCAAATGGAAACCGTGAGCGTGTCGGCGTGCTGAAATTTAGCATTTAGCTGAAATCACACGGCTGTTTTACTGATTGTCTCAAGATGGTGCGGTCTATTTACTGGCCGCAGCAGGTTAGAGTGACCTCCTTATCTCAGCTTTTCCGTCTGGAGGTGTAATCTCCACTTCGAGACTGTTAAACATGCCGGGCTAGTTTAACACTGGAAACATGGAGACGTCAATCAAAAGCATTTTATTTTATTTCGCTTGTTTACTTCTCTTTATCTCAGCCTTCCAGGTGTGTACGTTTCAGACTGGTTGTGAGAGGAATGTATGTTGTTGCCTGCTGAGGATGGAGCAACTCTGTTGATGTCTGGATTAAGAATAAAGCTTTTAAGTGTTGCTGGTTTGCTGCTGAGTCGTAGCCTGAGGATACGCCGCTTCTTAGAATCCTAGAGACCACTCAGCCTGCAGATTAAGATTAAAGGTTGCTATAGGATATTATGAAAACAAAGCGCTATAGCGCTATAGATCTGATGTAAAAGAAAAATCTGGATGCATCTGGATCTGAGAAAACAAAAATCCTGAGCTGTAAAAGATTTTTCTTGTTTATCTCTTTGGCTTGTCGCCATAACTCCTCTGTGGTTTCCTCACAACATTCAACATGTCGTCCTGCTCCAGCCATTTACTGCAGCATGACAATTTAATTCGAAGCGGAGCGATAAGAAAGATGTGCAGTTCGTTCTGACCTCTCTGTCTCAGACTCTCACTGATGCACAAGGTCAGACTGAGAATGTTTTTTTTTTTTTTTTTTTTTTTTTTAAGGAATGTTTCATTTTCCTTTAAAGAACAAGATTGTGTTCTCACACTAGGACTGGATGTGAAGATCCAACAAACGAGATTATGGAAAACTGTGTTACATCCAGTCCAAGACAGAAGATAATAACGTCGGCAGCCAAAATAGAATTCAAACATTTTTTTTTTAAAAATAAATTGTTACTTAACAGGTTCACACATTTTATGCAAGTATAAAGGACTCCTAAAGGACTCATAAAAGCTTGTTTCTCAGCATCAGAGCACTTTTAAACTCCAGTATAATTTCTCACAAATGAAATCTATAATATATCCCTGGTAACTAACAAAAAATGTAAATTTCAAATTCTAAATATTTATATTCCTGACACTAAAAAACACCTATAACAGCCGTCTCTAGCATTGAGACTCATCAATTTTAAGATAAATGTAGTAGATAAACAGTTTGTGGAGACGGTCACGTCCACCACTGGCTGACTCCACAAACACTGCTTCAGTGATTATCCCTCATGTGTATGGATGGACTGAGTGAACGTTTTTTTTTTCTTTGGCATCTAGAACTAAAAAGTGTACTACTTTATCATGGTGACCTTCAGTATTTGGACCAAGAGGCTCATAAAAAATAAGTTGTGTGAGACTGACTAGTCTACCGCCGTGTTATTTAATCAACACCTAAATAACATCAGTCTGGTCGGATGTGAGGACTGAGACCAGGATCAGAGCCAAAAGAAAAGAAAAATGTCTGTACATCACTAATGAACAGTGTGAACTAGAAATTATTAAACATCCAATTTAACTTTTGTCAGATGTGTTTGTCTACACTTCAGCTGATGGCGCTCTCTTCTCCACCCTCTCCCTATGTTTTATGGATATTTTCTGTTATGTCACTCCTTGGATTATTCTAGACCCAATAAAGATAAAAACAAACTATAAAATACAGCTTCCTACTAATTACAGACTGTTTTTTGGGGGCCATGTTTCTACCACCTACTCTGGTCAGAGATGACGCTGCAGAACATTTGCAATAGTTTTCCCAGTAGAGATTTCACAGTGAAAAAGTGCTCGGAGCAAAATCTGTGATTCAGTGTGTGTGTGTGATGAGTCTGGAACATTTACTGGAAATACACGCTGCTGCTGCTGCTGATAATGGATTTTCTTTGGAAGTTATTTTTTCAAAGGTGTCAAAAGTCATTTTCTGTCATATGAAAACTTGTGTTTGAAAAGTTTCATTAGTCTTAATGAAGAAAAAAAGAGACAGACAGAGAGTGTAAATGTTAAAGAAAGGTGATCAGTGGTCTTAGTGGCATTATATGGAATCCTCCATCGTTTCCAGTGGCACAGTGTGTTGTGATTGGGTATTTTTGTGAGACTACCAGCTGGATTTATCTTTGTTTGGTCTGATTGCGAGCGATCCAGACTGGAGGTCATTCATTAAGACACAGCAACGGACATCAGGGAGAATAAAAGCTCAGCAGAGGATGAGTGCAGGGTTGTAAACATAAAGATGAGGCAAAAAAAAAAAAAGTCATTTTCTGATCTGTGAATTTCATCAACAACTGGTAGAAAAGGGTTTTGAAATGCAGTGAACTCAAGGCAACACTAGGGAAGAGCTTCAGAAATCCATCTTTCATATGTGTGTGTGTGTGTGTGTTTGATTAGAAAGATCTGTATCATGACTTTATTTAAATTCTTCTGTAGTTCTGGAGGATGGACGTGGATCTTTGTCAAATTAAGCATTTCTGCTGGGATTTAAAGTTCTTCTGAGTTTTTTTTTTTTTTTCCCAACAAAGCTGAATAACCTACTTCAAACTCTCAAACTCCCAAAAGCAACTTGAAAATGTGTGCACCTATATGGAAACTCTGTGCTCACTATTTCATCAGAATCAGCTGCCTCATCATCAGCGCCTGTGAGCCTCCACTGTGATTAACATTGACCACTGGTGGATTAATAAAATCTCTCATGATGGGCTCTGGGCTTACCTTTATTGTGAAAGTGATTTTCTTTCTTGGATAGTTTAACTCAAAGGACATTTTGAAGCCTGGAGAGGTGAATATATTCATTATGTTATAATTATCAGTGTTAAAAAGTAGCCATAAATCTCTGTTAAGCAGGTAACAGTGTTGAACTGAAGAAACCAGCTTACTTTTACATTTGCTCGATGAACTACTTTTTGACAGTTACTTTTTTTGACTTTTGACTAATTTATTAATTGCATCATTGTTTCAGCGCTGTTTTCCTCCTCCCAGTGTTTGTCTACATGTTTCGACGACTTTTGGCGTCATGCATAAAACAAAAAAAACAAACAAAAAAAAAAGTAAAGAGATTAAAGTCAAAATTTGTTGCGCGCATACAGCTGCACTGTGCGGTGAGCTTTTCAGGGGCTTTATTAGCTATTCACAGGATGAAAACTTATCTACAGACTCTTTATTTTACTGTGCACTTCCACAATGAAGATAAATTAAACAATTCATTTGAATTGCAATTAATGTAAAGTGTGTTTAAAGGCATTATACAAACAATTCAATTGTTTAAAATCAATAGTGGGTCTAAAAGCTTCTACACATAATATTATATTATTTAAGTGTTATGGAAATTAGTCGTTCAGTCAGATATGTTACTGGTGTGGACTGAGGGCAAAGTCGTCTCAGAAAATGACTCGTCTACACAGCTTGTCTGATGTAGCTGTGGGTTGAGTCTGTTAAAGATGTAAGACCACTTCTCAAAGTGATCTTCGGGAAGTGAGATCAGAGGCCACAGGACACAGGAAACATGCTCATCTGTTTCCTGTGTAGAATCCTCACACACAACAAGCCCTGTTTTTTTTTCACCTTGCAATTCCGTCCTACTTTCCGTGCAACATATTCACTTTCGCTCATGTGAGCGTATGTCCATTCAGGTCAGAACACAGCAGTTACTGCATGCTGTCCAAACACGCATGCACATACACGCAAGTCCCTTTAATATTTTTCTTCTTCTTTTTTTTTTCTCTTCTATCTATCTCTGGAGGTGTTGACATGGCAACCATTTGGTGTGATGCAATGTTAAGGCAAAGTCTGAATCTCAGATAGATTCAGACTGTGAATACTTGTGTCACTGACTGGTGTTAATATGTGAATGACACAAGTCTGGTCACAACATGTCGTATGACATCTGTGTGAGAGCACCAGTTCTGTATCCCAGCATGCATTTCGCATCAACTGACATTTGATAGCAGTGCACCTTTAGCTGCTTTAAAAGCTGCTCGGATGTGAGGACCTGTTGTTTCACTCGGCTGAAAGCTAAAGAAGAAAAAAGCTTCATAATAGGACCTTTGAGTTGAGTCACTCAGTTGTTGAGTTGTTGAGTTTTTTTGAAGTGCAACCACTTGACCATAGCTGAACTAGTGATGTGAAGGGTGGCATATTCTTGAGGATGTTATAAAATAAATAAATAGGCCATAGTTACCTGCCAACAAGGGGTTGATTGGTCTCTTCAGGTTGGTTATGAGTTGCCGCCCCCAACTGAAGTAGCTGAAGTATCTTGGCATCATGTCTGCAGTGACAATGGACTAACATCAGAGAGCTCAGTGCAGCATCAGATATTAGCTATCCCTAGAAAAAGAGAGAACTGAGCAAAGCTGTCACACCTACGTCAGTCTAGGTTCTGATCACCTATGGTTGTAAGCCTCAGGGAGGGACCAGAAGATACGAGGAGATGAAGTCCACAAAGTGAGCTACAGCTACAGCTACAAGAAAAAAAGAAGAAGCCAATTGAGGTGGTTCTGGTATGTGATCTGGATGCCTCTAGGTTATCTTACAGTGGATGTTTTCCAGTCTGAAATCTCATCTCGCCTGGGAATGTCTCAGGATCTTCCTGGAACTTGAGAGTAGGCCAACAAGGTAGTTTACATGTCCGTCACATGTAGTTGTGTAGAGAGAAATATGAAGATCAAATGGGCAGACTGCCACAAAAATTCCTAAATGCAGTCATGCTTCCCCAGAGGCTGAACCATTTGAATTTTCCAAAACTGACCTTTCCTCTGATTCAGAACTGTTGGCAGACAAAATGTTTGCTGATGAATTAAGTGTCATATTTTCATGTGGATGAATGCTACTCTTGCGTCATCTCCTGACCTAAACTTCTAAATTTTACACGAGTTCAAAATAAAGTCCCACTCCTAAAAAGAGTCATTATAATTACGCCCACTTATTGTATGAAGTAAGGCTGTACCGAGGCACTTAGGTTCTGGCAGTGAGACTGACATCGTGTTGGTGAGGGAATGAGTCTCTGGGCTTGTCTGCTCATGGGAGTCTGCAGACAGACAGACGAGCAGAATGGGGCTGACACATTTACGTAAACAGTGTTGGGCAAAAGGCAGTAATTGAGGAGAAAAATAATATGTAGATGTGTGATGTAGCCTCTTTCTGCCATCCTGGGGAAGAATCAAACTTAGAAGCTCTTAGGATTTATGAATAGTGAGCAGAGTAATCATATTTGTGGAGTAAGCTGTCATTTTGATATCTCCCACACGCACATTCACATCAGAAGTCATTTTCCCGTCATTTAAGCTTTTCTTGTGCCCTCTTTCTGTGACTTTTTTTTTTTTTTAAAACGTTTCAACATAAACTGAGCATTAGCCTGGAAAAACTATAAATGTGTGTGATTCGAGACTTTCTGTGCTCCACTTAGATTATAAATGAATATTAAAACAATCCAGAATATCCAGAATGTGCTTGTTTACAAGTTGTTTACTAGTCTGCGTCCAACACATATGGAAATCATGAGAAAGCCGCAAGGAAGATAGCAGTGAGAGGATGGGCTGGATCTTCCATGATGGAGATCAGTTTGTTGAGTGACTTCCTGTTGCTCAGTGACTCAAACATCTCCAGTTTAGTTCATTCTCCTTGTGTCTCATATCCTGCAACCCACAGCATTTAATGACACTCCAACTGTCTGCTCATGCCCTTCTTGTTCACTGCCTTGTTCCTTTGGTCTAGTCTGTGGTTTAAGTAACACAGGTACTTATAATACTCCTTTACTCGAGCTTCCTCAGCCGTTCCTCAGCCAGTGGATGATTTCTTCACAAAGCTGCCACCAGGTCTCCATATACTTATTCATGTCCGTCCGGTCCACTACCACAGTGTCATCAGAAATTAAGAGTCCCCAGTGGTCCCTACCAGCAACCAGTACCAACTAGGAGGTCTTTGAAAGAACAGAACAGAACTTTATTACTACCACGTAACAAGAGTAGTCTATTTGCTTTATATATCATTTTTGACCTAATTATTTTGCACTGAAATTAATTACACACTCGAGTCTGTCTGGCTCTGACAGCGTTTTGCATGACGTGCATCTGCGCAATATCATAGCCCATGATTTATATTCTGTGTCAACTAGTGATATCAGCACAAGAACTGTTGAGGAATATTTAGAGAATTGTCTTTGTCATGTTGTAATAATTTACACACACTATGTGCATATCCTCACACAGAGTGAGACTGAAGATAGGAGCTCTGTTTTGTGGCCGAGACACAAATAGACTATTAACTTAATATCATTTTTGCGTATGGATGATGGGTAAAGGATAATGTTCTGCCAGGCGGTCATTATCGTGGAATAACCCCCGACAGAGTGATGCAGGACGGAAATGACGGGACTATTTGCGGAGTGATATGAACGACATACTTAGCAACGGACTGATATACTTAGCAATGGTCCGTTATCAAGAAATATCAGACTGTAGAACGTTAGGAAATCCTGTGGAAGCAAATGGAGCATTCAACAGCATTAGGCCTTCTAGCCCTTTCTTCAATCTGTCTATCTGTGGGTTGGGCTAATCCAAACTAGTGCAAACTAGTGAAAACAAAGGAGTTGTTCTGAAGACAGAAAACACCCCCATTAGCACTTGGTACTTTCCAACACGCCAAAAAATCAGGCCAATTTCTGATTTCTGATTCTGACCAATCGGAATTTTGGTCAGAACGTATCGACTGGGAGATTACAGCCCTAGACTTTACATCGAGCACTAACAGGACTTAAAAGTTCTCAGACTTTACATAGGAACATAAGTGGAGCAGAGACTACACCTTCAGCTCCTGCTGAATTGCTCTTGGCAAAGCTCACTATTCATAAATTATCATACAGTATCTTGTAGGGTGATAAGGTTCTCACACTTTGTGTTCGACTGCCTGAAAAAACTCTTAAATTCAGACTTGCAGGGACTTGTACGCACCTGTAGGTACACAGCTAATTGCTTAGTTAACCTGCCAAGGAACACATGCACTCCCAGATAACAGCAAAGCATATTCATGGCAGCAGTAATAACAACAGTTGAATTACAATAAGTGTGTGTGTGTGTGTGTGTGTCAGCAGTCTTAGCTGTGTCATTACCGATGCAGTCACAGTCATGTGTCATCAGGCCAGTGTGACAGCCGGAGCTTGTGTAACACTACATGGAATAAAATGTACTGATTCAACCAAATGGTGGCTTTCGCTGCTGCCTCATGCAAGAGTTGCATTGTCTGCGTTTGCAGGGAACAGAAAACAGTTATTTGTGTTTCTGTGCATCTGATGATTATTTGTCATGCATGGATTCATGGGTATTTGTATTTGCCTTCTTCATTTTACATTTCGATGTCTACATTTCTCTAATGAGCAGGAAATACAGTAATAATTCTTTAGGAATGGAGCTGATTCACACATCTGCCCTTTTATGGTTTTTTTGGTTTGTTGGGTGACTGACAGGAAACTCTCCCGACACAGTCATCAGTTCAGAAGACGAGCGACTTGCATTCATGACCGATGGCGAGCAGAGGGTTTGTGGAAACCTGATAAAACATTTAGCAGTTAAGATCGCTTTTGTAACTTAGATTGCAGATCGTAGCTCAGTTCTTTGCTCGCGGCTGCAGCAGTGAAGTATTGTGAATCTACTAAGCGTCTCTGACAGCTTGAACCAGCGCTACTTCAAAAGTTGTTTAGTTTGAGTGTGGTGTGAGTTATAAGTTGGTAAAAATGGGTTTCGCCACAAACCAAGTGTGTTACATCATAAGTCTCTCTGTTTAAGGCTCAGTGGTGCAGTCAACAACACTGATTGGCTTCTAATCACTGCAGCGGCAGAAGATGGTGGAGATGTTAAGCCTCACTGACACACATCACACCGCATATGATACACATGATATCTCAGAAACTAAGTTTAAAAAGACTGTTTTTATGTCGGGAAAACTATATGATAGCAATACGTTTAAAAAATAAATAAAAATAATATCTGGAATCATCAATTTCTCATATAAGCCAATAAAAGCTGTTATAAAAAACACTTCAGTTTCAGAATATAGTCGTAATATGAGTCTCTGCTCAGGCCGCAATTGGTTATGGGTAATTGATGTTATATTAAATAACATTGAAAAACATTTCTACGCAGAAATGTTTAAGACAAGAAATCAACAGAAACAGTAAACAACAATATCACTTTTCACAATACACATCAAATGCTTTGAACCGAATACCGTCTGGTAGCAAAGTTGATGATAGTGGCTGGTTGTCATTGGTGTTTAAACACCTCTTCTTTTCAGCACACACAAACACACATTCATGACTAAACTCTTGTCTCACCTGCTTCCTCTCTCCTTACCAGCCTTTTGAGCCTGCAGTAGCACCCTGCACCATGCTACAGTATGTGACAATGTGTTAGTGTGTGTTACAGTGTGCTGCTATGCTCTCACACAGAGCCTGATTGGTATCAGTACAAGTTGGTGCGAGGCAAAGTGTGATTAATGGTCGCTGGCTGGAGAGAAAGGTGGGCTTTTCTGCTGTGTTGGCTGTGGCGGTGCTCTCTCTGCCATCTGCTTGCGCTCACCCTCTCCATTTTCCTCACTCAGATAGATGGAGGGAGTGAAAGAAAGGAATAAAATACTGGATGCTGCTGGTGCCATGCTTGTGTCAGTGAGATTAGACAAACTTTATGCCCCTGAGCACTGAGGTCCACATGGTCACAACCAATCACAGGAGCCGTAGGAGCTATATAGACATGTATACATGTATTCTGTCTGAGGTTTGTCTTTTTCTTTTAAGTTTACACGCAAAGTTCTGCATCACAGCTGGTGCTGCCCCCTCTCGCCTCCCATCAGACTGCAGATAGGATGAATAGGTAATCTACTGCTGAGACTAGCCAGGATTACAGTGATGCAGGGGATCTGAGTTGTTGTGTGCCAAGCTTATGACACTCTCTCAATCCACAGAGGCAGCTGCCAGGCCTTTCTCACCACTTTAATATGCTCAATCTGGGTTTGAAAAGCCAAGCTCAAAGCACCCAATACCCCCTTCAGTGTGTGCATATGTGTGCGTGTGTGTGTGGGAAACAAACAAATGCACAACGCAAATAGGATATTTGAGGTGATCCTGAGTCAATAGGAGGCTTATGCGCGGTTTATGATTATGAATTTAAAAGTAGGAGATAACGGCACAAACAGGCTTTTAGGATAAATCTCAAAGTTAGCTGTGTGAGTGCTGAGAAACAGCTGTGATGGTCAGTGTACAGGCAGGTTTTTCCTCTGGCTCCTGGTTTGTCTTTGTGGATATGTGCGCACACACACACACAATCACACACACACACAAACACACACTGCAGAGCTCTCCTGTCACACACACACTCTAAGTGGATGATGTGGAGCCAGTGTTATGGAGCATTGTGTTCCCCGCTGCAGAGTGTTCCCCTGCTGCAGACTAAAGCCATAAATCGGATGAAGTTAGCGGTGCAGTGTTAGGCTGCCACTCTCCCTCTGGGCTCGGCAGATACTGTCTAACTGAGTGGACGTGGGCACGAGCACAAATAACCCCCCACACCCCCACCCTAACCCTCCGTACATACAGTTTATGTTAATACTGTTTCCGCTTTGTCGGACAGGCGTTACCTGGTCTAGAGTGACAAGGAAGACTGAAGGAGTGGGAGACAAGTTTAAGACGAGGAGCGAGGGTGTGAGTCGCATTAGTCATGTTTTGGCCTCAGTGCAGAGCCTGTTTTCTGTGGACACAAACACACAGCTGCGCCACAGGATCAACAGATCCACATTTGTTCTGAGTAATCAGAGCAATGCAACATAAGTTAACACTTCAAAACACAAGCAAAGGGCATGAGTGTTTATAGGTGTTCCAAATGGTTACCCTGCCAAAACCTACCATCACACAGAGAGAGAGAGAGAGAGAGAGTTCACTGAGTTCATTTTGTTCACATGAAAAAAAGTGAAAAAGGAAAACTCCTATGATGCAGGAGGTTTCCCTGGTGTCTGAAGCTACCTTTAGACGGAAATAATGTGAACCAAAAGCGCAAAAGTGGCGTTTCGTTCTCACTTTTAACTCCGCAGTTAGACAAGTGTTTTGGATTGCAATCTGCGTGCAGACGGACATGCAAAAGTGTGTGAAATTTCCTATTTATCGATGCAGTATGGTAGCCAGTTGGTAAGGTGGCAACACCACCGAGACCAAGCGCCTGTGTAGAATCTTTCTACTTCACGTCAACACTGTGTGACAAGAAACGTAGTTTTGTGCTTTCAGTCCTTTACACGGTGATGCGAGAGAGGAGCGTTTTTAATATTTCCACTCTGGAGGGGGGTTTCACTTTTTTGCTTTTTCAACTAACAACCGCCATTTAACAAAGACATGCATGTGTGCATGTTATTGATTATTTCCTTTGTTTTGAGCTGAAACCCACTAAATGTTACCGGTACCCTCAGCTACCGGTATTGTTTCATGCAGGTTGTAAGTAGGGTCAGACGTAACCATACAAGCACTGTGCAACTAAACATCATTAAAAAAAAGGTTGTAAGTTTTTCATTTGTGTGAAACATGCTCAGCAGCAGATGGCAACAGCTGGTAACGACATGATTTTCATCACTAAAACAGGACACTGGGACTATTTTCAACAGTGGACTAATGCACATCGGCTGCTCTGCTGAGTATTTGTGGCTGCAGGATGGTGTGTGTGAGACTAAGTCAAAGTAAGCTACTGTTAGAGAGCGTTTGTGCACATGAGCGGTGATGAAGGAAGCACTGTGGTTCACCGATGTGGTTTAAGTTTCCCGGTGAATCCAGGTGAAAGGTCACCTCCAGCACCAGTCACACCAACTTCACCCTGTTAACATATATTTATTTATTCAGGTTCTTCTCCCGTGATCAAGTCCCAGCTGCACGTCGGCACTGTTTGTTCCTCATGTAACATTCATCATTTGTTACAAACTAAATAGTTAACAAGTGGCTACTCACACTGCAGTCCAAACACACTACACAGCAGCAGAACGCTCTTCAAATGTGCTGTTAGGCTCAGCGCTACACACACACACACACACACACACACGCTTCAAACAGCACCACTCATATACATTAACATATAGATGCATGAGCAGGTAATTGATTGGCTATGTTCATTGGATTAGACTGATAATTTGGTAGGTGCAATAACCACCCAACACACACACACACACACACACACACACACACACACACACACACACAGTAGTGTTTTCATGACTTCAGGGGACATTTTATTGACTTGCATTCGTTTCCTGGAGACTTTCCTGGAAACCATAGAGATTTTTGTTTGTTACGGTATGGGGACCTGCTTTTTTCCCTGTAAGGGAGACAGGTCCCCATAATGTGAGTGTGTAGACAGGTTGAAGCCCCCACAATGTAGGAAAAAAGACACACACACACACTGGCGCACACACATACATACACACACGCTGGTGTGTGTGTTCCCCATAGAAACTGATGCGGTCAGGTCATCATTTAGAAGCAGAGCTGGAAATTTCCAGCTCCGTGCTCTGGTTCAGTGACATTCACCGTGTTTCTGCCTGAATATTCACAGTCTCACATGTAAGACACTAATCCATTCATAATCTGTGACAGATAATTTCTAATCCTGCCATACACCATCTCCGCACACATTAACAATGATCACACACTTCCAGGTTGATTTACAATGGAGAGTAGGCTCCCGTGTTACTCTCCTGCTGATATGTGGTTTCTGTTACCATGTATAAATTATCATTTAACAAGGACACGCTCTGTGACAAAGTGCAAGGACGTTTGCGCTGGATCTGAGTTGGTGCAGATTTATGATTTATCCAGGTTTAAAGATATATTTCTAAAATCTCTAAAAATTGATTCAGCACATACACCTAAAAACTAAAATCATACAATTATCTCACTGAGTATGAAAAAAAATCCCTTTCTTTGCTACTACAAAGTCATATCATCCTGAGACCTTTATCACATTATTATGTCTCATCAATGTCTCCTGGTTAATAAAGAGTCATTGTCAGAAAAATCATCCTTTTGAAAAGAAATTGGGGCACTTTTTAATTTTTTTGCAGTGAAATACTACGTGCCCTCGGGCTAATTTTTGACAAGTTGGTCCCAGTGCAGCTGCACTTTAGCAGCTCCGTCCGTAGGAGTAAGAGATCTGTCACTCAACACTTCAACCAGGTGAAAAACAAATGTTGACTAACGCTGAACTTATTAGCATTTATGCATTTGAAGAAACACAACACATTAATAAGCGCAAGCTCCTTCATCCTTCATCAGTGTGACTGTAACAGGAGACAAAAGTCTTTTTATACACACACACATTTACTTCACCATCCCCGGGGGGACAACTCGTTGACAAAATATATTGACTCTAGCTTTAACTGACTGTTCCCTGAGCTTCTTCTCATTTACAGTGTTGGAACTGTGTTCATTTAAGACTCATGAAAAAAACAAGAGTATAGATTCTGTTGAACTCTTCCTGTGGAGGAACTATGATGTACCACCGATATAAACCGACAATAAATAACTCTGTTACAAAGCAGCTGAAATATAGTCACAGCTTTTAGTGATAAATCATATTTATAAGGTAACTCTGTCTCCTCTGGGAAAAAAAAAAAAAAAAAAAAAGAATTCGAAACCAAAATAGATAAATATATTATACGATGCCTCTGTTTCTGCTGTGATTCGTCACACAGCTGCAACATCTCCGACACGTAAAAAAAAAAAAATATATATATATATATATATATATATATATATATACTATTTCCAATGTTTAATAGGACTATTAAACAGAACAAGACATCAAATTTGACACTTTCAGTGTAGGTCCAGATCTTTAGTGAATGCAGAGTGTGAAAAACTGGAATCAGAATCAGTTGTCTGAAAACAGCATGTTGATATTATATGTAAATATACATGTCTTATATATATATATATATATATATATATATATATATATATATATATATATAGACAGAGAAAGTGAGGCGTTGGATATCAGTGAACTTATCAGACTTCTGTCTCTCCTCTCCGCCTGCCATCCTCCCTTGTCTTCTCATCTTCATGTTGTCATGACAACCACATGCTCACCCGTTGGATCTGTGATGGTGGTTTGTGCTGTAATGGACATTTGTGTTCAATGGACCGTACGGTCATACTCTTTAATAGTTGTATGGTAAAGGAATGTGTGCGATAGCCAGCGCGTTTTAGTGAGTAGAAAAAAAAAAACAAATAAGTTATCGATCCGTTCATTATTTTAATATTTCAATTCAGAACAGTAGAGTAGTAGTGATCTTCCCAAAGAATGTTAATCACAATCTTTTTAACACACAATCGGTCCACAGTATGAATTCAATCCAATCCAATTTTAAATGTTAGTTAAAAATAGAACCAGGACTTAGTACCATAGTATTGCATTAAAGACAGTGATAGAAGAGAGTCAGTTGGTGAGCAGCAGGTTTGTGTCATAATAATCAAAGTCTAGCCCACTAACTGTTTCTTCTGTGCCTCCTCTCTGGTGGTGGTTTGTTGTAGTTTTTATCCACCGCTGGATGAACGATCTTGAGCTTCTCTCGGAACACGTCTGGTACAAAAATATATTTAATACTAATTTCTGTAAGTTTAGATCAAGTAAGTAAATGCACGGGCGGAGCTATAGACCGCTGCATCTGAACCTGGACCCATCTGTGTCGTGTTTTTTTCTTTGAGATTACTAGATGATTAGATGATGATGAGATGTACAGACAGATTTATCAGCTCTAATGCTTCTCTATGAGAGAAATATAAGGGAGCAGATCATCTTAATCAGACGAAGGGTATAATGGAAGAGAAGCAGAATAGTAGAAGTAGAATAGCTCTACAGCTCAGTGGCAGAAATGTGCCTGTGTCACAGTCTGATAATGTTCTTCCCCATCAGCTTAGTGTCAACGCCTTCTTTTCCTCTATCTCCTCTCATCTTTGTCACTGAATCTCCTGTCTCTGCATTGTAATCTGTCCTCTCCACGTATCCTTATCCTCCTCCCTGCTGCTTTGTGTTTGCCTGCTAGTACTACACAGGCAGGACTTGTGCGTGGGTGTCGAGATGTTGTGAAAAGGGACCCCCTCTTTACTGAGGACTTTACATAAGAGGGTAAATCTGCGAGTAGGCAGTGAAACAGCGGAATGAATAGAAGCAGAGAGGAAAATGTAAACATTTTTTTTTTTGCCTTCACACTATAAATGAACCACCTGCACTAATGACTTTATATAAGGTGGTAAATCTGCAAGTGGGCAGTGACACAGTGTTGCTGCAGAGGGGAAGAGCACAGAGGTGTGGAGAGAGGCTGCTTTGTTAGAGGACAAAGAGTTGCTGTTAAAGGAACAGTCACACATTTTTGAAAGTTAACAAAAAAGTTTGGAAAAGTTGGAGCCTCGCTCAGATATTCCAGAGCAGGAGACTAGAAATCCTTGAAGTGTGCAGGTGCACATGAATGAATGATCGGGGTAAGACGGTATATTGACTGGGTAAGGGGGGCGTATCAGGAGCAGACCTCGATACTGCAGCTTCTCTAAGGACAGAATCGGCACCAGTTTAGCATAGATGGGAAATTCTTTGTCTCTCAGAGCCCACTACACACACACACACAAAATTGTAGTGTGTAAATAAATGTATGGTTTATGGATAGAGAAGTTGAGCAGACACAGAACAACTTGGTGGAAAAATGCAATTAGGTTTCAGTTTTGGTGTGTTTATAAAAACATACCAAAGACAGAAGGTCTTCATGTCCAAACTCCTCCTCCTTGAACTATTTGGGATCAGCAGTTTGTTGGAGGAGGAAGAATGAGGCATCTGCTGCCTACAGTGAAGTATGAGGTTGGCTCAGTGATACTGAGAAAACCTGCAAAGTGTAGAGGGCAAGATTTGAACAAATAACTTAAAATCCTTGATTTACAAAAAAAAAAAAAAAAAACATCTTGCTGTCTTTAAGGAAGTTGAAGCTTTGGTGACGTTGGACCCAAACATGGTGGGATTTTAAGAAGGTGTTTTTAGCAGGGAACCCAAGAATGTTTGTGAACTGAAGGTCATTGCCCATGAGGAACGGGCTAAGATTACTCAGGAGGCTGGTGCCTGGCTGTTAATCATCATTTGCAATAGGTCGTCAAAGCATAAGGGGCTTTACTTAGTAGTTACTTAGTAGAAGATATGAAGGGGTGGAATAATTCTGAAACTGAAGTTGTAATCCAGTATGGTCTTTTCTGCTTTGGACAATTTGGACAAACCACATGTAATATTAGTTGCGTAGAGTTTGTAATTTGCTGTATAATTGTGATTTTAAGGATAAATGGTGTAGGTTATGGAATACACATGTACACGCGCTTTTGTGTTGAGGGGTAGAGGATGAAGTCATTGAAACTACAGTAGAGGAAAATGCAGTTGATGTGTAAGAAGAGAGGACGACAGAGAACGTGTGTCGAATCGCTTTGAGGAGGTGTTGAAGAAAAGAGGCTTCGTGAGAGAAAACAACAGAGAGAAGGAAAGAAAGAGCTCAAAGAGAAAGAGGCAGCGACAGAAGTTTTGAATGAGAAGAGTAAAAGTGAAGAGAACAGTGAAGTGTGTCGGTTTAGTCTGAAGAGCCGTCCACAGTAACACAGCTTTGCTCTCCCTCTGAACCATGTGTCTGCTCATGACTAATCTCACTGCCTTAATCTACTCAACTGTTGTGTGTATTGGCACCTTCTGCTGCCAGAATGAGTGAGGAAGAGTTGGTACGTGCTAGGGTTGTTGCTGTATTGTGGTGAGTGCGTTCTCAGTTGACTGTTTACAGTATATAAAGACAAACTTGGCTCAGCTGGTCATGGACTCTGCCAAGTATCTTCTCTGAAGTACACAGTCAGCCAGGAGCTCCCGGACACCTCCCAGATTTACAGAAAAACACTCAAGATTTCCTTCTTTGAATACGTTAAGTCATGTTTTACTTGTGACACAGCTTTTTCCTCAGAAAACTTGTTCCTTTGTCACAACAGAAGCATTAGCAAGATGTTTGCACAGTCTTTATCTGCGATTGTAAGGAGCAGTTCGACAGTCCAACAAGTACTTTTACTAAACTTCAACAGCAAAAGAAAAACAAAAGATGACAGAACACATATTTTATGCCAACTTTTTTTTTTTATTTTCTTTATGAACAGATTGTAATAGTGGCAAACAAGGTTCTGGATCCAATCAAACAGCTGTTGACCTTAATCTGAGGAGGTCCTGGATCTGGTTCTGTCAGGATCCAGGACTCCAAATTAAACCCTGATCTTTCCAAAGTTAACGAAATCTGACACACATGCTGTTTCTTTACTTCGTACAAAAGATGTAAGAGGTTGAAATATGACAGTGTTGGTGGTTTGTGGGCCGCCTGTCTTGTCATTTTACCCCAGAAAGCAAATAAGTGCTTTCACTAAAATGTCAAACCTTTTAAAATATGAATATGGCTGAAAGAAAAGTCCACACATGAGAAGTTTGTAACAGTTGCTCATTTCACGCTGGATAATGTAACGAACGTTGGATGCACCGTCTGACCTCAAGGTCCTACAGCTGCGACACGCTGATCACAACAGATAAATGACCATAATAATTGATTTTATGAGCATTTGATGCAGGTCAGAGGTTGCCATTAGACAGTATCCAAGCTTGATGACATTTGTTTTTCAGTTAAGATGTCCTGATGTCCTGATGCATAACATTCATTACAGTTAGTCTTCTACAGCTAGTCATCACACAGGCTCATTGTGAAGTCTGAAACAGGCATATTTTTTTCATATTGTCTTTCAGCCGTGATGGTCACACAGCTCTGGGGACACTGACATTGTCCATGCACTGCACACACACTGACCTTCTCCATGTTTGAACTGTTTGCTCTCTGTAGTATTTCTGCTAAACAAGACAGCTAACAAATCGTCTTTCTGTGTTTTCTTTCCATGTCCGTCTGCTCTGTACCGACGTCATCACCCATCACCAGGTAAGACGTTTAGTTTGAATGTATCTGTTTCTGCTTCTTCTGTTTCCTGGGTGTTGTTTTGTCCTATGTATGTGCCTTTTCACTGTAACAGGTTCCTGCTCTGCATCTCTCAGGCCGGGTGCACGCTGGGAGAGCTGCTGCTTTTATTTTGCCTCTTTAAAGTCAAGTCACATTTGTGTAAGAAACCATAGCAGCGTGATGCGACTGCCGCGAGTGTGTGTGTGTGTGTGTGAGTGTGTGTGTTTGAAGGCTGCAGCATCAGTCTGTACCAAGGAATATACTCGTGATATGAGCATTATATTCAGATGAGCAGGCAGCATGGAATAATTAGATAATGAGAACAAAAGAGTTGCATGTTAACATCGTCTTTGAGTGTGTGAACATGGTTGATGTCAGCATTTAGCTGTTTTCTTTGGATGATGTTCTGGTCCATAGACGCTACAGAGACATAGGTATCTGTACCTTATCAGTATGTAGATATGTTTGTCCAATGGTTTAACACTAAAGTAATAAAGGTTCAGGCTGTAGATAAGCTGTGATAATGTATATGTCTTATGTAATATGTCTTATTCCCATTTACCGTTACCATCTCTGTCGTTGATGTTCATCCACCAGCTCATCTCATTTGTGCCGGACTGTATCTAAGATGATAAAGATGAGAGCAGGAAACACCCGTGTCCTGTCTCCTCATTGGTTGAAGAGACTTGTGGTTCCCTGCGGGGAACATGCAAGGACAAGAACAAAGACAAGGACAAGCTTAATCTGTTTTCAATACTGACATCAGTTTATTGGGAAAAGAAGACACTTTAGTCCAGACTGGAGTGTGTGTATGTGTGTGTGTGTGTCTTTTGTTCAGGAGTGAAATATTGCCTCCCTGATTCCATCACTGGCACAAGAGGGTAATTTATTTCCCCTGACTCTCTCTCTCTCTCTCTCTCTCTCTCTCTCTCTCTCTCTCTCTCTCTCTCTCTCTGTGTGTGTGTGTGTGTGTCTTACACAGCACACACTTGGCTCGTGACCTTGTTTACCTGTGTCTGGTTAATTGTCCCCTGGTATCTCTGGCTGTTTCTTATGGTCAAGTTACATAGTAATGTATGTTAGCGTGTGTGTTTGTGTACGTGTGTGAGGTAAAGAGGCGATTGGTCACAGTTGTTGATGAAGCATCATAAGGCCTAAAACACAGAGTGCGAGAAGTGTGTTGTAAATTTCATGATCCTGTACTGGTTTCCTTCTCTCCTGGAAGATAGAGGATTCTTTGTATTTGCTGACAGTCATGTTTCACCACTGGCCAAATTTAGCCCCAATGTTCTGTTCTTTTCTGCCTGTATGTGCTCACTATGCACAATGTTATCCACCGCAGTACAATCTAATTTCAGATTTGCACTGGAAATATAAAATCCACTGACTTTGATCTACATGACGAGACGTCTGCAAATACAATCAAACACTGGATGTTTTTTGCCCTCAGTGTGTTTCTGAGTAGATCCTGCCTCATATGAAATAGTGAACTATTTATAATCCCAGGTGTTGTTGAATCCATCATGTCAAATACATACATTTATTTTGTATCTTATAGTATCATAGTAGCTGAGATCTGTGGACAGAGCCAGACCATCAGGCAGCAGTTTATCCACACTGTGTCCAAACCTTTTCATTTGAAGATGAAACAGAGGGTGAACGTGAATGTTTGTGCATGTATGTAATTATTCCTCACCACAACACAGCAACAAGCAGTCAAGAGCTGTGTGACCACAGCTATAACACCTCAGTGATTATCCTGGTGAGCGCACTGATGAGTCTCAATGATAAACCTGTGGATTCCATCAGAACACTGGGCAGGATTAAGATAGTGGACATCAGATTATTGCACACTGTGACGAGCTGATTGCTTCACACTGACATTCGTTTTAGTAGAGAGAAAAAAAAAAAATCACAGTAACAACCACTGCTGGTTTGTTGACTTAAAATGACATAATCAGGAAGGACATGAACTAATGTGAACATCGTAAGCAAATAAAGTGAAAAAATGAAGTGGCGATTCAGTTTTGTTCTCACAATCCATGAAACAATGGCCTGAGATCTGAAGATACCCTCAGTTCTCTTTAATTCCATTTTTCGCACTTTGTTGTTTTACCTGTTGACATTCAGCTCTGATAGCTTTGTTTAGACTCAGCTATTAATTCATGAAAGTCGGAACAAGCTGTAAAATGCTATCCATGTCTGGCTGTTAAAGAGCAAATGTGAGCATGTTGAAATGTTAACACGGCTTTTTATGAATTATGTATTTTCTTCCCCTGTCTTTTCTCGGTGAAAGACTGAAGGGGCTGCTGTCCTGCCTCTGCAACAGCGACGGCGTCGCTCAGGGAGACGAGTAAACACCGAGCATCAGAGAGCAGAGATGATGAAGCTTCTAATTAGTTAATCTCTTTGTTTCTCACTGCACCTCTCAGAGAGACAAGTGGAGAATAACTATATTTAGGGCTGTTTGTAAGATGAAAGGAGTCACCTGCCACACACACGCAGGCACACACACACGTACATATACACACACACACACACACAGAAGACTGAAACAATTAATAATTTGTAGATGAGACATCAGGTCAAATGAATTAATTTGATTAATTATGCCGTGATAAATACTTGTGTTGACTTGTCTCTCAGCTCTGCTCTGGCCTCTTCTTACTAACTGTGCATCACACACAAACACATTTCAATCATTGCTCTTGGATACAAGACTAAAATAACTTCGAATACCGCAATTGGTGTAAAAGTTGTCACCTGGTCAAGAAGAATGTGTTACGACTCATCACACCGACAAAGACCGACAATTTTTGTTAACTGAAGATTTAAAAGCTTTTTATTTGTTCAACCAGCTCTAAGACAGTCTGGCATCTGGACAATGTTCCCCCACCAAGTGACTGATGAAACCAAACTGAGGCGTATAACAAGGATTGTTGGTAGGAAAAGCTCTCGGGTGCCACCGCTTAACATTTATCCTGCAAACATCCACAGCATTGACTGATTTTTGATGCTGATTGCTGCAGCACCACACAGCGTCAGTTGGTCAATCTAATATTTGCATCTTGTGACCTTTAATCTACATTTACTGTTGGGCCACATGTTGACTATGTCCTCAAGAAACAAGCAGGTTGCCTTGGAATTTATGGAAGATGTTCATGTTCTCCAGAGAGAACTTTCTTATTTCTTTCTTCTTTCTTCTTTCTTATTTCGGACAATGGATGACTGCAGATTATTGCCACCACACTGGACTGTGTGTGTACATAAACAACGATTCGTGCATGAATACTACTGAGACTGAGAGACACTGCTGCTCTGATGTAGAATTTCTAATGCTGAAATGTAGGTCTTTCTGCCTGTCAAGGCAATTTACATAGGTTTACATTTTAACTGTGTATGAGCACCCTTGAGATACAGACAGCCATGAGTAGGTTATACGATGCTGTTTCCAGGCAACAACACACACAACTTGACTGTATTGCCATTGTTGCTGAGGATTTAACCAATCCAGTCTCAAGACAATGCTGCGCAAATTCCACAAGAATGTTGATGTTAAAGGGAGTGTAGAACTCAAGACCTACGGAACTCAAATAAATTGAACCATCTTGGACAATCTGATGATTTGTTGCTTTTTCTGACATCAGCATATAAACCTGTCATTATCAGATCCAAACACCAGATCAAGACAAAGCAGATGTGGTCTGAACAAGCTGCATCAGCACTATAGGACTGTCGTGGAAACACAAGAACCTTTTCAACATCTAGATTCGGATCACCTCACCGCATCAGTGTTGTCATACATCAGTCAGAACGAGGTGGACAAACAACATCACCCTTCACATCCTGGTCACCACATATTCACCAGGTTCAGGGTTATGAAGACAAAGACAAGGGACCACTTCTTACCGAAGACTGTGAGACTCTACAGTGAGTTATCTTATGCAACTCTATGATGCAGAAAGACACAATGAACAAATGAATAATTCATAATGTGCATATATATATATATATATGATCCTCAGGGGATATACTATATTCTTGATTATATCTCATTCTGCTCTGCACAAGACTGAAGTTTAAGCTTAAATAATTATTCTGTTTGTTTTAGCTTCTACAGGCCCATTACTTGTAGCTTCATGTATGTTTTTTTTTTTTTTAGCCCTGACTAAAACAAATGACAAAATATTTGCTCATCAATTTGTCGTTAATCGCCCATATTAATCAATTAACTGGTTAATTATTTCAGCTTTCACTGGCATATGTGCTTTTAATGATTGCGTTATTCACACTGAACAGCAATCTGTTCCATTCGTGGTCTGCAGCCAATAGAAGCTGCTGGATGGATTCACAACTCTCACTATTAATCTATACCACCAGCATCTCTGTAGTGTTTTTTTTTTTTTTTTTTTTTTAAATCCATCACTAAACACATAAACTTTCAACCATCCAGAATTCTGACTCCCAACCAGCTCATCCCTGGAAGTTTTACAAGTTTTACAAAAAACATCTGTGGTACCCGACTGCTAACTGAAAAATATCCAAATATATCTGTGTGTTGGGTGTGTAGTTGTTAGTCTGAGGATGGTTTAGGGCCATGATGACAGCTGCTCCTGAGTTTGAAGTTGAATGAATGGATGGACATTTTTGTGTCAGTCCTGTAGATGTTTTAACTGTCAGCTTGAAACTCAAGCCTGTCACTTGTCATTTCTAGATAAATAAACCAAAATAAATGTGTATCTGTTGTGCAGCGTCCTCACAGCTCCTGCTGCATAGTGTCAAGCGCTTTTCCTTTTTGCATTCCCTCCTATGTCTGACTGTTAAGACACAAATGCTTCTGTTGGCCAGTGAGCACAAACATACAGTGGTGCTTGTGCTGTTGAAGCAGATGGCTGCATGTGACACGTTCTCTCTCTCTCCCGCTCTGCTCACTCTGAATACCAGCATCCAGGAAAAGAGGAAAGAATGAAGTAGGAAATGAGGTTTCGGTGTCGCGACCTCTCTCTCCTTCAGTTCAGGATTTATTGGGACATAAAAGGAGGCCATTATCATGTTAGCTAGTCGGCTTCAATGAAAATGACTGCTCTGTTATCTTGTTAGGAAACTGATTGCTTGTAACAATAGTCTAGACATCGTGGGTTTGAGGTCAATCCACGTTGAGAGAAATGTGACTTGAGTAATGATTTAAATCTACGAAACATGTGCTCTGCCCTGATCCGTCAGTTTACGACGTCACTTCTGCCTGCTGCTTTTCAAAGGCTTGTATTTGTATCGTATTGTATTATTATTTCTATTGTATTAGTCACTAGTATTTATTTTTCCTACATGCTAAAGTACAAATACACACTCTACATTTAGTAGAACATTCACTACCTTTTTTTTCCACCAGTGAAGTGTGCTGTCTGAAGCTATCTGAAGACTGAATTTCACAGTAATTGAAGGCAGCAGGTAGCTTCATTGTATTGACAATGAGAACGATGTGGTTGAATCCGTTAGGAATTCTAACAGACAAAACTTAACCTGGATCTCCTCCTTGTGTGAGGTGATGTACAGATGGTCCACTCTATGTTCTGGCTTTGCTGCAAAAAAATTAACAGTATTTCAGGACAATGAAGGTTTTTTTTTTTTTTTTTTTCAAGTGTTTAAATACGGTATCTGAGCACAACAGGATTAGCGTAGTTATATGTTGAAGGCAGGATGAATGTGATGGATATACATCGAATACAGTTGAGGTTTTAACTAACGTGATCAAACTATACTGGGTTTTACAATAATGAGGAGTAAAAGAACATGACAAAAAATGAACGTGACACCGGCAGCATCTCTAATAGTGAGTTCAGACCAAATGCAAACCTGTGAAAGTTTGGCCATTGAACTACACACATTTGCCAATAGGAGTCCTCCTCCCTCCTGAAAGTCAGCTGTGCCACCATAACCACAAGTAAGAATGAAAGTAGACATCCAGATGTTCAGAACTTACCTGATAGTCCTACTGTTTCTCTAACCTTTCTCCAATCCAGCTCCTTTTTGTTCTGTTTCTTCAAAGTACAGTTTGAATATAATCTACAACTTCATGTGTCCGAAAACTCTCTCTTGACTCATATGTTTTTATATTTGTGTGTAGTGTATAGCTTATCTTTTCATCATTTTATGGCTCAGTGTGATCTACAGTCACATCAGTTCATACTGATGCTGATGCTGTTGATGATCTACGGATCTGGTCGATTCTCGGCAGAGAGAACGTCCGTTTGCTCTGTGTGTGTGTTAAAGTAGACTCACAGCCTTACATGGAGACAGAGCCGTGCAGACAGGTAGACACAAGCAAGACGCTTGACCTCTGGCAGCTGCAGACATTTGTTGTTGTATCTGGCAACTGTGGAGTGGGAGGATGCTTCGACTGTGTGAAACTGCAGGAAAACTAGGATTCATGCCTCGCCAGTGTTTCCTGGAATAATTACAATCAAAAGTGTAAAACAAGAGGAGAGGAGCATCACAACAAAGGGACATGAACATGGGCTGAAGTTCTTAGCGTTGTGTAGATATAAAGACGCAGCAGCTGAATCAGTTTAATCAAAGCCTGGATTTAAAATCCTCTGCTGCAAAGGAAGTGATATGTTTTCTTTCCTTGTAGAGGGATCAGAGTGAGGCCATGACTGAAGACTGCGACACTCCCCAGAGGATCAACAGACGCTGCTTAGTTTCTCACATCCACAAGTGTCAAAGAGTTAGAGGAATTGTTGGACACAGTCCCTTGTGTTGACTTGAGCGGGACAGTCTCCTCAGATGACTTGACACTTGACATAAACTGGTCCTGACTGACTTCTATTTGACGCGGTTGATTTCACTCCTGAAATATGCCACTTTTCTCTGAGGTGATGCATCTGCTTCTAAAACCAAAAGAGTGTGAGCCGTGTGTGTGTCATATTTTCACAGATTTGCATTTGACATTTACACACGCATTCTTACTTTTCACCTTAAATACATGTTAAAGGACACAGAGCATGTAGGTCAGTTTATAGTTTGATATGTTCAGCTGCTTAACTTTATATATTTCATTTTTTACAAATTATACAATTTCGAATCATATTTTAGGATCAATGTGTAGGATTTAGAGAAATATAACATACTAATGATTTTAGTGTATAATTGAAAAGAATTCTTTAGAATGAGCCTCTATGTCAACATGAGGAGCGGGTTGTCTTCCATGTTGCGCTGCCATGTTTCTAGATAAATCGATAGATAGATACTTCATTGATCCCATCAGGGATATTATTTACAGTATCTTCACTAAGTCAGATTGAACAAAAACAAAAGCGTGATAATACCAGAGGGAGTTTAATTGTGAAATTCCTCCAAAGGCAAAACTGATAACGTGTCCAAGCGGCACAGTGTCTTTATTCAAGAGAAACAAGACTAGACGGTGAGATATTTACTATGGGATACAGACTTAATTAATGCTGAGACTGATTATTTTGGAACCGGAACAAGCTTCAGAACTTCTCTAATGTAAACCAGTATGACATCACACTGTGCATGACTGTAATGTACAGTCTGTGTTTACTGCTCTGTCTGAGCTGATGTAGTAAAATTTCTTTACATGCACAAGTAATTTCCTGCTCCAATCAAACTGTTTACGCGACAGTTAAAATATGTGCGTGAATGGAGAATCCACAAATGGACTATATTTATACAACACTTTCCTTGTGTTCATGGCAACTGAAAATGCTTTTCTCTAATAGTCTCATTCACACACACACATTCGTAAAGCGCTAACACACACACACCCACACACACAGTAATGAGACACGATCAGGGGCAATTGGCCGCTCAGTATCTTGTGCGTCTTTGCAGCAAATAAAACATTTGTCGAATGTAGAAAAAATAAATATCCATCTCAGCGAAGCCACTCACAAACTGTTCAGCGTTTTAATATCATCACAATGTCGCATAATCTTCAATTAGACGGCAGCATAACAGAGTTTCTTTTGTGTGTGTGTGTGTGTGTGTGTGTGTGTGTGTGTGTGTGTGTGTGTGTGTGTGTGTCGGACCAACTACACATGCAGCACAGCTACGCAAGTCTGCTAGATTTGACTAATCAATGAGTTGACTGACAGAAAATGAACAAACTGCTTTGATTATCTTGATAAGTGGTGCCAATTTTTCCTTTTTTTTTCCATTTCACACAAAATAAACAAATACATATTCCAGACTTGACTGTGTGATCATCTCTGCTGCATTACTCTGCAATAAAATGTTGTTTTCCTGAAGCTCACAGGCTGCTGCTGCTGCTGCTGCAGCAGAGTACCATCTACTGACTGCCTTCATAATGTATTAATGATGTAGATACATAATGAAAAAATCCCATCAGACCCAAAGCAGCAGTGACACATCCTGACACATCCCTACAGAGCTCCAGTGAGCCACACTGTTACATCTCAGCACTATAAACACACACAATATAGTTTATTTTTCCCCAGTCTGACGTACAATGTCCTGCTGTCCCATATGCTCACTGGAGCACCAAAAGTGGATTATACTGCAGCTGAAAATAGTCCCTCGGCAAACATTCGATTTCCTGGTGTTTGTGTATCATTTGATAAAAACAGTATTTCTTGGAAAGAAGAGACTAAACAGATGGTAAAATTTATAACCTCCTGAGTGTTAATTGTAAAGTTTTGACCTTCAAGGTCCTTGTCAGCATTCAGATTTTATTTTAAGTTTTATCAGTTCTTGTCTTTCACCTGTAACTCTGACATTTACATATGTTGGATGTTCACATCATGGAACTTGGTTGTTTTCAGTGATTTAGAGACAGTTTCCCATTTTACCCACGTTTTACTCTTTTATTTAATGAGAAACACAATGTCTTTGTAAACTGCAAAGCTACAGTAAAACAAAATTATCATTTAAGGACGCAATTAGTGATGATGAGGGTGATGATGAGCTTGGTTGTTGTCATGGTGACACGCAGAGCTGCAATCTGTTGCGTTAGCTCTGATTCAATGACTTTTTTTTTTCCCTCTTAGTTTGTACATTTGTAACTTGTGTTTTTCATGTGTTTTATGTGACAACCATGTTAACAACCATTATCAGAGGATCGTGTGCAGTGATGGCTCTGTTGTTTATACCTGGATCAGCTGGTGGTAACTTAGCAGTGCAGCCTAACAAAAGGCCTCGTGTTATACTTGAGTTAAACACTCTTAGAGGCGGAGACACTGTAAACCTGTCCACTACTTGGTTATTATTATGAATGTAGGTCTATCTTATAAAAAGATGGCTAAATTAACAGAGACGGAGACATGTTTGACCACATCATGCTCAGATACTAACACTAGTCTGGATTGTTTCCAGCCGGTGTGGGCAGACAGGACACTGCAGAGTGAAAGAGGAAGGGAGGTGGGCTGGCAGCGTTTCATAGTGATAGATGGCAACTCTGCTGTAAAGACATCCAACCGTTAGCTGTTGGCAAGAGGCCTTGATATCTGCAGAGGGAGTCCTGGCATGTTCGTGTTAGCGATGTACAACCCACCTCAGTCAACAAGCTACACGGAGCTAACACACTGTGGTAACACCTGCAGAGTTAGGCAGCAGGATCGGCCCATCCAGACCAGGTCAGGTCAGGGCGGTCTGGTGTACGGTGATGTCGCCTTCCTCAGTTTTAATTCCATTCTATTTATTTTTAATGGTTAAAGATCAAGTCGCTAAAGCGCGTGTCTGTGCGGTTGTATGAAATATGAGCCGTGTGTGTGTCCACTGAACCGTATTATTTCACTAAGAGCTGCAGCAGATTTAACAGTTGCTCTTTTCACTTTTTTTGTTTTTATTCAGCAACTCTTCAGATATGTCATCTCATTTTTATGTCCTCCTCTCACTGACCCACATTCTTCCTTTTTGAACTGTATTTAAAGAGGCAGACAGCGGCGGCTGTTTTTGTCTTGCTTGGTATCTTAAGTGACGTCATCTTTTTTTTTTTTTTTTGTCTCAGACTGACTGTGCTTGTGGGTACTGTACGGGCCTGTAAGTGCCCGAGGTGTAGATGAGACATGGACGAGTTAAAAGGCTATGACACCAGCTGCTGTTGTGCGTGAAAGCTTAACTCAGTGGCAGAGCATTATAAGATTTGAAATATGGTCGGGGCTTAAGACCTAATTTTGCGTGCAGAGACGACGGCACAAAAAAAAAACATGCAAGTTCAAAAGGGCAGTGGCTGCTTTAATCCTATCAGCAGACAGATATAAACCCAGACGCTCACACACACACACACATACCACACACACACACACGCTTAAACATACAGAATAATCCACTTATATCAGCATATATCCATATTATAGGATACACACATACACACAAGAGGCCTCAGAAACAAGAGTTTTCTAGTCATACATAAACATGCCTTTGTCAGTCTTAAGGTGTGTTTCACTCAGTGTCAACATCCCTTCTTTGCTGTACACTTCTGTACAATGTACTCGTCAGTAAAGGTGAAAAAGACAAGTAACCATCAGAATCATCAGTGGCGTGTTTCATTATATGTCATTAGACAGGATTATAGGATAGCAGCAAAGCTTTACAGGTCTTGTTATTTAACGACACAACTGTAAACTTGAAAAACTACAATTACAAGACAGGGATAGTAGCGATTTACAGTAAAAGCAGGGCAGAGCAGTGTGTGGTGCATGTGCTGGCACTTGCTGTTCCCAAACAGCAAGTTGAGTAGATCCAGGCTAACCTGGTTACATCTGCAAGTACATGTTGTAAGTTTCAGTCCTCTGATTAAAACGTCATAGTCTACAACTGTCAAACAATGATGTAAACCAGCACAGTGCAGATCAGAGATGGAAGAAAAACATTGTGTTTCACATGAACCTCACATTTAACGTAGATAAACTTGATGAAACAAACACACTAACCAGAGTCACAGAATATGTGACATTTTGATGATTTAACAAAATAAATTAAATAGAAAATAAATAGAAAAATTACAAACTCCACATAAACATTGTTACACAGTGGCTTTGTTGTGTTGTGGCACAAAGTGCGTGCATGTGTGTGTGTGTGTGTGTGTGTGTGTGTGTGTGTGTGTGTGTGTGTGTGTGTGTGTGTGTGTGTGTGTGTTTGTGTGCATGTTATCTGTGCAATTTCCATCTGTGGTGGTCTTGTGTTTAGGAAAGAAGTCACGCTCTCTGCTCATACCCACCCATTCTGTCAAACACACACTCCTACACATTCCTACACACACACACACACACACACTCACACACACAGTAGATGTGTGTGTTGGCTTGAATTCATGGGGATAATTACGGGAAAGAGCTTTTTGGCTCTGAATACTATTTGATTGCACTGACTCTTCTTTCACTGGAAGTGAAGAGAGCCTGTTTAGAGAGAGAGTGCGTCTATCTGTGTCTCAGTCTGTATCAGTGTGTGTTGCCATGGAAATGTTAGTTAGTCAAATAGGTCTAGCGATGGTAAAAAGATTATCCATCTATCTATCTATCTATCCATAACCCCTCACTGCATCATGCACATTGACATTAGCATGTTGAGTTTATCACACAGTAACACAGAGCGTCAGACTGCTGTTTGAACAGCTGTGGGATTAGTTTCATGCTACTGTATTAAACAGCATGGAAGCACTGAGCATGTAGCTACTTTGCAGCTATAGAGCTGAAACCTTGAGTTGAGTGACAATGAGAAGTTCCTTCTTTAGAGTCTGGGTCAGATATAAGAAGCAGACTGAAGATATCACTGCTCTGGAAAACTATGAGGGGTTACTTTACACATTTTTACTCCTCTTAATAATGAATCAAAATGTGTATGTTTGATAGATGAATTACTAATGAAAATGATTGTTAGCTGCTGCCGGACTGCAGTGAACTTGGAAGAGTTTGGACTGGATCAAAGAAGGAGTCTGGAGATTCAACTCCCTGATCTTTCTTTAACAGTCGCTACTCTCAGTTTCCAGCTATAATGAAGGACATAATACTCAGTTAATAAGTGGTGCATCCTTTTTTTAGATTTGTTCCAATACCAGTTAAATACCACAGTGCATAGAAGAATCACACTGATCAACTACATCTTTAAACCACTGACAGGTCGAGTGAATAACATCATCTTCTTAAAATACAATGTTGACATGGGAATTCTTGAGTCCTGATCTTCTTTTATATGTACAACCAACCTAAGACTTATTTCAGATCAGCAGCAATGTCACTATTTGTCAGAAGCAGCCCCCCCAGCCCAGCCCCAGCAGAAGAATGTGCCCTGCAGCAGCACAGAACAAATGGTTCAAGGAACGTGACTTAGAGCCCAGGTGCAGGTGGTTTAGATGTAGTGTTTGATCAGTTTATGTTGAGTTTTAGCAAGCTCAAATTACTTAGTGTTGCCTCTACAACATGCGCAGCGATGTTGCTTCCTCTCTGTTCCTAACTACACAAAACTCCACCGTCTTATTTCCATGAGTCTGAAATACAGTGAGCTGTGATTGTCAAACAAACAGCGACGTCCAGGCGTCCTTTGTAAGAGTAAGTGTTTTCGTCCTCGAGTGGAGTCACTCAGCTTGAGGTTGACTCTCCCTGTCATTAGAGCCACAAACATACAAACACACTCTCACAGATAATTGTTCGACTGAGGTTGTTTTGGTCTCAGTTGGCTGTTCTTAACTCAGTGTTTGTGCCAACGTCCCAAGGGACTACAAATGGAAATTTGCCGGTAGCAAAATTTTGTGCAAGGCATTTTCTGTTTTCATGTTTCATTACTGTTTTACTGTTTTTTTTTATACACAGTCCTTGGCAAATAAATGTAATAAACTAAAATATATTTTACTAGCTCGTCTTTTACTGTCTACCTGTCTGTGAAACTTAATATCATTCTGAACAAACATGTAATTCTTTCCTATGCCATGTGAGTGAAAACATCATCTCAGCTTCGGTCCCATGATACCAGGCTTCACGAGTAAAACAAGATGAAATGTGACAGCCTGCGGGTGTTCATGCTTTTAAAGCATTGTGTCATATGAAGAAGTGAGGACAAACTTCATTTGCTCTCAAGTGGAAACTACAGAAGAAAGTGCATTCAGATTTAGTGAACATGCATATTTTTTTTTGCCGTTGGCCGATAGGAAAAACATCTTGACAGGGACTAGAGTAGACTGAGTCTCCTCTGGGATCAAGCTAACAGTACTGCTAACAACCATGACATTGACACGTTTGAGTTAAATGTCCCATTTCTTTGCTGGATCGCTGTGAAATTTAAGATATTCAATCTTCCCAGAGGATGAATCATGGCAACCTTGATGTTCTCCTGGATTTTTCACCTACCAGCAGGTTGACATTTCTGGTTCAGACTGAAATAAATAAAAAGTCATGACATTTGGTGTACCCCCTCTCTCCCCTTCAGGATATATTTAATTTACTTTGTTGATCCTCCGATCATCTAGCTCCATAATCTGGTATTTTTGATTTGCTTCAGTAGCTTATGAAGCAGAGCATGTTGTCCACCAAATACCGTACCTGCACTTTGTTCTGTCAACTACAACATTGGTTACTGTTTGGTTAGAGAAGAACAGCAAACGTTAGCATCCTGCTATAATAAAGTAAACATGGTGATTATTATATGTTCTAAGAATCACCTTGGTGATGTCTTGGTGTCATTGTGATCTTGTGCATGTAGCTTATGCATATAGCTTTAAGCTAGTTAGCAGTGGCATACTTTCTGTTACTTCCTGTAGTTTCTCTTGTTCATCATCTCATCTCATACATTTGTGAGGCACAATGATAAAACCCTGTCTTAATTGCAAATCTTAAGCTTGGTACAGATGCATCGACTTGTCTTGTCATGTTCCTTTGAATTTGTATGCAGCCATGCAGCCTTCTGTATCAATGCACAGTCAGTTTAATTTGACTTTCTGCTGTTTAAATTATGCAGCAGTGATGGCTGCATCTGTAATTTCCTGTGTCATACACTTTAAAATAAGGATGTGTAACCTTATTACACTTTAACGACTCTCAGGCATTGATTCAGCAGCTAATCGAATTTGCCCAGTCGGGTCCTCACACTGCTCTACATGAGCCGATTGTCCCAGCAGAGTAAATTGACTTGGGATGGTTTTATTTCTGGCAGGGACTCAAAGACTTTTTCTGGTGGAATTGACCATTCCTCTGGAGAAGTGACCATCTGTCCCATTGAGTGCAGCGGCATTATCAAGCTGGAATGAAAGCTGACTAACGGGGCCGCCCAGAGCACTCCTCTCCTCTCAGCCCCATTATCCTGACTCCCTTACACCTCCCCTCAGCTTCTCATAATTATAGGGAGAGAGGCATTCTACAGCCGTGAGCTGTACCCAGTTTAATTGTCTTGTCACCCCTTCAATGCTCTTGCTGTAGTGTGTGTTTGTGCATGTTACTCTGGTTTTTAACACTCAGACATCTATCGACAGAAGTACATACACAACACTGTTGTAAATTCATTTCCCATATATCCTTGTCAGTGTCAAATGTCACATTTTGGTTGAATGAGTAAAGAACTCTTAATAATGATAATAGTAATAATATAGTAACAGTTGAATGTTATGGCTGCATGTACAAGCTCCCTGAAGAATAAAGTGTTATTAAATTTACATGTGAAGCCTCTCGGGACTTAATATTACACTCACTACCAGTTATAATGAACAATAATTATTGCTCTAAGCGAAGTCCAAAAAAATAGTGGACTCAGATCAGAGCCTTGTGGTGCTTTGAAATGAACTGCAGTGCTTTGTCATTAGTGAATGAACTGTTCTTTTATTTTTCTATGAAATACTGTGTTTTAGGCATTAGAACGTTATATCTACTCTTTATCCTAAATATGACGACTAAGAAGTTTCTGTCTCTGTTTTTTCTTTCCAAATGCAACCATCGTGTGACCACCAGGTAAGACTCCAGTTTTATTTATTTTTATCTGTTTACTTCCTGTTGTGTTTTGTAGCAGAGGCTGGTAATCTTGTGCTTTCTTTTTTTTTTTACTCCTCTCACATCTCTACTTAGTTGAGAGAGCAAAGTAGAGATGTGAATTGTCACAGAATTTCAGATGGTCTAACACCCACCTTTTTAATGGATTTTAAAACTGTATTGGCTTTAAAGTCGACTCCCCCAGTTGCTTGTAAACACTACTATTACATTGTGTATTTTATTTTGCGCGTTTGCAAGATCATCAAATGTTTATGCCAGTACACTGGCACTATGGTTGTGGTTGGCTCCCGACTATGTGTCCATCAGGTGGCTTCAGCAAAACTAAGCTTGCATAACATGTATGTGTGTGTTTATGTGAGTTTATAATGAACCTGTAAGACCGGCTTCATCAACCCACTCAGCATGGGATGAGTCAGTGACATTAAAGTGTCGGGGTGTGAAGGTTTAAAACCATAAAAACAGAGGATGTGTCCTGGCAAGAAGATTTTTTTTCATGTGATAGAGGAGGAGTCAGAGTGAAAGTCACATGCCCTCGTTTTCCCTTTCTAATAATAGCATTGAATTATATCTTTTTTTTTTTTTTTGTGATATAAGTCTCTTAAGTATCATGCTGGGTGGGTGGGAGGTATGGAACATATATAGCATATAGCAGCTAACACAAGTACAGGGACAAAAACTGATGAGAAGAACTAACTCCACATGGTCGTATCAGAGTTTTGTCTGCTTTGTGTCTGAGGGCAGCTCTCCTTCACAGGACAGACACAGGAAGGAAACCGAATAGCTCAATTATCTCTGACCACATGCCCTTCCTACACACAAACCCTGCACGGCGTCGGGGTGTTGCAGTACATGGGTTTGGAGGTTTTACAGGACTGGTTCTTCTTGTGGTATTTGGGGCATTGTTCACTGTCAGCCTGCATAAAATAAAAAAGTATGTTTGTTAATGTGTTTTTGGATGAACAGGGTTAAGGTTTCACTTAAATTGTACCAGACGTGAGGATCACTGCTAATGTTGTAGCTACAATTCAAATATTGTCTGAATGAACCTTTTGTAGGTTTTGTTCTTTCTTTGTGAAGTTCGAGTTCCACAAGAGACAACTCAATAGCCCCTGATTAAAATGTCTTTGGTTTGCTTTGATATTCATCATCTACGTGACCGCTTTTTCACTGCACATGTGGTGTGATGGTCAAAGTTCATTTGATCTGCAGAACGTTTTATCTGTGGACATGTGTGTAGCCTCTGAAGCCAAAACTGATTTGAATCAAATTCAGGAACATTTACATGCATGTAAAGTACTTCGTAATGCCAATCAGAGAGATTCAGTCGGTGTGTTTATCCTGTGACGAGATAAGACTTCATAGAGGTTTCATCTTGTCTTGGCCACAATCACAAAGTAACTAAGTCCACTGGAACACTAATGGGTGGCTGCTAGGACAAACCATCCACTGCCCAAGGCAACGATCTGCTATCAGATTACCATTTCCATATCCTGATGTAATCCACTGCAGGGAACAGCCCATTGCTGATTTAGGATCAGGCTACAGTGACTCCTTCGTCTGTTGGAGTCACAAGTGTGTTTCCTGTTCCCACAGCCTGCTGTCATGAACACTACCCAGCCTGCTCTTTATCTCCTCTATAGTATTTGTCCCACTTTCACTCGGTACTTGACATTTGACCTTTCAGTATCTCATACTTAACTCACTCTATCTGACATGTTGACTCATACGCGACAGGTTCACACAGGTCCACAGTAGGAACATGATAGTATGTGTTGGTTCTTCCTGTTGGGGCTCCTGTTGTAGATGTTGACTGTTACTAGTGTGACAGGTTTTGATTGAGTTTTGCAAGAGATAGTAAGAAAAAAAAAAAACATCTTGCATTCAATATTCTACTGTTTTCGACCCGGTGTTAAATATTGAACAGTGGCACAGGAGGTAGAGCAGACTGTATGAATAGTGTGTGAATGTCATAGAGTAGTGTAAGTAATGGAGAATCTGTGTGAATGGGTAAATGTGTTATGTAGTGTGAAATGCTTTGAGTGTCTAGAGAAGTGATATAAAACTGCAGCCCATTTACCATTTAACTGTGTTGATGCTCCTGGCTTCAGTGACATGCAGCTAAAGGAGTCAGTGGAGTACACAATGTTTGAGAACAGAGTAAAGGATGTTGTGTTGTTTGGTCTGAATATATCATTTATATGCATACTGCCATTCAAGGCCTCTAATTGGGTGAGAAAACATTTTTCTTTAGTCCGGCTAAAGGCCAGGTGCTTTGTATTCTATCACTGTCCTTCAGTGTGTGCCAGACTTGTGGCTCCTGATCTAAGAGGGTGGAAAAGACACGACAAGAACAAACACCATACATCGACTAGTCTCTTTATAACAGGCCTGGAGCTGTGAGGCTGACTCGGCCTGTCTGTCAGTTTTTGAATGTTTTTCTCTTTTTTAGCATAGATGGTCTGACCGCCGTGACCTCACAGATATTACTTTATCAGCAGAAAAAATAAACACATAAAACATCATTATTGACTTTTCCATCTGCGGCCGGTCGGGTTTGTATCATTTCTCCCACTGGCAGCCAGATGAAGAGCTCATCTTCCATTCCAAAACATTTCTGGAGGTTTTTAGATATTCTCCTCTGAACACACAGAACTCTGTTTGACCCTGAATTAAGAGCTGTGGTGTGTCATCAGGGAGTGTCCTCGTGTTAACTCAGTGACATCAGCCCCGCAGACGATGCCTCTGTGTGTCACGATATGTGTATTTATCTTCTCCATCTGGATCACTGCTGGTCCGGCCTGTAACAGGAGAAGTGGTCCCCCCCTGTATTTGGACCAAATTCTGTTTGTCTTTTGGCTCTGAAACTCAAGAGGAGCCACTCTGAGATGGTATTATGATACAGAGAGAGAGCGGACGGGAGGAAGGATGTGAATATGAGGAAAGGTGATTCCACAGAAAAGAGTTAAGGGTGTAACCTGTTGATCATAGAAATAGAACAAAGGTTTAAAAAATTAGGAAGGGACAGAATGAGGTGAAGAAGAAAGAAAAGGAAAATAAATGATCGGACCAAATGATTGTTTGTGATGAGCGAGATATAAAATGAGGTTTAATTCTGCAGCTTAACTCTTCTGTGTGAGCTTTTGTTGGAGGAAGCTGCACATGAACTATGCTCATGCTCAGATACATTGCAATTGAATTACTCATATATTTGATGTTAAAATGTTAAAAACACAATATAGCTGACAAAATTAGTGAACTATATTAGTCAGCTACACTATCATCCTCCTCGTGCTCCTTCATGCCACAAACTCAACGATTAGCTACTTCTTCTGGACCAAAAGTCAACAAGAGCCTGCTCAAGGTTTCAGGAAAGTGTCTCCTCTACTTCAAGGTCAGTGCACATCAGGACCAGGTAGTTTGTTGCCTTTTCACAAACCAGATGAGTGTTGTCACAAAGGTTCTGTTATCCCGATGCTTTTTCTGTATTTTTTTTTTTTTTTACCTTAAATTTGGAAATTACTCATGATGGAAAATGTCCTTGATTCATTGTTAGCTTGTCAATGAATCCTCGTCAGATGGAAGGATGCCTGCTCTCCCTTTTTTTTTTTTTTACAGCGGAGGAGGTCGTGTGTGTTTTCAGATCGAGAAACTGAAATTCACCGAAAAAAATATTAGTCTTTTCGCTGATGATGTGGAGAGGCGATTTTTCATTCGGGTGTCAGGTCATGATTATTTTTTTATAAGGTAAGATACAAAGGGACCATTATTGTGACAAGCTAGTCAGTTTAAAAAATGAACTTAATGTATTATATAAATGAATACATGAATGCATTTTACTCACACTTTTCGTGTGTCTTGTATGTTTTGTATTTTTCTTTGCGAATTGCTGTTGCTCCAACATATATAAATAGAGATATGAAAAATCTATAATACAGTTATGGACAGGTTCCAAGTACTTAGCAGATAAAAATCCAATATTTTAAATGTTGGATAGTGGTGTTGAAGAAGATTTTAGATTCAAGAGGTTTATTGTCACATGCACACTACAAACACAGCTCAATGAAATTTTTACTTATGAACTAAAGTAGGGATTACTATGAGGGATTTTCAAAAACACAAGATAAGAATTATCTTTAAGAACAAACCTGAGTGAGAACTGCACAAAAATAAACGAGTTAAAATAAAGTTTGCATGTGAGGGGCTTTGTGTAACAGATGGGTAATGGTTCACAGTCAAAGAGCAGAGGTTCAGGAGTCTGATGGCCTGTGGATGGAAGTCTTTTTGTCCTTGATTTCACACTCTTGTTCCAGAGATGGACTCAGCAGACTTTATCACCCACTGGAGATAAAGACTGCTGAGTCCAAGAGGAGCCACTCAGACATGGTATTATTTCCTGTCCTGAGTGCAATGTGCAGCCACATCGTGATAGAGCTGGTGATCACACTCTCAACTGTACATCTGTAGAAGTTGCAGAGGAGTTTGGCTGAAATGTTCAATTTTCCTCGGCCTCCTTAAGAAGCTCCGTCTCTGCTGTGGCTTCTTCAATAGCTTCACTGACAGAAGTGCAGAGGAATTTGAAGTTTTTCACCCTTTTGACCTGTGTCTCACAGATGTATATTGTGTATATTAGGATTATGCTCCTTCTATCTTGTCCTAGGATCAATAATCATTGCTGTCATAATCATCTGCAATATTTTCCTGGTGTTGGTCCTCCAACCAGAGTTTGTCTAACAGAAAGTTCAGTGACCAGCTACAGAGGTTAGGAACCTTTCCATGGACCTGTTCTGCCTGATACCAACTGTAAGGATACAAGGTGGCCAGAATAGTCTTTTTAAAATGTGTTGTGTTCATTTTAAAGCATTGCATTAGATTTAGGGCAAGTGAAACAGGACAATAGTCATTTAAGCAGGTCACAGTACTTTTCTTGGACTTGAAGCAGGTGAGTGTCTGTGAACACATCAGCCAGCTGCGATGAGCAAACCCTGAGTGCACGCCCGGAGCGGTTATCTGTGCCAGCTGACTTCTCTGACTACACACACACCTCTGCCAATGACACAGATGGTGGTGTGTCCAGTACACTCTCTACTTCAACTGTGGCCAGAGGCCTGGGACCTCATTTATAATAGTAAGTGTTGATTTCATTCTAAAACACTGTGTACGATCAAACCAGAGAACCTACATACGCAAGAAATATTCTGATTTATAAAATCTTTATACATTTCCTTTTAGTTTGTTATACATGATGTTACCTGGATTCTGTGTATAATCCACAGATAGTAATATAAAATTGCATAATGAGCCTTGATGGGTCTGTCATTGAATGGGACATGAAGATGTGCGATGCCAGAAAAACAGCAAAAGTTTAAAACCGAGGGGCAGAAGGGAATAAAAAAGAAGTTGAGCGCGGCTACTTGTAGTTTTTGCAGTCAGCTGAGGACAGTTTCTAGTTTCTGAAGTTAAAAAGAAACATTGCGATATAAAAGTGGAGGCCAAAGAAATGATCGCCTCAGGCCACCTTCAGTTCTAATCACAGCTAAATCATCGCAGGCGTATTCACACTGTATTTAAATAATTGAAATATATAAAAGTTTGATTCGCTTTATTATTTACAGTCAGTCTCAACCTCGACTGTGGCAGCGGCTGTTGGAGGTGGGGGGGGTGCGGTGGGGTGGGGGGTTTGAGGAGCTCACCATCAGGCGTCACTAATTAGTTAGCCAGGAAAACGTACGGGTAAAAGGATGCAAAGAAATCAGTATGTTTTGTGATCGTGGTATGTTGCAAACGTCACCACAATACTCTGGAAATCTGAAGATTTGTGCAGTTATGACAGATAGTGGAGAGATGAATGCGACCCTGCACTAAATCACAGTTAATGAAACTTGTAAAAACATGTAGAACATGATGAACCTTCTTATTTTACCCGACAAAAATCACATTATGTCTCCCAGTCATGTACGCCAGAGCATGGTTTCTAATTTTAAGTGTTCTCAGACAAATGAGACGTGACAGGAGTCAAATTGTTTCCCGCAGTAACAGTGTCTCTCTCAACACTGTGCAGTGACCTGAGTTGACCTCTCTGCATCTTTACCTGCCAGGGTCCTTTCGTATTTTTTCCTTTTTTCCTCTCCGTCTCCTTCTATTTTGACTGTTGGATTATTGACAGTAATGCACCTGCGTGAAAAGACAGTTGTCAGCACAAGACTTGATTTAGTTCCAGATTGTTCAGTCAGCAGCAGGAAGCTTTTTTGCTATTCCTCAGCCGCGCGAAAGGTGTTGTGGGGAATGAAGCAGAGGATGCTGATATGGTGTGGAAGCGAGGCGTGGCTGAAAACACTGACAGGTCTGGCAGCTGCTGAGATTATGTACTTGAACAAGCACAACTGCTGTTTGTGGTCGGAGAGAGAGAGAGACACACACACGAGTGCAGTGTTGGCAAACACTAATTTAAATCTCTGAAAGCCACCACACACACACACACACACAAACACATACTGGCCACACTCCAGTCGGTCGAGCCAGTTCGCACACATGCAGAGATGTCAGACGGCAGCAGAAACTGCTGTGTCATGTCATCAGACAGAGACAGAGACAGGTACAGTCTACAGCAAATCAGTGTGACAGCTCTGCCATAAAATGTAATGTTTCGCTGGACTTCATTGTATTTACATATTAACGTCCACCGCTAAATATAACACAGCCCACTACACCCTCGCTAAATACGCCCTCACTGATAAATCACGACTAGAATAATGAAAGACATTACGAGCCCGCTTAAAGTTAAAGACTGTAGCAGTGGTATTGGACCTAATAAACTGGACACTGAGTGTCTTAGTGTACATGTGCAATGACAGAGGGCAGATGGATTTCACAATAAAATGCTGGTCAGATAACAAGGGTGGAAATAAACATTGAATCCTCCTGAAGCTCCATTTAAAATCCATTGAAAACTTTGATACGATCCGGGTTTGTGATGAAATTCAACCCACTGTAATTTGCACGTGCCAAAATTAACCCTTTATAGCTGCTGCATCATATTTGCTACATTAGTGACTGAGACCACCGTCCTAACAACACGATGAACATGTATCAAATGAATTAAAAGAAGAATTAATATAATATAGAATAATAATAATAATAAAAAAATGGTATAAAAATACTATTTTTTGTAGTTTGTTCAGGTTTAATAAACACAAGATTTTTCTGGCTATTATTTGATGTGTCAGGTTTTGAAGGGTTAAATGGTGTTCAAGATTAAAAAATAGTAAAAGAAGAGAATGCAGGTACAGTCATGGTGCGCCAGTGTAGCACAGATGCTGTTTGTATCTTTAATGCAAATGTCTGTGATTAGTGGGACTGGAGCTTCAGTGAAGCAGGAGCGGGGTTCAGGCTGAATGTGATGAAACCGTTCCACGGAGGTTGACTGATAAGAGACTCTTTAAATAAACATGAGGAAAAAAATCAGGCACAACAAGTTGAGGATACTGAATGTAGCATTTAGCATAACAGCATGCCGCATCTGTATGGTTTGTTTATGTGTGTGTGCGTGTGTGTTCTCAGGGCTTCAGGGCTCAAAGCAAATGGTCCATCACCAGATGAAATCCCGAGTCTTTCACCTACACACACAAACACACACATTCGCACACACACGGGCGTACTTCATCAAACACTAAAGGGATTCATGCAGTCCCTTCACAGCTAATTGAAATTATCTGGGATGAAATGAATGGTTGTGTATGTGTGTGTGTGTGTGTGTGTGTGTGTCTCTTCTTTAGCACGTATGCTCTTGTTTACTCGCTGAGGAAAGACGGACCTCACAGCGAAGAGAGGAATATGAAGGGAACAACATCTTTGGCCTCTCTTGCATTTTTCACTACTATTTTTCTATTTTGCTCAGAGGCAGCTTTGTAAGAGTCGACCTCCCTGTGAGGGTTTCTGATTTTCTCACCAGCACCAGTGCAGAACAAATCCCATCGGGCCTCATGTCCAGTCCCCACTGCGCTGTATGTATCAATCTAACCACAGGTTTTCCAGTTAAATCTTTTTTTTCCTCTCTTCTTCGTCTCGCTCATCTGGGCTGGATGTCACCATCAGTAACATGTCGTGTCTGGCATTTTCAAATTAAAAACACATAGTTAGATGATCTATTTCTAGTTGAGGATGCATCTGTTTTGCTGGTTAATGTGTTTTTGTACCAGTCTAATGGCCATCAGCTAACCAGATGCTTCTAGATGACAGAGAAATAAATGATCAAAACAACCTGAACCTGAATTTAAGAAGAATCTTTGATGTATATGTTCAGAAGATATTTAAGAGGCACAGTCATCCTCTGATTCTCCGATGGACATTCTTCATCTTGGCCTGTAAATGCAATTGGAGAGAGTTTATCAGTCCATCTGTGGTGAAACTCATCTGGTGGAAAGTCTCCAGTGATGTATTTTCATACAGAATGAAATGATTCCATTCAAATGCCTTTAGGCTCAAGCTAAAGCAGGAATCTGCAAAGTGCCAGAGCAGTTCATTGCCTCAGCAGCTTTTACTAGTGATAGTAATATGTTTCATAGCCTATAGGCCTGTGAGTGTATGTGTGTGCCAGTGTATACCATCAACACTTCATCATATATCCACTAACCTCCTGTCTGTTCTCCTAGAACTTGCCCTCTACTCTGCTCTACTCTGCTCGCAAAATTAGATCACACTGATCTACAAATAGGACAAGTGTCAGTACAGAGGGGTTAAAAGTGGAGGCTGTCACCCAACTAATGAATGCAAGGCATGTCTCAAAACACATACACTCACACGCATTGCAAAACCGGCAGCTCATCCTCTGTTTTGTGAGCGTGCGGTCACAGATCTGTGGTTATCGTTGGAGAAGGACGGAGCTTTAACTCTTGGGTGTTTGTTTGTTAATGAGCAGAGAGCTGTCGGCTCTGTAGAACGCTCTCTGCTGCCACTTCTCCAGAGATCAAACTCAAGAGTTAAGCTGCTGAACAAAACCTCATTTGAAACCAGCGACAGGTTCCAAACTTTTATTAACTACAACACTGTTTTGATCAAACGGTTCCAGACTTGGAAGAATATGATGTTCTTTGCTGAGAAATGTTGACTCAGCTTTTCGAGCTCTTTCAGTGGTATATCCTTTTGATTGGTCACAGCTACGCAGTTTATTTGTCATCGACAACATTTTCAGATGTGTACAACATGATGTTATAATCCAAACCTCATGGTGATGGAAGGTGTAAACCCTACCCTATACATGCTCTGAGGTTGAGAACATGACAAACACATCATCTTGGTTGTCAGGTGGGCTCCTACTTTCATCTTTGCTTTGTTTGTTTATACCATAGCATCTCTTGTAGGTTCACAGTGTCACAGAACCACCATCCTTCAAAAACTGTACTGACGATGTTTCCATGAAGCTGAAACATCCAACCTCTGCTGGACAGGTTGTTTCCCTCCAGCTGCTCTACTTTCACTGAGAGTGTATCGTAGTTTCTTACTCTCGTGCTCCCATGAGACTGTTACTTCCACAAAGTAGACTTAGTACAGAGAACCAGACGAAAATATACCTGTCACTTTATGTCTCCAATGCAAATGATAGAATATGCGTCACAGGTAGAAGGTTCTGGGTTGGAACTTGTCAACCAAATGTGTCTGTGCCTGTATGGATTTCATCTGGGTGCTACCGTTTCTTTACATGGATCAAAAACATAAAAGTTCAGATTTTCTCGGCTCTGTGTGTCTGTCCTGAGATAGAACTATCATCCTCTCCTTCTCCTTCTCTGCCTGTCACCTGATGTCAGTCTGGACAGACTCCAGTCCCCCATGACCCTCTAAAAGGATAAGTGAATTAGCTAATGGATAGATGGTTGATGGAAAATGAATATCAGCGTATTATCAGATTTTCAGTAAAGCTAGCAGTGTTTTGCCTCTACAAGAATCTCAACTTGTGCATAATAGATTTCCATTACATTTGGTTCAGAATTTCATATTCTCATTCATTGAGTCCATATTTTGATCCGTCGGCTTTGGTCATCCTCTGACTTTGATTCATGATGTGATACCTGCAAAACTAATAGCAGCTGCACTGTGTGACTGGTTCTGTTTACTGAATATTTTCATGCTAATTTGATAAGTAAGATCAAGTAATAATTTTAGTACATTGCTCTTAGCGTTTAGCCCAAAGCTTTGCTGTATCTACTTTACATAGAGCTAATTTGGATATCAAAGCTCAACTCTTTTGAGAGAACTGACACAATTGCGTCAAGTGCTGAAAACGATGTTCAGGTTGTGAAAGTTGCCACTGATGGTACCAATCATTTCATGTACTGTTTTATTCATGACCGTGTTTCACTTTGGAAAAAACACACAGTTTTTAAACACAGACTGGCAGGTTTTGTTAAATGAAATGAAACTGGGTGGACAGGCTGTGATTCATTCCTCCATGCATCTTATCTACACGTCAGTGTGAGTCTGAGCAAAACACTGAGCTTCATGTTGGTCCTGAAAGCTTTATCATTTACCATGTAATCATTTATTTTCCAAAATAAGATACAAAAAATGGTACTAGAATGGTACTAGAATTTTGTGTAGCCACTCCAGCACACACTCTTGTCACGTTTCAAGGTGTTTAAGGTTGAAGTGACATTCTGGTTTATTTCTGCACCTGCTTCTCCTGGTTGATACCATCAAAGTTTGAAACTATACGAGCGAGCCTTGAGTACTTCAGCAACTGTTGAGGCCTGTATGCTGTTTGCACTGAGAGGACCTAACAGCTCTATACCATCTTTGTGAGCACAGAATGACTTCTCGCTTCAATGTGTGATAGAAATGCTGCAGTGTGTTGCTGCCTGTCTGCCGAGGCTCTAATGAATCCTCATGTCATCACCAACATAGAGATTTCTCCCATAAAGAGCTGTAGCAGACTATGTGTTTCCACACCTTTGATCCCAGATGGAAAATGGAGGATTAGATTATTATGGGGCATTTAGGTGGTATCAACTTTTACTTAAGATTTATTGCAGTATGCACCGAACCTGCAGAATTAAGACAGAACAACTTTACTTTTTATCCAAAACAACAAAGTGCTTTGTCACAGATCCATAGTAAGGATGGGCTTTATTTAAAAACTGGTGACTGCACGTTCTGTATCTGTACATTATCAACCAAAAGTCCAGTCAGATTTGTAATCTTATTAACTTACTATTTGATCAGATAGTTCCTCATTTAATTCTTATAGTTCATATATCACTGCTTGTGCATTGACAACATTTGGCATTTGAGAACTTTAGTTTGTACCCTTTAAGGTTTTTGGCATCGACACCGCATGGGCCAGGCAATCCTCCAACAAGCAATTGCTGTTTTTTTGACCTTGAAATTCTCTTTGCTTGTCTGTGGATATTTTCATGTAGCCATCGCACAGGTGGAAGGACGGGAACAAACAGATGGGAGGTTCACCAAGTTTGTTGGTATTTTGGTGGAAAATGTGTCTCAGACTGAGAATAGACGTTTCAGAAACACGTCTGATGCTGCCACTTTAGTGCCGCAGTAACACAGCAATGCTTAAAATGTAAATCAACTTTTTTTTGTTGATGTTGTCGAAGTGTTCAAACAAAAAGGTTAATGTGATCAAAGCAGGGATGTCAGTAAATCAGCCTGCAGTTTGATTTATACATGAATATCAACAGCAGCTTTATACGATGTGAAAAGCTTCTCCTGGAGTTGATTCAGTCTCTGCTGCGCCTGAAGGCAGAAGGACAGATACATTGATAAGTCTGCACCCAGTGTCATGTCATCACACATGACTGGATGCTGTTTACCCTCATTAAATCATGACAAATGGCAGCCAATGGGTACAGAGATGCCAAACACAGTATCTACCTGTTTATGTGGTAATAGCAGGCCACTGCAGCTCACTGAGATTCATTAGACGGCTAAAAAATCCTCAGACTTGACCTCAGATATTGGATGTTTGCTCCCACCCTCTGGTACAAGTATAGGAGCATCTCCTAAAATGGCATCCATGCTGCTCCATGCTAGAAGCTAGTGTCCTTCTGGTTGGTTTCACGTGTGGGAAAAATGCAAGTGTTGGATTGATACAATCATGTCAATGTCCTAACCAAACTATTTTTTGTTGTTAGTGTTACTGTGCTGTCAACCTGATTTCCTAAATTTCTCCAGCCATTAGCGTCATGTATCACTGTGAGCAGTTCAGCTGTTGGAGCGTAATGTGGGTGAGAGTGTATTTATTAATCACCACACCCTCCCATCTATATCCTCCTCCAGTCAGCATGTTTGAACCAAACTGTCACATGAACCAGAACAGCAGGAGCTTGAGGAGACGCCTACACAGTTCACGTCTCACTTGAATCTCATATCATAATTGTGCTTGAACAGTTAAGATGAAGCACCATGTCTTAACAAATCACCTGCTAGTATTTCCATTATCATGTATACTAGATTTCCTATTGCTTTCAGCTGCATCTCATGGTCTTTTTCATTGGATGGAGATCACCCATTTGAAACCATGTAATCAAAACATGAAGCTTAAGTCACAAATTAGTGGACAACTTGACAGAGATCATGGAAATTCACCATATCTGACGCCAGATATTTCCAGGAGAGTGAGCTTTAATAAACCTGTTACTTTCACACATAATGTCCAGACTGGTTGTTATTGAGCTGTTACTTTTCTTTGTTCTCTTGAGGATGAAAACATGGTTAATGTTAATGACTATAGTGACTCCTTTTTCAGTTTGAGTTAAATCTTTGTAGCATCAGAAAAACTATTGAATTAGAAGCAAACAAAGAATCATGCACTCTGCTGGTTTTCTCATGCTACTAATGTTGGCATGAGTTCTGCCACTGAGCTGTTTCTGAAATATTTTGAAACCTGCAGATATTTGCTCTCAACAGCCAATGGGAGTTGTCCTTCCTGAAAACCAGCTGTGTTACCATAACCACAACAACAGCTGGAACCAAGGAATTGATCCATATTTTCAGAACATACCTGGTAATCCTACTGCCTCTCTGACTTTTAACGTTTTGGTTCATGTTGTTTCACCACAATAAGCTCCTCCTCCATTTCTGATTCTCAGTGACATCAGCAGAAGCTCAGTCCTGATAGGTTGACTTGTACTTACCAGGACCAAATCTACAGGTGATGCACAGTGTTATGGGACAGTTGTCTTATACTGGTAGACAAAATGTTCTCTTCTTCAGTAGACTAATGGAAACATTATTAAGTCCAATTTTCTGCCATATTTCAGAAACTTAGCATAAATTTGAACTGACTTTAACTGAGTCCCCTCTCAGTTGTCACACATGTTTAATTCACATCTCAAAGGAAATCTCAGTCACACTCGAGCAGACAGATGAATATTTCAGCTCCACGTAGCTTTCTAACTCCAAAGACTGTCGCTGCTACAAAAGGGGAATCTCTCGTTCTACATCTGCACATCACTGTGCAATATTCAACTACTTGTCAAAGGCGTGAACCTTCTCTTTCTGCGACGCGTCAACGCTTGTGTGATGGTGTAATCAGCATAATAAAGAATCTCCAAACTCCACGTTATGTACAAAGCTTTAGAAACTCCTCTGTCTGTCTGTCTGTGTGTGTGTATTAAGACTGAGACAACTGGATTGTTAGATTGTTGGAAACTGGCCATTTTTCCATTTCATATTTGTTGTAATGAACTTTTCAGCCATGGTTGATACATATCTATTTTTAGATAAGTAGAAGAGTCTGTGGTCAACTTTTGCTCTCGTCATCAAACCACCAGAGAGCACAGGGAGTTTTTTTTTTTTTTTTTTTAATCCTGCAGGGGTTTTTTTCAGGTTGTGAAGCCTCTGTTGGGTCAGTGAGACAGCAGCAGTGACAGATGAGATGCCTTTCACTTCATATATCATTCACAGCCTTCACTTCTGACGAGACACAATCCAAAAGGACACTTCTCTGTCAGTCTGTGCCGGGAAAAAAACAAAAAAAAAAAAAAAGAAAGAAATAGGAAGGAGAGTTTTAAAAAAAAAAAGAAATCTTTCAAATTTCAACCGTGCTGCAGTAAACAAAGCTCAGACTGTGGTACGTTATCCACAGTGACTGTTTATTGCCCTGTGACTGTTTATTATCATTACTATTTTGTTTCTTCCTCCTGTTGTAATCCAGTTATTTTGTATTCTGAACTGGGTTTAATTGCTAATGAAAACTAAACACAGAGCGCAGCTCATTAGTTTTGGCCGTTAACTCACAGGATACATGTTTTTATGTTGAACCAAAAAATGTGAAGCGTATGAAACAGCCTTTTCCCCAAACAGTGGAGGCAGTTGACCCCCAACGTCTGAGTCTGAGTTCCTGTTTATGCGGGTTTTCCTCTCAGTTACCAGGTGCTGTTTACTGTGGGAACTGTTGGGAAGAATCAGTGTTTCTCTCAACATCCTTTGCTTGTTTACTTTCAGGCCAAATGGACGTGGAGTTAGTAGTAGTCGTTTGGTAATTTCTGATCTGTTTTTGTCTCCCGTCCACTTACATGAAGGATTAATATGTTGTTTTTATTTAAAGGATAACGTGATATTCCTGCAGCAGATATTTTCTGTCCCATCGTGTATTTGTGAAATATGGCTTTAAGTTATCCACTCATGGATCCAGATGTGTGTGTAACGTACTCAGGTCAAACCCAGCACTTGTGGTGAGTGACTCTGCCGGTGACGGGGCACTCGAATTCTGTTATTACTGACATTATGCCGCTTGAAGTTTAATTTGAGTGTTAACACCGCTGACACTGAACAATGTGTCGCCCTGCGGCATCTCAGTCACAGGCATCGGCCTCAACGGACACATTGTGATTTAGATCATGTACATTTTCTACATCCAGCGCAGCATTGTGGGTCATATCGCTGAGATCCTCAGCCACGGTGAGTTATAATAACAGTGTCAACCTCTCAGATGAGGAATATAAGCAAGCAGTGAGGGCAGCAGGGGGTCAGAGACAGTCTGTGCTCACCCATTACTGTGCACTGAATAACCTCTAATGGTCTTGGGTCAGACTTTGCTTGGATGTGCAAAAAGCAGGGCCTTATTAGAGTCAGCTCATAGCAGAATTCACAGACATTAGCAGAACACACTGAAGCACAAAGTAATACAGCAAGTGCAGTTATTTTCTGCAGTCAGGGACTGGTGGAAGTTAATTTTGTCTTTGTCTGTGACATTAATCAGAGCTGTTGCAGTTCAGCCCTCTATGCTGTCTGTTTCCTCTTCGTCCTTTCACCAAAGGCATAGTGACGTGTTGATCGGCTAAACTCAAGAGAAAAACTCCAGGTTCTCGTTAATCCATGCTGGCATGACATTATTTTCATATGAAGTGATGTAGCTTCTTCTGCAGGAACGATGTAGTTGGCATTTTTAGTTTTCAGTATACACAACTTGTTTCTCTTTGACTGTAACATGAGATTACAGTCGGTACAGGCTTTTTAAAACTTTTATGGATATATAGTTGCTTGACCTCATGCTGTCCATGATGACTTGTGCTCAGACTGCACATTTAGAAAATTGAAATTCATTTCAAGCTTACTTTGGCTGCTGGAAACTCTTCTCCTCCTCTCTTCTGCTCTTCTCCTCTCCTTCTTGTTTCAGTTTTCCCCACAACCCAGGCATTTTTTAATGACATCCTCACTCTCCATGCTTTGTACATTTCACATAAGTTAATGTGTCTGGGCCCTCGAGGCCTTTCTTAACCAAATGTAAGACCACACACTCCAGCAGACGTGGTCTTCACTGGTTTTTACACTGGCATTTTACTTGTAAACACAGCAGAGTCTGTTTATACTATGAAGAGCTGTTCCCTAGTTTGTTATTTAGTCCTACAGAAAGCTTACATCTGAATTCAATGACACCACAAAACTCTAACCCAGCACTGTTGGTGGTGAAGAGAATGAGTGATGATCTGTTCCCTGTCAGGAGCAACTGTCCAGCTTCCCTCAAGCAAATTATTGCAGTAGACTGAAGTGCCTGGCTGCTTTCAGCCATGGTCTGATAAACATGTTGGGGACTTTCTAAACAGAAATTTATTGAAAATGAGTGAACTAGGAGGCTGTAGACGCAATATATGTATTATGTGTTTACAATGAGCTTAGGTTTTAAGTTTAGATTGTGTTTTATATCCATCCATCTATTCATTGTCTATATGACTAATCTTGTTGAGGGTTACAATTGAATTTGAGCCAAACCCAGCTAACTGTTGACAAGGGCGGGTACATCCTGGGCAAATATACAAAAGAATGTCAAATGTTGAAAAGTGAAACCAGATTTTTATAGTGTGATGGCAAATAATGAAAGATCTTACAGCCATAAGAATTCACAAGCTTCAAGTCGGTATTTAGTACATGCACATTTGCTACAATCACTGCTCTGAGTCTGTGTGGACAGGTCTCAGTCAGGTATGCACATCTGGGCTCTGCACTTTTACCATTTTTTTCTTTGCCAAACTGCTCGAGGTCCGTCAAGTTGCACAGGGACTGGGTGTGAACAGCTCTTCTCAAGTTCAGGCGCAAATTCCCTGGTTGGATTGAGCTCTGAGCTTTGACTGGGCCACTCCACAACATTCACCTTTTTGTCTTTAAACCATTTCTGTGTAGCGTCTTGTTGGAAAACAAGTCTTGTCCCAAATCGAAGCTCTGTTGTAGACTGAATCAGATTGTGCATGATCTCTTTCTTTTCTTTTTTCTTTTTTTCTTGTTTTGCTGTGGCCATGTTATTCTCTATCTATACAACTTCCAGGGCTTGAAGCTGAAAAGTTGCCTGCAGTGTTCTTTTGTCCTCGTGGTGTATTTGTAGCCAGGAATAATGATGAAGTGGACGTTGAACACAAAGGTGTTTTTATTCTACAACCACTGGAGGCACGTTCACCGCAGACACTTATTTTACATAATATATTTTTTTAATTAACTGACGCTGCTTTGTAGAAATCTGTTCTCTGTTGACATTAAAGAGTTGTTTCAGCGAAAAAGCCAAATTATATTGACCACGATTCCATTTATAAAAAAAAAACAGTAAAAGGGGGAAAACATCCAAGGGCGTTAATATTTTTAACAGGTTGTGTATTTTCATTCTGGTAATGACTCTGTTAAGAGAGGCTGTTTTTTGTTGTGTCAAAATGTGCTCCATCTAAGGAATTATTGGGCGAGACGAGTTCAGAGCCAAATATCTCTACGCTCTCTATATTCACCTCATTTATTCTGTAACAGTTGTTAGACTGAACATTATTTACACATAAGATAAAGGCCAATTTGCTGCCTGATCATCATCTTCTCGACACCCTGTTGCAAATGTGCTTTGTCCACTTGGAAGCTTCCTCATCTCTCAACGTCTGTGCAGATTCTGATTTGTTCAGGTCATAAGGCAATTGAACTATTGTAGATTGTTGAAGACGTCTCATCTTCATCCAAGAGGCTTCTTCAGTTCTCAGCTTTTCCAGAATTGAAAGAAACATCTTCAAGAATCTACAACAATCCAGTTGCCTTAGATTCAACCAAGTTACATGTATTAGTGGCCGGACAAGCACAGAAACTCATCCTCCTCCACTTTCACTAGTTTATTGGTTACGTTAGGTTTGTCAAAACTGTTTCACAAAGGGCTGTGTGGCTGCAGGTTTTTGTTCCAACCGGTCAAGGTCATACAGTTTGACCAATCAACTGCGTGAAGACTGAGATCAGTTACTGTATTGTGTCAAGTCTGATGTGCTGCTGCTCGGTTGAAATAAAAACCTGCAGCCACAAGGCCCTTTGAGGAATAGTTTGGACATCTCTGGGTTATGCGCATTATCTAGTTTCACTAAAACTGTCGTTCAGCATTTATTATCTCAGTCCACCAAAGGATTCTCTTTGTTTCAGTCACCATTGTTTGAAATACACAAAGAAACTCAACACATGAAATATTTGCATCAAATCTCCAAAGCCAACTGGTGTTTTGGTGGTGCAGTAATATATCACAGATACAATACAAGTATTATTGTTAACAACAGTTTATGCTACGCTGCAGGCTATATGTTAATTTTCCGTATAATTATAAACCAGGATTAAAAAGGAAGCTGGGAAATATAATGGCCCCAAAAATGGAGTTGACCGACTAATTCAACAAATTTTTTCTTCAGCATCTTTTGGCCAGAAGGGGAACTGCATATTAAGAATTGAACAATTCATTTGACTGAATAGGTAATGTCATTTTTGCCTGGTTAAAAACATGGTACATACTGTGTTCAATTTGTAATATCAGACACATTAAACAGGTTTTGGTCTGCTTTTCCTGCTCCAAAGTGCTGTTGGCTACAAATTTCTTACTTTTCTAAAGATGAGTAGAGACAAGTTGATCCAGGATCGTTTCTGGCAGCCTGAAAGACTTAGAATTAGTTTAAAAGGAGAAAAAGGGTTTTCCAGCAGTGAAAAGACGATAATAAATTCAGAACACGAAACGTCTTTGTTGTTACGATAAAGTGAAGAGACAAAAGAAATAAAACCAGTTCAAACACTATGCGGATAATATCAAGCATTCAAATGAATAACAAATACAAGGAACAACAAACAGTAGGAACAGAAGGAATGTTTGCTGAGACGAATATGTGAAATATAGAGATAAAACTAGAGTAACATTAAAAATATGTCAAGGATAAGAACAGAACAAAGGGATGGTGACAGGTAGTTAAAACTTGTTGAGTTGCAGCTTTAATGATGGAGTGTTTTACCCTCCCTCACACTGATGTGGCTGCTGATGGATGTGGGAACATTGGACAAGTCCTCTGACCTCAGGAGCTGTTCTGAGAAAAGCTGGATCTCAGAACAACAACATAGCTTTCATTCATTCGTTGTTGGTGGGAATAAAACCCCAAGCCATTTGTTTTCTATTAGCCCATGTCAGACCTTCAACCACTCTATTCCACAAATGTAATGAGCTTGTGGTCATTTGTCCTGATGGCAAGGCAGTAAAGAAACAGAGAGTTCATCAGTCACACTGAGACGACCAACTTAAACTTCATTTATTTTTCAATAGAAGTTACTTGAGAGGATTTTTCCACTTTGTAACAGTCTGGGTCGTATTTTCGCAGTTGTGACCGTATTGGTTATTATCATTTGTTTGCCGCAATGAAATGACAGAAACATGAGCTGTCGGATGAACAGACCAGACGGACGCAAACTGTTTTATCTGGAGGTAAAAGTGATGAGATGGGAACACGTTTCATTTGTACAGGAAATGATAGGGTTGAAGCAGGAAGTAGATTCGTAAGTGTCATTCATGTTTATGACAGTTTGGGTTTTTACTGCTCACTTTTGTTTGGGCAGAAAAAATGTGATATTGCTCACTGAATTCAGTGAAAGTCACCTATGCAGCCATAGCAAATACTTATAACATGAAGTGCTGCGCAGTAAAAATTGTTTACTGACTGTGACTGATGGTATTTGATTTTAAGGAGACACAAATGACAAGTAGCAAACCGGCATACACTGCCTGGGCTGACCTCTGCTCCACTGCTTGTTGTAACTCACTGCTTTGTTTTTTTTTTCTGAAAAAAAAATGAAGCTTGTTCTCGGAGTTTACTTTCAATATTTCAAGACAAACTGTTTCCGCCATCAAATTCCATAAGAAACTTAATTTACATGTAAGAAAGTTTTGAAACTTTGTTAAAACCAGTTTCACGTGGACGTCCATCATTGCAACATAAGACACAACAGGTCTCTTTCAGCAGTCCAGCCCTCCAAGTCCTGCTCTCGTTAGACACATGTCTGAGTTCTTCAACCAGTGTTGTTGTGCTGTAGGGAATATTAAATGATCCTGTACTGATTCTAGAGATTACAACTAGAGCTGTGTGTCACGAGTGTAAGAATATTCCCAGCTTATACTGGTGTGGTGGGGGTTAGATCACAATCTAGTCCTGACAGTTCAATCCATTTCAAATAAATTCATTCAGTTTTTAAAAGTTTTCAGAAAGTTTTCAGTCCAACATTAAATGTAGAAAGGGTGTATGTTTCCTGGACCCAAACTAGGAGCTGGTTCCATCAGAGAGGATCCTGATAACTGAAGACTCTACCTCCAATTCTGGTCTTAGAGACTCTGAGTCACTTCATGTATTCAGTAGATCATCTTGAGTAGCATCGCTGTATCTCAGCTGTTATGTCACTGAGTATCATTTTCTACCATATATACAAGCGATGGTCTTAATAAGGGAAATAAGACCCAACTCATGATTGTACTGGAATAATTAATGCAGGATGTAAAGTGTGGTATTAATTGTTGACCTCAGCGACCTTCTCCTGATCATCTTCTCTACTGGAACAGAGAAGGAACTTCACATTTAATGCAGAGATTGTTTACATGTTTAATGAACCGTCTAAACGACTGTTGTTGTTCATCTGCACATCCATCTCCAGTAACTGATGAATCGCCTTCTGCTCCAGAAAAGACAGACACGGTGCGTGTCTCTGCAGTCGACCAACTGTAGCTTTTGGTCTTTGGTTCGTGGAGAGTCATTAATCATTTCATTTAGAGAGCAGTGCCTTGCACAGGATGCATATTTAGATTCACAGCAAACCTCACAAACACAACAATTAGACTGTGTATATTTACTTTACTAAATATATCAGTATACCTCTTTTTCTACAGATTGTTTTGGTGGTGTTGAATAATGAGATCCAGATGGGGGAAAAGTAGATTCATTCGATTAACTCAAATGGAGAAGTTACACTACTGCTGCTATGTAGAGAAAGAAAAAAATCAGGAATGAGGGAAAACAAATCACAGATCATCAGAGTTCACCTCTGAGAGGTGAATTTCTGTTGTATTGTGTATGTGTTGACCTTACAGCTCATCGAGGACCTGCAGCATGGAGGGTAATCAGTCCAATAGATTTTAATATATTTTTAAGTTGCAGCACTGTAATGTGCCCGTTTGACCAGAGTCAAAATCAAGTATCTATAAAAAGGTGTGAAAGGTACCTGTGTAGTGATGGATCTACCAGTTCTTTCTGTTTTACACAGCATTTTAGCATCTTTTAGCTCTGTGTTTTGGCTCGTTTTCAAGTGGAAAACTTAATCAGATAATCATAAAAGTAGCGAATACTGAAGTTCACTGCTGCTGAATGTGCGAAAGGGTCCTTGTTTTCCAACAAGTTTGTTCTGATGAGGTGATAATATGCCAAACATCTGATTTATAGTTTGATGTGGAGTTCAGTAGGAGGCCAAACAACACCTGCTACACGCGCTGAAATCACCCACTGAAAGTTCAACTGGCTGTGGTGTCTCCACTTATTTGAAACCCATGTGCAAAAATATACCGTTTCAAGTTTTTACAGCACAAACAGAGTCCATATAGTTTCCAGGGTCCAGACGTTTGGCACAACAGATCTCAGAAACATCTAAATTGCACTCCACGTCTTTGTTTTACTGCATCTCATCTCGCTGTTGAAATATGCAACGAATCTATCGCACATCACATATTTCCTTTGTATGTTGCAGCATAATCACAGGCCAAGTCAAACTGTTCAACTGAAACCACAAAAGCTCTATTTTATTTTTTTATGGAGCTTTTTGTTAAATCATTTCACAGGCAGCTGGAGCAGCAGCTTTTTTTTTTTTTTTTTTTTTTCCATATTAAATCTTCTGATCGCCGTCATCACAGTGCCGAGCTGTTACTGTAGAGGAGATGTTTTGGTGGTCTGAACTCGCAGCGGAAAATAAAACTCCTCTCTGTTTTCTCATGTCGTCGCAATGAGACATCCTCCCTCTCGCTCTTATCTCTCTGTGTTTCCTCTTCTGTCTCACCCTCCCTGCTCCTCCTCCTCCTCATACTAATGGCAGCCATCGGGGGAGGCTCTCGTAAAGCGGAGGGCTGCTGCCGGTGCTGGGTGTCTGGGCGAGGCTTTGATCCCCTGAGCTCCCCCAGGACACAGCCGGGAGCATTAGGCACTTTTCCACCCTTGTCTTCTTTTAATTACGGGCCCATAATGAAGGCTGCACGCTCGGTTGCAACACATCACACACTCGTCGGAGGAGGAGGGATATCCCACCTCCTCCTCCTCCTCCTCCTCCTCCTCCTCCTCACATCGGCCTCCACCGTCCCCTCCACCGGTCATGTAGATCCTCTGTCTGTGAAGCTCTCCCACTTCTGTCAGTCTTCGCCTCTGGTATAAACAGACTTACTTCTCTCTCTTTCTTCTATCCAATTGCTTTTTATTTGTATCTTGTAGCAGCACTTCTTTGATTTCAGCTTATTTATTTTTTTTCACCTCTCTCATTCATTCTGTTATTTATTTATTTTTGCTTTATCTTTTTGTTTCCCTCGTACTTCTCGTGCATCTTACCTTTGATTTCTCAACAGTTTTTTTGTTGTTGTTGTTGTTGTTGTTGTTTTTCTTCTCCGTGTCACTTCTGGAGTCTCTCCGTCTGCTGTGTGGGAGAGGTGAGAGGGAATGTTCTGTACACAGCTTCAATAAACACATCTCAAAGCACATACCGCATATCTTCTGACCAGTAAGATTAAGACTTATTTCATATACCTCAGCTCCGACTCTGACCCATAGACAGGAGAGGGTACACACCATACTACTACTAATATTAGTTCAATCAGCTACACAACAGAAATCAGACAAATAAAGTTGATATATCAATATATTTTTGATGAAGTTGAACCGTTCACTGACAAAAACAAAATAAAAATGACGATGAAGCAGGTGACTCAGTGACTTGCTATCAGCAAATTCTTAATTTTGCTCATGAGACAATAATATAATTTAATATATGATAATATAATCTTTCCTTGTGTTTGTTTTCATTATTCATGATATGGCCTCTTGTTCTGCAGTGATTTAATTTGCATTCGATCAGCTGTTGCTCCTCATGTTCTGACTCAGTGTCAGTCATCAGTGTAAACAGATTCATTTTTACTTTTTCTTTTTTTTTTTTTTTTTTTTGTTGAAATCGTGGAGGGAAATTCTTTATTCTGTCAAATAAACAAAGTCAGATCTGTCTTTGGACCCACAATTCAGGTAAACAGAGTAGTTTACAGGACATGTGGTTGCACATAAGGTAGAAAACACGAGGACATAGAAGTAAAAATGTCAACAAAAAAAAAATGTATAGATTAAAAAATTAGAAAGTTACTTAATTAAATCTAAACTTTAATGGAAAAAATCCCGATCCATCTAAAGCCAACTAGCATTTATCCTAGTCTGAGTGTCCAAAGTTTTCTCACCATCACACCAGTACAGATACATATTTATATCCAGAGACAGAAAGTGAAAGCTTCCAGTAAAGGTCAGTAATATGTCAGTATTAAAGTAGGTCAGAGAGCGTCTCCCCTGCTGTCCCACTCTGTCTCCATGACTCACTGGACATCGCCTGTGGATGTTGGACACTTTGAGCCTCAGGTCTCAGTGTAACTCAGGAGAGAGAGAGTTGCGTCTTAACTACACGCCAGCTCTGAGAGAGCAGGAGTCTTCAGGAGGATAAAGGAGGTCACTCTGCTGTGTGGCTGAATTATTATCTTTCTTATTCTAAACCCAGATTGTGTCATTTATCTTACCTTGATATTACTCTCATAAATCACCATCTGAATCCTTCGTATCAGACTTGTAGATGTAGACGAATAAGTGAAATGATTTAAAACATTTCTCGGCCAGACTGGTTCAGTTATCACTAACCCACTCGGAGCTTAAAGGAGCTCTTGAAGAATTTGAGAAATCCGTGTTTTCACCCTGTTTCTAAAAGTGAGATGAGAAGTGTTTGTACAGAGCTTGAATCAGGGCAGGATTATGGTTAGACTGAAAATAAGGCTCTATGTCTATGCATTTAAAATGCCAAAGACTGCAGCATACTTATTATGATGCAACTGTTTTCTTTTAGATGGCAGGGATGGAGAGGTAAACAGTAGAAACCCTTTGAAGGCTGTTAACTCTGGGTGCATTTGTTTTTTATTTATTTTATTTTGTTCATGGTTTCCTGTTTTATTTACAAAGGCATAGCGGTGTGGCTCAGGTGGTAGAGTACCTCCGTCTCATCTTATCACTTCACTCTCCCACAAAATCTCCAAACTATTTCTCCTAAAAAAGAAAAGAAAGAAAGAAAAGATCAAAACTGAAGCAGCAGCAGATGAGACAGCCTCACTTTTATGGTCTTTTTGATGGTTCCGCTCACAAAAACACAATTATTTCCTGCATTTCCAGCAATAAAACAAAATAAACCTGTAGTGATTCTACTTCGGTTTGTCCAAGATTTAATTCTAAATGAATTTTTGTCGTTGTAACTGTGATGACATGGTGAGAAGATCCTGCTGAATCAGACCTCTCTCTGTTGTAGGACTGACTGCTGAGCACATGGTGCTGCTTCTTCTTCCCTGCAGCAGCACATCACTCACTTCCATCTATTTTTATTCTCTCTCTCTCTCTGTCTGTGAGAGTGTGTGTGTGTGTGTGTGTGTCTGTCCGTGTCTTTTCTGCTCTGTTACTCTTCAGCTGCACTTCTGTCCCCCCGTGTCTTCGTTTGTCATCATCAGCACCTCGTGCCATTCGTAACCCTCATCCTCTCTAAACATTCAAGTGGATCTGGGGTGTTATATGAATAATTGTTGAAGAATTTAATGAATCGACGACTGAATTAGTGGTTTGCAAAAAAGCAAGTCCAGAGACTTTAAGACGACCCTGCTGGAATCCCACGTGCACTCACTGTGAAAAGGGATTTATACAGTTCAGTTCATCCTTTTTATGAGTTTAAGCATGATTAGAGAATAGTTGATGGTGGAGTCCAGGGTCAGGTGGTGGTCGGTGGTAATAATTTGAGTGCTTTTCAAAGTGTTTAGTGAAATATTTTGGGCGTTGGCTGAATGATTATTTACATGCAGGATAAACTGTGTGGCACCGTGGTTTATTAACAGTCTCCTAACGAGCTGGAGTCTTTCTGTGTGGAGTTTGAGCTTCAGTTCACACTTCAGATACATGCAGCTTAGGCTGCTTGAGACTGTAAATTGCCTGTAGGTGTGAATATGTGTGTCAGACCTGTGATGGACTGGTGAACCCTGCCCTTGCTCACAATCAGCTGGGATCAGCTCCAGCCCGCTCCCCTGCGACTATCAGCAGGATATTCAGTGCAGATAACGGATGAATGGATGGAAATTTAGATAGATGTGTAGTGGTCATGTTATTTTATGGCCACAAGAGGGGGACAAACCTCTATTGCTTCTCTGTGTCTGTCCTGCTGACAGAACCAGGGTATAGAATCAGGACATGTAAACCAAACAGGAAACTGTGTCCCAGGAAGTTTGAACTCACTGAAGAAGGAAAACAGGAACCTACTGTTTTAACACTTGCTGCTTATGTTGTAATGTGTAGTTTTCATTCCAGTGCTGTCTTTGTCCAGTTAGATCAACACAACAGGATCCTGGAGCACAAGAGTGAAATGAGTTTAATGATGGTTAATGATGGTGGTGATGAAATCGGTGCAGCTGCAACTAGCTCCAGCTCCAAACTCACCAAATGCTGATCAGAGACCAGTTTATCTCATGTGAAGTGCTGTGAGTCTCACTGTGATATCAGTAGATGAGTCTCACTGACTTTACACAGGCAACTCAGACTCTTGGCTCAGTGTTGAAAGTGAAGCTGGTCAACTTGTCTCCTCTCCCTCACTGAAGTTAGGTTACAAGTCAGACATCTGGTCTTTGTAGCTGAGCCGGAAGAGGAGAAGTCTAAATCCACATCAGCCGGGATCATCACAGTCACACACAGCAGCTGAATACTAAACTGCAGCGGGAACGTTCAGAGCAGGTTAAATCAGCTGCAGCCACAGTATCAGTGTGTCTGTTGATGAATCATTAACGGGGATTTAATTGTCGTAGGACGACAGAGTCAGATCTGCATCAGCTGAGTTGTCAGGCTGTAGTGGCGGGTCAGTGTGTAGGGGGTAGTGTTGAGCTTAGTTTGTTACCACTTCTTGTAAAGACACAGGGTGTGGACATTGTTTGACCGTGGTCTGTTTTCCCACAACATGATGTGTAACTGTGGCAGAGAGAAGAGGTCAGGCTGGAGCTTTTACTTCCTCTGTTTCCTGTCGACATCTTTATTTATTTTCATTTTCTATTCAAAGTGATTACATGTACACTGACTGCTCTTTATCCTTCTTGTCCTTGAAGCTTTTCATGTGAAGACATACAATCATGTTTACCTGATACTGAAGTAGAGACTGTTCATTTATCAGAAACAACATTCCTATTGTTACATAATCATGTCACTGCCACTGCTCCATGTGTGATTATAGACAATATGAAACCTAATTCATTCTCTCCTGCCTTTTTTTTTTACATGTCTGTCTTCTGCACAACTCCATCATCCTCACCAGGTAAGACATTCATTTTAAATGCATGTATCCGTTTCCTTTTTTTTATTGTGCAGCTGGGGCTGGTTGTCTTGTTTTTGACTGTAATAAGTTTTGGCCCCAATGCATGCTGGGAGAGAAATTGTGTCTTTGTTCAGGGTAGAACTGCTGCTTTTATTCAGATTTTTAAAGTCAAATCACACCAGGGTGATGATTGTGCTAGTGTGTATGTGTGTGTGTGTGGTCGCCACTTACCATGCTTGTGTGTGTGTGTGTGTGTGTGTGTGTGTGTGTGTGTGTGTGTGTGTGTGTTGAAGCTTGCAGCCTCGATCTGTAACTAAAGGGATATTCTTTCCATTTAATTTATTGTGTTAAATGTAAACTAGAGCGACCCCTCCACCACCAGTCCTCTGTGACATAATCCATTCTAAACCCTCTGAATGTCACCCTGCATCTCTGTCACATCTCAAGGTTTCCATCACTCCATCACTTATTTAAGTAAACAAGAGATAGGTACACTTTGCTTGGACAGATTTGAGCTTGTGAGAGAGCTACTGTCTGTGTGTGTGTGTGTGTGTGTGTGTGTGTGTGTGTGTGTGTGTGTGTGTGTGAGGGCTGATGAGAGGATGGCTTCGTGGAGAAATCAGTATATGGATGAATGGATTCACCCTGGACGTTTCCATCACAGAAGCATCTCTACATCTTTTTTTATTTTTCTCAACAGCTTTTTTTCAGTGTTTGGTATGCAAACGTGTGCATTTGTGTCTGTGTCTGTGTGTGTGTGTGTGTGTGTGTGTGTGTGTGTGTGTGACGTACTCTGACCTGCCCATGTGTGCTATAGTATGTGTGGAGCAGTGGAGATGGGTAACCATGACAACAGCAGCCTGAAGTCGGAGCGTAGCACAGTGCCTTCGCTCTCTTTCTATCTCTTTTACTCTGGTGAATGGAGATGTACAGATATCATGTCTTCTTCTTTTCCCTCTTATCCCCCTCCATCCATATCCCTATACATCTGGTCTCTATTTTGACAACCCATGCAGTTCTATATATAAACTGTCAGCGTCTGTGTTTTCTCATCGTCACTGTGCGTTCTGTAACCACACTGGCATCTCGGGGCAGATCACATTCATGGCGATCTTCAAGGCAGTGTTTACTGACTGTGTGTTTCTTTTGAGTGCAGGTCAAATAGAGCTGATTCCTGATGGTATAGACTGTGCATGAGTATGAATGTATTTTATGTGTAGATGTGCGTCCTTTTCCTTTGTAATCTGTGTATCTGCTGCTTGCACATTATCATCTCTATTACCACCATGTTGGCCAGCACACAGTATGTGCAGTCTTAACTGCAGGAGGCAGTGACAGGCTCAGTGCCGCCTGCAGCAGCTGGAGCAGCAGCAGTGTCCTAGGTGCTTTCTCTCTCTTTTTTTTTTTTTTAATCAGTTGTTGAGTTGAAGCGTCCCTCAGCCTCATCCAGACACTGGCTACAAACTGACCCAGTTTGGCAAAAGCTCTGTTGCTGCTTTCAATGTCAAGTGTGTGCGTGTGTGTGTGTGTGTGTGTGTGTGTGTGTGTGTGTGTGTGTGTGTGTGTGTGTGTGTGTGAGAGAGAGAGAGAGAGAGAGAGAGAGAGAGTGAGTGAGAGAGAGAGAGAAGTACTTCTTAGTTGACTCAAGCAGAGGAGCTGTTCAGCAGGTTTGGATATATCTGTTCCACTCTCTGTCCAGTGTTCCCAGCATGCCTTGTGGTCCTGGTAAGCTCTGGACATACCCTGACTTAACATGGTCTTTTTTTTTAGTTTAATGTTTGGACCAGAGGCTTATCCTGGAAAAATCTGCTGCTTTCATTTGCGTATCTACAGTCTGAGCCTTATCTTATCTCCTTTACATTTTCATATTTGTTGATTGTTTATTCATGCTCAACATGTATTTTTAAACAACAGCTTTTTCTCAGATACACCAGTGTTTGTATGACTTTTCTCAAGAATCAATTTTAAAATCGACAAGAAAATAACACTGTTTTTGATTTGACCAAACATTTGTATTTCAGAGTTACATGATAATGGCCGGTCTGAGGCATTTCTACGTGAAAAGAATTGGTGACTCTAAATTGTCAGTAGGTGTGAATGTGAACATGGTTGTCTCTGTATCTCAGGCCTGTAGAGGGTAGTGACTTGTTACGTGTGAGACAAATGTCTTGGTCAAAAATGATTCAAACTTTCTTCACAATAGATCTGGAGGCCAAGGTAATATTAAAGAAACTGTATGATCAGATAATGACTGATAATGACCATTCATCGTGTGAAATGTTTAGGATAAAGTACAATGACTGCGACAATTTGGTTTCAATTTAGAAATAATAAATATTATGGCTGAAGTTCAACATAGTGATTAGTTTCACTTGGCATCATAGATCAATACAACAGAGTATCGTCTGCATAATAATGATCATTTATGCATTGCTTCTTGATAATATTCCCCAAAGAAGCATGGGATGGTGCCACTGATCCTTTGCAGAAAAACCACAGCACTATCAAATATACGCTGATATACACAGAGCACGTTTATCTGACCACTTGGCCTACACACACATGCTCTCTTATTTACCCAGAGGGCTTTGCTGTCCAGTAAGCTGTTACATTTGCAACAGTGAAGCACCTCCAGTCAGCTTGCTTCCCCCAAAGCTGCTGTCACTATTCATACCAACAGCGACACACACACACTAGACAAGATAGCCTGGGTGAAACACAAGCAGCAGAATATTTTATGATTTAAGACTATTTCAGGACACATAACTGCAGCAGTAAATCTTGCCAACCATTGAAGATGGTGCTCGTAGCAGGAAGGTCAGTGGTATGAAAATGCAAAGCAAAGTTGGAGAAGATCAGTCAGCTTCCTCTTGGGAAAATAAACCAGAGATAGATGCAAACTGACCTGCTGCCAGCGTGAATTTCATGACACTAAGATAATGATGTCATTCATCAAGCTGACACTCTTCAAGTATATGACCTCTACTCAGAGGGATGTAGCTCCTGTGCTTTCCTGACATTTATCTGTGTGATTATCTCAGCTGCAGGCTGCACTTGAAGTGTAGAAAGAACTCCCATTATGAAAAACAGGATTGAATTCCCCTGACAAAAAACGGAGGGAAGCCTGATCAATCAAGAAGTCAGTGCATAACAATCTGAATATTCTGTATAGACTGCAGTATGTAGTGTAGTAGATGGGGATCCCTCTCACAGTCTCATTTGCCTGCAGATCAAACTGTGGCACTTTGTTTAGTTTAGGATTTCTCAAGCTCGCCAATTTAGCATTTAAGCTAGCCTCAGTCCACTCAGTCTAACATAACATGTAGTGTAAATAGTTGTTGTAACATTTGCATTGACTTCACTGTATCTAGACTAAAACTACTAAAAGATAAAGATAAAGATGTGATTATATGTGTTGGGAATTAGCATTCAGTAATGTTTCTTATGTATGTTTTGTCCCATTTGCACTGTTGAAGCCGTATGAGGTTGTTCACTGTGTCTTTGTAAAAAATGACATGTGACTGAATGTAAATGTAGATGTTCTTGGCTGATTTACAACAGCAGGAACAACCCTGTACACATGAATATCTGTGACACAAGTGAGAGATACAGTGTGATAGAGTTACACCATTGCTTGACCAAATACCACAGGACTGCATGATGAGGACATTCCCCACTTACTTTGTAATTACAAGTGGTTAGCTTAGCCTTTAGGTCAACTAGCCCTTACATTTGAACACTGACAATATATGATCCTTTCATATATCAGTTTTAGATGTAGTTTTGTTGAAAAAATAGATAGAAAACATTTTCAGCTTTCTTATGTTGAATCTTTAAATAAGAGATGGGCTTGTTCAGCTATATTTCTGTTTAGGATTAAGATATTTCTGTATTAGGTACACCAACCTTTGTATGAGTTTTTCAGTTATATGGATTCATAGATGTGCAGGATCTTGAAACAAATCTAAAAGGCAAAGTGATGATCCTATTTTGGTCTTACTGGCATAAAGGCTTCTAAATCCAAGACAAGACGGATAAATAAAATAATGAATACTGAAATGTGCTTCTATAAGACATATGTAATGTTGTGCATGTTGCAGCTCAGGCTGAGGTGACAGCTGCTGCACTGATCTGTGCAGGTCTGTCGTCTGTTTCAACCTCGTAGCAGCCATGATAAGGAGACAGACAGCAGAGTCGAAATTTCCCCATCCATAGCCGATGGGAGACACCTGAGATTTGTTTTGAGCAGCTTTCCAGACATTTTGTTCCGAACTTGACTGAGGAAGGAGGCAATGCTGGAGCAGCCTGATACGAGCAGGTGGAGGGGAGGAGATGCAGCGATTCAGAGGAATTTTGGATATGTCACATTTTCACACTGACAGCTCGTGAACAAACTGCAAGAACCAAGCGGCACTAAATGCTGCGTTTGAAGGGGAGCAGCAGAGAGACAGGTGATGCTGTAATCCACTGTGCTATCTGTCTGTCTGCCCTCTAACACCCTCTACCACCACCACTGAGCTGCACTGTAAATATATGGCCACTGAAAGCAGAGCTGCTGATGGCAATAACCTGTTCATACTGCTGAATCATCCTAGTGACACCATGTTAGAGAGGAGTATGGCTTGATCCACCCCTCTGATAACACCTGAACACAGTTTTTTGTGAAGCTTTTATGCAATAAAAATGGCTGAAATTGAAACCTTACACTTCAGAATCCATCAGTTGGAAGTCCAGTAGCAGAGCTCTGGTGCAGACGCATGATCGTCACTGTACCAGATCTGCCATGGTTTCAAACCTCTACTCATTTTGTACTGTTCAACTCAACATGACTTCATCCAAGATTAATAAATTCACCCTCCATGTGCATCACAAGAATTACTGGACTTGAGGTGGTAAACACCGCGGTAATCTTCCTTAAATTAGATTAGTTAAATCCACAACAGGAGCCATTGCTATTAGCATCAACGTAATCTTCCCTTCAGTTTGTGATTGAGGTCACACACTCACCCCTTACCGCCGTGGTAATCATTTCCTTTCCTTTCCCCTCATACAACCTGTGCCCCCAGTTCAATGCTTCAATTAGACAGAGGTTTAATGAAGGTGTCCTGCCAATATGATTGCATAATTATCTCTGCGGTACCCAAGGAAAGTTGAAAAGCGGCTTCCTCGTTGGTGCACTGATGGAGAGGGGGAGACAGCGGGAACTGGAGTTTTATTGCTTTATGTAGGTTAAAGAGAGAAGAGTCCGAGTCCTGCTGACGCTTCCAGAAAACAGCTGCAGCGGCGGCATTGTCACTGATGTCAGCTGTTTGCTGCAAAAAACATTTGGGAGATGTTTTATTAGTGTTAGAGGTTAAGATGAAACAATTAAATGCTAATAAAAGCTTTTGTACGAGCAGAAAGTTGCTCCCATCAAACTGATGATATGGGGAAACTGACAGGTGTAATTTGAGGGAATTAGACAAAGCTGATGGATTCATTGGCGTGGTCTTGAATTTAACAAATCCTGGTCCATATCTTGTGTTTCCATCCATAGTTATTCTTACTGTATTTGTTGCAGATGGCAAACATTTGGTGATGTATGGTCTGCACTAAAATACATATTTCCCCCTCTGTTCATCTTTTTGCTTCACATTGTTGGTGCTCAGACAGAATTTCCTTATTCAAGCAGACAACGGTTTCAGCTGAAGCAAACACTAATGTATCTGTATATTCAAGGACACTTCAACATCTGATTTTTTTTTTTTTTTTTTTTTTGGCTTGACTACAGCGCTGGGATGATGTCTGACTGATGAATTTTTAAGTGCCACCATTGGCTACGTGACTGCATCCTAAAGGAGTTTCCCTATTGGTTACTACTCTTTCTGAATTAATTAGCACAAACAGTTTCATCACCACAGGGTATTTACAGGCAGTCTTGCCAACTTAGCCCATAAGTAACTTTTCTAGTAGCTCCTGGAGACAAAGTAAGTGAGTTTTTTTGGAATGACCTTAACTATTTTCTACAGAAAATAGTTTACAGTATTGCTCCACACAGGCCTCACTTCTGTGGTGTATTTTAGTGCGTCGCCTATTTTCCACATTTAAGCCTCTGGTTCCCATTAAAATAAAAGTGACGTGTTGATAGTACTTGCGGTGTCTACACTAAAGATGTATAGTTTTGTTAACGGATTCTTTCCCCCTCTTCATCTTCTCTCTCTTGCACTGAATGAGGGTAAACACAAATCATGTGACCACTCATCATGTGAGCGTGGAACAGGGAGAACAAAATGGGGTCAGTAGCAACTCTCAGTATAGGGGTGTTCATCTTGCCAACTGCTTCAGGACAGAAGCTGTCCCTGAGGTGACTGATCCTCTCGTTCCCACCTCTGAACCTGTCTGAGAGAAGGGTGGTGAATATGTGTTGACCAGGATGTGAATCATTCCTCATCACGTTGTTTGCTCGTCAGAGTGGAAGATAATATCTTCTAGGCTTGTGTTAGTCTTCACTGTTATATTGGATATTGGACCTTCTTCATCACAGCTGCCATGTATACACCAGATCATTAGATACATGGACTCCAGTGTATTTGAAACTATCAACCTGTTCAACCTCCTCTTGTTTTTCATAAAGTCAATAATGGTTTCATTTGTCTTCTCTGTGTTCAGAATGACATCACTGGCTTCACACCAGCAATCGGTGTTTTTGGACCTCCTGTCTGTAGTTCACTTCGTTGTTCATTGTTCATATTATCTGCAACTTTGAATATGTTCAAGGTGTTAGACCTGTGGCTGAGAGTGCAGATATGGGTGAATAATGAGTAGAGGAGTGGAACAACCTTCAGCACATCAGGGCCAAATGTAGCTAAGAGGTGAAACTGTCTGTTTGGGGAGTTTCAAATCATATTTAATTGATTTTCATTGCTTACTGAAATAAATTAATAAACATACATAATGAACACAAGTAATGTAACTCAGTCTGTAAACTCCAGTGTATACTATATATAGAGAGAGTGAAAGTTGTGTGTTAGTCACCAACTGTGCTGCTTTTAACCTTAATGTTTTACTGGAGGATATGAGAGAGCAGCTGTAAAAGACAGTAGGATGATAGACAGAGTTTGTTATTCGGCTTGACGTGTGTGTGTTTGTGTGTGTGTGTGTGTTTGTGTTTGTGACCTCGTGCTCAGCTGATTTGTGTTTGGCTCAGAGGTAAGTGAAGCATTGAAATGATATGTCAGACTAGAGGACACAGGCTGTCCCTCCATCCTGCCATGTCTAACCATGTGTTATTTTACATTACAAAGCTACAGCAGGGTTGATCTGTCCCTGTCTGTCCTTGATGTGAAGTATGTATGTGTGTGTGTGTGTGTGTGTGTGTGTGTGTGTGTGTGTGTGTGTGTGTGTGTGTGTTAGTTGAGTTAGCCTACTTGTGAGTGGGTGGCCACAAGAGAAGGTCTTGCAGGCTGACAGCCATCTCTTACGTAGACGAGCTGAGGTGAAAAACAACATCAGTGCATCAGCTCTTCACTCATGCAGAAATATTTCTGTAGTAATATTTCTTCAGTGCTGCAGTTAGCGTCAGAACAGGTAAATGTTTGCGTGTCTGTAGATGTTAAAAATAATTTCACATGCTTTCTGAACGTCTTAAAGTATTCAACACTATCAACAGCATCCTGTGATCGACTTGTTTGAGGAACATGAACAGAAATATAGTTCATAATTTCCAATGACGTTAGGGTTTTGACACTGGGAGTCCGGATCTGGATTTTTTTTTCCTCTCTGATGTCACCAGCTGCTGCTCACTGTTGAAACTGTTGTGTTTTATTTATGATGTTTTAAGATTTTGATCCGACTATTTAAAGTGCCCTGAGATAAACGTAAAATCTAGTGCTGTACAAATACAGCTGGAATCAAATGAACTGAATATCTCAGCTGGAAACCGGATCAAATGCAAAAGCCACAGAAGAGGTCAGATGTAGGCGTCAAAATTTGGCCTTAATGCCAGTGGCTTAGAAATACTGCATAAAATTCTCCATATCAACTGGCTTTATCATCTAAAGATGCCTGGTTTCAGCTCGCTAACATGAGATAACTTGGCATTTGAAGACATTATGATCTTGTACAGCCTCATTAGTAAAAGTGCTAGCACTTGAGACTTTTCCACTTTTGCTGCAAGCATCATAATTGCAGAGTGAAGGCTGCTGCTACATCCTGACTAATCCGAATAATTGTGTTGATCAGTTTTATTAAGTTATGTTCTGTATGTGTGTGTTAATGTGTGTGGGTCGTCAGATGCAGCTGAGAGGTTTCAATCTCTAAAACGTAATGATCTGTTGTTAGCCTCTTTAGCATTGTATCGAAGATGGCACCAACTAATTACACTGTGGAATCCATAATCCAAAAAACAGTATTTACAAAGCGCCTAACAAAAAAAGGCTTGTATGTAAAGCAGGAATATAAAATGTCTAAATGTCAAATAATAGATATATTTCATTGAGCACATTAAATAGGTCTTAATATATTGGTTCATTAGACCATTAAACGCAAAAAAAAGGAAATTAGCAAACACATTACATTTAACCTGGACTGCACCACATTATACTCAGCCTACTGTAGAGGCTTATCCTGTTTTTTTTTTCCTTCTTTTTTTATTAATATCACTTTATGTGTTAAAAAATGGCTCATGAATGTTTTTTTTTCATACTTAAGCATCATTTACAGTTCATCCAAAACAGCCTGGTGGTGGTAAAAGCAGCATTTTCCAGAAATTAAAGCAAATTGTGCTTATAAATAACGAGCAGAGCATATGGTGGCCTGGTGATTAAAAGCCCAAAGGCTTTAACACACTGTGTTTTTCTCTTTGACTGATATATATATATATATATATATATATATATATATATATATATATATTACACTGTGTATAATGTGGCAAAATGCTCTAAATTGCTGAGAGTAGTCTGCACCACTCTACTTTCAACAACTATGTAAGACTAATGACTCACTTGATCATGATGTCAGGCCTTAGAATCATTTTTTAAAGAAGTTGCATTCCAGCAAAGTTTTAATTTGCGGCGTGTAGAGGTGGGAGGTGGAGAATTCCTCAGTGGACTCAGACAAGTCGTGTGTAGATGAGATCTTCCCTTTCTGGGTATCAAGTAGGTTTAAAATACTGCTGCTTAGGCTGCGACGCAAACCTCCCAGGATGCTGCTGCTTCTGCTAGAACGCAGAAGCCTGGAGTGTGGAGCACGCTGAGAAACACACACACACACACATTCACACTAACTAACGGTAAATGTGCACACACAACTGAAGAGGAGGAAGAGGGGGAGAAAACAGGGCAAGGGAGCAGATGAAGAGAGCAGCTCTTTTTGAAATATAAAGAGAGCAAAATGAGAAAAGTGTTTACTTCAGGGCAACTGCGATGAATACAAAACACAGTTTAATGTTGAAATTACAGCAGCTGAGGCTTCTTGTTCTGCAAAGAGGCAAAGAGAGAAGTTTGTGGAGAATCAAATACAGGAAGACTAACAAAAACACAGTTAGGTTTCACAGGATTGTATCCGCTCAACCCAATGAACCTGATCAATATTTCTTAACAGCAGCATAATGAGTACACCAACATAAGATTATATTACACATCACTCCTGGTTGTAGTGGTCCACTGACTTTGATTCATCAGTCGTTACATCTTACTGTAGAGTAACGTGTTACGTGATCGCTTTCATCATGAACAAAATCAACAGAAATAAATGTTTTTCCAATGGCCTCTCGCTGCTTTTTGTTCTGCGGAAGTGTTTCGAATAAAACTTCTCCAAGTTTTCCTTTTCCCGAGGCTTTTAATGCGAAAAAAACCTGCAGCCGATGGCTCTTTTTTTCCTTTTCTTTAAAACAGCAGTTCAAAGAAATTTCACACTGTTGTGTCTTTTCTAAGTCCACCATCTCCACCTCCTCACCATGAGCTGTTATGGCTCTATAACGATGTTGAATGTTGTCTAGAGTCACTGAGAACCGACAACACTTTAATTTAATGTTAATGTTAATGTTAATGCAGGGCGTATTTAGGCATTTGAGCCGAACATTTTTGGCGAAGAAGCAAAGTCGTCCCGGCTGACATTTTGTGCAATAAAACACAGTTAGTCTCCTGGCACGAATTTTCACACATGAATTGAGTCTCATGGAATCAACCTTCGCACACAGAGCTCAGACCTCAGGGCAGTGCATGTGGTCGCATCACGAGATGAATTTCAGCACACGAAATGCATGAAGCCAAACAGGAAATCTCTTATCGAAGTGTGTTTGTGTTTTAATGATATTGTAATTTAATCTTTTTATTCCAAAATCCTCGACGTTCAGTCCATGGTGGGGAGTGAATTTTACGGTAGATTACTTTGGCGTCCCAAAGTGGACTTTGGGCTGCTAACTACACTAAAACACGTTTTCATTTTTACCAGGATTCACCTCAGACATCACATCTGTCTACAGATACACATGAATGAGTGACATGCCTGTACTGGCAGGCTCATTCTAGCGGCAGCACGATGATTTATCCCACAGCGCTGTGAGCATTATGCAGACTGATGAACACATTTATTACGGCTCCACAGGTTCTTTCTGCCTCTGGTTTCCAGGTTGTTTGTCCATCTATCCTGTTTTTCTGCACAGTCGAGCCACAGCAAGACAGTTATTTGTTTGGATTTGGAAGGAAGAAACGATCAGATTTTTCAGGGTTAAACTTTGAAGGTCAAGGTCACTGTGAACTCATACAACTCACACAGCCATAACTTAAAATTGACCTGATAATTAAGTGCAGTTGGGCTCGTGGGTGCAGGAATACAACTGCGAGCCAGTAATTACACTGACTGTACTGGAATTTAATCTCGGTCCATTGACCACATGTCTCCTTGATGGAGCTGACGAACTACAGCTCTCAGCTGACTCTGCCTCGTTCCCAAGCAACATAATGGAAGCACCAGAGGTTGTTGTTGGTTTATGAAACCGATGTGAAGATGTTTGTAGCTACAATGAACTCAGTGGGAGCTAATTAGCGGTCATCAGCTAACAGCGCACACTGAAGGATATGATGCAGTGACTAGTCAACAGGGTCAGATAAATGTGACAGCAGGCTTCAGGGAATGAAATCTGGATTACCGTTTGGCCATAAGGATGCACATGAAAGTGTCATGAAAGATACAGCTCATACGTTTATTATAGTTTACAACTGTTAACACCGTGTGGATGTGCAATTACAAAGTGATTTTTTTTTCTTAGTGAATCTGAAGTCTTTTTATAGTATTTAATTAATCTAATGTTTCCAGAAGTGCACTTTTTAGTTACACGAGGCTGATAAAATGAGGAAAATTAAAGTTTAAACGATCCCATAGAAAAATATATTTCATACAAACTAGTTTACATGCTTCTTATTGCTTAGTTTGATAGTAACAAAAAATCAACATGATTTCACAGCACAAAACCTCAAGAACTGCATTTGTATTGTATGATTATGTAAGAAGCACACCTCAGGCTGGGGTTTGCAAATGTGTAGGTGGTGTAATCTAATGTTCATAATGACCTGAGTCCATGTGCTTGTATCCTGCAGCTTGAACTGTGGATTCAAAGGATTCAAAGGATTCAAAGTGTTTATTGTCATATACAACAAGAAGAAAGCTTGTTTTCCCCGTGCAATGAAATTCTTTATGGCTTGACGGTGACGTTGACTCACAACCATCCTATGATGGAAATATACATACGATTATGCTAAGACGTCTGAACAATAATCTTGATGTAACTTGACTAGAACAGGAGCCAAATGCTATATATAGGAATGCATCATCACGCTAACGCAAACACAAACATAAAGCTGTCAAGACCCCTGGAGTTCAGAGCTTCTGTCTTTTCACTCGTAATCTGAATCAGATGCTACACATAGTTGTATTTAAGATGAATTCAATTTTATCGTCCTTATCATCGCAGTAGCCTAAAGAACAGTTTATTTGGTCGTCACATCCGCTTATGCTGGATATAGAATATGAACCATTTCACCGTACATTAGTCCTGCAATCTCATTTCCCTGCACAGAACCGTCCGCTGCCCATTCCTTTCTCCCTCAGACCCAAAACCAATTTTCATATCCTCCTTCTTACCCAACTGGCAAAATAATTATATTTAATATCCGTTGCTCTCATTTGCTGTAGACATACACATCAGCAGCTGGTGATCATCTGTGCTGAGAGAGAAGGGATTTTACATCAGGTGCATGAATCCTGCTCTTATTTATGGTAAACATCTGTGTAGTGAAATATTTCTACAATTATTGGATAGATTATCATACCACTAACTGTAATCCTAACTTTTATGTCCCACACATTGCTTTGAGACCAAACCAAACCAATCAACCAGACCTTTAACTCCTCCATCACCATCAGTACTGTACTTCGCTAATTATCAGCTAAACGTCTGCATGTTTACACCGTTAACGTGTTCATGTTAGCATGTTAGCGTTAGCAGTGTATATGGTGTCTTTTTGTTGCAATAGTTTCTTCAAGAATAACGTATACCTTAAGTTTCACACTGTAGGTGATAAGAGACACGTAGCTTCGACACATCTAGCAACACGTTATACATCACATCACACTTGGCCCAGACTTCTGTTGTCTGCATATCCAGGACTTCCCCACCTCAGTGTGAATACAATAAACAGCTAATAAAACATCCATGAAATATCCATCACAGAGCTAAAGTAGCTCCAGTAGTCACAGAGCACAATCAGACTGTGTAAAAGCCAATATAACAAATAAGATGAATTAATGCAGTGGAGTGCCTGTGCCTGTTAATGTAGTAATAGCCACTAAGGACTCATGAGTGCTTGTTAAAAATTCTGCTTAAACCATTTTGTACTTCAGCTGCCTCACGCTTTCTCACACATCGGTAAGCATAAAGAACATTTCACCTGTTGTCGTGGTAACGTGAATCAATCATGACAGCCCTGAGATACAGTTAATGTGTGTGAAGTGCATGACAAAGTGGCTGACCGCCGCGCGCACCAGCAAGACGAGAGAAGTCCTTCCTCACGTCATGTCTGCTGTCAGAGACGAGGCCTCGGAGGACAAGCAGCTTGTTGGGAAGGTGGTGTCAGATCGAAGGTGTCTGTCCCAGCTTCACTGGCACAAATTCGACAAGTGGGCTGTGCTCATTTGCCCTAATTTATCATCTGTGCAGACGTAATATAGCTACATATACACCCACTCTGGCTGATCTTAAAATATACAGCAGGAGGAACCTGCTTTTCTCCAGACCTAATTCAACTCATTCTAGTTCCACTTCCTAGTTCCAGTTCCGCTCCTGCTTTTTGCTTTCTCCATCCTGGTGTGAAATTTCTGGTGCCTCCATAAGTCCACAGTGCAAGCAGAGAGTAGCAGGGCATGGTAGATGTTTGATAAACTCTTTCTAGCTTCATACTCCCAGATATTTCTCATTTTCAAACTTTTTATATTTTCCACTCAAGTGGCATCACTCCTGAGACACGAACATCTTAACACCTGGAAACCACTAAATATTTAAAACAGATGTACATTAAAATGCAAAAGCAGAACAAAATCTACATTTGTCACTCTATTTCACTTTTCTTTGTGTGGTTTGTTTTGTGATTTTTTAATATTTTTTTAATGACATTTGGGACCAGTGATAACGTTTTGTATCTTTAACTATTTTGCTACTATTCAATAAGTAATTAAGTGATGAAGTTTAAGTTCAAGTTTACCTGATCCTTAAATCAATTCTGTTATTTTTTTTTTTTTTTTTTTAATTTGATGTGTTGCCTTTTTCTGTTTTATATTACTGTAAACTGGGTGACCTTCAGTTTTGGACCATTGGTTGGACATTTGTGATGGACACGTTTCTGTGTTTTATAAATGGAAAATGGTGGGAAATCATGGATAACAACAGTGTCTCCTTTGTTGCCCAACCACCTACCCACAGGGGGTCACCGTTTGGTGATTAGTTGCAGCTCTTGATGACTGCAGTGTGACAAATTATCTGTGATATTTTTCTGTGAGGACAGCTTCTTCCCATGGGCTCTAGTAGCTGTTCAGAGCACGAGCGCTAATACATGACAGAGACAGACAATAATTAATTAAAACAATCAAAAAAAAAAAAAGTCACATTTTTTATGAATTTTACTCTGAAGTTTGAATCACTTATTAATGTGGTGTGAAATCAGGCCATGCGATTTTAAATCTGTAACACCTATTTTAAACAGTTGTTCACCAAGTTGGGAGGTTTCAAGAGGAAGAAATCCAGGTCAACAAATCCCCTTTTAATAGCACCATTAGCTGCCGTCGCTCATCCCTGGAAAAAATGGGAACATGAAAAAATAAAAGCCCCACTAGCAAAGGCAGCATTACAGGAAGTCTGTTTGTGTTGTTGAGTACGTTCGAATTTTCTCGTCCCCCCACCCCAGCACACATGTCTTTGTGGTTCTTCATGTACAGTGAACACTGATATCTCGGCTAATGCGTTTCCACTCTTGATGTCCCCTCTGCCATTTCCTCCCCCTGCTGCACAGTGGCTCTTAATGCACCACATGGGTTCCATCGGCCTAAGTGCATAGTGCTCTTTCAAAAGGCCCGAACTCATTACATTAGAACAACCTCTGAGCCCCCGAGTGTAACTTTTATATCGCCGGAACAGATTCTGTAGAGCTCACCTTTTACCTCAGTCCTGAAGAAATGGAAGCAGAAAAATATGAGACTGCTTGTCCCAAATATCCGACTATTTTAGTCAGCGGACATTACAGGGTGTTTACCTGCTCTTGTTCCCTGCCTCTTTTAGTGACTGTCAGTGCTCTTCTTCAGCCAGAGTAGTTTGCACAAAGTTGATGAAGCCAAAATGTTGCAGACACATAGCATTTCTGTGTGTGTGCTGTGGCGTCAGCGAGACTGTTCTCAAACATTCTGCATTTTGGATGTGAAGGATGAGGAACGAGAGGATAAAACAGCCCGACATCAAAGATACCGCAGTGAGGAGCAGAGATGGGAGGAAAAAGGGAAGGTTTACGGAGAAACTTTATAAATTTAACCTTTTTATATGAAATGAAGACTAGTCTAACCAATCTACCAATAAACCCTGCATTTTCCAAGTTAAATCAATTAAATGTGTCACCCTAACTCACACTCCTTCCTCTTTCAGCTCTTGTTTTCTCATATCAAAGAAGGGGTAAGAGAAGTGATTTATTTTCCCCGGAAAAGTTTTCTTAAGTATTCACATCTCACTCACACATACCCACAAACACCTTTCTCTTTTTATGGCCCAATTATCTACTTTGCAGAAAATAGCACCACAGGACAACAAAATAAATGGATGTTTATTCCCCAACTACTAAATGAGAGTAGCTTTATTGCTAAGACATCAGACTTTGTTCCTGACCACTGAAATCAAAGTTTGACCAAACGGTCACATCTCTTGGAATGGTGCCTTTATCGCTTTTGGCAGATTGTTTTGTTGGTTTGTTCTCAGATTATTAGAGATTCATTGACAAAATGAAATGTAATATTCCAGAAAAATCACATTGAAGTTCAGGAAAAACTTGACTGCTTGTTGTCCAGAGTTGGCAGCGGCTGCAGTGGATGTGATCACAGCAGCTGTTCAGTTGTCATGCTGCTGTTCTTTCAGCAGCTTCAGCCACTGAAAATATATTTTTCAAGCCATCTTGTTCCATGTGGGATTTTCCAGCCTTTTATTTTTTTGATGATTTGACATCCTCCTTCTAATAAACATCCTCTCATCACTGTGTTCTTATGACTTCTTATGAGTCTGAGAAAGTGGGTCCTTAATAAATTCTGCTTATAGCAGAATACGATGATGATAGGATGATATAACCTCTCTCAGATGGGATCGCTTTGATCACTTAGTTGCCTGAAAGTTGTGCTGAGCAGACGGAGAAAAGCCTTTGAAATTGTATTAGACAGCACAAACCCCAACAAAACTCAGTTAAAAGAATGTTAATGTTCAGCTTTCATTTCCTGTGCAGAGTGTGTGATCTAACAGTTTGTATAAAGGAGGCAGTGTTACCTCTCGTTGCTTCTTTATGAGGTTTCAGTTGGCAGCTAACACAATACCTGTTCGATGAGCGGTACATTCTTTGAATATGAAGGCGTAGCACCCACAACATCTTGTCTGGAAATAGCATAGTAAGTGTCAGAAGAATGGTGCAGCATCAAGGAGCATCCTTCGATCGCTGCTAGAATCACACAGCTTCAAGAGCCAGACATTCATTTCACAGCTGAAAAGGATTTTCAGCTGCAGAAACAAATCAAGGCACTTATGCAGGACACATGTCGGGTGAAACTGTCTCAAAGCAGATTCATCACACTGACAAGTGTCTGACTCCTGCTGCAAAGTTAGAAAAAGATGCTCAAGACGAAAAGTACACACAGCTGGTTTCCTACTTCAAACATGAGCTGAATCTCTACAGCACATTGGACAGAACACCTGAGGTGTGATTTTAATCTCTCTTAATCCCTTTTGTATGTAATGAGTTTTCATTCTGCGGTTTTGGAAGGTAGATGTTAACCCAAGGCTACTTGTGTGATTTGCATAAACTCCATATAATGGATATAGCAGCACAAGTCCTGTTTGTGACACATTCTTGGGTTTCAACAATGGAAACTTTCTTCTGGTTTGTAGCTGTTCCCTGCAGCCAGCAGGCTGTCGACCACTCGGTACAACATGGTAACATCTGTACCGTGGTTTTGCTGTTGGTGAAATGTCTTCAAGAATCCACTTCAAATTAGTCCTTTGGATACTATGACCTGGATTCATGGGGATCTCTGCAGACCCATTAACTTCTGATATCCACTGTCTGATTGGACTTGTTGATCCAATTTATGACCCCTTAACTATCTTATCAAGTCAATCTGATATTTTGACCAACACGTTTGTCTCTGATAAATCACTGGGTCTCAAACAGAACCAGCAACATGACTGTTTCCTGCTCTGTTATTGTTGTATTGAAAGGAGTTTTAATCAGTATGTGTAGGCAAGTTCTTGCCTTTGATGAATTCCAATGAAAATTTATACAATATTCATGAACCTCAGAGGATGTTTATCCCCTGTCTTAATTGAAAACTGTGAAGCCGAATTATAAATTTGTCTAATGTCTTTATTATATCTCACGGATTTGATTTAATGGCGTTTCCGTTCAGCTTCGCGTGTACTTGTGTCACATGTTCACAATAAGAGCACGTTAGCATTTAGCTTAAAACAGTGACAACAATAAAGGAAATTACTATGTTTAAGGGTGTCAGTCGTAGTGATACACACAGATAATTATTACCCACAGTTCTTTTCAGCTCCTGTTCTAACAACTAGGTGTGTGAGAGTATTGTGTTTGGACAGCATGTTGTGATGTCCCCAGGTGCAGGCTTAGAGTTTAGTTACTCAGGGTTTAAGCAAAAAAGACGAAATGCTCAAGTCAAGAGTTTTAGAAAATTCAATCCAGGTTATTTTAGGTTTAACGAGACATAAAGAAAAAATCCAAATGTTGATGTGGGTGTGTCATATATTAATTAAAAGAGAGAAAAAGCATCCAGTATGAGAAATGATTTTGTGTTTGCAGGTGCTGTTTGCCAGTGTTAGCTTGCAGGTTTATAGGCAATGAAATTAATTATCTGATCATCCAGTGAGACTGACAGACGAACACGTATTGAAATAAAATTCAAGTGCGTGTGTTATGGCCATGGAGATTCTGGACAGAATCTATATTCTTTTCTCTGACATCTGAGCAGTCATGCCTGCTTGGCTTGCCTGTCCTCGTGGAGCAGCCTGGTGGGGGTTTGCACGCAGGATACCACTCCACGTTGACACATCTGACTGCTAAGGCTGGAATAATGGTGGTGCAGGCAAAGCAGGGGAGAGAAAGCGAGGGAGGGAGGGCTGTTCAGCAGCGCTCACACAAGCAGCGCTGCTGCCTTCAACCGGCTCAGAGCCCATGGAAGAGGCAGCCATCCTCCTCCTGCTCTGCCTGCCTCCTTAACTCCTGCTCCACTTCCTCTGGTAAGTCAACAAGCTGTGGACTTCATCACTGCTGTGTTGTTCTTTCTTTTAAATGAGTGTAGCATGGAGTGTGTATATTTTCCTGGTAAGAAATACCATATAGTGTGGCATATGCTCAGAGGTTATGTGTTGGCAGTGTAGATCGCGATGCTGAAGATTCACACATGCTGTTGCCAAGGCTTTCTCTCAAAACAAGAGCAAAATAAAATGAGCTGCTTCCACCGCACCTCTGAGCTGTTTGTTTCCAGCGAGGTGATTCAGAGGTGCAATTTCCTAACAGCAGCTAATGTCATTACTGCTGCTGGACGAACTGTCAGCGGCTGCTCATATACAATATCTGTCAGTGTCAGAGTGAATCAGTGTCAGGCAGATATTTGTTTGTGTTGTAGCACAGCCTCATTTTCACACATAACTAATAATGGATTTATGTTTCACCAAAATGTATGAGTGAATGAATTGAAATCAATGTGTGTATGTAATGTATGTATGTATGTAGGCGTGCATGAACACACGTATATGTATGATCTGAAAACACACACACACACTCACGTCTCATCTATAGGATTAAGGATCAAAATATATATATTAACTATATGTGTGTGTGTGTGTGTGCGTGCGACAAAATAAAATATCTGAATAAATTGCAGAAACACTGTTCAAGTGCATTACACGATGCAGTTAACCAGTTGCGTCTGTGTCGTGTCTAAAAATGCTGAGGCCCAGGTGATGCTGATTTCGTCGGTAGACAGTTCATTGTTGGGGCACCGATTCCGTCACACATCCAGATGTTCAGAACTTACCTGGTAGCCCTACTACGACTCACTACTCTCCAATCCATCTTTTATTTGTGTTTTTATCTGTGTTTAAATACAAAAGTTGCGTCAGTAACGACGAGCTTTTCCTCCATTTCTGATTCTCACTGACATCAGCAGAAGCTCAACACTGACAGACTTTCACCACACGGCGCTGAGTGATTTTTTTTTTTTACTCTAATTGAATATTTTCTGCTCAGATGTGTCTGTGCATGTTACCCAGCGGTTGGCTTTTTTGCCTTGACTTGTTTGTAGGCATACTGCGTGAAAAATTAGCTTCATGCATGGTCTGAACACACCGTGTGGGCATTGTTCCGGTGTAATTTGGATCCACTGGTGTCTTGAAAATGAAGGATTTACCACTTATATCAAATGATTAATCATCTTTATCTTGATGAGAGTAGCCTCTTCCATAACAATGCTGCTGATGGTGATGTCTCCGTCCTTAGGACATTGGGAGGTCAATAGATAGATATGAAAATGCTGTAAATCATAAGCAATATCCTTCCGATCTCAACTTAGTTGAAGACCTATGGACCAGTGTATCGGTGGTTAATCCTGCTAGCAGATTTTCAGACATTTGAAGTCACCACCGAGCTGCATTGAAGCTGTTCCATTGTCAAATGTTGGCCCAACACTGTACTGAAACACTGTTTTTCCCTTTTATTTCTCACACATCTGTAACTACAAACTGCTAAGGTTTTGTCCAACGCCCCGGCAGCTGGAGCAGTGTGACGCTGGCAGTCACATCAGAGTGTTGTAGCTCAGCTGGATAGATCAGCTGCTTGAACAGCTTCATCAAAGTCCTAATGGCTTTAAGGACAAGAGGGAGGGGAAAAACGTGGATGTTTGAATTAATGGATTCTGTTGAAGTCGCAGAAAGCTTTGCCAGTTACATACAGCCAGAGGAAGAACAACACGCATAACAAAGCATCTCCATCACTGCGACAGCATAATGTGGTGCTGTTGTTGTGTTCTATAAACTGGCCCTCGGGAGAGTTGTAGCCAAGTTTTTGGTAAACAAGGTGAAGGCAGCTGACGCGTTCAATGCAAATTGAGTGGAAAGCCCAGTTTTCACCGCTGTTTAATTTAGCAGTAAATACTTCTTGTTTATCTGACCTGTTCACAAAGTGTAAACCTTTACTATTTGATTTATAGATTCTCATATCCTTTGACTACACCGTTTATGTCTTCATGTCTCTTTCCCACACTCTAATCTTCCATTTTTTCATAGATACGTTTTGCAATTCCCCCAGTGGAATCAAAGACGCCACAAGCAGAATTATTATGTTTAATATGTCACTGTTAAATAAAGATTTCTATTGAGACAAACAAATAGAACATAGCTCAGGACGACAGACAGGCCAGTGACTATTATGTCAGATCAGTAGGTGTAAAATGGAGTGTTTCTCTTCAAATAAAACTGCTGTTTTATTCAACTTGGCTGTTTTTGTTAAAGTTATTGTATTAATTCTTGTTGATTTGATTAAATTTTTTTCCACCAAGTTCTAAAGCCTGATATCTGGAAATAACACGACACTGGTGAAGTCGTATTTCGGTAGAAGAAACTCAAGCTGTGAGGTTTTAAATAAAACAAACAAAAGAAGCTTCTCATTGTAATGTACTATTCTTGTCAAATCCCTTCGACTATAAACATAAATAGTTAAGGGAGACAACCATTTATCAGTGTCTTAATTTTATATATAAGTCAATGGGACTGAGTTTATCATAAGTTTCAATCAATTTATGGCTGCAGTGACACAACAGATGGGCTGACAGCTGCATCTCAACTAAATCTAGCATTTGTTCTGGAGTAAAAAAAAAAAATAAAAAAATAGTGCAAACACACAATAGAAATAACTCTTTGAGGCTTATTATATGCAGTGATTACAAGAATAGTAATGACGGTTGCCATCTTGGAATAATGCCGCACTTATTTTAGTGGTGTTTTTCTACTACCACAGTTTAACATAGTGGCTTAGATATGAACCGAGATGAACTGTTGACTTGTTTACTTGCTGCCTGATTTGATCTGAGATGTCAGCAGGTATTTTGTTGAGTGTAGTTTGACTCCATATAATGATTTGTTATTATATCGTATCTACTAAATATCAATCCGAAACACTGATCAGTGATTGTTGCTTGATGCAAACCGACATTACTCAGAAGATAAAACTCATTGCCACTTTTTTTCGTGATGAATATAAACTTCTTGTCATAAAATCACTGCAATCAAGTGATATTCAAGAAGCTTTCATCACTGATCGTTTCACTAACTCTAACCCTTTCAGCAACTAACAGAACAGGTTATAAAAGTCAAATATTTTTGGACTGAACCAGTGTTTGATTTGATTCAGACCCCTTGCTGGTGGATCGGAGCAGTGACGGCTCAGTGTGACACTGACAGAGTGCAGCTTTTCCTCACAGCACAAAAACTGTTTTTAACAAACAGTCAAACGGTCGGCAGTGGAAAATAAATTCCTTAGACATCTACAGACTATTTTAGTGTCTGTATTAGTTAGACCAAGGATCTAATTATTTTTAAGTACAAGGAGCTCTGTGTAATGATTAAACGTTTAATGATTTTTTGAATTCTCTTATAAACGATAAATAACAAGTCAAGTTTACTCTTAGGGCTGATTTCACAGTAATGATTCCTATAACTGTTAATAATCATAACTGTTATTCATTTCACTTAACTAATTCATCCAGACTCTCTAGTGCAGGTGACTGGTTCTTTACTTAATCCAACAGATTAGGTTATGTGTAAATGTATGAAGTGTCTTTTATATTAAATTATGTATTTACCTTCAGTCCAACAGAATAAATACATGGCATGATTTACCTTTACTTCCTTTAATGTGTCATAAATGTGAATAATATGAGCCTGCCTTTGGTAATAAGTTGAAGGATGTTATATATGTACCACTTCATCCAGCAGCTAAGTCCTCACACATCTTACACAATAGATAATTAACGGCTTGTCATGAATCTTAGTCTCCCGCTGCTCTTTCTCTAAGTTACTCATCAGCCAAATACTTGAACTTTAAAAATGGGAAATTTTACAATGAATGGTTTTTGCTGGGCTAAAGGCCAAGAGGGAGGTGATGTCAGTGGCCTTTTCATGCACTGAGAGGCTGCACATGTTGAGGCTAACTACAGCGTTATGATGATGATGATGATGAATTTAAGTATAGGGCACAAGGATGAGAAAAGGTGACTTCTTCTCTTCTTTAGCATTTCTTTAAGTTTTTCTCCTTGGTGGAATCCTTACTTGGCTGTTCTCAGCTCCAGACACCTTTATCACAACCACCTGTCGCAGTTACCAATAGCAACGTAGGAGCCAGAACAGAAGTGTGATGGCAATATGAGTGATGTGCTTTGTGCAGCTCCAGTCCGCAAGGTTGTTTGCTGTTACATAACTCAAGGTTATTTGTGAGAAACACTAAGAAGCTCAACATGTGTATGTGTATGTGCAGCCTGACTGCTGTGTTCATCCCTACTTCAGAGAGATGTTGATGTGACGAAAGCAGACATTTTGTTGTGTTTTCCTGAGCCAAGGTCAGGGTGATTTGATGTTTCAGAAACAGACAAGATAAAGTGGGAATAAAACAACTGTAGTTGGAGCCATGGGAAATCCACATTTGCCAGATCAAACTGGTGCCAGTATTAGGATTAAGGATTACGATTTAGGACTTTTGTATGTTTCATAAACCACTGCATCGTATCATATCGTACCGCATCGCATCACATCTCATCTCATAGTATAGTAGCATATTGTATTGTATCATATCATACGGTACTGTACTATACTCTACTGTACCAGATGTATCGCATCATATGGCATCCCATTGCATGATATTGCATCGTATCAGTTGTTTTTCATGTCACAGGACCTTTAAGTTGCAGTAGTTTTAGCATTTGCGAAGTGAAGGTGTTTGAACATTAGAGATCTGTGCAGGCCAAGACACAAGAGTGAAGGAGCTCACAGTAGAGAGGCAGAGGATGTAGAAGATGAAGAGGAGTGAGACAGAGGATGTAGCAGATCAGAGAGGTGGAGGGAAGCAGGTAAAGTGGCTGACAGAGCAAGACCTAACTGAGGAGGTAAAGGAGAAAATGAGAGGCAGAAGGTCAGGGAGAGGGCGGTGAGAAGAAAGACAGAAGCAGATACTAGGACAAAAGCAAGAGCTGGGGGGCGGAAGGGAAGAAATGGAAGGAGGAAGAAAGGGAAGGGAGGGGGAGGAGGAGACATGTCAGTGCTGCTGGCCTTTCTGAAAGGTTAGAGGCCTGGCCAGAGGGAGAGGCACTGAATGGCAGCCACTCTGCAGGGAGGAAAGGGGAGATGTGGCCAGGCGTCACACACACACACACACACACACACACACACACACACACACACACACACACACACTCAACCTTTCTGTTGCTGTGAGGACTGTTACATAATGCATTGTAACTTCTTACCTTAACCCTAATGTGAACCTGAATCTGAAGACCAGGTCTTACACATCAGACGGGCTGCAGTGTCACCACAAGCATGAGCACACACACACACACACACACACACACACACACTCAGACTTCTGACCATGGTGTGGCTTTTTCTCATGGCATTTAAAGCAAAGCACGTTCGTCCACACTGGCTAATGACATTAAACATTAGTTGACATTTCACATGCACAGATTTAGCTTAGCTATTGTTCAACAAGTGTGTGTGTGTGTGTGTGTGTGTGTGTGTGTGTGTGTGTGTGTGTGTGTGTGTGTCTTCTGTGCATATACACAGACATTGTTTATCTAAATCTCAGCTCTGTGGCAGTTTGATCACATATTAATTCCATTTGATTTATTGATGTGCAACAGAGAAAACTGTGTTATAACGGTAGTTAAACTTACAATTGACAGTATATCACAGTATTTGACCGCGCTGCCCTTCTTGTACCGTAAATGGTCAACTGCGCTCATTTAACATTTACATTTAGTGATGTATCAGATGGTTTTATCTGGGATGATCTACAAGTGGGGAATAATACTGCGCTCAAAGGTTAGATAAAAAATGATTCAAGGCAAAAGGTCTCGGCTTTGATATTTAAACTACTGTTGCTGCTAAAACTAAAACTAAACGTGTGAGTGTAAAGACCTTTACAGAATAAAATACCCTGATTGATGCGGTTTTAATGTTGTGTCTGATCAGTGAAGGTTTATATCTTGTGAATATTCTTTATCAAATATGATATGGATATGTAGAAACACAGCATTTACATAAGTGAGATGAGAAGTACAGGTGTGGAGGCAGGGTCGGCGTCATGGGGGGCATTTGTGAGGAATGCGCCCCCAGATAAGTTACTGTGCCCGCCCACACCCACCTGCAGTCCAGCCTTTTGGTTCCGTATTTACTTATTTACATTGTACATTGAGTTGCTGAGTGGCAGAAAGTGACCACCATTGCATTTGCTGAATGACCCCCGGTTAGATGTGCTCTGACGCCAACTCTGGAGGTAAGAGAGGAGGTGGTCAGGCATGTAAATGCAGAAAAAATACAGAATTTACAGATTTTTTTCTAGGTCAGTTTCATCTAGCATTCGATGTCTGTGTCTCCGTCCATATGAAACAAAGAGCTTGATGAGCAGCGGTGTATGTTGTTGCTATGCAGACTGTTTATCACCCTGGGTTTTACCTCTCAGGTCAAATAAAGGCCGTGTTAACTGATGTTGTTTGGTGCGGTTTGCAGCCTGACAGGAAATCAGCTTTTTCAGTCGTGAGTAGTGTGTGCAGGACACACTGCTCACGACTGAAAAAGCTGATTTCACCTCACACTTCATAAAACATGGGTCTACTAATTGGATGTACCTCGTCTTCCATTGTGGTTGCTGGTGCATGATGGGAGTGAAAGTTATATAACATATACACATACCTAAGTGTGAGTAAAGTGACAGTACGGTGGTTTAAACTGTGTTGTTTTGAGCACTGCTACTTTCTCCTATTCCTCCTCCTCCACCTCCACACAACCTCGATATTTTTTACCATCATCGCATCACATTTGAATGGGAAATGTTTGACTCCACATCAGGACGCTGCTGCGAGCTCTGCAGTGCTTCCTGTGTCTGTATCACCCTCACAACAACCTGACGGCCTGCACCTTAATAACAGCTTTATTTTTTTAGCGACCGCTGTCCAGAAAGGGACCTCATTATGAGAGATCAGATGCTTTTTAATTCCTTACATCAGTCAAGTCAAGTCAAGTTCACATTTGTGGCGAAGTCCAGGTTTGTTAAGTGGTCAGAATATTGACATGGAGTATCTGGTAATGTCTGCTTAATTAATCACATAATTGATTGATTACATATCTAATCAATTAGTTAATTGATGTGCTAATTAATAATATAATTGATAACACTGAGTTTTTTCAGTTTCTTTCCAGATAAGCTCATTTTAGGATCGTTCTGTATTTCAGTTTACAGCCACTAACTGAATGTTTCGCTGTCTAGCCTTGAATAAACCTTTTAACATAATGTATTATGTCTCTGTGCAAGCACCAATTCTAGCTGAAGCCATTATGTTTACGGGTTGTCCATCCATCCGTCCTGTTCCAATTTCATGAATCCATGAATCTGGAAATTCTGGCTGATTCAGCATTTGCCGTCCATCTTTACACACACACACACACACGCAACAGACGTGACCTCCACCCTCACAGTTGACTGTTACTGCTTCGTGCTGCAGTTCATGTGTAAATGTTTGTCTGCCGATTACGACATGAATGAAAGCGTCTTTGATGACTCAGACTGTCTCCTTGAAGCTGCGTTTGGCTTTGCAGGGAAGCAGCAGAGATGTGAATGGAGTTAAAATGGGTTAAGACGCAGCTCGCATCAGGTCCGTTCGTTTGACACCTGGCTACGATTTGTCTCCACGTGTATCTGAAACTGGGTGTAATGATGCTTCTGCTTTGAAATACCCTGCTTTAAGTTGGAGCTGAAAGCCTGTTGAAAGCTGCCGTGATGGTTTATTTTCTGTTTGTCGGTTTTTACGAAGCGGCTGCTGCTTCGCTGTGCTGTCTTGTTATCAGAGGCAGAAATGCTTCTGTTCCTTCAACTTCACTTGTGAAACTAGTCACAGTATCACAGGATGTGCATGATGTTCTGTTCTTTGTTTTTTGTGTTAGTTGTGTGTGTGTGTGTGTCGTTATAAGACAGACACAGGGAACTTAATCAGGAGTGCATTGGTAGATTGTTGTTTTGTCTCCAGCCTCCAGCTGCTGTGTGTGAACATCCAGACCACATGACCATGTTTTTAGTCAAGATAGTGAACATTAAACTGCCCCTGATGGCTGTTGTACCAGTTTCAAAGTACTTTGGATAAAAACGTCTGCCAAATGATTATAATCAATCATGATTATTCAATAATTAACCATTTTAAGTTTGCCCATTGAAAGAAAGATTATTTGATTTATTCATTAGGCAGAGTGTTGGTTAATCTGAGAGGTTTGTTGCAAATGTAACTGTTTAGTGTGAAATATTCTGCACAAAACATAGTGAAATAAATAAGAGGTGGCTGTGTGTGTGTGCACAAGTGTGTGTGTGTGTGTGTGTATCTGTTTTCCTTAAACCTCTCTACACACTCACTTTATGGGGACCTGTCTCCCTTATGGGGAAAAAAAGCTGGTCCCCATTATGTAAAAACAAAAAATGAAGGTGAAGACATGACTTAAGGTTTGGTTAAGGTTAGGGTCAGATTTAGATAAATGTTAGACAAGTGGTAGCAACAATTTAGATCTGTAGGGTTTCCAGGAAAGTCTCTAGGAAATGAATGCAAGTCAATGAAATGTCCCCTGACGGCGTGAAAACATGACTGTGTCCATGTGCGTGTGTGTGTTGCAAACTTTCCTCTTAACTTCATTATCATTGTCATCGTGTTTTTCGGGGTCGATAACAAAACTCTCCTGTTTGGTGAAGAATTAAGGAGGTGAAGTCGTCAGCAGTTTTCTTGTGATGCAGCATATGACTGAGAGAAAAATAGCCGAGTGAGGTAATTAGGAGACCTCAGAGGAATGAGGAAGGATGGAGAGGAAATGAGGAGACGAGGGAGGAACCAAAGAGTAATAAAGAATAAAGAACAAGAAGGAATTAAAGCGACTTGAAAAAGGAAAGAAAATATACTGAAACGAACTGGGGGGGTAGATCTTTAATCAATAACATTGGAATGATCAACCAAATGACTAACTGACATGATGGTCAGGACGGTCAACTAGTGAATAGATACCTGAACTAAATTATGGTCAGTTAGAACTGAGGAGGAAGTCCAAATTGCCTTCTTAAGCACTTAAGCAGAAAACAATGAAGAAAGATAAAAGTGTTTCATTATCAGGGTGGTGTCAGGTATATGCCAGATTACGCCAAGTGAAACGCAGGGAAAAGTCAAGTAAAGAGCCGGAAGAAAGAAAGAGAGATTGTGAAATCACACCAGAGAACATGTTGGAAGAAAAGAAAAAAAAAATGGTACAGGAAGTGCCACAGGGGCAGAACGAGAGAGAGACAGTGAGAGAGAGAGAGAGTGACTTCGCTGTTGTGTTGCTCTCACACACTCTGTCCACTCTGCTGTGGTCTGGTTTGGATTCAGTTGTTGAGTAGAAGCTGTTTGACTTTTTCTTTTTCCTCGTACTTTGTCCTGTCTTATTTTGAAAGGGACTGGATTCTTGTTTTTTTGTTTTTTTTTTTTTTCCTCGTCTGAGACCTCACTGGAAGTCATGCTGAAGTTTAGTGTCACCCACTGCTCCAGGTGTGAACGAATGTGTTTGTGTGTTGAATGATTCTGAGCTGAACCGGTCCCAGTGTCACTACAGGGAGCTGATTTACACGTGATTGTTTTTTTTCGTATTTATATTGTATATTTCTGTATTTAATTTAAACTTGAACCATGTGTTTTATCCATTTCATGTACTCAGATGATCTGCTGCTGTTTCATTAAGTATTAACTGAACTCTCTCTGTCTCTGTGCCCCTTTTCAGCCACAATGAGAGAAAGGTGACCTGTAAGCACCCGGTGTCAGGCGTCCCGTCCCAAGACAACTGCATCTTTGTTGTAAATGAACAGTAAGTCTCTCTGCACTGTCACACACCCATACAGCATTGTGTGCTTCAGATTTCTCCTCTGATATGAAAAGGCCGAAAGGAAACTGGCTTCGTTTCTGTTAAGGCCACTTTTAAACCGCAGCTGTGTTTGCAGCTGTGACTGTGCGAGTGAATCATTTTCTGTGATGCTGCTAACATCTTACAAGTCCTCACAGTCATACTTAAAGACACGACACACACTGTTAATCCATTCTGTACAATGACACATGTTTAATCTGTTCAGAAAAAAAAAATAGAAATATGTTTACATACAGTAGTGTGTAAACGTTATAGGTACCCCACTTGCTGTTTTTAGCAGTGCTTGAAAGACCATACATTATTTATCTCTCACTTTCTTTATTTAAATATAATAAGAAAATACAGGAAATGTTTACAAAGTATTTAAGAACACGTGAAATGTACTAATTATTCTGGATTCAGACTCTAGCCACCCCCAGATTTATTACCCCAGCAGTGTTTCAGTGATCAACAACCACAAGTAATAAGCTGATAACAAAGTCACTATTCCACACTCAGATCACTGATAGACATGTGTAGCCTGACATAAGCTGTTGGTAGATCCAGATGTGACAGGGTCTCGACATCAGCTGCTGATCTCACCTTGGTCAAAATGGGAAAAGCCAATGGCCAAAGGATGATATCCAAAGAGTCCTGATGAGGCAAACTAGGGCAGAATTCCCCCCTCGGTGAACAATAAAGAGGGTCATGAGAGACCTAAAGCATATTTTGGGTGGCCCCAACTCATAATGCCTTGTCAATATACTTGTCACTGCAGCATCTCTTTTGGGTGAGCCAAAGTGAAGTCAGCAGCTGATGTCGAGACCCCTGTCACATCTGGATCTGCCAACAGCTTATGTCAGGCTACACACATCTATCACTGATCTGAGTGTGGAACAGTGACAGTGTTAACAGCTTATTTCTTGTGGTTGTTGGTCACTGAAACACTGATGAGGTAATAAATCTGGGGTTGGCCAGAGTCTGAATCCAGAATCATTAGCACATTTTATATGTTCTTAAATATATATATGTGTGTAAAAGCATATAACTTTTACACAGTAGTGTATATACATACCAGCTGTTAATAAGGCCTTTGGTGATGCAGGTTTGTCAGATATTCAGTCTCACTAATACTCCACAATGTTTCCATAACAGTTTTCATCAGATTTTGTGCCTCCAGTGTTATTTCTATTTCATGTTCCAACTCCAAGGCTTCGCATACTGTTCTCATCTCACTGATAATATGAATAAATCCTGATAACACAACAGTTTAAACCATTATGCTCTATATTCTGGGCAGACTCGGCTCAATGATGGAGCAGTTTGAAATTTTTGCTGCATTTTTTCGCTTCCACTAACGGACATGATGTGACAAGCGTCTTTGTTGACACCAAATTAAAGAAATACAAGAGGACAGAGACGGTAAATGAAAACAGTTTTTCACGATGAGAAGCAAGAGCAGCAGCAGATTGATGCTTCTTATTCTGTCCTTCCACAATATAAAAAGCGCGCATTAAAATTAAAGACTAATGCATAACTAATAAAATGATGAAGTTCAGTGTACATACAGCGCATTGTGTCCAAGCAGCTGTGAGTTATTTAAATGAGCTACACGCAGCTACACAAAGCAGACACTTCAGTTTTCAGTCTGAGCTCCACCTGTCTGCTGGGACGTTATTATCTAAAGTTCCTGGAGGAAATGGTTGAATACAGGGCAGAGGATTGTGGTTTTATTGTGCCCACTATAAACACAGTTATAGATTATTGTTTCACTCTGCCGATACAGACCTGCAGCTCCACGTCTGACTGAATGAAACTGACTCAGAAAAAGCTGGCAGCCAGCGTGCTGCACCTCGCTGGTATTGTCATGTTTTTGTCTGTGTCCTTTCTAAGCACGAAACAATCAAATGGCAAACAAGAGGACGAGAACTGTGGTGCTGAAACACAAGCTGGGACTGTTGTCGCACATGAATTGATCCTGTTCTACTAGAAAAAGTTGGATGTTTTTTTTTCTCAGAGCAGGGTAGTGGACTTTTCTTTAGCATTACACAATATATTTCATACACAATCACTGTATGAACTTACCACAAACAGACCTTGGACAGAACTGTGTGTACAACTGATTTAATGAGGCACAAATAAGATAGTGGTGCTAGTAAACTTGGTCATCTTGGCTTCACAGCTCAGAAATTCTGCCTTTTTTCCTCCCTGTGTTCTGACTGTGAATGTGTCTACTACAGTGTCAGACAGTGATGTAAACTCCCACACAGATCAAAGTGTGGCTCAACCAAGAATGTACACATTAAGTGTTGTGGGCAGTGTGCAGAAAGCTTATTGGCCTTTGTGCTTCATGTATTTTTAGACGACAGTGTAAAATTTACGTCTGTGTGAATCTGATCAGACTTGGGTAGTTTTCTACAAATATTAACTCACTGCAACAGTGAGTTGTTTTTAGCCCACCCTTTCCAATTTCATAGCACAGATAGACGAGTTCACAGTCATAAAAATGACAATAAAAAGGTTGGGAAACGTAAATGTAATGTCTGTCAGACGTCTGATGGCTGGTGCTCTGGATTCATGCGGGAGTGACTGTGCTGTCTGATGGTCTGGCTGATTCAGTCTGTGAATGCCACCACTTATTAGGCTGTTTGTGTGCATCTTTGTCCACCACATCCATCTGCTGTCTGACTCCACTGTCCATATCCCTGCTTCTCTGTGTGCTTTGTTTACGATGGCTAAAGTACAAACTCACAAACCAAAGACAGAAAATCTCTCTCTCTCTCTCACTGTCAGAATGACTGACTGCGGGATGCTCCCTACCCATCAGCCCCCAAATGGGATCCATTCCGCTGACAACACACAAACACACACACATGCACACACATGCACACACAGCTCTTAGGAAAAAACTGCTTTCTCCTTCCCTGGGAGATATGCTTGGAAACAAGAAAAAGTCAGGATGATGGAGCTAAAATGAAATTTAGGACCACTGCCTCTGAGAAAGACAAACAAACTGCAGCAATTACACGCTCCACCTCCAAGAGAGTCGTCACGATGCTATTTCAATCTGCTCTCGTCTGCGAGTGTGCAACTGAGATACCACCCCCCCGCAACACACACACACACACGCACACACACACTCACACAGCTAACAAGTTCAGTGGAGCTGCACTCTCCGTGGCAGCACCTCTCTCTCTTACTCTTTCACACACACTCTATTCATTTCCCATCCCAATTATCTCCTCTGTCAAGCTGCTCCTGTTAAGGAGTGCAGAGGTGTGTGTGTGCGTGTGTGTGTGTGTGTGTGTGTGTGTGTGTGTGTGTGTGTGTGTAAAGTAAGTGTATGTAAATGAGGTGTGCATAGTTTATATTTTTAAACTTGTTGAGCAGAGTGGAGGTGAGAAAGTAGCAGAAAACGGGAGGTGTTAAACCGCGACAATGCCTCTAATGAGACTTTCACCTTGTTCTGCCCCAACTGGCACAAAGATGATGAGAGAATATGAAATAGCTTCGCTTGCAGACACACAAAGCTTTGTGGATGCATTGTTCATTACAGCCCATAAAAAAAAAACTGAAAACTGAAGAACTGATTGACAAAAGCTGAATTAGTTTGTGTCAGTGCTGGAGGTAAAATGTGTCTTTGTCCTGATGGTGGAACTACATGTCACTCTTAAAGTTTCATGGTCTGGAGCTGCAGTAGCAGCAGTAGCTGTGAACTGTAACTGAGACAGAGGTGATGAAAATCTTTTCAGGCCCACTCTGAAATATATTTTCCATGAAAGAAAAGAATGATGTAGGATCACAGTGCCAGGTCCAAAGACTGCTGTATCTACAGTACTGTGAACAAACTAAAATCAATTAACAGTCTAATTGTAGCAACTTATAACAGAGCTTCAGAAACACTGAATCAATGCGCTGTACACTGATAAACATTCTGTGCATAGACATGTTATGCAAAGCTTAGTAATGCTCTATGTCTGTGTCGGTGCAGGAAAAAGAGGTGTTGAGCTGGTTGTTTAATCCGACTTTATGAGGGAGCGGATACAAAGTTAATAACCTGCAGTAGAGTTATAAAAAGGAGGGAGGGACAGAGATGAAGAGAGAGACAGACAGGGGAACAGTGCATCATGGGAGTTCCTTCAGGAGCCTAATCCTTTACCAGCTTAATTAAAGTAAAGTCCAGGACCCACCTGAACCATCACTAACTATAAACTTTATCACAAAGGAAAGTTTTCAGTCTAATATTAAATGTAGAAAGGGTCTGTCTCCAAAACTAGGAGCTGGTTCCATCAGAGAGGATCCTGATAACTGGAGACTCAACCTCCCATTCTGGTCTTAGAGACTCTAGAAACCACAAGGTAACCTGCAGTTTGTGATCACAGTCATCTATTTGGATAATAAGGAGCTATGAGCTCTTGGAGATATGATGGAGTCTGGTCATGAAGAGCTTTATAGGCAAGCAGGAGTTTTCTTTTCCTACTTCCTGTCAGTGCTCCTGCTGCAGCATTTTGGAATAACTAGAGGTTTTCATTGGGGAGACCTTGATTAATATTTCAGCATCCTTTTGAGACATGATGTTTCTAATTTTTCCACCATTGTGTAGGTGGATGAGGGTGTCCTGGAGGTTACTTTTCTCCCTATTATACAGCACTGTGTAAAAGTTATAGGCACCGCACATATTTTGTTGTAGCAGTGCTGTAAAGAACATACATTATTTATCTCTCACTTTCTTTATGCAGATATAATAAGAAAATGAAGGAAATGTGTACAAAGTATTTAAGAACATATAAAATGTACTAATGATTCTGGATTCAGACTCTAGCCACCCCCAGATTTATTGCCCCAGCAGTGCTTCAGTGACCAACAACCACAAGGGGTAAGCTGTTGGCTGAGTCACTGTTCCACACTCAGATCACTGATAGACATGTGTAGCCTGACATAAGCTGTTGGCAGATCCAGATGTGTACTTGTACACATTTCCTATATGTTCTTATCATATCTGCATAAAGAAAGTAAATATGTATGGTCTTCAAAGCACTGCTAAAATACAACATGCGGGGGTGCGTATAACTTTTACACAGTACTGTATGTTCCATGCTCCATCCAACAACACCGGCATCAGTGTATTACTCAGCTTGTGAAATCAGTCATATTATGTCTTAGAAAGTGACCTTGGTGTTGCAAATGATTACAGAAAGCCTGTGTTACCAGGTGGATCTCACTGATCTTTTCTTTTGTTATTCAAAAAGAAGGAATGATTGTGATTTGAAGAAAGATCTTGACACTTTATGTTCGAGCATCTTTCCCCCTGTCTACTCTTTCCCAGTCCTCCATGCCCTCATCATGCCCTTGCTTCTACTGCTCCCCATCACAAATTTGATTTCTCCTCCTGCACTGCCTGAGGCTGTTTAATGGGAGTCAGCACTTCATAGCACTTCACCTATTTAAACGTCACTCACTGAGAAGTTTAAATTAAGACACTGGTAAAACTCACTTCAGGAAGTTTCTTGTTGAGTTAAGTTTTCCTCCACTTATCTCATTCGGCTGCATCATACGCCTCTGCAGCTCTTCCTTTCATTAACCCTTTTCTGCCTAGTCCACACTACAGTTACAGCTGAAGTGATAGAAACGTCTACAGGATAGTGGAGGAAATACGACCTCAGTCAAGTGAGAGAGATGTTAGTGACAGTGACTGACTGACTGCCAGAAAAGGGAGGATTATTTCATACAAGCAGTAGTGATGGTGGAGCTGAAGATGCTGAGGGAACTCCAGGACAGAAAAAAAAAGAAACCAAAGACAACCAGTTTGTAAATGACAAGTAAATGTCGACTGAACAGAACTAACATTTCTTTTTCTGCAAAATATCCATCCATCTATTGTCTATAGTGTTTTTCCTGTTGAAGATTTCAAGGGTTTGGAGCTGAATCCAAACTGACTGAGGGCTGGATACACCCTGACAGGTTACCAGTCCAACACAGAGTCAACATATGCAGACAAACAACCAGGCACACTCACATCTACTAGCTAACCCAGCATGCATATGTTTGTACCAATTAGCCAAGCTGAGTTCAACAGTTTTAGCATATGTTTAAACATGTGAACAAATTAGTATAACCACATTTGCTAGTTTTCTCATGACATATAATTCATCTCCTTGATGAGCTCATTGTTTAGCTGAAGACTCATTTTGTCCTCCCGAGAGGAAGGTGTGAAAAACTACTTGAAAATGCATGTTTAAAAAAAAATTAGTCACATTTTTTCCATGCCTAAAGATGAATAAAAAATATTGAAGAAAAGAAAAAAAAAAAACTGAGGTTGTATTAATTCATGCATGAAATGGTAAATCACATTCCAGTTTTCTCTATTATCAACTCAGCATTATCTCTACTCTGCTCATATCCTTGATGTTTTGCGTCTCACCATCACTATCCAAACAAGTTTAGATGCTGAGGAATTTTGAATGATGTGACTCTTCTGGCTGAGTTCTGACCTTGTCTCCAGGCTGTTTTTTCTTTCTTTCTTCCTGTTTTCTGTGTCTGTGTTCTAACTTAAAAGGCTCCTATTTTAACATTTATATTTGTGTTGAATCGAACCCCCCACCCACCCTCCCTCTGCTTTTCAGAGAGCCTCTTTTTGCTCAAGCCACACACAGTCAGATTATTTTGCTGCCAGACTTAAGTAGCCACCCGCTGTTCATCAGCGTCAGTGCTCTGAGCGCAGCACAGATCAACTCACAAGGTGGCCTGGGATCAGATTTAGTTTGCTGCATAATTACTCTTTATTGCAAAAATGTGAACCACGATATACACGAAAAGCTGCACTCCCAGTGTAAACTGTGAACAGCTCACCCAGCTCTGCACAGATCAGTGCAGAGCAGCCACACTCGCCCACTCTCTCCCTGAGCTATTTCACTGGTGATAACCTGAAACTGTCAAGACCATCCCAATGCTGAAGTCCATGCTCTTCAGCACAACTTCTAACAACAAAATTTTCTGTTCTGAACTCACATTTTCCCAACCCACGATCTTGCCCTCCTACAGACATGGCTATCAGGCACTGCTAGTGATGCAGTTCAACCATGGGTTATCCAGCTTTGATCCAGAAAGTGGATACAATTCTTAACAACTTCATATTTTCACAGTAGAAAAAGAAGTATACATATATTTATATGAGACCGTCTAATGGATTGATGGGACCCTATGGTGGCACAGTGGTGCGGCGGTTAGCACTGTCACCTCACAGCAGGGGTTCACACATCTTCACTTGTCTGATTGTACAGATAACAGGATGAAGACGGGAAAACAACAGAACGTGATGACAGGCAAACGCTCAAGACTGACTGAAAGAGTTGATGCTGGTGATGTTGGACCATTTGGGAGCCTGTGGATGATGGTGGGCTGATAGCTTGATCAAAGCCGTGACGGGAGCAAAGCTGATGGAAAAATAGTGTGGTTTTAAATGAATAATCAGACGGCAGGCAAGAGGGAGGCTCTGGTAGATCAGTGTGTTTAGCTTTGAGTACAAACCTCCTGCTTTGAAATGGACTCCTCCAGCTCTACTTTCACTCTGTCATTGTTTTGTGTTTGTTTTTCATTCTTAATTATATGGTTTCTATCATTATTTATCTCATGTGGCATGACTGAATTTAATTTTGAATCACTGTTTGAGTTCTTATTATTTTTCTTTTTGTCATTCTTTGTCCCTCCCTTGTTCTGTTTCTAGTGTGAATTATGGAAAGCTTGTGCATCCTGACAGGCCTGTAGAGGCTCCCACCAGGTAATGATTCTTTAAATCGCAGGAGGAGCTGTTGCGGCTTTAGCTTCTTTATAAGCCTTGATGCTTAAAATGCTAGTTTGCTTTTTACAGTAGCATAGATAAAACCTGGAAACTGTTGCATGCAAAATTTCTTTTTCTGGCCATGGCTAACTTCAGCAGCCCCATATCTGGGACAGCACACATGGTTGCCATTTTGAACAGTTTCAGATGAGAAGATCAATAACAAAATGTTGCTGGAATTTAGTTTGGCCTTTTTAGAATAATCTTTTTCACTGCTCAAGATAAAGAAACGCTTCCAATAGATTAGATAAATCTGTACATTTGCCAAATTAGCTAAGTACAAAACCTTGAATTGTTTCTCATTTTGGGGCCCCTTTTGGCCAATGGATGATATTTGGTGAATTAACTTCCTAATTTCGTCAATGAGAGGTTTCCAGAACTGTCTCTCATTCGATGAATGAATAGTCCCAAGTAGGGCTTAGCATCAGCTGAGTTGATCTCAGTATTATTTGCCATATCAACCTGTTTCCAGTGAGTCATGCTGTTCAATCCACACATCCCCGCTTGATTTAAAACATATGACAGATTAATTGAAAGACTGGATGAGCGGGAATAAAGCTCTTTAGCTGGAACTAGTCTGTCTCTCTACTGAACGCACAGAGATAATATTGATATTCTCACATGACTCTGTAAAGATGGCAAAAATTTCAAGCTGTTCCCTAAATTTCAGTACAATGTGTCGAGGAAAACCCATGATGCTACGAAAAGACGGCACTTTCCAGGTTAATCAGCATCCAGTGATTCTACAAAACATCAGGATGTGTCTTCTTGCTTTGTATCTTTACTTCAAGGCTTTATTCCACTCGTTCTCCTTCTTCCTGTTCCCTCGTCTTACTAACACTAACTTCATTGCAGACACAGATTATCTCACGAGCTGCTTTGCAACACTAATGCTCACATTATTTTGTAATATTAATGTGTATGCCTGAAATGCACAGCAGGGAAAATTAAAGTTTCTTCTGAATACTAACCCAGTATGTGATTTAATAGGGACCCTTTCTTTAACCTTTTCTTTAGCATTTTTTGGGGGATTGAGTAAGGCAGGATCAGAATTGAATTAAATTCCCATTTTCTTCAGCTGCAGTATTTATCGCTATTCCCTATTATTGCCAATGAACAACCCTCAGAAAAACAGGGTTTTAGAACTCACATTCCAGTCTCCCGTAACTAAAGCTTTGAGCTGCCTTGTTGTGTGACCCATTGACTGAATCCAGACAGATGAGTTAAAGAAAATGTCATTACCAAGAAACCAACCTTAAATGAGCAAAACGAAAAAACACAAATCATCCCAGAAATGTGCCCTGGTGTCCAACTTACAACGTTATGTTTGATAAAATTATCTTATTCACCTCAGAGAGCAAAGAAAACCATGCATTTAATTGTCTTATTGGAGAAAAACCTTTGTTTTTAATTCCCCAAAAGTACATTTCATTATATTATAATTGGATGCCTCTGTGTTTACTGCACTGTTAAGCTTTTATTTTGGTGATACTGTTTGCTGCCAAAGCTAACTCAACACTTGCTCAGTGTTTCGTGCTGTTTTTATAATTTCAGTGTAATTTGCATTTCCACTGATGAAATTCCCGGAGTACAATAACAGAGTCGAGTCATAATCATGTTTTTTTTTTTACACTGATCCTATCTTTATTCACTAATTAATTTCAGTAACTTTATCAACTACTACTTTTTCCGTTTTTGCTATAAAGCCATTAAAGTCCACACTTTCACAGATTTTTTCTTTTTTTTTTTTTTTTTGGTGGACTCTTGGAACACATGTTGGAGAAGTTTAATTTGCATTGTAGGAAATATTCAACTTTCATTTAACTCAGCAGTAAATGAAAAAATTAAAAAAAAAACAAATTAGGTAAAAAAAAAAAAAAAAAAAGTCTTTGTTGTTGTACTGATGGAGTTAATGCAGTGGAAATGAACATCATGCTGAATTCAATCTATGAGCCATTATAAAAACATTTTCTATTGTGCTTCACTGAATGGCATCCATTTGTTTGGCCACAGATATTGGCTGTTATTTGTGACACTTTCCAGAGTGATTAGTGGAATGAATCATCTTGTTTATATAAATACTTCTCCGCTGCTGCACAAAAATAAGGAGCAGTGAAAGGTCGTTTCTGAAGAAAAGCAGGTCTTGATATATGGGCATGTTCACCAATATCACCCAACATCATTCAAGTTAAACAAGTCATCACAGTAGCAGCATTTATTTAGCAGGAGTCATGTAAGTATCTACTAACTGGCCAACAATAGAGAATTTGTGCTTTTTCTTCATTGCCAGCTTTGTGATTTTCATCATTTTCAACATTTTGAGTCATCCATCCATATTCCAGCATCCTAACCAAGGTTGATTCAAGGTAGCAACAGGTCAGTAAGTTGGTCACGGCGTCCCCCTCCCCCCTGTAACACTCTTCACCACCTACTGAGGGATCCTGAAGGATATATAATCTCTGTATGAGCTAGATCTACCATGAGGTCTCCAAGCCCTCGAGGCAATATGACCAGATGCCTGAACAATCTCAACTGGCTTTTTTCAATACAAAAGAGCAGTGTCTCTACTCCCTCCAGATGTCCAAGCTTTCCGTCCTATCTCTAAAGATGAAGACAGGCATTCAGCTATTTGAAGCCACAATCTCATTGCTTCCATCACTACCTAAAGTTCATGACCATGGGTGAGGTCATGGTATTCAGGATCAGGTCACTCATCATCACAATAATCAAACACAACACCTACCTTACTGCTAATGATGATCTTACCTTCGCTGTGTGCAAGCTATTTAAGCAGCTTCACTAGTGGCAGAAATCCAGCCCTAAGCTGAAGGGAGCAATCCACTTTATTCAATCAGAGAGTCATGGTCCCAGCGTGCTGAGTCACATTTCAAAACCCCCAGTAAATGCTTAAGTTTGGGGATTGATGGTGCCAACAGAATCACTTCATCTGCAAACAACTGAGGCCCCCTAAAATGGAGACATTCCTCACCTCAGATGTGCCTTCAAATGCTGTCCATGAAGATCACAATTAGGACTATTAAGAAGGAGCAACCCTGGTAACATTACCCACCCATCACCTTGTTGTGATTTCCCTTCACAACCTCAGACTGTTGGTCTTGGTTTCTTTAAGGAATCTGACAATGAAGACACAGTCATTTGGTGGTGTTGTTAACAGTGTCAGTGTTTTTTTAAAGTAATGATTATATTCTATCAGGGTAATGTTTCCACACTGGTTGAATCACTACAACATCTTTCAGAGAACCAAAAGAAAAGGATGTTTGAAATAGATTTGTACAACCAGTAATATCAGTCTTATTCTCTGAATATAAACACAGTGCAGCAGGAACCAAACAGCAAACAAATGGGTCAGGGGAAAAATCCCTATTTTATTTCATTCCAGAGCCCTGTGATCCTGTTTAGATGGCTGTGTAATAGCCTGCATCACCAGCGCTAACACAGACCAGTTTCATCAGCAAGTTACTGAAGTGAAAATAAACAGAGCAGGAGGTTTATGGGAAAAAAGGGCAGATGAGATGAGATAGTGGGACAGATTATAAAGGCAGAAAGAGGGAGAAAGATATCAGAGCCAGTTTTTATCTGTGTGTTAGTCACCATTCTTTAGATGATACTAAAGGCAAGTGAAGTCCTCCTCCTTCTCTCACACTCACAGTCAACTGGCCAGTAATTTAGTGTCACTGATAAAGCCGTGAAGTAGGAACAATTTCAGAGCATCAGCCTCTGGCAACAATGCCTCTCTGTTTCCCAGGCTAAATGCTTTCACTTGCAGGCATTTAACAAAGTCACACAAATGAAACTTGCTATTTGTAAATGTTACCAGCTCGGTGGAAGAAAAAAATATTTTATCATGAATGTACTGTGACTCTGAATCCTTGAGCTCATTCAGGTAAGTTAGTGAGGATGCCATGCTGTTTTTTTTTTCCACTCACACTGTGAGTGTCTCAGAGATGTAAACACACAGCAACATGGACAGACAGCAGCAGAAACTCCTTCCAAGACAGTAATTATCCATCAGTAAATACTCAGCATGACACAGGATGCTTGGCTGTCGGCTGAGACTAGAAGAGTATGATATAACTTGGGGGTCATTTATAAGTTATTCATCAAGATTACGATGTCTAAACAATGAAGGACTCAAAAACATGACTCTCCACATACAAAAATTTCAAAAGTCAGCCCAAGGTCGGACACAAAATTCACAAAAGTCCAAGCAAAAAACCAGACAACCCTACAGGAACACAAGTCTCTAAACTATTCTGAGAGGTTTAATAAACTATATATCCATTTTACTGCCACGGCTCCCTTAACTAATACAAATAATTTACCACCTATTAAAAGCGCAGCATGAAACACGACAAGCAACTTTGACTTAGTGCTCTTGTCAATGCATGGATGGATAACTGCTGTGAGTAACAAGGGTTCTGCTGAATTTGCTCGTGACATTGAGGTAATGTCATCCATTTTTCACACGGGGGATGTTACTGCTGCTTGCTCACTGGTTAGCTGATCAGCACTGTGGGGCAATAGCAGATGATACACCTGAGAGACAAACGAACGTCCGTATCAGCTTCATCAACTTTTTTTTTTTACTAACCTGTGTCCAAACTAATGGAGCAAAACCTGCGTCAGTGTAGCATGGGCAGTTAAATTGAATCACAGCTGTAATCAAATGGAAAAGTGATGTTACTGCAACATGATAGCCAACAACCCTATTGATCTTGTTAGTGTACTAAAGATGTTCATGTCACACTTCACTCTGGTCTCCAAGTTGTTATCATCACTGTCTGTTTTCTAGTATTCCTGTCTCAACACTGTCAATATTCCACATGCACACAATAATCCATGCCATGTTGGTTGGTTGACTGAACACACAAATTAAGCCTATACAAAATGTTTTGGAGTAGTGAGCTCTTCATCAACATATCTAGACAAGTGTTAGAGGGAAAGCTGTATTAAAACATTCAACATCTCCTTTAGCAGAGCAAAACCTTGAGTAAAGAGCTTATATAAGGGTATTCTGCAAAATGACATCATCAGATGACAGCTGTGGTGCAGTGGAATACATTTTATGTACAAATACACAAGTGTATGAATGTTTTGGGAAGACAGTGAGGAATGCAGTTACAGTACCAACTGCCATGAAGCACTTCTTCATTATCCAAACATGTTCCCCAAAATAACAGCTCAAGGACAGAAGCACAAACTCCCTCTGGAGTGGTTAGTCCAGAAAAAAAAACTATTCTTCTGTGTTATGTCATATACCATGACCTGTCAGTCACAGTCCATCATTCAACCAGTCAAGTTAGAATAAGTTTAAACGAGCCTCTCTGTCAGCAGGATGATGCCGTTCAATGCCAAAGAGCAATAAAAAAAGAACAAATAAGACTCAAGATGCTGATACAGAAAGTGAAATAATAAGATGACATCCTCCTCACCTCTAACAGGCCTGTGGGCAAAATGTAATCTAATGGCTCTGGCTGTCCCGCGACCTGTAATAAAACCTCAGTTTTAATGAGCTTCTTAAATAACTCCATATTTAAAGAAGTCAAAGCCACTGGGTTTAGATCATTTAACACTAAAGGGGTGTTACTCTGCTGGGACAATAATGTAAAGTCCCTGTCAGACTATATCAGCTATATCAACATGAATAAAGAAATTTGGATTCCAACGGCAGGAACCATAAGATGAATACGTCAGACGCAGAAAGTGTTTGAGAGACGAGAACTCCGTTCTCACTAGTGAAAACAATGAGTTTCACTGACATGCTGTCTTTATATGGTGCTGACCTTGGGAGCAGAGATAAAGCTGTCACTGTGTGGTAGTTTTAATCAGACTATAGGAGCCTCCCTCATCAGTTATTGTCCTTCTCTTGGACCGCAGGGCTAAAAAACTTTGAGCCGGTTCAATTTGTCAGACCAAATTGGCAGGCCATTTAAACTGGTTGAACGTAGAGACATATATCAGAGGTGACAACCGAAGAATAATAGCTGTGAATCAGGCGACCGCCTCTCCTCCCTCTGTCTCACACTCTCACCTTGTTTATCTCTTTTTCCCTCCATTGCTCTTGTCTCGGCGTCCCTCTGCTTACACTCGTTCAAGCAGCCCTTTCTCATCCCATCCTCGCTTTAATGGCCTTAACAGAGATATTGTGTCATTAAGAGAATGAAGATGGGGTCTGTTTGCTGAGAAACGGTCGGCTGATTAACAGGGAGGACTCGAGATAGAGCCTGTCTCAGAGATTAAATAAAACCCTATCTATACACATCCATCTGCACACAACTCTTATTTTAACAGAATGGACTGATTTAACAGAGGACACATTTGTCCCTGCCACTTTTGTATTTTATTTTATTATCTGTATTAACTTCCTCAGCTCTAGGAAGTTCTCCAGCAATAAAATAAAATAAAAAAAAAAAAAAAACAATCCGCCAAATTATTAGAATCAGAAATACTTTATCGACCCCAGGTCTCCAGCGATCAACTGCCCCCTGAGGTGTCCATGAAAATCACAGCATATTAGGTGACAAACCACAACCATGTCGGAGCCCAACAACACAGAGAATATGTCTGACTTGTTAAGAAGACAAACATCAGAAGCTCTTTCTTCATCTACAAAGCGAATGAAGTTAATTCCCACGATCCTCCTGGAACCAGGACAGAAACAGCGCTACTCCTCTTGAATTATGAGCAAATGAAAGGACTTATTCCTGTAGGTAGAATTCATCAAATATCTTATTCATCACTCCCAGATCTCCTTCCTTCTTTTATTATGAAAATATAATTTTAAAAATACACATGCAGCTTTAAAGCTTTTGATCTAATACAGAAATGTGTGTATTTTTATGTAGAACCAACAGATCACACACAATTACCTCTGTCTTGAATATATGCTCTTTTTTTCACGGGGAAAAGCAGAAGTACTGAACTAAAGGAGAAGTTTATCCTCATGTATGGACACTGAAAAGTTTGACATATTAGAATTTATTGTTAAAAGAGACGTCCCCGAACCTGGATAACCTTTACGTGTGTGGAAACAGTCTGGACTGATGACCGCATTTGTTTTATCAGTCAGTTATGCTCAATTTGAAGCTGAAGGTGGCTGACTGCCTGCCTCATCTACCTGCTGGCTAGTTTTACTACTGCCGTTATGGTCAGACTGCATGGCATCGTGTATTCTTTATCTGATCTCTGAGCTCAAATGTCTGACTCTCTCTCTTTGTCCATCTATGTCTCTCGCCCTGTGACAGGCCGGCTCCTAAGGCTTCGTCAGAGCAGGGCAGCAGCGAGAAGAAGGAGCGTCCCATGAGCACCATGAGTGAGGCTTCAAACTACACGGGTGGCTCTGACTACAGCACGTTTCCCGGCAGCCCAGCCACCACGGTCACCACAGGCACCACCACCACCTCCACCTCATCCACACGGGTCAGTCTTCATGGAGTCACAACCTGCATTATAAATAGGGTTGCAAAGGGGCGGGAAATTTTCCATGGAAACTTTAGTTAGGGAATTTTAGTTATGAGAATTTATTGGAATTTTATGGGAATTAACTGGACATAACTGAACCAACATAAATATAAACATTTTATTTTGTCATAAACACACATTGTTGCAAAAGGACAGAATTAACAAACTCTAAATTATTTGTAAGTAGAACTTTATCAATGCCTAATTCTTTCATGAAGCAATCGGTTCTTTCACTGAACAACAAAAACATGAACATTGACTGAATATTTCTTACAGCTCCCTCTTCAACATGTAAAATGAAAGGAACTCCCCTTCCGTCTAAAAAGGTCTAATTCAAAATTGAAATGAAGCTGCTTTCCTCTCCCAAATCTACCTTATGATATCCTCAAAACTTACTTGACTGTATGTATCCTTTGGCTCAGATGTGTGGCTTCAACAGTCAGTAGTTGTGTTGTGGGCTCAGAAAAGTAGCTGTAGTAGTTCTAGAATTCCAGAAATCATCGTGCATGTGATGGAGGAAGAATGCACAATGCATGTAGACGGCGTGGCCTCAATAGCTCTGCAGGAAGTAGTGTGCTATGTCCCTATAGTTGAGGAATAGCACATTATACTCACCTGTATTCACATCAAATCTGATTGTTTTATCCAAGATTATGCTACAATATTTTTTTTCTAGCAACTATATTTATGTTTCTAACCCTCAACTTTTATAATTTCCCAGTTTATTCCCATTAATTCCCATAAATTCCTGTTAATTCCCATGGAATTAACTTTGTAAATTCCCAGAATTTTGCAACCCTTATTATAAACAACCTTAACGGTGTAACTCTAACCCCGACCCTAACCATAACTAGAACGACAACGGTTCTCTAGCCTTGAGGACCCAAACCACAATCTTTTCTAAACCAACCCAATAACCCAAATTTAACCAAACCATGACTGTTAGCTGAATGTTAACTGTCTGTTTGTTACATTAAACATGATGACTAGGTCCTCTGGGTGCTCTCAGGCTCCCAGAGTCTAGGGACAAATGACCTACGCAGCCGTCTAGACTGAAGGACAGCGATGATGTAACTCCTCTGTTGACTGATTTCATTTTTCTAAATCTGGAGTTAAGGGCAACTCACATCAGCATGGTGTGTGTGTGTGTGTGTGTGTGTGTGTGTCATATCGTCAGACACCATCCTTCTTCCTGCAGCTTCTGTTACCACATCCAACTTTTAATTGACCGTTCTAAAAGTTTCTGTAGAACATGGCACACACCAGCTGATTAATTTGACACCCGCAGAAAACTCTTACGTGCAATACAGACAGCAGTTACCAGGTATGATGTGCCAAATGTATTATAATTATTATCCTGTTCCACTGATGTGTGCTGGGAGCCATAACTGCTAGGATTTGTGTGACAGTTGCTCAGAGCAGAAGAAATATTCCCATATAATGTAGTGAATTGAATTGACACTTAAACTTCTGTCTGTTTTCTTTGTATATTTACTAAATGTTGAATACTTAATAAGGAGTGAGTGTCAGAGGTGTTGGTAGGCAGCTTTTGCAACATTTGAGCTGTTACATTGAGGCTTTTTCCTGTGTTTATGCTAAGCTAAGCTAACTGTGCGTATTATATTTAACCTACAGGCATACTACCTGACAGTTGGATTATGTGAATGAAGCAGCTTCTTAGGTCAGAGATCTTTTTTGTAATTTCTGGTTCACCAGTGCAGCTATTTATAAAAGAACAGAGTCATCAGTGGCCCTTAGCTCTGAGCGACTGTCCTGGAATGGCTCACTGCTCTATCAGATTCACAGCGTGTCCATTCATAAATGCTTGATAGATTATACAAAACACACAGGAAGTAAATATTCACGGGTAAATCAAATCTGAATTTCAGCTCTTTTATGAATGACTGATTCTGTGTCCACACTGGTCAAAATAACAGTATAACACCACAGAGCATCATGTATTCATAAGCAGTCATTATTTATAAGCAGGCTGTACAGGAGCAGCTGAATGAGGACACCCAGACAGCTTCCTGGTGGCAACGAGAGCAAATCTTATTCCAAATTAATGATAATCAATTGTGTTTGGCCCCTTTTCTCCATTATGACCTGCACTGAGCTCTGACCTCAACCGCTGCATTTATCCAGGTTAATAAAACTACCTCATCAACACTGTCTGACCATGTGTGTGATTGTGTTAAGGAATATCAAAGCACAAAATGAAGGTTTTGACCATATATGTCTTTCCTAATCTTTCCCAGTGCAGAACCCTGTATTTTAGGAGCCTAAACCTACAACTAATGATATGCTACACTCACAGAGTTGCAGTGAAAAACAGGTTTTCATGGGGAAAAAATACAGAATAACACAATTATACAACAATATCTGTAATATAAACTTTATTTCTAATGATTCTACAGCAAATTTAATGGAAATGTGACCATAGGTTTCTAATATAAAAACTTAAACACATGCTACACAACATAATGTGTCCACGTTTTCAGAGGACATCACAAGGTAAAAGGTCAGAGTTTCACCAAAAGCATCAAGAAACACAGACAAACATGAAACAATAAATAAATATGTTTCCATATGAGTTTTATTCTATTCGTGTTCAGTTCAGACGTATTCACAGATCTCCTGCTTCTGTTGTTAACTGACATATAAAAGAGGACTTTGTGGTGCAGCGCTGCGTCTCTCAGCAGGCTAAGTGAGCCACGATATATGATGTGGAATATGCTTTGTTTAATGAGCTGAATATATCTGCCTCTTGTTGTTGCTTTTTATAGGCAGCTGGGAAAGCTGCTGTTTGTGTCTTTTTTTAATCCGCCAATGCACTCAACACTTGTCACGTCAGATCTTTGTTGTCAAGAGCTTCCTTAGAAATCATTGTGTGTGACTTGTTTATTCAAATATGTGTATTTTGATATCTCTGACCGGAATATTAATGCGGATATATTTGTGACTCCACAGCCCTCCAGGTCTTCCAAAAAAATCCACAACTTTGGCAAGAGGTCCAACTCCATCAAGAGGAACCCCAATGCCCCGGTGGTTAAGAGCAACTGGCTTTACAAACAGGTACAGGAGGAGCTGGGGGGCTGTTCAACTGTAATATTATGGGATGTGTTTGAGTGTGTGTGGGGCTGAGAGTGGACAGATAGAAAGTCTTTCTTCAAGCATTTTAAGGCATTTGTTTGTAGATTCATTAAAGCCATAATTCAGCTTAGGAACAATCAAATAAAAGTCTAAAAAAAAAAAAATCATCAAACTGTCGATAAACCAACCAACTTTAACATGAATGTAACATCTTATTATTATCAAGGAGCATAAATTCAGTGTCTTTAAAAAGATTTATTGGATCTGATTGGATCTGAGGATCCTGTTCCGGTCTGACAGGACGTTAGCTAACTCAGCTCCAGAGCAGGAGCCTGTTGAGCAGATGTCTTCATCCCTCAGAGATCGCCTACGGGTCAGTTTTACTATCAACCTGTGGCCCTGTGACCCCCGCTCACACCCCTGAAGACTCAGCTTTCAGACCCCATTTACAGCCTCTGTCAATAGTCTTACCTCAGCGCTCAACTGTATCACATCAAGACATGAATCGATTCACTTTTATGCCAGCGAGCCCCCCCCTCTGCCCCTACGGACTTGCCAGGCTAAGTGCCTCACTCGCAGAGGAAATGTCATGGAAATGTCATGAGCGTTTACCAAAGATCTTAAAACTCAGGATCTTTAACTGAACGTTAAACATCGCAAACGGCGTTAAAGACTCAAGTGGAACAGGCAAGTGTTTTTTTTTTTTTTTTTTTTTTTTAAAAAAACTTGTTATTGTCATCACAGTGAGAGAAAAGAAAAAAAAAGAATCATAGCAGCAGTGTAGAGAACAAAGTGGAGACCTTGGCCCAGAGCACCACTGAGGAAAATTTGTCACTGCGTTATGAAGAGATAAAACAAAGCAATTTGTCTCCGTGGAGGAAGATAGAAGCTGGTTAATAGAAGCAGCCAGAGGGGGACACAGGGAGGGAAGAGAGGGGAGATCAAACAAGGGAGAGGAAACTCTGTGTGTGTGTGTGTGTGTGTGTGAATTGTTCTCTTTAATTACTGCACTTTGTCTGACTGTCTGATGGTCTGTGATTTCTGATCCCTGCAGGACAGCACAGGAATGAAGTTGTGGAAGAAGAGATGGTTTGTCCTGTCAGACATGTGTCTCTTCTACTACCGAGGTGAACACACACACACACACACACACACACACACACTTAGTCCTTTAGAATACAGTCAGATTAATTTCATTTGATTGTAAAATCTAAAATAAAAAACAAGTAACAAGTAACAGGGCATGGTCAGGATATGACATGTTCCGTCTTTGCTAAAAGTGTGAAAACCAAGGATGTAGCTGAAAAACTGTAGTGAAAGTGTAACACATTAAAATGAAAATCTTAAATGGACTAAATTTTATAGCAGCTTTTCTTGACCACTTAAAGTGCTTTACGCTAGCAGTCACATTCACACAGCACTTCTATGTCGCCTGACACTCTTAAGTGTACAATGTTTGGTTCAACGCGTCACACTTTAAGATGCAGGATGAAGGAGCCGGGGATTGAACTACCATCCCTCTGATTAATGTGTGACCTGCTCTATCTTTCACTGCTTTGACATGTACATGACCTGAACTCGCTTCCTGCTGCTGCTGGCGCTCTACTAAAATCTAAAAGATCCACAAAATCACCAGACACGCGTGTTACGGCTGTGATTTCTATATAAAATAACAGAGAAGCAACAGACTATTTGTGTTTTTGTGCCTCTTATAGGTCACACCCCTGATGACATAATAGAGACTACTGACACCAATATGTATACAAAAGGGCAAGTGGGCAGTCAATGGAGACATGGATCAATACTTTCAGTTGTTAAGGTCCAATGGGTCCTGTGTCCTTGTCACGTAAAAATCTTTACTTTCATCTACATCTGACTCTCAAGCTGCAGCGCTAATTTAGAACTTCACATTTGCAGCAACAACAAAAACCTCATCTGCTCCTCCTTTGTGTCTCCTAAACTCTTGAGAGAGATTTTCTCATCTTCATAAATTGACAAATTAGCCGCTCCCTAAGCACAAGCCCTGGGGAGAACTGGATGTTTATTGGCTGAGTCGGACGGAGACGAAGGAAGGACGCGCTCGCCTCTGAGATAACAACGTTTTCTGTCTTTTCTTTTCTTTTTTTTTTTTTGAAGTACTTTTGACTTTTTTGTGTGAAGCGCAGACAATAAGCACCCATCCTGCTGTAATTAGGTATTACCAGAGTGAGGCAGCACAGTGATGATTACGGCTGTCATATAAAGACCCTACAGCAGGTTACATACTGCAGGTTATTACATGTGTAGATGTATTCAGAGCTGGATTCATACTTCAGGGGCAGATGTATAAACATGTTAGTATTCATTTAAAGCATAGAAACATCAGAGCGCGCGTTCAGAAACCACATGCTGCCTCCAGCAGGATGGTTGGAATAATCACGGAGTGTGTTTGGATGTTATACACACACACACACACAGGCCCACAAACAAACTGACAAATCATCAGAATCAGAATCAGAATTAGTTTTATTGCCGAGTTGTTTTTCACCTACAAGGAATTTGTTTGGTGCAAAACTGTAACATACACAAGATAAGAAAATCAAATTAAAGGTAAAAGTAGAGTAAAAGAAAAAAATATATATATATATATATATAAATAAATATTTACACTGAGTTAAGGAAAGGAAATCATCATCAAACATAAAAGACAAAACATTCATCCTTTGACAGTCATTGGAAAAAAAAACTGAGATGATATATTGATCCTCCAACACCAGGCCCAATTACTTCTGGTTTATTTTTCAGAGAGTCCATGATTTTAAAATGGATAAAGAGAAGCTTTTAAAAAAGTTTCTTGAGTGTAATAAATAACAATCAATGACGAACTAACTCTAACGAGATGAAGAACGTCTCATATTATGTTGCTACAAGAGCAGCTGATGTGATGCATGAATAAGCAGGCGTACAGGTGTTGTTGTTGATTGTAAAGCAGTATTTAATTATGTTTTTCTGTTAATGCGATGCATCCGCGGTTCCAGTGTGTGTTGATGATAGTCAGGAACTCAGTGATCAAACCTGGTGAGGAAGCTTCAAACGTTGATTGTTCTAAAAAAAAAAAAAGCGAGAAAGAAACACCCCCTCACACTGCAGCAGTGTGGACCTGCACGTCAGCTCGCCCCTTCCCTTTCTCTTTCCTTCTCGATGACTTTCTCGTGTGTGTGTGTGTGTGTGTGTGTGTGTGTGTCTATGTGTGTGTCAGTATCTCAATAATTCAGTAGCGGGGACAGAGGCAGCAGGAGATGTGGAGCTCACTGCTCAGACTGAAGCAAACAGCAGCTCTGGCTGGAGGCTGTGTGTGTTTCTGCTGCAGTTGGTGCAGTGGACGTTTCTTCACCTGCACCACGCTGACTGTAGCCTGAGTCTCAAGTGTGTAGAGAAAACACAGATGTGAAAGAGAGATGTAATTGTTACACATCTCAACAAGAGTCAGCCCAGATTATTGTTAAAAGGCTTTTCTTCATGTGGCATCAATAAATATTTTCTCAACTCGAGGAATCGATTGCATTCGTAGCAGCTTCTGACAGCTGTCCAGAGGTTTTGCTTGTGAAATTGTGTGTATGTGTGTGTGTGTGTGTGTGAGTGTGAAGAGAGAGAGAAAAAGAGAGAGAGAGGCAGAAAAAAAAACAAAATAATAGATCACACAGAAAGTGGGCAGAGCTCAAAGGGACATCCAGTCCTCACATTCACCCTGTGTCTCCGCCTGCGGTGGTCTGATAAGTCTCAGTGCATTTAGTTCCATCATCATTATCATTGTCAGTCATTCATCACACCTCAGACCAGATGAGGTCAGATGTCCAGTCCAAAGCCAGACGTCACAGCAGCTTCCAAATCCTGTAAAGTGTAGAGACCAAGGAGAGAATAACTTATACTCTCCACTGAACAGCCAAACATCCAGTCAAGTTTTTACTGCCTTGTGTCAGAGTTGGGTTCCTCAAACTTCTCTAGCCTCTTCACTTTGCTTTGGGATCTGAAAATGAAGGAATAATAATACAATAGTCTCATTACATCTGCATGTTCAATGAACTTGTCAAAGCAGCAGCAGTTTGTGAGTGTTGTGAATGCGAACGGTGATTGATGGATGAGTTTGTGTCCAGAGGTAGAAGAGAGATTTAGAGAGTTGGGCAGCTTTCATTACATTGACCCGCAGTTCATCTCTGTGAGTGATTATACCGAGAGTTTGAGCCTGAAATATTTATTTGAAAAAATGAAATATTAATTTTAACGACAAGCAGGTCATCCACTAATCAGAAGGTCAGTGGTCGAGTTCCCGTCTCCTTCAGTCTACACGTCGAAGTGTTCTGGACAAGATACCGTCTCGTAGTCTCTCCATAAAACCTCAAACTTTCACATAAATACAAATTACTAAACTGACATCAGCTAGTATCAGAGTGTCAGAGGCAGTGAGGGCTTGAAGTGATATATATAGTGTCACAGCATATAAACCAATAATGTTAAATTATCTTGATGACACCAAAACACCTCCCCTGATGGAAATGCTTGTTTGTTACATCGTCGATATTTTTTTTACACAATGGCTCCTGTTTACCCAGTTTTTTTTTTTGGGTAATTCATTTTTGCAGAATATGCAGTAATGGCAACTTATAAATAGAGTTGTATAAAAGGCTGAGAGTCTGAACAGTCCTGTCTTTATTCAGTCTTTATAAACTGTCGCTTTTTACAGGACTGGGCTGGGTTCATGCTGAAGCATCACTGTTGAGTAAAAACCTTCTTCACATGATAAAGATGCGGTTCTTTGCTTAAAAGACTAGATTCTTTAAAGATGGGTTACTGGAACTGGGATTACATGTCTAATTCTTTAATAAGTTCACAACCTCACTTGAAAATAAACAAAAAAACAAAAGTGAATAATTGGTGCCATATGTTACTGGTGAATGTCCTCTGAACCTGAGACAGAATGTGACTCCTAACTTTGCTGTTTCTTTCCTGCAGATGAGAAAGAAGACAACATCCTGGGAAGTATCCTGCTGCCCAGCTTTCACATCTCCATGTTGTCGGTAGATGATCACATCAGCAGGAAATACGCCTTCAAGGTAAAATAGCAGTTTAGAGATCACTTCATCCAGTGTTAATATCTGCGAGCTGTGTCCAAAGCTCAACAACAGCAGATTCACCAACTCCACCGAGAGTCTGTTTATACTGGAAAAAAGGGAAGATTTTGTCTTCAAAGAAAGAAAGAAGACGTATTGTTTCAATGCGAACATTTTCAGACGGTCTGTCTCTGAACGAGTCAAAGCTCTGCTCTCAGCTCTTCACAGGAACAGTTCAAAACCTGGTTCCTGTCTCATTTCTGCTGACAAATCATTGTATGAAGTAGTTGGACGTGTTACATCGTTGATTTGTTTCCTAAATTCCAGTGTTGTGGTGGTGTAAATATCACCATCGAGCAGTGTGAAGGAGAACACTGGCTCCATTTCCATTTTTTTTCAACTACACAAACAAAGATGTAAAGTGTGGTTATTTTTCTTACTGGTTGGACTGTGTGGGCTGGTACCAACTGGTACCAACCTGGCAACCTCACATTGACATCAGCTTTGAGAAAGTGTGGTTTCAACACTGTGAAACAGTCCCACCATACTACACAACTACATGTTTTAACTTAAGAATCAAAGATTGAGTTGTCAACCTTGAAAACTTAGACCTCATGCTGTTCACAAACACAACTCTGCCAGCAGGAATTATATAAAAATCCCTTGTTGTCATTTTAAGATCACGATCTAAAGCTCTTGTCAAACTGCAGTTTTATTTTCTATTGTCTCTCTCTCTCTCTCTCTCTCTCTCTGTGTGTCCATATCTTCTCTCTGTACCTACAACACTAGGCCACTCACCCCAACATGAGGACCTATTATTTCTGCACTGACACAGCCAAAGAGATGGAGTCCTGGATGAAAGTCATGACAGACGCCGCCCTCGTCCACACCGAACCAGTCAGAAGGTTGGTGCTCGCCACGATTCATCTTAATAATGATAACTATAATAATCACACTCACAAAATGAATACTGAGATCAGGGAACGTACAGCGTTAGGAGTAAGTTTCTGGGCAGAACAGAAAATTTAAACATTGTTGATTGTGGATAAAGTCAGTATCTTGTGTTAAAGGGTTATGCCTTAGTCTCCTTTGTTACAATGGAAGCTACAACGTAACAGACCTGCCTCTCCCCATTAACTGAACGACATATTGAAACTTTAAAATGTTCATTTACATTTTATTGTACATCTAGTGGTATCAACGTGCTGTCACTCTCTTTTGACTATGAACTATAAATCAAATTGTATAGAAGCCAATGGAGGAACTCGCATGGTCCAAAACAAAGACAAATCATAACACTTGATCTGCACATACTTGAAGGGTGTTATTCCACAAACATTTTTGATGCAACCTCAGTAGTAGCACCAACTAATAACAATGGGTTTCCAAAAGCTCTTCCAAAGTTAGGATGGAACATTTATTTCTCACCTTTAAACACCGGGAGAAATGTCCAGGTCTAAAATCTAAATTCTTGAATTTGAGGTTAAAGTTAAAGTCACAGATCTTTACTGTTACTGTATCAGTAGCCAGTGAACTCAGAAACCCTCCTGTCTTGCACTGTCAGGGGTTTTCTAGCAGAGATCACAAAGGTGTGTGAAGTGGAGGGTCAGAAACGAAGGTGGTAGAAGAAAAAAAAAAAAAAGTGCCAACACAGAACCTCTGACAGAATATGGTCTTTGAAGATTCCTTCTGTTATTCTCCGTCACACATCTCCCTTTATCTTCTTTTGGATTCACTTTTTGTTTTGTTTTTCTTCCACTTTTTCCACCTCAGATCGGACAAGTTGAAAGTGGACCAGCGGACACCTCAGGAGCTTAATAACTTACTGAACCACAGAGTCCTGACCAGACCCGAGATCCAGAACAACGAGCGCAACCGGGAACCCATGCGACAACATTCGCTATCGCGGGTCGACGACAAACGGCAAAAAGACGCAGAGAAACACAACAGCCAGAGGGAGCGTGAATACTACACCTTACAGAGAGACGGGGACAGATACTCTCTGAAGAAAGACGGCGTGAGCTACATGCTGCAGAAGGATGGAGAGAAGTATCTCCTACATAAGGATGGAGAAAAGTACTTGTTGAGGAAAGATGGAGAGAAATACTCATTGCAGAAGGACCCAGAGGTGTGCGCCATCAGCAGGGATATGGAGAAGTACGCTGTTCACAAAGTGGACGAAAAGTATATGGTGACGCCGACGGATGAGAAATACGCTCCGTCTAAAGAAGGAGAGAAGTATCTGCTGGCTAAGGATGGAGAAAAACATGCACTACAGAAAGTTGGAGACCGGCACACACTCCAGAAAGATGGACAGAAATATGTTCCTCAGAAGGAAGTGAAGAGAGCGTTGTCACTAAGGGAGGAGAGATACAACACCATGAGGGAGATGGAGAACAGGTACGGTACTTTACAAGTAGTGGACAAATACGGGACTGTGAAGGAGGTGAGGAAGTACAGCACGCTACGAGAAGGAGACAGGTACGCTTCTTACAGAGACGCAGAGAAGTACGCCACAATCCGTGATGGTGAGAAATATGGCTTTCAGAGAGACCCGAGCGTAGAGAGGCCAGTGACTAAGATCAGCAGCATCAAGCTGCAGCCGGCACAGGCCGCCGCCATCGCCGCAGCCGTGTCAGCTTCCCGTCAAAACCAGGCCAATCTCAACGTCCAGAAACCCGCGCAGGTTAACGGCTCTGGCTCGGTGTCCGGGACGGCAGAGCAGACGGGAGACAGCGGCAGCCCGACGGAGGTGGACGGCAGCGGGTCCAGGGGTCCGGTGAAGTCTCCAGCTCCGGTGCAGGAGCCAGAGAAAGGTCTGTCCAGAACCAACTCCATGCAGCAGCTGGAACACTGGGTCCGAACGCAAAGGTCAAGAGGAGAGGAAGATACCAGGAGGTGAGACTTTTCTAACCGCGCTGTTGTTTTCTTGGAGTTTGTTTTTTGTTCTTTTGGTCTATGAGACACTTACCCTATTTTATTTCCCTGAACTTGAAAATCTCTTTGCCAGTGTTTGTGATAATTTGGTACCAAGCAGAGAACGCACAGTGCGGAGGAGGGAAGGGAAGTGCAGGCAGCTGGGAGGTTTATTAAAATCAGACAGCGCCGAGCAACTTGTCTGTATGTTGGTGGAAATTGTGTTTTAGATGTTGCGCCGGAGACATCAGATTACTGAAGCTCATTAATTCTGTCTGTCACAGCTTTATTTCCACTATTTTTTGTTTTGGTATGTTTTGTTTTGTTTTGAAATCAACAACTTGATTTACTCTTGAATAACAGTCTGATGCAATTTGAGCTTTTTAATGCATTTCAATCTTCCACACAATCACAATCATTTATAAATTGCACCTTTGTTCTTCAGTCCAATCTAGGGGCCGACCTCTCATCATGACAGTTTTTTTTTTTAAAAAAAAAACCTTTCCTCATCTGTCTGTTTCTCCTCCTGTTCCATCTTTCCAGTCTTCTGACCTTCAAGGCCAAAAGGAGCTGAAAGTGTTTTGTGTTAACACAGATGTGTATCTAAGTCTGCATGTAGTGAATTGTACTGAAAAACTACAGCCGAACAAGTTTAGAGCACCAACGCTCTGTTTGCTCTATTTGCTCGCGCTCCTCTTTTCCCTTTTTGCAGCCATGAATAAGTCATGGAAATGAGACTGGAATGAGAACAGAGCAAGCTGAGCGCCACGCAGACGCATTTGTCATCTTTATCAGCGCTTGACACAAAGTGGGGGGAAATAGAGAAACTGTGTTGTTTGGGCTGATTGTTATTGTTGTTAACTGAGTCAGGCTTCAGAGAGCAGCCATGTTGTTTAAGGTGAGCGGAGAGCTCCACGGTGCAGCTCTGGTTGGACTGATAACAACCAGCACCACTGATATAAATGTGTGTACATGTTTCCTGTAAAACTTCAGCAGACCTACCGTTTAACTTAACTGTGTGAAGGTCAATCTCACACACACACATTTGAATAACATTAGATGGATGGATAGATAGATATATAGATAGATTTGTTTTATAGTTATGTGATTGTCATTGATTTTTCACAATGAAAAATGAACCCAGAGCGACACTACATTATTAACACAATCATTCCTCAAACGATTGGCTTTTTATTTACTTTGACTGCAACAGAAGATAATTAGCAGAGCGTCGCTTTTAAATTCGATCAAATTCTTTTGTGTTTGATCAGAAGAATTGATCATATTTCACTCTGCTCCTGCGCGTCCCCGGTTAAACTGTAGATAACTACAGTTATAACTTAATATTACTGTTTCAAATTAAAAGCCCCTCCGGCTTTTCACTTTCATCTCATGCGCAGGCTTTTAGTGTGAAACATCTGAAGACGTGTGCAGCTGAAGCAGCTGAACCAGGATGGTGATGCTATGTCGAAAATAGTGTCATTATATTGTTAAATGTATGAAATCACGGTGATGGAAAGTGTCACCAGGTGTTTATTTCACTCATGTTTCATTCTCAGATTGTGTTAATGGAGACCTGACTTTTCATTTTAAGGAAATACAGTAAACTGAATTTATTTGAGTTTGTATTCTCTCCTGCTGTATTGGTTTGTGTTTTTTCCAATACATTCCCAACACCTCATACATATATCAGTGCAGAGGAGTAATGGTAGAATTAATACTAAATTGTAAAATTATGTTTTTTCAGATTTGAGGTATTCGGATCAATATTTGTAATATTTACCGAGCGTCTAAAAAGCACAGCTCGATCTGCTGTGCTGTCAGAAAGCAGCTCCGCTCTCCAAGCACAGAACAACAGTCTGTGGACGTCCTGTTGCAGAAACTTTTTTTTTTTTTTTTTTCTTTTTTTTGATTAATAATTCATCAAAATGAATTTATAATCTTGCTGGCTCTGATGTTCTCCTGCCAAAATGTGCCCACGAACTCAGGGAGCGCTGAGAGACGAGACTCATTGTTTTGGTATCAGCAAGAAAAATCGAGCAAAAAGGAGACAAATCAAATCTATAGAGGTTGAAGGAAATCAATCAGCTGCAAAAATAATGTATTTTTAATGGGGATTACCTCTTCAAACGCATGGGCTGCTGATCCTGCTGCAGTTAAAGGCACTGATCAGTTCAGATGTCATCAGTGTTGACCTGAGTGTGAACATCTGACAGATAATCAATGCTGGTGGTCATGGGAAGATCAAAGACCTTTCCACCTGTGTGAAAGTTGTGAAATTTACAAGACTTTTCTGATGAAAACTGTGCATTTCAGGTCTTTTTAAGGTCTTTTGGGAATTAAGATGATACAATAAGATACAATACAAGGTATCTTTTATCTATCTTATATTGTATATATATATATATATATATATATATATGATACAATATACGATGTGATACAATGTGCAATACAATACATGTGATATTATACGTATGATGTGGTCGATATGATACAAGGGGATGCAACATCATATCATACTATAATACATGATATAATATAATATATGATAACTATGATACAATATAATAATTGATGGTATGATATGATATGATACATGATGTGATGCGGTACAATACGATTCAACGACACAACAGATAAGCACAATATGTCTTGTACAATGCAACATGATACATACAATACAATATAATACCACACCTTATGACACAATATGATAACTTGTTAATGTGCAATGTGTAATATGATCAAGGCTGCAACTAAATGCTCAATAGTTGACTAGTCATCTACTACTTCGTATGTTTTGTATTTATGGTTCTAGCATTTTCCTTCCATTGAAAAGACTAAACACAACAGCATTAGGCACGACATTTATTGCTTCCAAATGCAAATATGACCTAAAGTTTGTTTAACAACCAACTAAACAAAAGAGTTGCAATCAGCAATAAAATAAACATTGTTCCATAAACTTTTGCTATTAAATCACTGGTAAGTTAAGTGATGTCACATACAAAATGTTTCCAAACTGTGGGCTGCTTATTTCTTGTTGATTCACTTTCACTTTGGAGTGGATGATTTTGTCTGTCTCAGAGTTTCCATTCACCCAAATGTCCCCCCTTTTCCAACACCAAATGACATAATTACATTTTTTATGCCAGCCAATTATCTTATTGGTAACATTTTAAAGAGACTGCAGGAAAATAGAGCACTTGAGTCAGATTGTTTACCATCACCGTAGCAACGCTGTCGTCCAGTCTTACTGCTGGATTGGAATCTGTAGGACGAGTTTAATTTGTTGAATTTGTCCTCGGCAACTGATTTTTTTTTTTTCCTGCACTTGTTCAAATTCTCCCACAGAAAATGAACCATTTACACTAGTGTTGGAACCAAAACACCACAAGTACCAAAATGTGTAGGCGGAGTCACTGAGCTACTTAAGTTGGCAATGGTGAAATGGATAGACATGATGACCCGTTGACTACTAAATTCTTTGTTGCCTGGTCTTTATGTATTATACTATAAATCTGATACAATATGATGCAATACATTAATAACATTATGGGAATCAATGCATCATGGGAATCTGAGGTGAGGTGAAGTGGGCTGAGTCAGTTGTCAAATTCTGAAAATGAATGATAGTGAAAATTTGTTCGTTATGTCAGTATGTGTGTACTTAATCTAACTTTACTTTGTGACGGGCTGATTCCTCATCTTATCTTTGATTTGTTCAGTGATATGATAATAATCTGTGTTGGTGTAGAGCTCATTTACAGATGTTGTATCAGATCATCATCACATTAGAAGAACTAATCAGCTCTGTGAGTGAGTGGGATTAAAGACACGTAAATGTTAGCAGCAAAAGCGTTAGAACCTCTGTCCATGTTGTCTAAACTGTTTTGGAAAGTTATGAGACTTACAGGTCAAACCTCTCCACATTATCCAGCATGACTTCGATATGAGAACTGTTGACTATCAGAATAGAGATGTTAACTTTCTGTGTCAGAGCTACATCTAACAAATTGACGGAAAACGATTAGAACTTCAGAAGTAACATCACTACTCCGATACACGCAGCTGTCCACTGCTCATAGCAACCAGTTGTGGTTAATATGAAGCAGTGTGAGGCTGGATGAACGTGAAGCTGCTGATCAGGCTATGAGTTTGTCTTCCGCTCTGTTGCTGAATGCAGAGGTTAAATGAGCTGAGTAGACACTGTGGTGCTCTACCTGCTCAGGTGATGAATGGTGACAGTCAGTCACAGTGATGGCAGCTGCATTATTATCTCACCGCGGACTCGTAAGGTCAAAGCCAAAGGTCAGCAGAGCGGAGGCTTGTGTTTTATGATGAGCTGCTAACGGCCATAATGATAACGAGCTCCTCATTACTTCGAGTTGGCGCCAAGTGAAAGTAAAGCAGAGTTCTGTTCATGAAAACAGTCTGATAATTAAGTCCAGTCAAGCACAGCAGAGAAGTCAGTGCACATAGAGATAATGAAGCTGATTAACAGCATCGATTCACTGCTGGTTACTTTAACGGTGCAGGTGTTTATGAGGAATATGTGGACGTCATTAAATCATTTGATGCAATTTAGAGAAATGCAATGTGGCAGAAAGTGTTGGAGGCGCAGGTGTTAAGTTGAAAATCCTGGAGGTTATAATAAATCTGTGCACAACATCACATTGTGTTTTGTTAATGGTAATAAACTCAGTTTTGTAAGTTAAGTGAGAGTCAGAGAAGCTGAATACCTCAGAGCAATATCTGCCGCAACGGTTGACAGCCCATTAATTTTATATTCTGCTAATGACAGCGATATATTAAGACAATGTAATTATCACAGCCTCGACAAAAAAAGAGCTGCAAAAAGTCGTGAGATGTTTGTGAGAAAAAATTGACAATCGGTGCTTCAAATCTAGATGCCATTTTAAACCTGCCTGGTGAATGTACATTATTATATCTGCTTCACATTTCTTCACATCTTCTGTCTTGTTTTCTCCGTCAGCATCACGTCGTACCAGACCTTACCCAGGAACATGCCGAGCCACCGCGCTCAAATCACGCCCCGCTACCCTGAGGGTTACCGCACACTGCCCCGCAACAGCATGATGAGGCCCGACAGCATCTGCAGCGTGGCGGGTTCCGTCTACGACCGGGCGCTACGTCCCGCCTCCACCACCACCGTCACCACGGCGGAGAAGAGGAGGTCGATGAGGGACGACACCATGTGGCAGCTGTACGAGTGGCAGCAGAGGCAGGCTTTCTCCAGGCAAAGTCTGGCTCAGCCCACAGGTACAGATACAACAAGATCACTCAATATCTCACTCCGGAAACTAATTATCTTGCCTGCAACCTCTCTAAGACTGCCCAGTACTTAAATGCTGTCTGAGATTTTTTTATGTTCATTTAATTTTGAACAGATCTTTTACTGATTTGTTTAGGAAGAGGATTTACTCATGAGGGCAAAACAATATATTGAATCACATGAGAAAAAAGCCTGAGATCCTTTATTGATTTGTTTGACGAGAGGAGTCACACAAGGGATTAAACAAAGTGAGTGAGACTGAATTGAAACTTGGCCAGAGATGTGCTATTCTTTCATTTTTGGAAGAGGGTTTACTCCAAGCAAAAAAAACCAAAAAAAAACAAAGAGACATTAGACAAAAGTGAACAATGTTGATTTGTGTCTTCACGGTTGCTTGATTATTATGGGATTATTCGGTTGCGCACACAGATTTTGACTGTCATTCGCTGTCATTGTTGTTGTGATTGCAGCCGTGGGTCATTACGGCACTCTGCCCAATTCCAAAACCATGGGCAACATCTCTGAACACATGGCCGTGACCCACTCCATCCCCACCTCGCCGTCTCACGGCTCCCTGGCTCTCTACAGCACCTTCTCCCCTCCCCGCCAGCAGGTGGCTCACAACCCCAGCAACTCGCACTCTGAAGTGTCGTCACCGGTGCAGATCAGAGGAGACGGGACGTTGGACCGTCGACACAGGACACACATGGCAAAGGTAGCGGGCACGGTAAAGGGTGAACAGTGATTATACACCAGCATTTAGATAATCACTGATATTTCAGCCTGTTCATTTAACGAAAACATTTAACCACTGAGCCACTAATGTATGAAAGTGTTTTTTCTGTCTCTGTGTGACACAATGGAAATATAATAATAATCTTAATTTCTGGCACCTTTATAGAATGTTGAAAGAGTGAGCGCACTAAAACGAACCTACCTGCTATAAGATAGACTGATCTTGACTCAGTACCCACCGTGTTGTTTGGTAGATGTTGTTGCTGACGTTGTTAATGCCTCCTACTCTCTGTATTTTTCCCCACAGGCACAGAAACTGCCCTAGTCAGAGTTGTGAAACTTAAAATGAGCTCAGAAGCCATTGGCTGTCTTCTATTCTCTGTCTGTCTGGAAAATTGTTTCAACTTTAAACTGTCTGTTTTTAATTGGCGTTCCTTTCTTGCTTATGATATGATATATATATATATATATATATATATATATATATATATATATATATATATATATATATATATATATATATATATATTTGGCGCACCACAAAAAGATGACCAGTATATGATTTAAGAATCCAGAACGACATTTAATATTTCTCAGACAAATAGTTCCTCACTTTATGTAAAATACATTTTAAATCATCTGGTGGTGTCCTCGGTCATTTTTTTTTTTTTGCAAAGCTTTTTATGTCATTTTTTCTTAATATATTATATTATATTATTTTTTCATACTATCATCATTATTATTCCCCTGTAATAACAGTAATAATACCACGTTTTGTTTTCATTTGTATATTAAATGTTTTTGTCTTGTATGATCCAATCCGTTTTGTCTGTTTTGTCTTTTGTCATTTTTTTAATTCTTTTATTGTATTTCTTTTATTTCGACACTGGCTGTCGTGATGTTGAATGAAACATGTGGTTTAAGCAAATTTGACCTGACAAAGAAAAGAAAAATAAGCAGATATTGACACAGCCTGTGACTGAATACTGTTTAATATTTAACACCGTACCTGTGTTGTTCCACTTGGTTCCATATTTAAATATCCCTCTGGGTGAGTAATTCCCTAGTAGAGACATTTACTCTCTGCAGGGCACTCGTACAGGTGTGTCCACAAACTGAGTCAGCTTTAACACCCGAACACCACAAACACGTGAGCCGACAAGCAAAAGAGCCCGCAGTTAGAAAAATAAAAGTAATGGTTAAATGGGTGAAAAAGTTCACTTAAAAAAAAAAGAAATTGAAAAACAATAGAAATCTGCATCCAAAAGCTGCGGATAAATGATTGAAACATCCTGCTTCCGTCCCTTGGAGGAGTAATACAATACAAGTAAATGAACACATCTGTTGTATATGGAATCACACAGGGCTGTGAGTCTGGAACCGCAGCTCTGTGTCTTTAATATCATGTGAACCGAGGTGAATGAAAATGAAATGCTTCTGCTGTCACCTTCATTCCATTGTCATCCCTCTCTCACAGTACGGCTACCCAATGGACCGGAGATCAATTGCAGCTGGCATCCCTCCTCAGACCATTACCCCTCAGACTCTGCAAGGCAAGACGGTGAGTTTTAGTGTTCGCACCCTCTCCTCCCACACACTCCCAACACAACACAACATTGAGAGCATCACTCCAATAAAGATAACAAAACAAAACAAAAAAAAAAACATCCTCCGCTGTCCGTCGCTGACATTCAAACACTCACACATTCATTAACACACAGCTCACACTCACATCGCAGTCATGTTTGTTTTCAACAGCATTTTATTGCTCTTTTTCCTTTTTTTCTTTTTTTTTTTTTTGCACTTGTTCCTGAGAGACCAATGTAATTACTGACAATGTAACGCCTCTTAATAATAATGATGCACACACATACACGCACATATACACACAATGTGTCTCACGCGCGCGCACACACACAAGTGAAATCATCTTTACTCTCAAACTGAAGCAAAAACAATCAAGTGTGAGAGCTGGTGTCACCGGCTGTGAATAATATAGTGACGGTGACTGTTCGGCTGCTTGATGGCGACGGCGGTTTGAGGGCAATGAATATGACCCGTAATTTCTCACACATCTTTTTTGCAGTTTGCTGGTGTGAGTGTGTGTGTGAGTGAGAGAGTGAGCGTGTATGTGTGTGCACCAGCTCATCGGCCAGTAGCAACATCTTAAAGTTACTAAATTGCCGTGTTTTCATTAGCTTTCTCTCTGTCTCTTGTTCTATCTCATTCTATCATTGTTATTAACAGAAGTTTCTACATCAGTTCAGACAGTGAGTAGGTTTGTTGCACATGTTTTCCCTTCACCTGGTTGAAGCAGTTAGCACAGCAGAGCTATGGCAAAAAAATCCATACACTTAGGTCAAGTCTAGGTCAGGTTGTTGTGTAGTTATTCTGCCCCCTGGTGGCCAAAATTGATCAAGTACTACAACCCATGTGATAATAATCCTAAATATTTCACCAGGGCTTTGAATTTGAATTTTGATCCTTGCGATCCCCTTTGAAACAGTATGTCGAAAAGAAGCTAAGCTAAGAAGCTAACTACTGCTGCATGCTGATGTTTTTGAATCATACTGTTTTAGACTGCAGTAGAAGAAGAAATGTGAGGCTGTGAACTGAAATGTCTGCTGTTACAGTTGCATATAAGTAAGATAGTCGTCTGCATATAATAATACTTTTCCTCAGTATTAAGACGTTAAACAACCCTGGCAGAGCAGTATTTTGAGAGCAGCTGTTGTAATGGTCCCTGTCTTCTTAAAGAGCATCAGAATGTGTTGTTTATGTCGGTGAGTCAGTGGCTGTTGTCGATGTCAGTGAGGCAGCTCTTCTTCTTCTCTCCTCTGTGTGTTGCTGTGTGCAGCCTGAGGAGTTGACCCTACTGCTGATCAAGCTCCGCCGGCAGCAGGCGGAGCTCAACAGCCTGCGGGAGCACACAGTATCTCAGCTAATGGCCCTGGGTATGGAGGGGCCCAACGCCAAGGTCAGCACTGAGTGTGTACATACATGTGTGCATGTATGCAACCCAACCAACCAAACTCCTACATTCTGTATTAATGTGTGTCTGCAAGGGGAGGTGACTTGTTTAAAACTTGATTAACTCCAAATAAAATTGAACTTGGTGTGTTCTGATGGTTCAGTGAAGTAATGGTATTAAACTTAACCTAAATTGAGTGATCCACCACTTTGGTACAGACTGAAGGATTGTCATGTAGTGGAGGTGTCAGACTATAAATACAGATAAAGCATTTGGAAAAAGTCATTTATAGTGTGAACACACCAAATTCAATTTCATTTTTGCTCTTATCGTTGTGCCATCGGTGTCTTTGCAGACTGGTGGGTTTGGCAGTTTCATGGTGGGGAATGGTGCACTGATTTATCGGCTTTTCTTTTTTCTTTTTTTGTGTGTTTGCATGGAAGCATGACCCGTTTACCCGCATGTCGGCTTGAGGATTGTGTCCGGTCGCGAACCAGAAAAACACTCTGATGGATGCATCAGAGCCAACGCATCTATAACAACCTTTTGTCTTTTGTCAGTTTGATGTCATGAGTTGTTGCTTTTGAACGGTCGATTGCTTTTGTTCACTGTTCATTTATGTATTAACTTGCTCGTTTCTGGATCAGTTTATTTGGTTAGTTATTTTGTAATAAAAAATCAGCCGCAGTGTGTGTGAAACATGTCTGGAACTCCAGGTTTCATGTTTCATTGTCATGTGTTTGAATAGTGACGCTAACTACAGCTTAACAATCTGTATAAGAGCCAGACAGTATCATATGATATTGTCCTACGGGATTGTGTATTGGGTTTTTTGGGATTTCATGGTGGCAGAACTTAAATACACACACACACACACACAATCTACAGTACAAACACATATTGACAATCATCTCTTTCTAACTGTCAGTCACAGTTAATGTGACCCATGTTCAGTTCTGTCACCAGGCAGGTTGATATTGAAAGATTATATCAAAGCTCAAACTTTATACTTTACTTCTATATTTATAACTTTTTCCTTTTTCCTAGTTTTTTTTTTTAATATTATTTTTTTCATCATAGCAGCTGTGGTTTGGTTAATATAAGATACATGATTAAATCTTTAGTTCTGCATCCTAATTTCTCTTAAACATCTTCCTCTGCCTCTATTCATGATCTTCCCTCCCAGATGAAATATCTTTGACTTCCTGTTTCATTCGTTTTCTCCTCTTCATCTCCATCTTTCTTCTCTATGCCTGCGTCCATAACCACCAAACAACATGGGCTCACTTTTCCTACTTTTCCTGTCTTTCTGTCTACCTGCTCTGCATCTACTGCAGACTGATGTTCTTACTCATCACCTCCAGAGGAACCTTGTTTACCTGGACAGCCAGGTGAGAACTTCTGAGCCAAACTGTGGCATCATTTCTGACTATTTCCTTTTCTGCCTTTATTTCATAACTTGTCTGTTTATCAGAAAGCCCTTCAACGTGGTTCAGAGTATGTTAAGCTTTTCCCTGCACCATTGCACTGCAACAGTATTTAGCCAATTAATGGTATTACATACTGATGTGAAATGAAACAAACAGCTGTCTAGATGTTAGGAAATCAAGTAAATGTAAAGGATTGCACCATTGCAGATTAGCTCCAGGCTACATGCATAAACCAAGGACACAATGTTAAATCACTGTCACATTAATGCTGTTGTAATTCTCAGAGCAAGCAAAGCCTCTGCATATGCACCCTGCTTGGAGCTGTATTGAACATAACTCACAGCCTTATTTGTATGTGCACGAGTGCAGCAACACACAAACCTCGCTGATGACTCGCAAATGTCAGACTTGTATTCTCCAGACAAGAGCGGCTCAAAAAACAAACTGAATGAAGTGCTGGGAAGTAAATGTGAATGTCAAAATTCATCAGAGCCGTTATTGGAAACTTTGAAGCCACCCCAGAGTCGGCTGAGAGAAAATAGTTGCATATAAATCTGTATTCTGGGTTTGGAAATCTATGCACACAGTTTGTTGGATTTGCGTCCACATGTATGGAATTTCAATCCAGATGTGTTCATCTCCATTCCTTATTTTGTAAAGACAACACATTTGCTAATCTGTGGGCACAGATTATAAATCAGATAAATCTGATTTGTAAACTAAATTGTATTAGAAAGTGAGAGTACAGATTCATACACTGACCCTAGAGTGGTTCCGTATAAAAGAAAAAAGAGAATGAATTCAGTTTCCAGTATGTTAAAGACAACTGTGGCGATAAATAATTTACACAATTGTGTATTTGTTATTTGCTCCAGCTGTTTCTGTCACTGATGTTAGGAATAAAATGGATGTTTTCGCTGCAGCCTCATTAACATTGCATTGCAGTGTGCTCACTGTTCCGGGCTAAATGGAAGAAAAACATAACCAGTAAGACATTTCACAGAGACACAGCCTGATCACTGCAGGCATCTGAATGTGCTGTTTATTTTTGGCCTGTAGGTTACAATTTGCCTTCCAACGGTTTCTGCATTATTGAATACAACTGTTTGCTCAGAAAAGGTCATGTGCACCGTGTGGAGAATAGCCTTGGACAGGTCTTGTAAAGGGGATGTGGCGAGTAGTTTGAATGCTAATTGAAAGAAATTCAAAAAAAATTGTTTTTCTTTTTTTGATAAAGAGTAGATATGAGCAACTGTTTCTAATGTTAGTTATCTGGATTCATGTACATTGAAATAGCAGAAAAGGAATTTTCCAAACCTTTTGTTCAGTAAGAATTTCCTCTACCTTGTTTGAGACTATCTACTAGAAACAGTCACGTCTATATACTTCAGTTTGCGGCAGCTTCTAATCTAAAGTTTATTATTCATACTGAGAGTTTATTAAAAAGACTCTTTTATAAAACTGGCAGGGTGTTCCAGATGCGCAGATTCATCACTTTCCTCGGACACACTGGGCTCTTGTTTAGGACAATGATGAATCTGCTGATCTGGAACACCCTTCATCACCAGTTGTTGTGAAAACAAGACGTTAGGTAAGGTCTTGTAAAACAGTCTTTTTAATAAACTCTCAGTACAGTTACTAAGTTGTCAGTAATTCAGTTTATGTGTAGGGACCCTGTTCATTCTAGTGCTGAAGTGAAGTGATATTTTGAGCTTTATTAGTGGCTATAAATGACAATTTAGATACGTTTGGCTGACTGCCCCGCTTACTTTCATTGTTAGGTATTTGGCTGTGAAAACAAAAGACGCTCAAGCACAAAAATACTTCAGCCAGCGTAAAATATCTCTTGACGGGGCTTTAGATTTGTATTCATGGTCAGACACACTGGGTTTACATTACTCTGAACCATCCCTTTCAGGCTGGTCGGAAGGTGTTGATCAGTAAACAGAACACTGACCACTGTGTTGTTACACTATTGTATCCTGTTTCTCCTCATGATGCTCCGCTAGACGAAGGAGAACGAGCCTCTAATCTTCACGATTCACACTATGATCGAGAACTCGGCACCAAGGCCACAACTCTACCAGCAAGTAAGGTCTTCAGCTTGACATCAGACTCTGGTGTCAAACGCTGTCGAGTCCAGGCGGTCCATCTGTCTCTTGACTTGTTGCATATGTCACTGTTGTTGGGTTAAAAGCTCCTTGTCTATTTTTAAATAATTTCATAAGAACAAAATATGAGTTTTGGGGGTTTTTTTTCACTCAACAACAAGCAAGACCTTTACCCTGGTACCTCAGTGGTTGTGTATGGACATCTCCCCCCTTCACCATCAACCTGTTGTTTCACCACATTGGATGCAGTCGTTCCAGTGATCCTTCCCTGACGTCTTCACAGCATTTTTTATTTTATTTTATTTTATTTTTTTATCTCGGTTCCACCAAATTTCACATCATTTCATTGCTTTCTGTTTAAAGCTGGTGAAAACTGACCTGAGACAAGCACGGCTAATGGTTATTATATCCTCCTCTCACCGTCTGTGTTCATACAACACTGCTCACCATCAGGTAAAACACTGTGCAGACGCTTGGATGTGTTTGTCTAAAAGTTCATATAGAAAAAAAAAGTGTTTTGTTGTGGAATTAAGGAGCAAAAGAACAAGAAATATTGCAGCTGTAGTTCAACATTTCAACATTTCAGATCTCATGTCAAGTGCAGAACTTCGCCGTTTGGTGAACTTTCTGTTTGGTTACAACTCAAACAAACACAGATCTGAGGTGTTAAATAATGTGAGGTGTTATTTACTGGGCTCTAGAGCTGTCTGTAGTTTATTTTATTTATTTTATTTTGGACAGAGTCAAGCAAGTCGTTTCCCTCTGCATCTCCATGTTCCGACGCATACAAGGAATTGACAGAAATCTTCTCTCTTTTTCACCTTCAAACAGAAAGAAAGAACAAGAATATCTCTCAAAATCCTGATCTAGATCCTTAAATCAGATCCCAAACCAGTTTCACCTTTCAACCTTAGCAGGTCTGACCGGAGGGATGTGAGCCACAGTGTGATGACTAGATGAGTTGAAAACTGAATATTAAAGAAAATTGTTTTTCAGACAATATGTCGCATTTTGAAACGTGTAGCTATGTCTACATTAAAGCTCTTTTGTCATCTCGGCGTGTCAGGAGAATTTGAAAAGTCACTGTAATCCATTTATTCATGACTTAAGAGACATCGAGTAGGTTTCACAGAGCTTTTTGAAGTACAACATCCCACTTTAATGCATTCTGTGGATTCTCTGTTTGTGGGTTTGTAACGTCACCTCTCTGCTGTAGTTCCTGCAGCATAATATAATAATGTGGACTGTTAAAACTCCAGGGGAACTGTCAGACGACTCTATCACTTGACTCCGTTCTGCTAAAGAATTGCCTCTTATCTGCCCTCGTCCTCCACCTTTTCTCTGACTCAACTGATGTTTTCATTTTTTTTTTAGAAACCGGTAGCAAGAATCAGTCACTGTAGGCTGGTTTATATTTATGCTGCGTAAGAAAGGTGTGACATTATACGGTGCGGTGTAGTGAATCTGCCGCGGAAGTACGATCAGCTCTTTTTGTGTGTGTGTGTGTGTGTTTGTTTTGTTTTGTTGTTTTTGTTTCTGGGCGTTTGAATCGCACATTTCATAAAACGCTTGGCTGTGGAAACTAATTCACACATTTTTCTTTGTGCTACATGGCTCTGTGGGTATTTGCCAGGCTCCAGTAGATCAGTCAGCGCATCCTGAGAAAATCCTGCTTGATCAGGATTCTACAGTAGAAACTAAGCTGGTTCAACCCTGAATGTGTAAAAGGAGTCTGGATCCTCACGATGTGGATTTTTATGAAAACTTCTCAAATTGCTAAAGCAAAGAAATAGATGACAAAAACTAGAAGAAACACAGCAACTCAAGATTTTTATTCTCTTGTAAATGGGTACTTTATACACACACACACACACACACATATATATATATATATATATATATATATATATATATATATATAATAGTCTAAAGAGATCATATCTCTGGATGCCTACCTTGAAAAGCTCCGTCGCTATGTGTTGACCTCGTCATTCCAAGAGCAGAGCACGAACATCACTGTCGGCCCATCGTTCTCTGTAGCAGCTAAAATCGTAAATACGTTTCTGCGCTGCCATCTTTATTGCCTCTACCTGCTGTTGCCACATCTACAGCAACGGGTTGACCCTGCCTTAACGTTGACCCCGCCTCTAGCCCCTCTCTGGCCCCGCGTGGCCCAACGTTTTAGTCGAGCCAGAAATCTGGAGCTAGCGTCCCAAGACAGCCCCGAGGTGGCACCAGTTTAGCACCAGCTCAAGATGGTGTGAAAGCAATTATCCCCGGCACGCCCCGGCTGGCTCGGCTTTGGCCCGGCAGTGTGAAGCCGGCTAATGAGTATGTTTACATGCACCGCTTTAATCCGATTATAGCCCGAATCGAATCCAAAATACCTCATGTGTCCACACCATCCACGATCGGATTCGGCTCGAGCGGATTGAAATTTGAATCGGATTAAGAGAGGTGTTGTACACCTTTGAGGAGTGCATGTGCATGTAAACATACTCATTGTAACAGAAATCATGTTTTCAAGTCAGATTTTCCTTTTCAAGCACAGATAAAACTTCCCTTCCCAACAGATGAAGTTGAAAACAGCCATCTGGCATCACAGCAATAATTCCACTTATACATTTAATTAATATACTGTATATAATTAAGCGTGGCTTCATTTTATCTCCGTCAGTGTGCGTCTGTCCTCTCAGGCTACACCTCGTCGCCTTTTCTCTACATTATAATATTCAGCCACAGTATCTGTGATAACACCAGGGTAAACGGCTCCAGGGCGAAATGACTTAAGATTAGTGAATAAAAGATAAGAGTCCCTCATCCCTTCATCCCCTCACTCACTCTGCCTGTGGAATGAACAGCGGGCGGCAAATTATGAAGAGCTCCTTTCCTCCATCTGCAGCATTAAAGAAAAAAAAAAAAAAAAATCGATTTATAGTGTTAATAAAACACTATTTATGATTCACTGTATAGATAATAGGAAGTTCAGTGCAGCAGTGGCCTCCTGGGTTGGAGTCTGAGCTGTGGTGTTTCTGTGTGAAACATGTTCTCCTCCCATCTGTGTGGGTTCAGTCCAAACAAATTCAGGTTAGGCTGATTGATGACTCTAAAATGTTGCCGAGGTGTGAGTATGAGTGTGAATGTGAGCTCCGTGACAGACCTGTGATCTGTCCAGTGTTCGTCCACAGTCAGCTGGGATTGGCTCCATCCTGTGCACTGGAAAGATGTACAGAGGATGGAGTGAATGTCAGGTCATTCATTTTCCTCCAAATTGCATTTTTGGATAGAGAGCTCCTCATGGCTTGATCCAACCTCCATCCTAACACCCATGTGCTGCTGTCGCCCCCTGCTGTCTGTCCCTGACCACGTCTCCTCTTCACAGATCAGCCCTGACGAGTGTAAAGACAGCGCCTTCATCCAGCGCACAGACGAGGCTGATGTAGATGTAAGACAAACACTTCCTGTTGGTGACATGTAATTATTTCTATAAGTTTTAAAGAAAGTTAAGCTCGTTTGTGTGTGTGTTAGACCAAGCTGAGCAGACTGTGTGAGCAGGACAAGGCGGTGAGGATGCAGGAGGAGAAACTGCAGCAGCTACACAGAGAGAAGGTACAGATCTCAGCGCGTTTATGTTTGTTGTTTTGTGCTGTTTCATACGTGCACTAATAAGTGTGATTGCGCGTATGAACATGACAGCACACCCTGGAGACGGCCCTGCTGTCGGCCAGTCAGGAGCTGAGTGAGCAGAGCGGCTCCAACGCTGCGGCCACACAGAGTCTGGTCCAACAGAGAGACGTTCTGCAGAACGGGCTCCTGAGTACCTGCAGAGAGCTGTCCAGAGTTAACACGGTGAGGGCGCACACACATGCACACAGGTGGAGGACGTTTGTTGATGAGAGGTTGAAAATATCTTTTTCTCTCCTCTGACGGAAGATGGATAGATAGATATGTATATATCCCCATATACACACATCTCCTTACAAAACAAAGAGTACAGTGATGAAGAAATATAAAAATGTAGATATGTAGAAATGTAATATAGTATATAGAAATGTAGTATGTATTATACTGTGAGTGCATATTGTTTTTTTTTTTTTTTTTTTTTTTGAGTTTGAGACATGAAGCCTCTTTCTTGGTTCTATTTATAAGATGCTGACAGGAGTTTTTGTTGTATTGAGGAAGTGGTTCAGGAAAGTGACTTACAGGCCTGCGTGGGCACAGAAAGGCTGATATACTGTTTGTTCTTTCTTCAAACATGTCTCTTACAACAAATGAAAGGTTTTGGGGTCATCCAGTTATGTCTGAGATATATTTAATTGGTGATTTATACTTTTATAGTTTCAGGACAGATATAAGACCAAGAATCCCCCATTAACATGATTCTTTTATTTCTAGAAACCTGACAATGTCGACATCAAACACACAAACGGTTTCAAATAGTACAGGACAGCACTTTTAGACATTAGAGGAATGTGTAGTGAAAGTGTATGTGACCCTGTCGTTGTCTGGTGCTGTGGTTTCAGGAGTTGGAGCGTTCATGGAGGGAGTACGACAGGCTGGAGGCAGACGTCACTCTGGCAAAGTCCAACCTGCTGGAGCAGCTGGAGGCCCTGGGCAGCCCACAGGTAACACACACACACACACGCCCCATTTTTCTAGGTGACCAAGTTTTAACAACTTTCATGTGCGTTTGTGTTTGGTCTCTTCAGACGGAACCTCCGAGCCAGCGACACATCCAGATCCAGAAGGAGCTGTGGAGAATCCAGGACGTGATGGAGGCTCTGGCCAAAAATAAACCGCAGCGCAGCACAGACAACAGTGAGAGTCGGAATAATGAGTCACACATTAATCTGATGTGATTTAGATTTAGATGGGGGAGTGGGGTCAGATCCTTCTGATGGACAAAACCAGAACCAGTTGTGTGACTAGACTCACACTCTCCCCATATGTTCTCTGTTTTCAGCAGATTTTCCTGCTTCCAAACCTCTGTCCAGTGCCCAGAAGAATGAGGTAAGGCTTTCCCACCCCCCCAACGCGTCCACACTACACACTCTAACAGCCACATCACACCACTCTCACTTTTAGCTCAATAAAATCCACCAACGAAGCCCCTTTTTTCTCAAGGCACAGAGTCGTTATGCTGTGGTAGCTTGTTTATCACACTGACCTTTTTTAAGTAATAGAATTGTGAGTGGGCGATGATTATCAAAATCCTTTGTTTGCGTTCATTGTTTTGAAATTGAAATTCAAATCAAGATGCAGAACTAAAAACACATGGAATTATTAAAGGTGACAGAGAATCAAAAAGCGTTTCCACCTCGTCTTTGTTGAAGAACGGTCGTCCACCCACATTCAGGAACATGTGGAAAGTGCTAGAAATTCTGAACATCTCCTTTTCATAGAAATTCCTCCTTTAGAAATGTCGCTAGAAAATGAGTCAATTTCAAAAATGGTTGTTTGTGACATAAAATGTATCTCGCCCCCCCCACTCTGATTCCATTCCCTCCCCTTCAAAGGTGATTAGCTGTAAAAAGATGGTCTGTCCATGTTCTGAAGCCAGAGAAGTTACATTCATTTGAGTGACAGTGAAGGAACCAATCAGTGTCAAGTGCTTGTATTTCATAATGAGGTTGTCAGTTAAGCCTGAAGAGATGTCAAAGAGGTAAAAAACCACATGTTTAAATTCCTCCACCCTTAAATATCTTTCTGAGAGGTTTTTATGAAGCTTCTGAGGCGTTACACATCCAACCAACACTTTATTGTGTATATGTCACATCACAGAACAAGGATCACCTTAAAATATAATAGGAATAACAAACAAAAAGAAAAAAACATGTCTAGGGCTCTATTATCTTTTTAACATTAAAGTTTTTTCTCAAGAAAGAAATTGATTCATATTTTTTCATTTCCTGTTTTGTGTTCCGAGTTAGATTTTTGACTAACGGACGAAAGGGTTGATTGATAAGTTGGTGTAGAAAAAATATAAATGCTGCTCTATGTTCACGCCCATGCAGCTCATTTTTAAGTCTTAAGTGAAGTCTAGAGTTGTCTAAGAAAAATGGACGACATCGGCCTTCGTGCAGTCGTCTGCTGCCTCCGTTTCTAGGGCTCATCACCTCAAGGTCCATGAGGGTTCATTCATGTGGTGGCAACACTGAGGGGAAGGGAGTGAAGTGAACTGCTGAATTCAAATGTGGTGAAAAAAGCCTTGACTTTGTAGAGAATCACTCAGCTGAACTGCACGTGCGTGTAACAAGAGCTGCATAACTCATCTCCCTCAACCTGAAGCCACAAACGTATCAAGAAGCAGTGGAGTTGTCCACATGTTATGTCATTCACAGGAGCTGGTGGAGACCAACACTGAGCTATAAGGACATTCGATTCAATTAAATCCCATCATGTGGCCACAACCAACTCCAAGTCAATGTCTGGTGGATGTGTACATAGGCTACTGTGTCTATGCACTGCCCCCAAGTGGCCAAATAAAAAAGGTCAAAACATTTTCAACACATGTCCATTTGTCTTCACCTCAGTTTCCACAGGTCAACTTGAACTTTTACATTGACGTTACAAGCAGCTGTGTCACCTGTAAAATTCAGTTTGCCCTCACACCCTCTGAGTTCACCAGCACCACCCACCCCCTCCTCCCCCCCTCCTCCAGTCAGAAGTACGTTGCAGCATCATGTGATTTCCTTGGAGTGAGACCGTTGTGTTGACTGTCAACAGGCAGTGACGCTGCTGCCGCTCAGTCCTCTCAAGGAGGGCAGCGGTGTGCCTCCCCGCCCGCCCCTCCCCCAGTACTACGACTCGTCACACGCGCCCCCCCACCACCACTCACACCCCGGCGGGCGCCTGACCCCCCACCACACGCTCCGGCCCGAAGACCACAAGGCCGGCTCCAGGAACGGAGCGCACAGCGTAAGAGCCGCTGAAACATCCATCCCCCTCCGCCCCCCTCACCACCACCACCAACTCCATGTCTGCTCCTGTTTCCTGTGACCAACATCCATCAGCACCCCCACTCTCCACGTCACGGGGTTTTATTTTCTGACAACCATTTTACATTCATTTTTAACGTGTCAGCTTCATCCTAAAGACTCAATTAACATCCAACGAAGTGAATCATTCCTCAGCAGCGGCCATTTTGGAAAGACATTACTCAGTATCTTGTTGTTTTTTTGTTATTTTTTTTTTCTTCTTCATTTTTTTTTACCCCTGCAATCCATCCTCCATCATCACCACCATCACTCACCTTCAGTGTCACACTCAGGCCTGTTCTGCTTCGTACATGTGGAATTTCATTGTTGTGATGGTGATTTTATTTTATTTTGTTGTTATTAGATATCCATCTGATACCAGGACTCTCTAACGAAGAGTTCTACCAGAACTGTTTTGACTCCAAGATCCATTTATTTATGTTATTACCACAGCTCACACTGTGTATATGCAGGTCTGATGGTTTTACACCAGACTAATCTGATTTAAAGTCTATTTTCTCTCATCTTATCTTCTCTGCAACTCCAAATGAAGAGACGAGACCTTTACTAAGAACAAGATTTTCTTCGGTCTCAGACCCAGTAAAGTTGACATTTGAGAGGAACAGCAGGAGGAAATGATCCAAATCCAAATCGAGACTTTTAATAGTTCAATGCTTTAGTCACTAGAGGGAAAAAGTTAAATTTAGTAAGTTCAGACATGTGTGAGTATGTGTGGCTGTATGTATTTTGACAATGACTGATCTCTCCTTCCTTCAACTCCTCACAGCAAGCTCCGGACTACCGGCTGTATAAGAGTGAACCTGAGCTGACCACAGTGAAGGAGGAGGCGGACGAGGCCAATGGTGAAGACAAGGACAAGACGGAGACGTCCACTGAGAGTAAAGACGCTGCTGCTTCTAAAGGTGCTCCACTACACACACACACACACACACACACACAGATACATACAACGAAATTCAATCACACTAAGTGGAGCTAAATAGAATAAAGATATAATAATAATAAAAAACTGCATCAAGTTGCATTTCTCTCTCACACTGGTTTAGATGTATCTATCACAGTGCCTACATTCACAGATGAGAATATTGCACAAGAAAAAAAAATATAGCACAAGAAAATGTGAAATCAATATTTCATGAGGAGATTTGCCTAAGGTGCTTCCAGTGCAGCGTTCAGTGTGGTGATGTCTGTGGGGTAGAAGCTGTGATCTATTCTGTTTCCCTGAGGGAGGTGGATCAAACAGGTGATGGTCAGGGTGGGAAGAGTCTTTCAGGATACAAGATGTCTTCTTTTTTTATTTTCTAATTCAACCTGCAGTGTTGACCAGATGTGGGCTTTGATTATGACCCTTTGACTCTGTGAAATACTCACTTGTTTTACAAGGAGGTAGAGCAGGTCGTCCACTAATCGGAGGGTTGATGGTTTTATTCTCGTCTCCACCAGTCCACTTGTTGAAGTGTCCTTGTGCAAGATACTGATACTGTTTCACTGATGTGTGAATGTGTGTGAATTTTACCGCCATAAATAAAGTGCAATGTATAAGTAGAGGTGCTGTGTGAGTGGGTGAATGGTAAAAAATGTAGAGCAGGGGCCCTCAAACTGTTCCACAAAGTGCCGTGTGGCTGCATGTTTTTATTCCAACCAGGCAGCTGCAGCACCAGACTTGACTCATTTGATTAACTGATCTCAGTCTTCAGTCTGTTGATTGGTCAAACTGTGTGATCTTGACTGGTTGGGAACAAAAACCTGCAGCCAGATGGACCTTTGTGGAGCAGTTTGAGGACCCCTGCTGTAGAGTAAAGTGTTTCGATTGGTCAACAGATGACTAGAAAAGATCTGAAGGAGCAAACTTCATTTACAAGCAAAGCAATATTACTAAGACAGAGTCACATAGTCTGATGTCATTGAGCGGCTTGGTGCAGCTGGGAAACATTGGGATGTGATTTACAGAGAAATTTAACTCTTTTTATGTAAAAACACATTTTTGTTCTTGTTAAATTTCCTTTGAAGGCAATAACCAACAGCACTTCCCTTGATTGCTCCCATTTCCAAAGCTGGATGAAGATCTAAGCACTTGGAAAAAAAAAATATTTGTATAAATTTATTAGATATTTGGAAATCGAGAGGAGGAACCTGGTTTTCTATGGTGTTTTAATAGTTTACAAGTCACTTTGTTACATAGCTTCTGTGCGTTCTCAACTACACACCACTCACACACTGATTGGGGTCATTTGAGGTTCCAAGGACACTTCGACATGTGGACTAGAGCTGGCAATTAAACCAGAGCCTTTCCAATAAATGGATGAGTTGCTCTCCCTCTACTTTTACTAGAGAACTGTGGTTTCTCGCACAAATTTTCGTGACCCACACTCAGACGGGCCACATGAGAATAAAAAGACTGAAATTTTCCCTCTCACATGTTGTGTTTGTGTGAAACAGAGCGCGGTTAAATGTTATGAGCAATTAGCCCGACTGCTGTGTTTGTTCGCTAATGTGTAAGTGTCTCATCTGTCTCTCCAGCGGCGCCTCCCTACCCCGTGGGCATCGTACCCCCCAGGACCAAATCCCCCATGAGCCCTCCTGAGTCCTCCACCATCGCCTCCTATGTCACCTTGAGAAAAACCAAGAAGCCCGAATCCAGATCGGTGAGGTTTTTTTTTTCTTTCTTTCTTTTTTTTTATTTTGCCTTCAGCGTCAACAGAAATGTGTTCTGATGAAACGGCTCGGTTTTAATCTGCAGATGTGAGAAACAGCCCAGAGGATCACACTACAGTTCACTTCTTAACCTGCCCCACATGTCACACAGTCTCATTCGAGGATCTCATCCTGACTGAGAGTAAATACATCAAACAGCTGCTGCAAAACAAATACACATGTTATATTTTCTCATTTCCTTTTCCCCCCAAAAAACATGGTGGGTGTATTACTGTAGTTATGAATAATTCAACCTACTTCTACATATTTGTTTGTGTGGCAAAGATCTTCCACATTAAAAGTCTCCCAGAGTTTCACTTGTCATAATTCTCCCCTTTTTTTGCTGAGAGGCTTTTAATGTGAAACATATGCAGAAACGTTTAATTATTAAGAGAAGAAGAAGAAGGAAAAAAAAAACAGCGAAACTAAACTGTGTTCAAATTAATGAGTCGTAATGTAAAAAATAATTCTGGGAAAAATAACTCAAAGTCGTGAGTCGTGAAAAATGGTGCCCGTGCTTTTTTAAGCGAGACATTATTTATACCAACTTTTTATTATCGATTTACAGACACATGAGCCACAGCATCTAAATGTGCTGCTCAGCCTCCATTCAGACACCCTGGAGACACCTTTGTTAACAGACAGTCCAGATGGCTCCAGTGTTAATGACTCAAAACCATAAATAAAGACAGAATGTAAAGACTGTGTGTGTGTGGATGTGTTCAGGACCGTCCCAGGAGCGCCGTGGATCAGATGGGTCACGTCGAGAGAGAGGTGGGAAGGCCGAGGATGAGTGTGGAGGAGCAGCTGGAGAGGATCAGGAGGAACCAGGAGGCTTCGTCGCTGCGAGAGAAGAAGAGGGAAACGCCGTCTCGCTCGCCCTCCTTCAATAAAGACAACCCCTTTATCATCCTGCAGGTGACACGCACACACGACAGCCTCATCTAGACTGTTTTAACTCAGTAATTAACTGTTGTGTTTAACTTGTCCTCTGATAACTCCGTATGTGTGTGTGTGTTCAGGCTCGGGCCCAGGCGGAGGGCGCCTGTGCAGACCCCGTGGAGCTGGAAGCAGCTCTGCAGCAGCTGAAGGTGTCTCACATGGAGCAGAGCAGGACATCTGCTGCCGCTGAGGCTGCTGGGAGTCACACAGAGAGAACAGCAAAGCCTCATGGGGTATTTTATTTTAACAGTCACATTCAGCACAACATTAACTTCGGCATCAAAGTTATAAAACCTTGACCACACCAAATGAAAGTGAATGTAAACAGTCGTGTAAACAGGACGGTGACAGGTTTGTTTCTCATGATGCAGGAGGTGCAGAGAGCAGAGGAGGAGATGAAGGACAAACATGAGGAAGGACAATGGGTCAGAGCTGTGGAGACAGAGACCAACAGCACAGACAGAGAGGTACTATGGATGTACAGATTGTCATAATACATAATCTGTTCTAGGTTTCTGCTCGCCTTCTTTTACAGCATGTGTCCCTGATAATGAAGGTCCATGTTGAGTAACAGTAATGCTATAGTCCCAAAATCCAAGCAAATTCACTGTCTGTGATCCCAGATCTGTTCGCCACACAGCTGCTAATCGTCTGTAATGTCCGTAACTTCTCTAGGTGTAATCTGGGACAATAACACGGGATTTGTGTGGGGAAGTAGAGGAAGCCAGGTTCTTTAAGGGGTTTATCTTGAGAATTCAGCCTGGATGGGAGCAGGGATCTGGGCTGCTCTCCAGTGAGATGCCACCCCAGAGCTGCATTCAGCCCTAGAGCATGTGCAGCACACTCACTCACACAGCACTCAAACATTTACTCACTTAGTCACTATTTGAATTTCTTTCTACTCATTTCTTTTTTCTATTTTTATCGATTGGCTCGATTGGTTGTTTATCCGACCATTGACCTCCTTTGCCAGTATCAATACAGTTTAAATTATGATACGACAGCGTACAAATCAAAGACTTGGAAGAGCAGTTCATTCTGGTTACATTTTATTGTCAATAAAGACTGAGTCTATTTATTTTTTTTTTACACAGACCCAAGGTGATTATGAGCCACTTAAAACAAAAAACTCAAACTTCTCCACACTGGTCCTGTAAGGTCAGGGTCAGACTGACACCATGAATCAGTGTCCTGACTGTGTGTTTGGTCTGTGTGGCCTTATTTGTGGGGATCTGTTGACACACTCACATTATAGGGACAAACAGCAGGTCCCCGTAATGACTCAAGGTTTGGTTAAGGTTAGAGTCATGTTTAGGTGAAGATTAGACAAGTAGTCCCAACAACTGAGATCTCTAGGTTTTCCAGGAAAGTCTCCAGGAAATGAATGCAAGTCAATGAAATGTCCCCTGAAGTTATAGGAAACCAGACTATGTGTGTGTTGCAGCTGTGTGAAAGTCAGAGGGTGGTGATTCTGGACCTGGGCACGGAGCCTCAGCATGTGGAGATCGTGAACCTCGAGTCCTTCGAGGATGATGAAAGCAGAGAGCAAGATCTGACCAGCTCACCTACAAACACCACCACTGAAAACAGGTAGAGGTGTAGGCATGTGTGTCTGGCCTCTTGTATCTTCGTCATGATCAACGATTTCATGATTTGTCCTTGGATCCACAGAGCAGCTGTTGTTTTGTTTTGTTTGTTTGTTTTTTTTTTTTTACCTGCATGTGTGAAGTCAGAGTCTGACACATTCCTCTGCTCCAGCTGATTCTCATGTTCTCATTTTAGCTTCCAGACTCCGGAGCCTGAGACACCGAGCCCGGAGCCCAAAGAGGAGGAGGGAGACGTGACGCAGCAAAGCACCCCCGGAGACGAGAAGCTGGAGAAGAGCCTGGACTCATACAACCAGCTCACGACGGACGACAAGAAACACAACAATAACAACAACATGTTGGCTTGTAAGTGGAGACTCCATCTCCATCACTGCTGCACGTGTGACCTGTAGGCCCAGGCAGCTCTCACATCTGCACACACTTTTATATTTCTGCAACAAAGTGTTGTGTTTGTGATATGTGCTGTCAATGAAACTTTGGAGGAAACCAGAACCACAATCCCCAGAGTTATGTCAAGTCAAGTCACTTTATTTGTGCAGCTGAGGATGATAAATCTTTCATTTAGTGCTGGACGGAAAGTGCAGCTGTGTGAATTTGATCTGACGCTAGAACGCTGCAGCTTAACCGCACTCTTTGTTTTAGCTCAGATGCAGAAACACAACAAGATCAACATTATTACGATGGCCACCACCGAGGTTTGTTATACGAAAAGGACAGATGGCTAACTTTTAATTGTGCAGCCACTTTTGAAATAATAAGAATTTATTTGTTTTGTTCCGTCGCAAGGGATATTAGGTTTTTGTCTCAATAAATATGTTCAATATAAATAACAATTTTATAGAATAGAGTATGTGCATGATTGTTTTATCGTGAAATATTAAGCACACGCTTGTTTTTTTTTTTTTTTTTTCTTCATTTTGGCCATTTAGAGTAAAGTAGAAATTGTGAGATTAAAGTCAAAGTTTGAAGGGTAAAGTCGACATTAACGAGAGGAGGAAGATTTTTAATAAAACCGCTGATGTTAGTGCAGATGGTTGTCACTACAAAAAGCAATGCATAGATAATTTTGTGAAATTCTTTCTCTTTAAGCCACAAACAAAGTGCGGTAATGAGTATTAGGACTTTGAAGAGGTGGTGCTGAAAACTGCATTTATTCAGGAGGAGTAAACACACAAACTTAGTAGAGGTTGTTGCATTCCTGTAATAGGAAATATCTGCTTATAGACTGAAGCAAAAAAAAAAATGTTGATGGTTATTATACCTGCAATCAATAGAGATGGTGTTTGAGGATAATATCAAATCGGTCAATTTCATTGATCATGAAGGTTTGGCGGAACAAAGGCGCAACTTCACTACAACATATGGATTCATATGACATAAACTCAATCCAAGGGCTCAATATTTGTACTGTTTATCTTGCTGAAGGTCACAGGGACTTTGGGTGAAGGCAGATTCATCCTGGACAGATCATCGCTCTGCTATGTGACAGGGCCAAAAAACAAAGAATCTTAAAATAAAATGAGATGAGCTGAATAAGCCTGATATATACCATAAGCAGATAGAGATGAGAGGATTATGGGTAATGTAACATTTATAAATATGGCATCATCCAGACTGCTGACATTTCTCTCACCGAAACTCTGCTTAGTTTTCAATTCTCACCGCATTTATTGTCACAACAGGATCCTGGTGGAACGTGTGGTTTGTAAGCTGAGTGAACAGCACACTCTGGTGGATAAATAGTAACACTACAGTATTGTCAAATCCTGACGAGAACATGAGATATGTACTGAAAGATCAGACTCTTTTTACATCCATATATTCAACTGTAAGCTTAAGACTGTCGCGTATCTGTGCCGTCAAATCTCTCAGACAGTCCAGCTTGTTCACATTTGTTTACGATGATCCAATGATTTTAAAGACCCTCACACTTCTGTCGCTCCTCTCTCCTCTCACCTGCAGCTCAGACGTTCACCTTGATGACCAGCGACACGTGAGCGTTGGATGGGCTTCACATCCACACGGGCGTCCCGTAGAGCTTAAATGTAGCCAGCCTGCACAGAGCATGCTCCACGGCTTCCTGCGTTTACAACAGAACTACTTTGATACTACTGTTACATGCCCACATGGAGACTGAGATGAGATTGGAAGGATGACACCCCCGCTAACGGACTGAACAACACACAGACGGGCCGCCATCACATCCAGACAGACAGAACGACAGATGTACTGTATTTTTAGCACCTATTAGATCTGTTCATACTGATATGTCCTGAAGCTGAGTGTTAATTACATGCTGTTACATTTGTCCCAAAACATATATATATATATATATATATATATATATATATATATATATATATATATATATATATATATATAAATTGTGAAATGGTTCAATCATCTGTTCAGTCTTAACAAGCTGAAACTTCATGACATAAATGATAACCATCCACAGACAAAGACTGGTTCTAACCTGAATCAGTCTGATTGGTTAATTTAGCTCTCAGCAGCAGTAATTATGGTCAGAGTAGTTCACCTAAAGTACTGATCTCCTCTTTCTCCCTTGAATCCAGTGATTTTGATAATCTGTTCTTTTCCCTTCTGATGTGAAGACAGATTAATCTCATCAATTTAAAACCTATATTAACTGCATCTTTTGCCAGCTGTTGTCTGCTTGTTTCTCTCTGAATCTCTCCTCTACTGTTAGTAATGGACACGGCTCACATTATGTTAGTTTTTTCTTCATTTTTTTGGCTGCACATGTACCTCACAGCCTGAAGTCGTGCTTGTTCTCAGTTGAGCACTTGTTCTATGGCCCCACCATAGAAACCCTACAGTTTCTGTTTTTATTTTTGTAGAAGCTAGGTCTGCCAGAGGTTTCACAATTGTATACCTGCTCCTTGTGGATGATACATTTCTATTAGCTTCACCAGGCCCCCACCTGCAGTGCTTACTGAGGCAGTTTGAATGAGAGTGTGCACCTCTGAGTCTGAGACTACGGTGCACTGCTGGGTTTTGGAATGAGGTGTTGCCCCCAAGTGAAAGAGATAAAGTATCTGAGGGTGTTTATGCATGATGGAGACAATGTAAAGCAAAGCTGAGGGTCAGTTTACAGTGTTGTAGATACAATCTGATAGGAATGAGTTTTCTTGGTGGGTGGTAGAGGGTGCAAGCAGGAGCTCAGACATCCACAAGAAGCCCAAAGTAGAAAGTTTACTACTTCCTGTCAGAAGGAAGCAGCTGAGGTAGTTCAGGCATTTTCAAAGGGAACATCCTGGATACTTCTCCAGTTTTACCAAAATCAAAGTACATCATTAAGAAGTATACATAAGGGGTCGGTTTATCTCAGCAACTCTTTGACTAGAATGAACGTATTTTGGTCAAGAATTTTTCCAGGGTTGAGGTCAAAGTCGTTCAAGTCATTCGTCCTTTGAAACTTCCCAGCTCTTCCTGGAGGACCAGGATATATAAACTCTCTGGCAGGTTTAGGGTCTTCCCCAAGGTCTCCTACCAGCTCAACATACATGGTAGAAGACGTCCTGATCAGATCAGATCTGAGCCCAGACACTCTGCAGAGGAAACTCACTTTGAGACGATTTAAACTGTTTCACAATCTCCATCATATGTACGACTTGTTTTGGGGGGGTAATATAGCTCCATAGAAACATGTTGCCAAATACATACACACATGTTAATATACAAAATGTTTTGATACCTTACTAAGTATTAAAGTCATCTTAACATAATAATAATTATTCAAACTAGAATAATCTACTGATGTGGAGGAAGGGATGTGAGCTGTTTCTGAGGTGAGTGTACAGCTGTATATAGGAGCACTCGACAAGTCTCACAGCAGATGGGCTAAGCACCAAAACACACATGCAGTGCTTTACTTTAACCCCAAAGTGACCGCCACTTGGTCTTAGGTTTTTCAACCTGCTCTGATTTTAGCGTCTTTGTGTTGATTTGAGACCAGAGGCTTCCTGTTCGCTCTATGTTTCACATCTTTTTGCACCTGCGACATTGGATATACATATATAAATATATATAAAGAGTATATAAATGAAATTCAAAGCAGGTTTTTACTTCAACAAGGTGCCGCTTCACACTGCTGTTTTATGTCTTTTTTTTTTTATTTTTTATTGGACAGAGCTAAAGTATCTATCAGAAGTTGTGATTATTTATGTGGAGCAGACGTTTGGCTCTGACTCTCCTCACGTCTGTTGGACGACACACAGTATGTGAATGTTTTTTTTGGATTTCCCGTCTGCTTTTTTCTTCTTTTTTTTTCCTTTTGTTTTTCTCTTCGGTTTACATTACGTAGAAGATCTACAGTAAAGAAGCTGAGGACATGACGCAGATTAAACATCCTGGGTTTGAATCTGTCTTAGGTGGTGAAGAATTGGAGAATAGCACATGTACGAAGCAATAAGTAGGACTCTGGAGCTCCAGGACATAAAAAGAAATTTAAGAGATGTATAAACTGTAAAAAAAAATAAAAATAAATAAAAAATAAAATAAAGTGAAATAAATACAAATAAAACAAGATAGAATAATTTATGTACACACTGAAAAGAAGAAGAAGAACGAATATTATAACTATAAGAGATTATTATTAATATTATTAGGGTCAATATGCAAAAAGTTCATACCCATCTGTTTTATATCATGTGAAATAAATGTTGATGTTCTTAAATCGCGTTTACAGCTTCTTCTTTTTTTTCCATCCATCTCAGTTAGATTTCTGCTCTTAATTTAAGGTGAACATACTGGCTGAGGTGAACATACTACTGAAGGTTAAATCCTGATGCAGGGTGAACAGGATGACTCTTATGAGTCATGTAGGCTCGTGGTCACATGGTTGACAAATATAAAAAGGTTCTATTGGTTCTAACTAGTGCACCTGCAGCCTACACTTTCCACTGATCTGATACACTGATTGAAAAAAAAAAAAGATTTAAAAAAAAAATGAAATAAAACTTAATTTATTCCAAGAGCAGACCTTCATGTTTAACATGTGACAGTCACATGTATCTATTATATATTCAAGTTATTATTATTACAACAATATATTAACAGTCTCTCCATCCAATGATTTAAGAAAAAAAAAAAAAAACAACCTGATGTTTCATCGTTATAATAAAGGCTGAAGTGGTGTTTATTCACCTACTTTAAATCCATATTTCACCCATATTAATTAGTCTGATGTCTATTATTTGTTGATGAATAAGCTGAGTCATCAGATGTGAGGTAATATTTTGTTGCCTAATAATCTTTAAATGTTGTAACTGACATCAGTGAGTTTTTTTTTTTTTTTTTTTCCATATTAGCACCAGCAGTATAGCAGGCTACAGAGGCAGGCCTTCATCTCAGTGCAACAAGTTGGCCCCTGAGGTCAGCGCGGATCACAGTCTGCACACTTGGTGCAGTGAGCTGCGGTGTAAACAGGCTGCGGTCCGGTCGCGGACACTAACACGGACTGAATCGACGTCGTGGATCTGTAGCTTTACTGAGATAAGAACGTGCCTTTTCAGCAATTTCTGAGTTGGATGATTTTTTTTTTTCTGTTTGACGGAACACGTGGAGGTGAGAGCCCCACAATGGCAAAGATAGTCTTTACATGATGAGTCACTCGCTTTGAAAATTAAAGTTTGTACACAGCTCTTCCTGGATGTTGATTTTAGATTTGTATTATTTATTTATTTATTTTAATGATTTAATCATTATATGCGTTCTATCAAGGTCATTGGCAGGAAAATATGGCAGGAAATCAAATACGTGATAAGGGTAATTATGTGGGGGGAAATGTGCTTGTACTTAAAAAATATTTTCAACAGAAGCCATCTAACTCTATTTTAACTTCCGCTTAAATAGACTGCCGGAAGTAGTTTTAGTGTTTACGTCAGACGCCAACAGACTGCATTTTGACGTGAGAATTAATCTTCGCAGGAGCCACTGTTAATGCTTTATGTGTTCATTCAGACGCGCCGTTATAAAATACAGAGTGGCATCGCTTTTATAGACGATCTGTGTGTATGAGGGTTAGTGACGTCACGCAAACCCCCTGCTGGGTTTTACGATTGGAGCGGAGAGTGTATGTGTGCGTGTGTGTGTGTGTGTGTGGAGGAGAAAGGGCAGCTTTAAGGGCAACTTTTCGAGTGGAACATCACAAAAAATATCCTCCTCTGCTGCTCGAAAATGGCTCAAATAACGAGCGAAGGAGCCGAACAAGACTCTCAACCGACGTCGGATCAAAACGGCACCGGTGAAACAGCGGCAGCCGGCTCAGAGGAGCAGGCCGTGCCGGACCCCAAACAGGAACCGGGCGACAACAACGAGAGTAGGGCAGGAATGGACGTGAGCGGTGGTCGCGGAGCGGCGGCGGAGCACGGGGTCGAACCAGCTCTGGTTCCCGACGCCGACAAAGAAACCGTGGCTCCCACCGAAAAGGCAGACAACGACGGAGGAGGAGAACCCGGTGGTAAACTCTCTGAACCGGGGAAAAGTCCCGTTCAGGGGAGTTTGGCGAGTAGCATCGATTCCGCACAAGAGGGCTCCCGGGTGCTGAAACAAGAACAAAGAGAGGGGGAGAACGTGTCCTGCTCGCCGCCCGCACACCGCACAAAGACCGCGGAGAGAGCCGAGCATGGCACCAAGAGGCGGGCCAGTCTGGAGCTACAGTCGTCCGATGGAGAGCCGCTGAGCCGGATGGATTCAGAGGACAGGTCTGTTAAAGTGGAGAAACTGTGTGAAGAGGCCTGCGCTCACTTCACAACAACCGAGAGGTGGTGTTAGGTCACACACGATGCTCCAACACTGTTTTACTATTAGTTATCTGAGGACAAGTCGACCTCCGCCGCTCGATATAGTCCTTCGGCATAAACGTGATTGTCTGTAATTCAGACCTTAACAGTCCAGCTGTTTTCTCTGGACAGTTGTTCTATAACAAAATAACATGACGGTGAAGTCAATGCGGCCACAGCTCCCTCTAACACTGAGGCGGCGTGAGGAACACACACTGTCCAGCCTGGTTACACAAGGAGCCCCTAAAACAGAAAAGATGTCTGCTATTTGGAAACTTTAAAAAGAATATATATGAAATATTATTAGGTAAAAAATGAAATCATAAGTAGTGGTAGGATGTCTAAAGAAAAACCCCCATGAATCATCTGTGGTCTCTCACATGGAACTTAATCAGTGTGTTTAATGCACATATTTGTGCATCATTATTAGAATAATAATGGTAGTAGCAAAAAGATAGAAACTTTTTTGATTCTTTAGAGAGGTTTCCTCGCAACACTATTAGTTAGAAATACAATTACGCATCTGCAGAGGTAGTAATGTGTGTGTGTGTGGACAGTAAAATAGTTTTAAGTTTTATTGCCACATACAGGTAACAATAGAAATCATTACCTGGAATTAAATCTCTTGGGCTCAGATCCTCCTTCAGTATTGCACAGGAAAACACAGTAAGTAATAAAATACTAGTAATTGAAATAGTAGAGGATAATAGAATAAATAGAACAAAGAGTAAAAAGTATAATAAGAACCTTTATAAGTAAATCATTAGTGCAACTGTGCAGAAATTGCAGGTGATCTATGTACAAGGCAGTGGCAGTGGTATTTATATGCGAAGGTATCAAGTGTACTCTGATAAATAATGAGTCTCTAGGTGATCAGGTGTTAGTCTGGTTCCTCTGCCCAGGCTGCTGTGTCCTGTACAGATAGACTGATAGAAACTTTATTGATTATTGAAACTGCAGTCAGTTTGTTAGAAAGCAAATGTCTGCCATGTGACTACTTTAAATGCAAACATCTCACTTCCTGCAGCTGTTTCCAGCAGTTTGACTTGATTGTGGATATTTCAGCAGGAAGCAGCTGCAGAACGTTGAGGTTCGGTCTCTGGAGAGGTTCGGGGGTCAGCGTGTCTTTCTCATCAGGGGTCAGCTATTAAACAAACCTCCTGTAAGGTGACATGTTTGCGTTTTGCTGCGATGTACCACCTCAGCAGCACAAGGCCCAGGGGGTTTGACACAACGCTGCCTTTCTCTACATAAGCAGGAATGTGACTTTCACTGATTGACGGCGAATTAACGAACACACGCAAAATCACTATCGCAGCATCTGAGTTTTCCCTCTGTCAATGTTTTTTTCTGTAATCTATTGCACAGTTTCTGATGTGTATATACAGATAAAGGCTCTTCTCATGACAGCAAACAGGGCTGTTTGAAGTTTTATCAGATGATCAGTGTTTTGCAGCGAGTGTCACAGGATCCCACACGTCTAGGAAACGGCCGCAGCCAAGATGATTTCACAACGTTCGCAGTCAAAATACTGCGGTCGTGTCGCCGAGCGTCTGCTTGCTAATTCTGATCTACAGGACATGAATCAGCTGTTGTTATTTACTGTTTTCGGCTTCTCAGATGAGTCATAAATGATGGCGAACTGAAGATGCTCGAGTGTTTGAACCGACGGTCAGACGCAACACGACTGTGGGGGAATTACAGCCGACACCTTTCACTGACATTTTATTGACTAAAATGATTTTAAAAGTTCAAGTAAGAAGTAGAATGTAATGATCAGTGACTGAATCAATATTAAAAACCCTTTTAGTATTGAACCAGTGTTGATAGAGGAGAGTAGGGATGATTGTAACACTTGTTCTCATAACTTCCAGAATATTCATGGTAGATCACTCACATTTGGACTCAAAGTAGCCTCTAACTCCAACCTTCATCTCCAACTATATCATAGAATTCATTATTTGATATCAAAGGATGTCAACCTACCTCACTACCAGCGTAGGTTATAACACAACCTGGGGTAAATTGTAACAATAAGATTGAGGAATTAAAATCTATATAAGTTTATTATTAACATGTGTCGACACTAAAGCATCTTCCTGTGGTTTACTAAGAACTGATGTTAAATGTTAAATGAAGAACAGTGTTAGTGGTGTTGATCCTAACATTAGAAGAACTTTCTTAAACGACATATAATGATAATACCTGTGAATGATAAACACATGTGAATGGAAACCTTCAGCAGGACGTCACAAGTAGCTGCTGATCCACATCAACAACACAGGAAGGTGTTTGACACTTAAGGAAACAACAAACACGAACGCTGCGTTTGTCGTCAATGATAGAACATGTAGTTGATCGTGTTAATGTGTGTTTGTTCAGAATGATCAGTGAGTCACAGTGATGACAGGTTTATGTGGTTCCTACACTAACTTACACATCTGATCCACTGACAATAGTTAGAACATGTTGTTAAAAGGTGCTACAACCATCACTGCTGCTGTCAGACATTGTCTAACCAGCTCAACCAGATAAGAACCTGCTCTTTAATCTGATACAAGTGACCTCATTCAAACTCCAACAGCATCAGAACTAATCAACATATTTGACCTGGTCCGAAACATTAGTTTGTGACCTGAAATTAGTTCTGCAGTATCTAGTCATCTTCTTTACTTCTACTAAAGGTAGCACGTTAACCAGGTACACAAGTCACTGCAGCATCCAGTCTGTCCAGAGGAAGCAGCTGCTCAGTCAGAAACCACATTCAGCCGCAAGTGAAAACACATAACAGTTTAAATGAAGTCATTACTTCAGTCTACTCATTCAGATGAATACTTTCAGGGTTATTGATGTTTGTTATTCCCCCGCCTCCTGGTTTTTCTTCCCCTCTGTATGAAATTTGTACATTTCTTGGTTCATTAGAAAGTGAACTTCCCCTCGAGGCGTCTGTGGCACATTGAAGTGATGTGAAGACACCGAGCGAGATGGTGAAGATTTGACAGAACGATGAACTGTAGATCAACACGAGTGGTGCCAACCCAGGTGGAAGATGACTAAAAAAACCAGTTCACGCCTACACTGCTGCTCAGCGGCTACAGTAAAACACAGTAACAGTAACAGAGCAGATCAATGGAAGCTCTGCAGCTCATACACACATCTGCACTTTCTTTCATCTGCCCATTGACAAACAGTGAACGTGAATGATGAAGAAATAGGAAACTGATGAATATTTACAGGGGATTTCCCAATCAGGTTTTTTTTTTTTTTTTTTTTAACCTTCACAGCTGAACTCAAGCGTGACATGAAAAGTCTGAATCACACAGGTTTGATATGAACCGTTGATTCACTGAGGCTAAAAACGAGGTGTCCACCCACTGGATGTGTCTTTGTTTCACCTCATATAACAGTCCAACGTCTCACAGTGACTTTCTCCAGCCACAGTGCGGTATTTTCACGTTCCACGCTTGTTTTTTGTTCCGTTGACAGAATTAAAAGGCACAGATTCACAACTTGTTCTGACGGGGAGACAAAAGTCGAACAAGGAATCTTTGACATCAGAGACGTTAAGAGCAGGAAATGTCGGGGTGTGTGAGCTGTAGAGTTGATGATAGGTGTTACCTGTCAACAGACACAGGATGGCAGTTGGCCAGTTTCTGTTTTCTTTTTTTGGAGAGAAGTTTCTCTTTTTATTCCCTGATCCCTGATGTCAACAGAGGAGCGTTCGGGAACTTCAGTTTGATTGTGGTTATTGTTTTCATTTTATTTCGTTTATTATGAAAATGGATTCTTGCGGCTGCCCACAGGAGACGTTTGTTTGAAACACAAGATGAGATTTTCAGCATTATTAGTTAATGCCTCCTTTTAATTGTGTTCCATAAATAGTCACATCTATATTAGTAAATGTAAAACACGTTTAGGTTTTAGTTAAAGGGGCCAAACCTGTTTACACCTGTTTGGTCACTAACTGATCTGAAACACAAGTTTCTGGTTGAACGCAGCTCAGGAATCAGTTTTCATCACGTTCATCTTTAACAGGAGTGTGTGATCACTTTGAAAACGGCTCATAGAGAAGTTAAACTCAGACTCTATAAGGGTAGAAGAGATGATTCGCTGCCTGTTCTCAGATCTGTAACCTTAGTCCTGCTGTGGCAGCTGTAGCACCAACACTGTGACTTCTGTTTCCACAGAGCAGCTGGATACACACACGCACACACACACACCTGCTGCAGCTGTGATATGTGCTCACATCACAAACGGATATTAAAAAGTGTATTTATATTATTGCTGACAGTTTTGAGAAAAAACAAAGACTTCCTGGTTCAGTCAGTTTGGCTTCAGTTCACTTAATTAAACTCTGAAAAGTCTGTTTGAAACATGTCTGAGCTCATCTGTGATGATGAACCACACGCGAATTGTGGGTGTTGAGCTAAAACTTCTCTTGTTCTTCCACTGTTCTCCTGTTTGTTGGGATGTTTCTGTCCATGGCAGTTTAATTAAACCTGAAACTTGAACGTTTTCCACATTTACATCACTCCCGTCCACGACTGTGATTTCACATTTCTACTGTCATTCTTCCTGGGACTAATGTCACTCATATCTGAGATTTCGAACATCTAAAATACAAATATTACCATTCCTCAATTTATTTACCATGTCCTATAATAAAAGGACACCTAAGGACGCAGTAGTAGTGGGGCCAAGATAGTTTGAGTAATGTGTCAGTTGTAGTCTGGGATTAAAGATGTCACTGTCTGTTGTCTGTTGAGGATCTGCAATGACGTCTGTGTGTGTGTGTGTGTGTGTTCAGTATCAGCAGCACACTGATGGACATGGAGAGCACGGCGTCCAGCGGACGCTCCACCCCGGCCATGTTGAACGGCCACGGCGGCGGCAGCGCGGTGTCCAGCAGCAGTTCGACGCAGGCGGGAGGAAAGTCTCTGAGCTACACGTGCTGCTGGGATCACTGTCAGCTGCTGTTCCCCAGCAGCCCCGACCTGGCCGAACACATCAGAGCTACACATGTGGACGGACAGAGAGGAGGGGTCAGTGTCGTAGTGTCAGCTCGCTGTGTTGGAGCATGAATGTTGTTTTTATTTAATGTGATGACGTATGGCTTCACACTTCCCACTCTGACTGTGTGGACTAAATTGTAACAGTCAAATTGAAGTTTATTGCACATGTCAAAACATGAAGTAGTTTGTATTAATGTGTGTGTGTGTGTGTGATCAGTCACAGTGATGACAGATATGTGGTTCCTCCACTAACTTACACATCTGATCCACTAAAAATAGTTGGAACATGTTGTTAAAAGTTGTTACAACCATCACTGCTCCTGTCAAACATTGTTTAACCAGCTGATCCAGATGAAAACCTGCTCTTTAATCTGATACAAGCGACCTCATTCAAACTTCAACAGCATCAGAACTAATCAACATACAGACTTGGTCCAAAAAAATTAATTAAAGGTGACAGAGTTTGTTTAAACGGGGGGCTTCAAGCTTAACTGGCAACCTCATTGTGAAATACAAGCACTTGACACTGATTGGTTCCTTCACTGTCACTCAAATAAATGTAACTTCTCTGGCTCCAGAACACGGACAGACCATCTTTTTTACAGCTAATCACCTTTGAAGAGCAGTGAGATACATTTTACGTCACAAACATTTTTTTGAAATTGACTCATTTTCTAGCGACATTTCTAAAAAGAGGAATTTCTACGAAAAGGAGATTTTTTTTTTTTTAGCACTTTTCACCTGAAGCGCTGTTCCTGAACGTGGGTGGACGACCGTTCTTCAACAAAGACGAAGTGAAAACGCTTTTTGATTCTCTGTCAACTTCAATAATTTTGCGTGCTTTTGCTCTGCGTCCTGATTTGAATTTCAAAACAAATGATAGCGAATCCTCAAAGGATTTTTCTAATCGTCGCCCACTCACGACTCTATTGCATTAAAAAGGTCAGCGTGATAAATAAGCTACCTCAGCGAAATGACTCAGAATCACTGTGCCTTGAAGAAAAAAAAAAAAAAAGTTTAAGAGACACGTGTGTAATTGGAGAAAAAGGCTAAAGCAAAGACGAGGTGACGGCGGTTTTTGATTCTCTGTCACCTTTAAGACCTGAAACGAATCTGTAAAACCTACACACTCTTTCACACAGACATGTAAATTCACATGTAAGCTCAGGGAGGGATTGGTTACACCTGACGTTGATCATTTTAATATAATTTGTATTCGCACAGTCGCCGGTGTGCCTGTCCTGTCTGACTCTGCACAAATGATCACATTCTCTCTTTATGTACTGATTGTTTGTGTGTGTGTGTGTGTGTGTTTTTCCACAGGTGTTTGTGTGTCTGTGGAAGGGCTGTAAAGTGTACAACACACCATCGACCAGTCAGAGTTGGCTGCAGAGACACATGTTGACCCACAGCGGAGACAAACCATTCAAGGTGACGACACACGCGCGCAGTCCCGTCTGCTACGTTCACACGTCACCGATGACACCGTTTCCCTGTTTGTCTGATACTAATAAAGCGCGTGCGTTCCTAACAGTGTGTAGTCGGGGGCTGCAACGCCACGTTTGCCTCCCAGGGGGGGCTGGCGCGTCACGTCCCCACTCACTTCAGCTCACAGAGTTCGTCCAAGATGTCCAGTCAGGGCAAAGTGAAGGAGGAGTCTCCGTCCAAGGCCGGACTCAACAAGAGGAGGAAACTCAAGAACAAACACAGACGCTCGCTGCGTAAGGACACACACACACACACACAAACACACGGACTTTCATTCTGTTCCATTCGCACTCACACACAATGTTTTTTTTTATCGCTCGTCTGAAAAAACTTCTGTATATTTTCAGCTCGTCCTCACGACTTCTTCGACGCTCAAACCATGGACGCCATCCGCCACAGAGCTATCTGCCTCAACCTGGCAACACACATCGAGAGCCAGGGCAACGGACACAGTGTGGTTTTCCACAGCACGGTAGGTGCACACACACACATACACTGAATTTGTAGAAGTAATTGTAATGTTAGTCAGGAGGAATATGAACATTGATTCATGTTGTTGTCTGTGTTGTGATGAGGAGCTGACTGTGTTTTCCAGGTAATAGCCAGGAGGAAAGAGGATTCTGGGAAAGTCAAGGTTCTGTTACACTGGACACCTGAAGACATGTAAGACCCTCTCCTCTCACCACCGTCTCCACCTGCTCTCGCTTTGTCCTTAGCCTCCGTCTGCCAGTAAAACACTGAATGAATAATCTGCTTGAACAGACTCTAAAGACCTAAATCAGAGTATGACCTGTAGCCAGAACACAGCAGATAACTTTTACTCAAAGAAACCTCCCGAAACCCCACGATAAATACTCCTGGGTCTTTCACACTTGATGAGTTTGCTTTGGTCAAAATGAACTGTAATGTGTTGTCTAATCTACTGCTGTTTGTTTAAAGCAGCTGCTTTTCAAAGCTGTCGATAGAACTCTGATGTGGAACGAACAACCAGAGGGAGGCGGATTTATTTTGTTCGATCTGAAAGAAAACATTTATTTTGCCAGTGTGATGTGAATTCAAGACCAAGAAAAACTACTAATGAATCCAAAGTCTTTGTATTGTATTAGTAACTTATTGACTTTGTGTGTGTGTGTGTGTGTGTCAGACTGCCAGATGTGTGGGTGAATGAGAGCGACAGACTGCAGCAGAAGACTAAAGTGGTTCATCTGTCAAAGCTGCCCACAGACACAGCTGTTCTCCTGGACCCCAACATCTACAGGTGTGTGTGTGTTTATGTGTGTGTGTGTGGTGTTGCTAACAGAAAACAGAGCTAATTACCTGCACAGCAAAAGTTTAATTGGATACACTGATAAATTAAGTTCTAAATTAAGTTTATAATTATGGTTTTCTCCCACAGGATGTTCTTCTAAAACCTCAAGAGAAGCTCCATTGTCACTTCCTGCTAATCCAACCTCGAGAAGGAGTCCACCTCCTCATCCCTTCGTCTCCACCTCCACGCTCCTCCTCCTCCCGGAGGATGCTGGGAGCGTAATGACTCATTTTGTCAATGGCCGTCTGAGACCGTCATTGTTTTCTCATTAGGTGCTGAGTTTTACTGAGGACACGTAGGGCAAGATGTTGCTTGTTTTAGGTAACACAGTTAGACTGTAAACTAACGGACAGAACTGTAACTGTAGACAGTTAGACTTGTAGAGAGAAGCTGTCTTTGTAAATACCTGAGATTTGTAATATATTTTTATACTTTGAATTTTTTTTACTGTACTGTAGATAGATGCCTTTTTTTTTTCCACCAAACATTTTTAAAATAGATGTTTTAAAAACTGATGATATTGGTCCTGTGCATATAGTTGGCATTGCTCCGGTTTGATGTCATTAAACTTTTCCAACCTCCTTCTGGTGTCAAAGTTTTTACCTTCAACTGCCAACTGGTGTTTCCTCTGAGAACCAGATCATACACATCAGATTAGACGCATGATTACTAAACATAAATGTCTTATAATATATCATTTATATAATTTATTATATAATTTTAAAACGTGGTCATGTCTAGGAGTGTGTAAGGTAATGAATAGAGGCAACAGCGTCCACGTGTGGATTAAAGCTGCAGAAGAGTTTAGATTGTTATTCTGACCCAGACCAGCAGAGGGAGTCAGTCCATGTGTTGAGATACAACTGGTCCAACTGTCTTATACATAATAATTAAACATAATAATTACACACATAAAATTAAATTATTTTTTTAAAAGCTCATTAAATGTTCATCACATGAAGCTTAATTCATATTGTCGGTGGCTAACAGCTGCGGCGACATGGAAGCCAAAAAAAAAAAAAAAACGGTGACGACATATTTAGTGGCCGGAAGTAAGACACGCCACTGCGTCCGCAGACAAAGATGGCGGGGCTACTGAAAAAGGTACGAGTAGAGGTCATGTCTTTGGTATTAGTGATAGAAAGAAACACTGTAAAACACACAGCAGCTTATAAATTGATTGTGTTTTCACTATGTTATCATAATGCGGACCATGAACCCGGTTGACTGATGTCGGCAGGAACCACAGTGTGAACAAGACACCGCTAGCTGACTGACTGTTATGCTAACGTCGCTAGGTTTGCCTGCTGTGAACACCGAGCAATGATCTGCGAACTGCTGTGTTATTGAGCCGCATGTAGCAGTGCGATCTTAGAATACTGTGGTGATTAAAACGGTTAAACCTCTTAACTTTACGTCTTCCGGGAGGCCTAATCATTTCGTTTCAAGTGTCCTCAACATTTTACTTTGTCCTCGATGGAAAACGTCATGAGGTCAAGGAAAGATGTGAAGGAGAATTTACGAGGACGAGAGACCGCTGCTGCAGCCACACTAAGCTATTAATTACTAATGTATTTCTAACATTGCATTACTGATGGAGCCACAGTTCAAGTAAAGTGTCATTTCAGTCTGTACTTGGCAAACATTCAACCATCGGTCACTCATTGTAACTGGGATTAAAACTGAAATGACATAGTAAATGGGAAAAGGGAACATGCAGCATAGTAGATTATATTTATGTAGGTATGTAATTATTCTCCCATTCAAGCAGCATGTAAATAATGGTTAAACTGAATGTGTATAATCATAAACACTATGTAATTTAATGGAACAATGTCAGTTCATTGATACTAGATTTCTTAACATAACATCCCAGTAACAATTGTAGGAAATTTCTTATCATTTGGTTGAAGTCTTGTGTCATGTCAGTCTCTAATTTATAGTCATTTGTTTGCCTTAGTTGTACATTTGTGTTTGACAGTAATAATGCAGTTCTTTATTCTATAAGACGTGCTGCAATGCATGATGGTCCAACTCTGTTAGTGTAGCACACAGCTGTAGTTGACTGGTTTGTTGAGGCAAGTAAGTGGTTCAGTTGAATGTTTAAGAGGATCAACGTGGCAGTGTTGCACACATCAACAACGTAATCTAACGCGTGTCTCTCTTGTCGCCGCTTTCCAGACGACCGGCCTGGTCGGCCTCGCAGTGTCCCACAACCCCCATGAGGTGAGCAGCCTTGTCCAGCTCTCTGACCCTGTGTGCTGCAGAGTCGTGCCACACGTCGCACTGTCCAGTTAATGCAGCAGAACTAACCCACTGTGCTCTGTCCCTCAGCGTCTGAGGATCCTCTACTCAAAGATCCTGGCGTCTGTGCAGACGATGCCGCAGGACGCCGCCTACAGGAAGTACACGGAGCAGCTGATCAACGAGCGCTTCAACCACGTCAAGACGGTCAGTGACAGTAACGGCATCGCAGCGCTGTGAGTGTTGGTTCTGTGGAAACCGTGGAAGATTAACATTTCAACGTGTCTTCACAGGAGCCTGATGTTGAGAAGCTGGAGAAGAAAATAAACTGCGGTCAGATCGAAGAAGTCATTTTCCAGGTAGGTCATTGTAATCGTGTTTGTTCGCTCTGGTTTGTGTTTGCACCTTAATGAGGTGGTTAAATTGAATCTAGCCAGTCTCCTGTATTATGATAACACTTGATTCCTCTACTTGGATTACGAGCTTCCGAGATCGTGTGAGAAGCCGTTTGATAGAAAATAGTTTCATACTGTTAAAATATTTGTACTTTAAAGCTTCAGTTTGTGTTTTATAGTTAATACTCCGTGTGTGCTTCAGCGTATTTCCCAAAGACACTTTGTCTCGTTGACTGGAGGAGCTGTTTACTCCACAACTCACTCTGAGCCACAGCTGTTTCCTCAAGTGTCCAACCATTTGACTGAATCAGAACTTGGACTTGGCTGCAGAGCGTGTTAAAATGACAGCAGAGTTTCTCAGTGTGTTGTTGGATTGTGTATGTGTGTGTTCAGGCCGAGTGTGAGCTGGCTCTGTCCAGGAAGATGTCCGAGTGGAAACCGTGGGAGCCGCTGATAGAGGAGCCTCCTCCCAACCAGTGGAAATGGCCGGTCTGAAGACACCTGTATATGCTGCTGCTCGTGCTGTGTGTGAATGTGTGAGTGTAATCCATACTAATGTACAAAATAAAATTCAAAAAAAAAAAAAAAAACCATCCTGCAAATATTTCATTTATTGTCCGGAGTCACTGCGTCACAGATAGTTTGTCCAGTTCGTTACAGTTCTGTTCTTGGCATAGAAACTTTCAGATGAACCATAATGTTTTTATTTTAAATTTTCTATTTAAACTCTGGTGTAGATTTATTTTGTACCTTTACAGAACATCCACTGCTGCAGAGTTGAGTTATTTAAAAAAAAAAAATGCAGACACACTTTGTAACAGGGTGTTCTTCTATAATAAACAGGTTTATAATGATATTCAACTTTGGTAATTCAAAAGTAAATTGAAAAAAAAAAAAAAAAAAATCTATCTAGTCCTTCCACAACGAAGTCCCTCAATTTAGTCGAAACAGTAAAAATGAAGCAGTTGAAGCAGCTGCAGTCACGTTTTTGCTTCATGTAGTGTCACAGCTACACTCCGGCTGTCGCCACCTCATCGTCAGGCTCTGGCCTCCTGCGACCCGCTGGTGGCTCTCTGCAGCAGCTGGAGCATGATGGGATAGATGGGGGCGAACTCCTTCCCCTGCCGAGCCCTCACCGACTGCACGTAGGCCTCCAGGGCGCCCCTTACAGGAGGAGAGAGGAAATTATAGAAAATAATAGCACTGGAGTATAATGTCCCTGGGGATGAACAGGATGTAGGTCAGCTGTTGAGATGAGAACATTTGTGTGGTGTGGTCATGTGATCGTTCAGCTGCGTTGCATAATAAAACCCAAATGTGACCTCAAATAAAGTCAAGCAAGTGTGAATCTGAGAACAGTGAGAGATGTTGAACACAGCTAACTGCTAAGCTACACTCTAAGAGGTCTTTCAACGAAGAGAGAACACAATGCGCCTGCTCATTATTAATCATGACACTTCTCTCAGACAAAAGTTGTTATGTAAAGTTTTGCCTTTTTTTTTTTTTTTTTTTTTTGGAAGGAAAACTTGTGTTTTGTTCTCTTTGTACAGAACAGCGCGATGTTCTACGTGCACATGGTTCACAGTCTAGTCTTCACTGTCATACTGACTCCAGTCTCTACTATGATTGACAGGTGGTGGTGTTGCGCAAAGAAATACTAAAGACAGTGAAGAAGTGTATAAACATGAATGAATGACGCAGGATTCGAAATATTCAAATGTAAAACCAGGTTGTAAATAATCAGATACAGTTAGTGTTTTTGGAGTGAATGTGTGTTTAAAGTATCCAAGAAACAAAGCGAGAGGTTACTTGATGAGTGTGAGTCGGTCTCGCTCTGACGGATGATCATCCAGCCACTGTGAGTAACGGGCGATGGACCACTCTGCTCTCTGTGGAGGAGGGAGCAGATTAAACACACACACTTTCACTAGTACCAGTGTAGAACCTGACTGTAATGGATTACATTGACTAGTTTACAGAGTGTTACAGTGTGTGGACCTGGTGAGGCGACTTGAGTTCAGCCGGTGCTCTGGTGAACAGGAAGTGTATCAAGGTGCTGTACGGGATCAGGTCTCCTACAGCTGGACTACTGGCGATCAGCTCACTGGTCTGGAACAGCAGCGGTCTGCAACACAAACACGTTATAGAAGGATACACGTCTTATCAAATATAAACTCTGGGGAACTTATGTTCACTCATCTACATTTGATTTTCAATCAGAGGCAGAAATATGACGCTTAACTTGAGACAGATTTTGTTTGTCTTTTTGCATTAAATGAATCTAAGTTCACTGCGCAGTAATTTAAGAGCGAACCGCTCATTTTCAAACGTTTCTCCTTAAGAATGTTCACATTCATCATGGCAACACTTCCCTGAACGCACCACTACATCACTGCTACTAAGTCCACTGTAATGTGACAGCAGTTTGAAAGAACTTAAGGCAGCGGTTGAATAAAGTACCTTTCTACGACTATAAAAAATATTCTCAAACCTCATACATCGCATGTTTGGTAATAATACAATCACAGAAGGTCGTTTCAGGATATGTGAGTGTTCTCACCTGAAGGAGCGCAGCATTCTGTACGCTTTCCCCAAATCAGACACTCTCCTGCACAGAGGACCCACTGCCAACTCCATCTGACACGCACACAAAAACACATTGTTAGATCATTTCTGAGCTGTAGACTACTACTAGTACTACTACTACCACTACCCCGTCCTGCTACTATTACCACTCTACCACTACTACTACAGCAGCAGCCTGAAGTGTCCATCTGACCTGTGCGAAGTCAGCAGCCAGCCTCATCTTGCCGCCCTCCCCCAGCGGTCGCAGCAGGCTGGCGTGGCGGATGAACAGCTCGATGGCTCTCTGAGCGATGGACTCGGTGCTCTCGTAGATGAAGTCCACACACTGGATGTGTCTGAAGTAGTCGCTCATCACTCTGGAGATGAAGCCCTGCAGCTCCTTCATGTAGAGGGAGCACGGGACGTCGGGCTTGTCGGGGCTGGACAGAGGACTGAGACGCACGCATTGACAGCGACATGATTATTATACTATAACACACTTATCATAACATGCTGCTGATTATTATGATCATCTCTGAGATGTTTCTACATCACAACTAATTTTAAGTAACTGGTCTGAACTGTAACTGAGTAGATCATGAGTGTTTTTCACACTAGAATATTGGTAGTTTTATCTAAGTTAAGGGAGTATGAAACCACCCTGAGTTCCAACCTCTCAGTAATTGAATTAAATAATTTCCCATACCTAGCGGGATCAATAAAGTATTTATATCAGTCAATCTCCTTTAGTTCCTTTGATATCACTCCCACATCGCAGGTCAGGTTACATTTTACAACACTTTAATTACCCTGAGAAGTCTTCCTGGTGTAGTGTGATGATGATGGCCTCGATGGAGTCGCTCACTGACTGTAGCAGAGGCTGCAGTGCACTGCTCATCAGGGCCTGAACCCCCTGAATTAAACAGACGGAAACACACAAAAGACAGTGAAGACACATGGAGAAGAAAACATCCACAAACACCACATCCCACTGTGCTCTACTACTTCTTCTTACCTATATCCATAGCAATGTGTGGACAAGTTGTATTAGCTAATGACTCTGAGTAAAGACTAGGCAGCAGGTTTCCACATGATACTAGTTAAGTCAACTAGTTTAGGTTTACAGTATATATATATATAGAATCATCATATCAGTCATCAAACAAACACACATAAACAGGTTTGAATGTAAATATACATCTGATCTGAGAAATGTGAGATCTCTAGGGTTTCCAGGAAAGTCTCCAGGAAATGAATGCAAGTCAATGAAATGTCCCCTGAAGTCATGAAAACACAGCTGTGTGTGTGTGTGTCTTCAAATAAATGTCTGAATCATATTTTTTGAACCTTGTGTCAGAGCTGTTGAAGAACTACTCGACCGTTTGTCTGAGTGTAAAACCATGTTTGTACAGTAACATTTCAGAGACTGAGATGATAAATTGACACTTCAATTTAAAAAAAGAGGCCTCGCACTCTTAATAAGAGGCTCTACTAGAACATATCCGACTGCAGGAAAGAGATGAGATGAATCTCAGTTCTGTGTAGCAGGTAAAAGACACTGTATCCACCAGCACAGGAAAGTGTGTTTTTTCTACTAACGCACACACATTCCAGAAGCTTTACTTGAATAAAAATGACAAAGAAAAGATGAATAAATCATCTCATTGTTTTAATACCTCCAGAGAGGAAGACAGAGCCTCTGTCGCAGCAGGTGGACAACTCCCCAAACCTGAAATAATCTGCAAACACAAAACACAGGAAGACAAAGGTTATAGCTGATCTAATTCATTAGTACACGTACACACAGACACACACACACACAATCGTATGGATGGAACGTTTTAGTAGTCACATCAGCCGTCTTTGTCTCTCCCTACCTCCAAACACCTTGGAATAAATTCTCATTCTGTTTACACTCAGTCAAATTTAAAGCCCTCAGATTAAATATTTAATGCAAGAGTGATTTGTTTTTTTATGCTTTCAATCAGTCAGGAAACACCATACATCTTTAATGTAGGAGACAGAGGGGAACACTGTCTCCTTTTGTCCTCCCTTTACTTTCCGTCGCTTCTTTTCACGTGTGTATTTTTGTGTCATGTGACATTATTATGCTATTAGCGAACGGTAATATTTGTATTACATAGATAGCTACATAGAGAGCTTCATTATCTATCAAAAACATTGAAAATGATGCAGCGTGAGGACTGACAGGAAGTAGGAAAAGACTTGCATATAAAGCTCTTCATGACCAGACTCCATCATATCTTAAAGAGCTCATAGTTCCTTATTATCCCAACAGATGACTGATTAAAAACTGCAGGTTTACTTGTGGTTCCTAGAGTCTCTAAGACCAGAATGGGAGGTAGAGTCTTCAGTTACCAGGATCCTCTCTAATGGAACCAGCTCCTAGTTTGGGTCCAGGAGACAGACACCCTACATTTAATGTTAGACTGAAAAATTTCCTCTGTGATAAAGTTTATAGTTAGTGATGGTTCAGGTGGATCCTGGACCTTCATTTAGTTAAACTGCTATAGGGTCAGGGTGCCTGGGAATTCCCATGATGCACTGCACCTCCTCTCTCTCTCTCACCGTCCATACCTTTATATCACAATACTGCATGTTATTAAGAGTCACCTGCTGTGTCTGCTGGAGGTTTCTTCCTGTTTAAAGGGAGTTTTTCGCCGTGGCAACTGTTGGGTTGTGTTCTATAATAACGCAAAATGCCTGGAGATGAATGTATTTTAAGATTAATGAACTGAAATGAATTGAAACAAGTGGGAAACAGTAAAAATGACAAGTCTCTTCTGCCACCTGTCTCAAGGTTCAAATGTGTCATAATCATGCAAATGTAATGTTGTTTTATTATAAACACATTTAATAAATGGAATTTCATACCAGGGCTTTCAAGACCGCGTAGAGGTAGAGTCAATAAAGTCGCCATGGAAACAAAATTCATTATTACACTGACTTTGAATCTGCTGCCATGGATGAGGAGCCACCAATAGGTGGTGCTATTGTTTATTTTTGTGTTGATTTTTTATGTTTGACAGTAGCTAACAGGGGAATGATTTAGGTTTAGTTTTGCTCTTTTTGCACCTGTGAGTATATGTGAAGGTCCATGACTCTGCACGGACGTCTACAGACACACACGTGTCGTGTCTGTGCTGACTCGTCCGTGCTCGGTTGAGTTTGTCATGACTTAATCTGCATCCTCCTGTCTGTGATGTTTTATGGAGAGAATCGGTCGTGAATATGAACAATCACCGACGAGTCTCAAAGGCATCGTCAGGCCGTTGTGGCATTGTGGTGGATGGATGTTAATGTTTTATCCCTGTGGCAGAGCTGCATGGTGGCACACGGTAATATTCCTGCATAGTTACAAATGCTCAATTTGCAGATTTATTATTATTATTTTTTTTTAAACAGACAAACAATTTTGTGTGTGTGTGTTTTTTCTTTCTTACCTTGGCGACAGCCTGCTGGAGACGGTACAGCGAGTTGACGACGGCCACGTTCCTCCTCTGACCCTCTGTTAGTGGACCGATCACCTGACTGGCATCACCCTGAGTACACAACTACACACAGGAAGGAAGAGGAAGGCATGACTGACTGACTGACATGCAGGGAGGAGGTTTACCATGTACAGAAGACGTGAGACATGAAATTGGAACAGCTGTGACCGTCCATCTACCTATTATCTATCCATCAATTATACTGAGGGTCACTGAGGGTTGGAGCTGCTCCCAGCTGACTGCGGGGGAGGATGGCGTTCACCTTAGACGGGTCATCGGTCTATCACAGGGCTGACACTTATAGACAGGCAGCCACACACACTCATATTAACACCTACGGGCACTTTGGATTCGTCATTAACCTGCATGTGTTTGGACTGTGGAGAAAACACGGAGTCTCCGCCGACCACGGCGCCACAATTATGTGAGTTGGTTTTAAACAAGTCCGAGCAGCGTGAAGACTTTGTCATGACGTTGTTGAGTTAATGAGCTGAATACAGAGCGGGGCAAACGGCTGTCCTCGCAGGTATTTTACGGTAACAGACGAGACCAAAACAGATGCTTTTCACGACGCTGTACACACCAGCTGCTCAGACTTGACGCAGAAGAGTTGGACCGTCTTGGCGGCGTTCTTGGCCACAGCCAGGGAGAGATCTGGGTCTACTGACGCCACGTTCAGCTCACTGCAAACAAGCAAACAAACAAAAAAAAAAAAGTCAATGAATACAGGAATGAGACAGAATTTACCTTTAAAATAATTTAAATATACACGCTAATCCATAGATTTTGTGTTTCTGTGTATGTTATGTATATCAATGAGGATTCATAACTACCAGACATGCGTCTATCAACAGGTTGAATGTTAAACATGTTGACATGATATTTTTGCTACTATCAAGGAGCCACATTGCCTGTACTGACCAGTGTTGTATAAAGTAACTGAAAGTCACACTAGAGTAGAAGTACAGATACTAAAGTAGTACAGATACGTGACCAAAAAAAGTCTCAGTGTATCTAATATTTACTGGTCTTAAGTATGACAAGTAATCTATAATTAAATGTACTTAATGAAAGTAGGGTTAAAATATAATGAAGTTTATCCAGCACTTTAAAACATGGAGCCTACAACCATCTTCATAGACAATGAATGAGTCTGAACTAAAGTACTGAAGTCGTTCTTTTTTCACAAAATTTCTGCTTAATATTGATTTTTTTAAAAGTTCCTCCATCCATCCACCCTTTAAGATGGAGCCTCCATCGACCCTCAAACGTGGTGTTGATGGTCTAAACAGTCACAGGTCGACTTAGTGAACCAGATTGCTGGAAAAAACACCACATTTACTTTACTCTGATTTTTATAACGACAGTGAACATTGAAAATGTATCAGAGAAAGTGTCATTAAGTTAGAAAATGTTGTGAAGTAAAAGTAAAAGTTGACATCAAGTAAAGTACGGAACAAAACATACTGAAATTCAGTATTGAAGTATTACTTTGTTGCTTTACGACACTGGTACCGTAGCGTACTATAAGTACCTGCTGATGGTCTTGATGATGCTGTCCAGTTCATCACTGGACGGAGGGTTGCGGCCGCCCATAGGGAACACCAGGTTGATGGGATCGAACAGACGCGAGAGAGACTTCGAGAGGTAGGCTGCTTCATACGGCTGCAGAGAGTCCTTCAGGGCTTTCTCTGGGCTGAACACGACACATGTACGAGAAACCAGTCAGTAACAATGTAAATAAGACTTAACCTCTCGGTGTTTCTATCAGTGTGACAAAACCAGAGACTTGCACCACCTTTCAGATCCACCTGAGGTCTGATGTGTGCGACCTCTTTACTGCCTCAAATCATACGTAACAACACAGATCATAACTTTAAATGGGCTGAAATTATATTTATTAATGGAGGTGCAGAAGTGTGTGTGTGTGGGTGTTATTCATTCATGGTTATTTCACTGTGGGTTTCACTGTGATAAGAAAACGTAACAGATGTACAGTATTTCTGTGGTCAGGTGGTTTTTTCCCTCCAGCTGGTTGACTGACAGGTGTGTGACAGGAACACCCTGTTTATCTTTAATATTGTATTGTTTGTGTGTGTGTGTGTGTGTGTGTGTGTGTGTGTTCAGAACTATTTTTACACTGTTCTCTTGTTCTCTTGTAGTTTACAGTCACTCCAGCTAAAGAGTAAAAAGACATCGATTCCATTTGTTCTTTCCTGAAACCAGTTCCGACACGTAAACCTCGCGGAGCATCTGTTGTACGGTCACGTACGTGTAGTTCTATGACAACACGGTGTTTTTTTTTGTTTTCGTTTTTGTTTTCTACGTCGCTTTCAGAAGACGCAGAGAGTGGAGACGTTCAAGCACCAACTACAGTTCTAATGACTGTGACACAGAAACAGGACTTAATGCAGACTGATCCATTTACTAAAACTGAACTCTTTGGCTGCACATATGACACATCTTCATATCTCTGTCTCTGTCTTAACAACCACCACTATGGATTTCTTCGTCCCATCATTTTGATTGTAGTCTCATCAGTCCACAGAACTGTGTTCCAGACGTGTTCGACCTGTTTCTCTTTGTGTGTGTTTGTGTTCTTTCTGTTTTCAAACTTTACCAGCTCTTCGAAACTCGTCATAAAAGATAAATTGGACTTTCTTCTCCACTCAGATGTGATTTTCGGTGCGTCCACAAAGCCGACTATACGTTCGCCTGCTTTTTAAGAGTGTTTCCAACTGCTGATGTTGTTGATTCAGCTGTCTTGTTTGTTTTCTGGCAGTTTTTTTGTTCTTGAGGCCAGTTATTATCTCAGTCACCTCCAATTTTCCACCTCATTCAAATCTGAGATGACGTGACATGAACAAACACTGAAACAACAAACTGACAAACTAGAAAAAACTGAGAGAAATAAGAACATGATTCTCCCCCTCCTGTTTCCTTAAGGTCTGATTTCATAAACCAAAGTCGGTTTCTTTCTGATCGGCAGTAAAAACTCACCGACCCTCGGGTGCGATGATCACACATCGTCATGTGACTGCGTTGTCTCACCTGTAGTCCTGTTTGCCGTGCGTGAACAGGTCCTGGTCCGTCTCCGCGGCCGTGATGTCCAAAGACGCGTCCAACCCCGCGCTGCTGGTCAGCGCCCCCTGCAGGCTGGCGCTGTACTGCTGCAGGCGGCGCCACAGCTCGTTGTACAGTCGCAGCAGTTTAGGATACTCTCCTTCGAACGCCTGCTTCAGGAAGGACGAGGCTGAAGGGAGCGGGGGGAAAAAAAAAAAAAAAACAAAAAGATCAGATATTTCAAAGCTGGAGTGATTTTATGCTTCAGCACCACTGACACCTGCAGCTGGAGGCAAAGTTTTATTTTCAGATGCCTCGTTCACAACAGAATTATTTCAAATTAAATCACAAAGGTTCACTTTGTACTCAAAAAGGAACCAATTAGATAAATGTCCTGGTGTCCTCACAAAACACACTTTTCATAATCCATTAGCCACAAACACATATTTGACACCAAATTGGATTTGAATATTCCATTGCATTGTGGGAAATGTAGGAGCTGGGTTTTGACAAGGTGAAGAATACATGCAATAAAAAATATGATATCTTTGGTTCGGTTACATGAATGGATTCCATTTTTTTTTTTTTTTTTTTTTTTTTTAGACTCTCCACAAACCGTATGTTTTTAATGTCAAATCACACACTGGTGTATCTATGTGGGACTACTTTCAGCAGTGGATTGATATATATTCGATGCTCTCGTGAGTTTACTTCAAGTCAAAATAAACTCCAGTGTGTGTCCATGATAATGAAGGAACGTGGATTATTGGTGGAGCTCTATCGGCTCGATACTGGTCAGAGGGAAACATTTCTTGCCGATTCGGCTGCACGTGTGAGAAACACACGATGTCATCGGCCTCATCAGTGAATCATTGTGACATTGATGAAGGAGTGAGGATAAGAAAAGAGAAAGTAAAGACAATCAGGTTTATGCGTCTTGCTCACACACAATAGGTGTGTGTGTGTGTGTGTGTGTGAGTGTGAAGATGGACCTTATTGTTGACTTAATGAACAGTAAGTCTTTCTTACCACTGAAAACACCATCTACAACTGCTATTTAGTTTGTTTTTTTCTACCTTTCAGACGCCCTGATCAGACATAGAGTACATCACGGATGATTAAGGTGAAACAACAATCAGAACTGAATTGTTCGACTCCTGAAAGGCACTTAGCTCCACAACTATCACCTTCTCTCATTGATGCCCGTGTGTCAGAATCATCTGTTCCCACGTCGGACTTTAAAAGATGCTGAACTCCACGGGCGCATTTTAGAGCACGAACGCGCTCATTTTGAGTAAAGGTGGTAAAAATCACTAATGTGTTTCAGAAATACTTGGCACGGTTATTAAATTAGAGAGAAGTGTTGCGCCAATCCCTCCGAGGCAGCAGAAGAGCCAGCGAGCTAAGTTTAGCTCCAACGCGGGCCGAGTTCATATTCTCACTTCTAGAGGAGGAAGATTCAGAAACCCTCTCCAATTTCTAAATGTGGACTTTTCAACTGTGAATTCATGCTGATAGCAGAAAGAGTCGGTGGTTAAATTTACACTACGCGCCACTTGTGACAGCAGAAATATCAGGGAATGGCAGCAGTTGTTCCAATAAAGAAAAAAAAAAAAAAAAAACTGAAAGGCTTTTAATGTGAAATATCTGCAGGACGTGTGGAGCTGATTACCAGCAGCTTGATATTAATCAAAGAAATAAAGGGAGTTAGCCTGAGTCTACTAAGCCTAAATCTACTTATGCTCGTCTTAAAGCTCGTTAAAAATTATGAATGAAAGTCAATGGAGAAATAAAATTAATTTTCTGGTCCCGTTTGAAATGTGTCATGGTTTTCACGTATGATGTTTGTGAATCTTAAAGATAATGTTTGACATGGAGAGAGGACTGTTTTGCGACGGGAAGCAAACGTTACTTTAGGTTTTGTGCGAGAGAAAACGCTCGTCTCGCTAAATTTACGTCACCGTCAAACCCTGACGGTTAACGTTAGTTTAACAGCTAGCTACGCTAACCTAGGAAAATATCTGACCTGGTGAGTTTTACCACCTACTTTTGTTCTCTCTTCAGGCAGGAAGAGAGGGGGAAAGAAATTCAGTGAAAAGTTTGCAACATGACGTCGCCTATTTGGTGTATTTTTTTTTTTTTTTCGATCTAAGGTCAACAGGAAGGGACGTGACTTAGGCGCCCTGTAGTAAGTTCCAACAATTCCAAGTGAGAGCTGCTACAGTTTCTTCAATGTGTTTTTAGCGGCCATGAAAACAGGACCAACAGACTGTTGTTTGTTTGTGGAGGAGGAAAGACACGTGACTGCGTGTGCTCAAGGATGATGTGGTAACACGGATCAAATGTGGATTAAATAGGAAAATAAAGAAATAAAAATCAGCTTTTATAAATGTGTCATGAAGGCAGAAATGTCCGTAAGTGTGTCCGAAAAGTGACCGTTTCAAGACATTACTTGATTTTGAAGTCAGCTTCATCGGTGCGTGTTGACGCAGGTGCGAGCTGCGGTTGGACCCAAACCGCGTTGTAACACCGTCTCGATGTGAAGCTGCTGGCATTAACGATGGGCTGTTTATTACTCGCAGCTCCATTGATTTCCTGCTGTTAACTCAGCTCTTGTTACAGCCCGATGATTACAGCTCACTAAATGAAGCCTCCCATTAGTTGTGAGTGAGTGAGTGAGTGTGTGTTGCTGCTGCTGCTGCATCGACTGCGCGTCAGAAACAAACCTTGAAGATTCAGGTGCTTTTTTCAGCAATTAACCTTTGCTTTTGAATTAACAGCTCTGATCTTTAAAAGTTCGGGGATCCCGACGGGAAAGAAAAAGAAGCGAACTTACCTTCAGTCGCTCTGTGAAACTCTTCACTCAGTGTGTTGGTGACGTCAGTCCAGAATGTGTAGAGAATATCAGGCTGACCATCCTGTCATCAGGAGACAGAGACATTCGTTATAGCAGGTGATGACAAACACCTCCTCACTCGTAAGTTGTTCTGATGATGCAACTGTGATTTAAACTTTCACTTTTCTTCTACTTTTTCACTTTTCAACCTTTTGTAAATGTAATAAAATGATTCTTTTTGTACCCGGAGAGCCGCCCTCCCTCTTACAAATTCTACATTTAGATCAGGGACTCATTTGAGGCTTCAGATTCTTTTAAGACTTGAATCTGATCTCAGAATGTGAACGTACGGCGGTGACATGAACAAGGAAACTGACTAGACACTATCTGACACTATAAACGGCTTGTTTTGTACTAATTCCAAATATGTAACACAGGTCAATAAACACTGCGTTGTCAGTGCAGATCTCCCATCATGCACCTCCTGTGTGAACGCTGGACAGAGCAGCCTCAAAGCCTGTGAGAAGCTTCTTCTGTTGTGTAACTTTGTAGCAGAATGAAGAGACCAGTGCAAAGTGTCAGGCTGACGCGCCCACACACACACACACACACACACAGCCCTGCTTTAATTATTTAATGGGACTGGACGTGTGTGTGTCTGTGTATTGTCCTCTGATCCTCCATTAGAGAAGCTTTCTGCTGCTGCTGCTGCTGCTGCTGCTGCTGCTGCTGCCTGACTCTGTATCACTCTTCATCTTCTGTGTCTTCACTTCCACCTCTGGGCCAAGAGCATGGGAGTAAAAAATACACGGAACATTTTTTTTTTTCCTTCTTTTTTTTCCCCCTATATTTCTATACTTTTTTTTTTTTAATGAATTGAAATAAACAAATAACCAATAAAAAAATAATAATAATAATAATAAAGATGCATGCATTAAATTAAAAAATTTAAAAATAAATAAATATACAGAATTCTCAGTTTGCTATGGGGGAAGACAACTGTCCTACACAGAGCCCAGACCTCGACATAATCCAGCACCTCTGGGTTAAAATAAGAATCTGGACCTCACTGATTCTTTAGAGGAAGTGAACAAATCCCTGCCGACGTGTTTCTACGTCCATGTTCTTTAGAGTAGCCAGATAGTGTAGCATTAGAAAGAAAAAAAAACAACAAAAAAAAAGGTGCTGTTTTTGTGCCAGTGTGAGTAGAAAATATTACAGTAAGAATATAAATACTGAATATGACTGTGGCCGAGGTGTCAGAGTGGGTCATCCGCTAGTCGATGATAGTCAATGATATTGACGAGTGAATGAATATGAATGGACGAACGGCAAAAACTGTGATAAACCCAAATGTGTGGGAAGAGAGCTTAGAGCACATCCATGAATAAAATTCTACACAGGTCACACTATTCCAAGACAAAACTGCTTAAGATATTTCCAGAAGTATCGCCTCTTTGTGAGAAATGTGAATCCACGGAGGCCACGCTGTCACACTATGACCCAGACTACAACAGTACTGGTGCCACATATTCCATTTCTTTTCCGTGATCTTTGAGATTCAGAACCTGATCCTATTTTAGTAATTCCAGGGATATCTGATGGGCTTATGGATCTTAATGAAGCGCAACAACGTCTTCTATCATATGGTGTCATAACGGTCAAAAAGCTTATTCTACTTTTTTTGGAAAAAGAAAGACGTGCCCTCCTTCAAACGTTGGCTGACAGTCCTGACAGACACTCTCCATTTGGAGAGAATTAGATTTATCTCAAAAGTCAAGCTTAGGGACTTTGAGAGAATCTGGCAACCCTTGGTCTCATATCTTGAAAGAGAAACCAATTAAGAAAATGACTGTAGAAATGCACTCCTTGGCTGGGGGGGACACATGGCTATTGGGCTCTGTGGGGTTGAGGGAAGGTCAGTTTGTACTGTGTCTTATGTATATTGTGCCTTTTCTTGTGTTTGTTTGTCTGTTTGTGTCTTTGATTTTGTGCTTTGTGTTGATGTTTGTGATCATTTGTGACCTTTTTTTTTTTTAAAAAAAAAACATGTATGTACGCACACACACGTGTGTGTGTATATTCATATAGCTTTATTCTATATTTATTTTATATTTTTATGTTGGTGTTGGGTACTTAGGGTGTTTTTACTTCTTGTTCTTCTGTTTTGTGTGTCTTTAAGTTTTAACAGTGCTGTGATGGAGCTTCAATTTCCCTGAGGGAACCTCCCAAAGGGATCAATAAAGTTGTCTGTCTGTCTATCTATCTATTTATGTGCCTTGTTGATTGAAGTGTTTCACAATAATCATTTGAAAACAGAAAAGCGCTCTAGAAGTGGAGTCCATTTACTTTTCAGAATTTCTACAAATGATGGGCCTCGATCTGAACGAGCCTTTAGACTTTAGAGTCTGAACGAATCAGAGTTACTTCAGATCATCAACTGAAAATCTGACAGGAGACCAGAGGCAGCAGGAAGTGGAGCGATACAACCTTATTTCTTGGTGTGTGTGAACAGCCCGGCAGCAGCACAGGAGATGTTTGTCCTGCTGAGAGTTTAATGAGAGGAGTTATGACTCCATCTTGTGAGGGAATCACACCAGCTACGCTGATGTTCCGGCCCATGAGTATTTCACACAGCTGTAATACCGTCCACACACCCTCATAAACACCTGCTGCAGTAGGTGTCTCCAGGACCACATTTCATCATGATCACACTCACTCACTCACATATCATCCGTACTTCCTGTGAAAATGGCTTGTTTAATCATCATCATCATCATCATCAGCAGCAGCAGCAGCAGCAGTCATATAGAGGAAACACTGATATGTGATTAAATAAATAAATAAATAAATAAAAAATAACAGCATCACTTCCAGTTTGGGTCAAGTCCAGTATGCGTCTCACTGTGGTTTGAACAATCTTCTGCTTTCACTCTCGTTAGAGTGTGTTTTTATCACAGAGTGAGTGGGTGGTGGGAGATAATTGCTATTACTTGAAGGAACCATGATTAGAAGGAGAAAACAAGTGATCACTGGGAAAAAAAAACTGTGCGAGCGAGAGCGAGAGACAGAGACAGAGACAGAGAGAGAGAGAGAGAGAGAGAAGTAACCTTTGTAACTGTGCATAAAACAGGCTCAGAGTTGGGTGTGACAGCTACTGGGGGTTTACGCTCCAACACACATCGAATTACATTAGACAAAATATTATCTTCACCATAACGAATTACAGCTGCTTTATCTTAATCCACAGCTCAGGTGTGTGAATGCCCCTGCTCCATCATTTACACACACACACACACACACACACACAAAACACAGTAGTGCGTGTGTGTGTGATGCTGTGATGTAACAGCGGGAGAACGCGTCCGTCATTTCTCCGTGGACGCGCTCGTCAATGACAGTGCAGCTGCAGCGCTGAGGAGCCTTGCATTTAGACATGTCATTAGGTCCCCGACTCACACCTCCATCTCTGGGTAATTGGTGAGAGCTTTGTTTCCATAGAAACAGTCTCCTGCTCTGATTTGTACAACCAGGATCGTGTGGAGGTAAAGAGAGCGAGCGGCTGATGATGGCCATGCTGATGTGTTAATGGCTGCAAATGTTACTACTGATGCTACTACTTCAGACGCCCAAGAGGCCATTTTTGTGTCTTTCTTTGTTAATTCATTTTATAACTTGTATTTTTGTTTTCTTCTAAAGATTTGTTTAATCCATCATGATGTAATATTGACATATGTGTCTTATTTTGCCAAACTTTCTTTCAGTGTTAAAGACAAAATATTTAAGTTATATCATATTATCTTTTTTAAGCATATAAAAGCATCATCTGCATCATTTGCCCGTTATGTCATCTTGAATATGATTTTGTGTTCTGTAAATTGCTATAATTATATTTATGTAATTATATTATATATATAATATAATAAAACTTGAATGAATTCATCAAAAATGTTGCTTTTCAATTCTTCCTGGTCAAACCTGGCACTTGCATTACCCATAATGCAACACAAGCGCAGCCAAACCATTTTAGAGGTGTGTGTGTTTTTTCAGTTTTTTTCGCATGTGCAGTTTTTCTCATCAACACCTGGAATCACACTCTGATGTGTCAAACTAACACAGACCGACAACGAAAAAATAAAAGAACGTTTTTATCGAAACGACGTTTCCTGAAGGGTGAAGTTCCTCGACTACGTCTTCAAATGTGAAAATTCTACGACCCGGTGACACCGAGAAGCTGCAAAACCAAAACTTAGCTTAATTTATCCTGCTACTGGCACAGTAATAATACTGTAAAATACATGAATAATTCAGTCATGTATTATTGGTGTCGGCCTGACTGTGTGTGTTGCAGTGTTGACGAACCTTGCTGATCTCATCGATGAAACACACGTGAGTGACCGGATCTCTCTTCTTCATCAGGACCTTCTGCAGATGCTGCACCTGTGAACGGACAGAGAACGGGATAACATTATAGCATGATAATACAATATTAATATACAATTCATACAGTGACACAGCGAGTCAGTCAGTCAGCCGTGCACCTGTCGACACGCAGCGCATATCTGGTCCATCAGTTTCTCCAGGTTGGTCCACAGAGCGGCTCGGAAAGCTGCGGTGTTCCCCGGTGTCGGCAGCACCGCTCGGCCCGGAGCACCTTAATACAAATAAAGACAATCACACATTTATTCTATTTAAAATTCACTTCACGTTAGAGTGAGGCAATAGCCCATTAACTAGTAATTAGATATTCATCTAACTGCCATCAAATCCAATGCGTCAGTATGTTTCTCAATACTTTAACTTCCCCAGGATTCCTAAGAATTAAAACTAAAAAAAAATCTGTGCAGCAAGATGATTAGTGAAGACACATTCATCAATGGTTTGCGTGTTATAAATGTCTAAATGAAGACTGACTAGAGCTGCAATGACTAGTCATCGTCATCGACAATGTCACTGTGTGTATCCCAAGACATGCTAAACAACGTTTCACTGTTGCCAACTTAGCTCAGTGACTCCGCCTTCACATTTCTGGACTTGTGGTGTTTTGGTTCCAATACTAGTGTAACTAAGTGATTCATTTTCTGTGGGAGAATTTGAACAAGTGCAGGAAAAAAAAAAAAAAAAAAAAAAAAATTTTCCGTGGACGTTCAACAAATTTGTCCGTCAGATTCCAATCCAGCAGTAAGACTGAACGATAGCGTTGCTACGGTGATGGTAAACAATCGGACTCAACCGCTCCAGTTTCCTGCAGTCTCTTTAAGCTCTGAATCAATGATATAATGACCTGAATTAATATTTAGTCACTTGAATAACGTCCTTTTAAACTGAAAGGAGAAGCCAGCGATATTGAGTATATATGATCCATAGTTAGAGACGTTACAAAAATGTTACCAATAGGATGAACAGCTAAAAAACATATATAAAAAAAATATACAAAATATACAAAGCCATTGTTTTTTTGTGCAGTTCATGTTGACTAGTTGATAGAGTAGTCGATGACTAGTCGACAGTTGAAAAAATAGTCATTAGTCGCAGCCCTGATATGGACAAAACATTAATTTCTCAATTTTCGAAATGAATAGCGTGACAGGATAAAAAGCTATCGAAAAACAAATACCAGATAAGTAATCACAAGTAAGAAAAATCTTAATCTTAACTTGGGTTGTTATGTGGTTACATGAAAACACGGCGCACAGCATTAATTAGAACAATGAGGGGGCTGTTGAAAATAACACACACCCTCCAGACACAGTTGACTATTCTCTGTGGCCATGGTTTAATTATCTATTTTAGATCAAGCCCACTGATGAAGTGGGTCAAATCATAAGACGCCTTCGTTTTTTTTTTTTTTCCCTCATTTTTCAGAAACGAGGACGTCGTATCCGTCGTGTGTCCGTGTTTAAATATCCGGTCGCCGTGCGCCGCCGCCCTCACCTCTGGGATTGGTCGGCTGCGTCAGGCCCTTGATGTCCAACGCGCTGGTGACGTTGTCCTGTATCGTCGTGCGGTAACCTCCCACCACGCCTCCGATCGTCTCCCTCAAGCTGCCCAGGTTGTAGAAGACCTGCAGGGCCGTGCCCACCTGGGTGGGGTTCTGACCGACGAGGGAGGTAGGAGAGAAAGAGGAAGACAGAAAGAGTTGTAGTTAGTAGTCACCTCCGGTGTTATTTTTCTTTCATTTTTTCATTTTTCTTTTTTTTTTTTTTTTTAAACCACAGAATGAAATCAAATTATTGCGTACGAACACTGAGGTGTCAGCGGCAGCTAAAAATACATTGATTTAATGAGAGAGAGAGCTGTGAATATGTAGCGGGGCAAAGTCAAGATGAGAAAAACAAAGGAGACGAAAGATGAAGGAGGAGGAAGAGGAGAGGTGAAGTGTATTAATAGCGGAGCTGATCTTTGCGCTGACTGACTCTGGTTATTTTTGTCTACGCCGCACACTTCTCTTTGAGTCGAATTATTTTCTTAATGAGGAAAACTACAAGGTTTCACAAACACTGTAGCACGAAGTTGCTTTTGTTTTTTTTTTTTTTTTTAAATTTATTTTTATCCGTTCCCGTCAGCGTGTATCATTATCATCGGAGTCGTTTTTCGAAGCAAATCGGTAAAACATTGACTGGTTTGTTTATAAAGTTTGACAACCTGCAGATTTTCTCTTTGATTTGGGGATTTGGGGCGAAGCCCATCTTATGATGCAGTGATTTCACAACTCAGTGATTGATGATTGATTGACGCGTGTTGCTGCTGCGTTCTATGACTATAAATCATACTAATAATACGAGCTACGTCATTACACAGGTTCAGTCCTCCCTTCACTCATGTGAATCTCCGGCAGATTGGTCCAGAACACAGAAGCTTTCTGGTCTTTGATCAGTCTAAAAGGTCACATGTCACTCTGCTGCTCATTGATCTCCACCGGCTACACAGTCGAATTTAAGAACTCGTCTGTACAGGAGCTCGTGCTCCTGGTTTCACCATCCCTGCACGCAAGACAACCTCAGTCCAACTGTTTTCATCTGTGGTTCCCTGATGGTGGAACGAGCTCGCAGCTGCTCTCAGATCAGAGAGTCCCTGTGTATGTTTGTGAATCTGAAAGACTCATCTCTTCTGAGAACATCTGTTCTCCTCTAACATTCTAAAATCCCTAACTAGCACTTAGTCTGCTACACTTAAATCATCTCCTTGCACTGACAACTCAAAACGCTTTACACCACAGCCATTCACTCAGCACGCCTAACTATTGGACACGCTTTTTTGGTGCTCATTCACAACCATTCACATGCATTCATACACCAATATATGGTTCAGTATCTTGCCCAAACACACTTCCGATTAGTAGAAGATCTGCTCTACCTCTTTATAAAATGTAACGTCTGTGGAGATTCTCATTAATACAGGTCATCGTATCCAATATAGTTGAATCTAAGACGACTAAACTGTTGTAACTTCTTGACAGTTTCACCTTAATCCAAGAGTCTTCTTCAGCTCCGATGGAGGGTGGTGTGTTCCAGAATGAATCCTCTGTGAGTGGACACCAGAGAGAGTTCTTCAAACCCAGTAACACACTAAGACGGGGACGGGTTCATCCCAAGATCCGTTCCTAGGTGACTTTCGGATGACCCTGTCTCTGTCTGAGTGTGTTACTAGGTTTGAAGAACTCTCTCTGGTGTCCATCCACAGAGGATAAATTCTGGGTCTCCACCACTCGCTGAAGGAGCCTCTTGGATGAAAGTGAAATGTCTTCAAGAAATTACAACAGTCCAGTTGCCTTGAATTCAACTACAATGAAATAATATCACACTTTTGATTCTCTACAGCCTTGCAACTCCATTCACTGAAATCTTCAATGATAAATGTTCTTCTATGGCCTTGTTATTAGTTATTATTACATTTACTATTATTGTACGGGAAGTTTTAGAGGTGACAGGTCACATCTTTATCTGAACTCATGCAGATTTCAGCCGCTGGGATCAATTGATTGTTTATTTCTGAAAGAAAAAAAAAAAAAAAAAAACGTTTGGAGGAGTTTTTTTTCCTCGTGGGTCAGTTGAGCTCCTACTCAACAGATGGGCTACAGGGTGTCTGTTGGCACAGTCAGAGCTCTGAGGTGAAACCGGCTCCCACACAGCCCAGGCAGCACGACCGAGCACTTACATAATATTCACAATAAACAACTCCCAGGGCTGATATGAGGCTGTCGCTGTGTGTGTCCATATACACACACAAAACGCAGTGGCAGAAGTTGTTGGCCGGGGCTAATCTAACAGTAGGCATGATGAAGTTCTTTCTGCTGAGGGTGGAATTCACAGCGGAATCAGTGTGTCAGCGGCTTCTCACACACACACACACACACACACACACACACACACACACACACACACACACACACATACACAGCCTTCAAACTTACATGGACAAAGACTAAACCCACCAACTTATACGCAACAGAACTCATTTCACAACAGGTCAATCAGACTTATGTTGGACAGAGGTTGTTCCAAACTAAAGACGCTGGGGTTGACGCTGTTGAAAAGCATTGTGGGATATGTGCTTCTACTTCTGAGTCTGGGCTAAAAGTCAGGATATCTCTACCTCTGATGTCCCATGAGAATCATTGGTGTTAATGCAAACTCAGCACTTCCTCCTTCTTCCTGTTTACCTGTTGTTTCATTAAATCCCGTACAATGTACCATCTATCAATAAAACAATAGAGTTATTACAGGGTGTGGCAGAAAAACCTGCCATATTTTACACGGTCACCGGCCTGGCTCTAGTGAAGGTAACGGTGAATCTGTGAGAACTTCACTTCGCTTCAGGTTACGTCAAAATGATGCCGTTCCAGAGTGAAAATCCATACTGCCACCGCTATAGGTTGATAATTTCAGGGCCACATGTTCAACACTAAAAACCGAAACCACCTGGAAGAACTCAGAGCATTCAAACAGATGGAAGACGCAGTTTGACCAATCAACAGTCTGAAGACTGAGATCAGTTAATTAAATGAGTCAAGTCTGGTGTGTTGCTGCTGCTTGGTTGAAACAAAAACCTGCAGCCACACGACCCTTTGTGGAATAGTTCGGGGACCCCTGGTTTAGAGGATGTCATTTTCAAAACAAACTGTGTCCCTTCATTTTAATGATAACTGAGAACATTTTAAATCGCAGTTATCTAGGTGTTTTGATCAACCTTTAAAATGTGGGAGGTATTTTTGCCGCAACCTGTATTATGCTCATCACGCTGATGTTGCTATTCTTTTATTCGTTTGAAGAACTGTCACTGAAACTAAAAATCATACGGCAACAATCACACCCTTCGCCTGTGGCCTTTTATATAAATATGAAACGCACTAGTTTGGATTGTGTGGGCTCTGAGGAAGGTCATGCTTTCAGAGTGTAAGAATAAATATTAAGGGAAATATGATTCCACAGTGCGAGTAGTTCACTCACAACTGGAGCACTCTGCTAGACAGGGCAACATGTCGTCATGGACACTGAACACACGCAGTCACACACTTGCGTGCGGCAACACGGCTTCTTTAATGGAGCGCGGTTCCCCCCTGAGAACCGGGCTTTCTGGGGCAGATGGAGGTTAGCAGAGCTCGCACGTGGCTCATCTCTCACATGCATTTTACACAGAGAAACATATATGAAGCTTTGTCCTACTTTAAAATATATATATATATATATACATGTGAAACAACACTCTAAATCCAGGACAAAAATCACTACAGCAACGATTCAACTAAACTCTAGAATTCCTCCTACTCACTATCCCACGAGTGTAAATGCACCAAAGCCGTGGGGGGTGCTTTAATTTCTGTGACCCATTTATTCTCTATAAGGAGTCAATTTGCCACGTTAACACACAGGAAGCAGAAATAGCAGCAGGTGGAATGACGGAGCTGCCTGTGGGACTATCGCTTGGCTCGTGCATTTATATGAAGCCGTTCTTTCTCATTAATAATCAGGTGTCTTCGAATTAAGCCAGAAAGTGTTGAACAGGGGTTTTGTCCACATGTGTGTTTTAATTACTTCTTTCTTGTTTTTTTTTTGTTGCCCGATACGGTAACACAGAAATGCGTCTGAACAGAAAACAACCAAACAAACTAGAAGATAGAAACTATGTCAGTTTGTAATAAAAAATGATGTCATGTTATAGAAACTGCCATAAATCTTGAATAAAATCCTAAATTGTTCTCTGTGGGAGCTGTCAGCAGCTTTTAAGCAACAACTACAATACGTGAGGAAACCCCAACAAGAAGAAATGAGCCTTGTTGTAAGAATCAAAGAGGACTAAGGGGAGAGTGACAGAAACGGATGTAAAATAAGAATGAACCTCTGACAGACAGTCACCGGCTGGAGGAGAGACACACCGCTGATGTCTCATGGTTCTGACATGGTTCAGCAGCTCACCATCAAATTTATCACAGCTGTCTTGGGACGAAATTCTACCAAAATCAGTAACTAACATAACATCACACGAGTCTGTCATTATCACAACACTAAGATCAGGATCCGCAGTTCAGATTGGGATTCTTACAGTTGTTTCCTGCTATAGACAGTAGCCATGCTGCTAATGCTACCGCTAGCAGCAACAGATTATTTGATATTATTTGTTTCATAATCTGAGCAAACAACATATTCTAAAATGAGCACACAGTTGAAATAAATAAAGGTTCTGGTTACTGTTTGAGAGATTATTTGACTTCAGTGAGACCAATGAAATCAATCCAGTCAGCACACACCTGTGCTAGTGTTTTATCTATGTGTGTGTGTGTGTGTGTGTGTATTTACCTGGATCTCCATGCCCTGCTCCAGCAGCCTCTTGGCCTGGTTCTCCACCTCCAGTCTGGCTCTACTGATCAGCAGCAAGTCGTTCTCAATCACCTCGATGCCGCTCAGATCCACTCCTTGTGACAGATAATCTGCAGAGAGCAAGCAAACACAAACACGAGTCTTAAAGTGACGTCTGAGGTGATAGTTGTACGTAGAGATCGAGAAATTCAGGACTGATATTGATTTTTAAAATAACAGTGAAGCCGATAACCAATATGTTGATACTGATATATGGATAATACAGTATATTGAACAAACTTTTAAACTGAATTATTTCAAAGTAGTTGAGCCCACCATTACACTCTTAGAACGAGCATTGATTCTATTAGAGTAATAAAAGTAATAACCAGGACAAAGTTGATGCCATTTACCAAATAGTCAACAAGGAGGATACTGGATGATATTTGATACCAATATCTGACCGGTGTAATGGTGCATCAGTGCATTAAAGGAACACAAATTTCTCCAGTGTCAGATCAGTATCAGGGAGAAACAGAGTAAGTGTCTAAGTCAGGCTCATCACAACACAACAGTACATAAATGAGAGAAAATCACAGGCAGTCATAGAGTTGAGCTCGTTTATACTGTGATGTAGAGTTTATTGTTTCGTTCAGAAATGAGCTATCTGACATGTAGAGGTAAATGAGCAGCTGATGACGAGAAGAGCGGCGTAGAGGTGCGGGCGTGGGGTCTGATATCAAACCATTTTAGATGTGCTGTTTGTCTGGAGCTGCACATTGTTTGCTCTTCTTCTCCGAGGGAGAGATGGAGAGTATTATCAGACAGGTGGCGGGCTGAGGCACAGAGGACGGGAAGATTGGACAGGAGCCACGTTCAATTGAAAAGCAATCCGCTCGAAGCCTCGGCCCGAGTACAAAGGCTGCCAGAGAGCGCGATTGAACAGCTGAGCCCGCCACCACTTTGCTTGTTTAGATATGTGTGTTTGGAACAGAGAGAGAGACAGAGAGAGAGAGGCCGGCCTTTTCTGACTTGTGTCATAATATGCTCAGAGGGCTGTAGCTATACGCACCCAAACCACACACACACACACAGTCTGGTTTCCATGACCTCAGGGGACATTTCATTGACTTCATTCATTTGCTGGAAATTTTCCTGGTAACCCTAGAGATCTCAATTGTTGGTACCACTTGTCCAACCTTTATCTAAACCCGATCCTAACCTTAACCAAACCTTAACTCATGTCTTCACCTTCAATTTTTGTTTTTTACATTACGGAGACCTGCTTTTTGTCCCTATAAGGGAGAGGAGACAGCTCCCCATAATGTGAGCGTGTAAACAGGTTTAAGTCCCCACAATGTAGGAAAAAACATGCACACACACAAAGACAGAGAGAGAACACAAGCAACCAGATATTACACGCTGATTCCCAGAGGAGAAGTGATGCTCTGGCACAGATGTGCTCTGTTGTCTTTGCTGAAGAAACTCATTCAGATCAATTTTCACTGAACTAAGAGACAGATTTTACAGAAAATCAATGTTACATATCCGTAAACATGAGCTTGACGACACTAAAACTGTGGCAGGGGTGGAGAGTAAAGCCGCTTTACTTATTAGCAGGTTACAGATAGAAACAGGCGGCAGGGAGGGATCTGCTTCCACACGAATCTATCACGTAGCAGATTTAACAGGAAATAATTATCACTGAGCGCAATTTAAGAAGGATGAAAGGAGTTAGATGAAGGAAGAGTGACTGTAGCTAATCAGTCTAAGTCTCTTCATTAAGCTTCTTACTTTCGGTTAACTCATCTGTGACTTCAGTTACAGAACAATTAATGAGTCGACACCAAGTCAGAAAGAAGACCAAGGTACAATTTAAATAGCCATAGTTTAGTCTTAAGCCGGATTTATCATTTATTCCTCAATGACTCATTTTTACTCAAATGTGCAAAACTATTTGAGCGTGAAATTTCATTCACAAAAACGTCAAGTTTGACCCCAAAAGAAAAAAAAAAAAAAAACTCTTTGCTCCGTTTTCCTCAAAAACCTAATTTGTTAATAATTGACGTTATTTTCTTCTTCGTTTCAAATCAAAAAAAAAAAAATCAAAGGCCCAAAAGGAAAAGGAACTGAGTAACAACACAAAATAGACTCTGCTCTGCCAGAACAAGATATTTTTTGCAGGAAAAGATGTGTGTGTGTGTGTGTTTTTTCTTGTTAGCTATCAAAAAGAAGGATGTCTGAAACAGCTGCTTAAACATAGCGTGCATAAAAGAAGCAGAGGGGCTGTCAGGCTGCAGTGTGTCACCGCTAGTGTAAACCATGATATGACAACTCGTGCACGTTTTGCTGAAAGGCCCATTGAAATGTAATGTTACAGTCTGACATTTGATGCAGTACACTTGAAAGAAAAAGAAACAGGTTGAAGGCAGAGCTGCGCGTTGTTCCGGGTTCGATCACGTTGATACAACGGAGCTGCGGTTTGACTTCGTACGACTCTCGACACTGTAAAAGAAGGTGGTGAATCAGAGGAGGAAAGCTCCGTGTTACACTGCACAATTTAGAGTGGATATGGATTGGTGTTGATGTGGTGTTGAAGGTTACCCTCACACCCTCGAACCGTATAGGTCGAGGGTGTGGACAAACCCACGACCTATACGGCCCTTGTTAATTAGCCCTTAACACTTGGCAATTAACCCTAACAACTGACGCATTACTGAGTATTGACTGATTTTTTTTTTTTCCCTTATATGGAAGTTCTGACAGTGTGTATCTAAAGAGGAGTTCAGATGTCAGATTGTGTTCTTGGATGTTCAGGTGTGTGATGATGAACTAAATTTTACAGCGACCTGAATCTGAACTCTCACTTTGTCTTGTCTCACTAGTGCTAGTTTCCTTTTACAACTTGACTAGGAGATATGATTTGAACTATATGGTTATGAATGAACTAACAAAGCTTAAACAACAAATCCAATAACTAAGAATTAGTGTGTTTTATTTACAGTGTAATATGTATAATGTGTGATATAATGAGCTATCTAAGAAACAAGCGCTCCGGACAGACGGCACGTTGTCTCACAACTTCACTCTGGGAAACCGCTCGGGACTGAATTCTACTTCCCCCCGATGCCGATGCTCGTTTCCAAATAATCCCTGCCAGTCAAAAAGGGTTCAGCCTTTTTAGACGGTTCCACCAATCATCATGCGGAAGCCTGGTTTCATAGCCAGCCCACTGCAGCATTTATCCAATCACCACCCGGCTTTGTTGCCTTGAAAAAAAAGCGTCACGTAGAAACTCATAGAAGCTCAGCGTCAACGGGGTTTCATCCAAAGTGCTGTGTGAAATGTTAGAGGAAGTTGGCTTCTCTTCTCATGTCTCTACAGTGGGTTCAAATACAATAAGGTTGTATTTCCTAGGTTGTGCTGAACAAACGATACAAGACACTAAATACTGCACATTCCTGAATCTAATAGAAATTCATTAAAACGCTGTAATGCAAAAAAAAAAAAACCTAAGGGTTAAACATCTGCTCAAATCAAATATCAATCAAAGTCATCTCTGACTGCATCCTAATAAGAACATACAGTTTGTGACAGCTGTAGGTTTCATGGTTCATCTTGATTATCGTCATGTCTGATACGAGTTTCCACCCCTCAGACGTCTCCGTTCAGTTCTCGGCTCTGGAGACGACATTGATCTTGACCTTGGATTCGCAGCTGTTTGTGCCGCTGAACCTTCCCGAAGCTGTGAACATTAACTGGCGTAAACATTGAGTTTTTTTTTTTTTTTTTATACCGCTCTTCAGTAAATACAAAGCGCACAACGCGCTTGGTTTCACTCATACGCATACGCTCCGTTTGAAATAACACAGCTGGGGACTAGACAAGAGCTAGCAGCCTTCAGGCTTGCGAGCGGTCAGCTTGGATATCATATTAATGCATTCATAAAACATTTATACTTATTTATTTTCTCTTGCGTTTTATCGTGCTGACAGCGATTTGAGGTGTAAAACCAGCCGTGCACATGTCAATATTGTATTTGCTGAGAATACATAGACTGTGTTTTTTTTTTTTTTTTTCTCTCCCCTCTTGGTCTCCCCAGCTGTCTCCATCTCTGCCCTGTTTGCTCAGAAGAAAAGTCTGCATATGTCTGTTTTCTGCCTTTTCCCCTCGTAACTCCCTGCTGTCTGCTGTCTATTTCTCTCCTGCTGAAGACTTGGATCTCTGGGTAAAAAAAAAAAAAAAAAAAGCATGTCTCCCGCTGAGTTGCGCATGTCAGACTTGAAAGCAGTGCGTCTTGCTTACGCTCCTCGAATAAACAAGACACGTGTGAGATGAAGAGCCGAGTCACAAAAACAAAAAAAAAAATCGGCCGTTCTTGTTTTTTTTTTTTCAGAGGATAACAGCGCACCCCCGAAGACAACAGACACACCACGGATCAGCTTCTGATCCATCAGTCTTCCTTTTGGCCGGCGCTGCTGCTGTTGTTGCTATGCCAATGCCAAGTAGCCCTAATTAGTCCTTTCACTAGCTACCTCACCGATATGCTCACCAGGCTATATGGCAACAAGGCAACCGCTTCAATGGTAGCCAGACTGGGACAATTAAGCATGATGCGCCATCCGGCAGGTGCTATGCAAACACAAACAGTGGAGGAGTGGCCAAAGTCCTGCGAGGAAGGATGCAGCCATTAGTATTGTCATGGTCACGGTTTCTCTTCCCCCCCTACTGAGGGCAAACTAACTTATGGAGAGATGGTTGAGAGATAAGAACAGACCTGTGTTGTCCACGCGTGCTGGGAAAGAGTTAGAGTTAAGAGTGTAGGCAGCACAAGAGACAAAAGACACGTGTGGGAAATGAAGAGGGAAAAAAAACACAAAGACAGTGTTATATCTGCTTCATGAGTCCAATTAGTCAAACAGAGATATGTAAGAGGGAAAAAAAAAAAAAAAAAAGAAGGAGACGGCTTCAGAGAGGGGAGAAGGAGGGGGAGGGAGCGATGGATGAGTAGGAGGGCTACTGGAGGCAGATACAGAGAGGCAGGAAGCAGGACGGAGACACACCGACGGAGAGAGAGAAAGAGAGGAGAGGAGAGAGGGGGAGGCAGAGCGGCAGTGGCAGTATCTCCCTCGCCTCGCTCTCTCCAGGCTGTGTAGCAGTCACATCTCAACCCTGAGAGGACTGGAAGATGCTTCCATGACAGACGACAACGCCAAATCTCAGCCACTCAGGCTCATCGCCCGCCACTACCACACCATCGGGGACTGAGATTACAGAGCCCTCGGACGGACCCCGGGATCACAGAGGAACCGGTCTTCATCATCTGGAGGTAAACTCACACATGGCACAAATACACACACCAACACCGTTAATGTCGAGCTGAGGGAACAGTAACACATTAAGCTCTGGATGAAAACACAGCACGCTGACACGGCGTTGAGCTACCAATCATGGTTTTCAAGAGGCGATTATTTTTTGACTGGTGTATAATTAGAATAAATGAGCGGCTGTCAAACAGCGAGGAGCAGCGTGGGTCTACACGGGATGAGCCTCTCAGAGTCCGCCGCCTCTGAAAAGAGAAAAAGAAAAAAGAAAAAAAAAAGAAACGGCCGTCCTCACACAACGCTAAACTAAATCCGACTGGAGACAGAAGTGGTTCCAACGTGTCCTCACAGCGAGGTCATCTGGAGGACAGACAATTTAGCTAGTTTTGTTCAGTTGAAGCGAAGATTCTCGTCGTCATCAGGTGATTAACAGCAACAGAGTTGAAGGCAACAGACTCGATATGAGAAGAGAAGGCACGAGTGGAGAAGAGAAAATGTTCTGTTGTTTAAAAAACTACTGAGATGACCCCAACATCTGCTTCCTTCGCTTCTTTAAATGTAACTAATTAACAAGAAAACACAATCATCTGACCTGCAGCACAAAACACAAACACGGTAACTGTACATAAAGATATAGAACAGAAAAATGGAACAAATCATATTTAAAAGGCTGAAATGATCGAATCAGCCATTTTCAAACAATTAATCGATTATCAACATTAGACTTTCATTTTCATTTTTTTCTGACTAATGAATTCATTGACACCTTGCTCTGATTCAAGCGGCCCCTCAGAGATATACTGTGCTGCCTAAAGCAGCGCTGGAATCTGGGCGTCTCGCCAGACCTCGGTGGGCGTGTTGACAGTGGTAGGTGTTCAATCAGATTGGACGCGATCGGTCGGTTGGGGGTTTTGGGTACGAGCTTTGCGTGGTCGTGGTTAGAATACGGACAAACGTGGGCGTACCCGAACACGTCCCACTCTCTGCTCACATTTCAGCCGCAGGCCTCTTTTATGAAACTTCCCATTTATTTGCATAAACCAGCGTTGGGCAAAACGATTGATTTTTTTTTTTTTTTTTTTGTTTTTTCCAAAGCATCGATTGATTTAACGATTCATTTTTCAGTTCGATTCAATTTCAATTCAATCGATTATTTTCCCATTAATTGACTGATATAGCAATTTATACCTGCTAATTTACACATCTGATTGAAAAAAAACATACATTTCTTAATATTCCAGAACATGTTTATTGCTCAAAATTCAAAATAAAATTCAAGTAACAGTATAAAAGTGCAGGTACAATAAAAACAAAAAAATAAAAACAAACAGCGGCAGTGGGAACCTTTTACATTGAAATGTTCCCACTCTTTCAATGAACGATTCCTTATTTTGCACTGGTGTTGAGACTCTGGGCTCTTTGCGCTGCTGTTACTAGAACTCACCGGCGCCGCCATCTTTGTTTTGATTCTGACGCATCGGCACGCATGTTTTGGGTCGATGTAGTGGTTTGTACTAGTCACCCTATTACAAACCACTAGTACAAACCACCCTAGTACAACCACAACCACAATCAAAATACTCACATTTACATAGTTAAAAAAAAAAAAAGTGTCTGCACACGCTCTTTTTAGGTTTAAGATTAGGGTTTCCTGGGACATAAGCCAAAAAAGGTTTCTAGCTCTGTGTGTTACTCCCATCATCCCTCTGGGCAAACCAGCGAATCACATTCTAGATGTGTTGAACTCTGCCCTAGAAGACCTCGTGTATGTATAAGAGGGCCTCTGTGAGATTTGCTTGAAGCACAAAACCGGCCACAAAACGACAAAGAAGACGAGACCGAAATCACTGAGATCATTGTTAATTTGCGTTGAGTATTGATTTACTCGGGATCAGTCTTCAGTGGGAAATTTTATTATTACATAAAAACATATTGGATCATCACAATAAAAACTCTTCTGGGCTTTTTTTTTTTTTAATGTGAAATGTTTCCTGGAAGTGACACAGCAATAAACTTGGTAGAGTAAATATTGTTGGTAAGGTTTTACTAATAATTCCTAGTTCATAATTCTCTGTGTTATTCTTTATTATTAATATGAGACATTCGGGTATTGATCTTGTAAATTACGAGGTGAGAGAGCAGTCTGTTTGTATCTCGGACAGGTCGTGTCTTTTTTTTTTTAAAACACGACCTGTCCATCCAATTTTACCTCATTAGGTCTTTGCTCTTTTGAAGTCTTTTCATGAACGTACTACTCTGATGCACCAAAGCTTTTCAATTAGATGTGGACATATCATGTTAAAACCAAAACGAGACTAGACTGGGTCACATATGGTCACTGTGCAAGATTGAGCTACAGTTGAAAACCGAAAAAATATTCTTATTAACACGTAGATGATGTCATCATGACATATTTACACTCTCCCTGTCGTCTGCTGCCTTGAGCCTTTTATCTGTTTGCTTCTCTCTGTGTTCACATATGCAGTGTTTTATCTGGCTGAGCTGCTGCAGCTCACAGAGCGTGTGTGTGTGTGTGTGTGTGTGTGTGTGTCCACATCATCAGTCCTATCTTATTACATCAAGTTTGCTCTTGATAATGGCCATTAATAATTACAGGCATCCATTGGTAATTAACAGTTCGCTGATAAGCAGTGACGTCATTTGTGTTTACTCTCGTTCAAAGCAAGAAAAAGTAGAGGAGGGGAGAGAGAGTCACGACCCATACATGGTCAATATGACTATGTATGGGTCGTGTATGAAAAACAGGTGAGACTGAAATTATGAATGACAAGCTACAGCAGCGAGTGGAGCGGAGAGAGAAACGATCGTGGGCAAAACTGGAGTCACTCTTTGATAGAAAGGAGCTAATTTTATCCAAACAGTAACTAAATGGGTGTAATAAGTCAGTAAATCAAGTGACAAAGGCAATAATTTGGCAACGCGGTCCCTAAATGCCCCCTGATGATGAAGCTGTTCGCAGCAAATCATTTGGAAAGATTTGCTGCGAACGAAGAAAGATCCCCGCTTTGTTTTGTGACAAAGTGACCAAAAAAATGTGACACAGGAGCATTTATTGTGTCGTTTATTTAATTTGCTGTTCCATTCTTTTTTTTCTTACACAATCAAAGTGTTTGCTTTAACCTCATGAGGATATTTGTTCACCGAAACGCAACAGAGCCCAAATCTGCCCAAAGCGTATTAAAGTTCTCAAACGTAAAATGTCTAATAGATCCAAGCTTTACATGAAAATATTACAGAAATCTTCATCTAAATTCAAATTCAGATTTTGAAGGTCTTCAACCGACCTAGTGAGAGTGTGTGTCCCGTTGTTGTGACAGGACGTCTGCATTTCATTTCACACGCCGTCTGCACAGAACCAGCGTTCGCTGCTCATTTGGCAAACAACACGTGACAAGAACCATCAAAGACAAAAGCACGGGAATCAAAAGTGATTAAACACACATTTGACGCACACGCACGCACGCACAAAGGAACATGAGTGCAAACACTCACAGAGACAGGCTTCACATTAGCACAGAAAGAGCAAGCTGTGGTATCTGTCACAGGATGATGAATGAGCTGAAATTAAGTGGCAAACACATGATCAGACCAGATGGAAACCATCCGGTTTCAATGTTATTTTGTTTTTGTCTTTTACATCAGTTATTATACTTAAACCTTAAATCTTTCACCTCTGCAGAATCAATGATGGGATGTAACAGAGGAAGAGTAAAAGAGAAGAGGATGGTGATGATGACAAAAGGAGATGATGTAATTCTCTGCCTCAATCAGTCATCTATCCCAGTCTGTGAAGGATAAAGTGAAGACTGTTGATGTCGAGTCAAGGGATTAGTCTCCTCAGATGATCTGCAGTGACTCTACACAACCTGCATCCAAGTCTCTGCTGAAACTCTGCCTGCATCTCGACATTCTCGCTTCACTGTTCTCTGGAATATGAAATCACAACCCTAAGGTGTGATCTGATAGAAGGTGTAATGGACCACAGTGGGATGCGCACCGTCTCAGGGCAGATAAAAGAGAAGAGTGTGAAGAATGTGCGCTACCTGAAAAGAGGAGAGTAGCGGAGAGAGGAGGATTGTTCTGTCACTGGCATCATTTTCAGGCGGGGATGACACTGGAGGCAGCGATTCAAGTACAACAATGATGAGACAGAGCTTTGCATGAAAGAAAGCATTGATCTTAGTGCTGCGCACTAATGTTGCAAACCACATGCCCCCATCGAGGGGTGGCCGTGTGTTGCTTTCTGTGTTTAACCGACAGACTTTTCCCTTCGACCGAGCGGAGTCGATATCCCCAAAGCTAAAGCCGACAGAAGACTTTTGATTGTCACATTTCAAAGGTTCGCAGACAGAAAGGGTCGAAGTGAAGATTGATTTTGTCGAGTCAAACATGGTGGGATACTTGGATGTGCTCCGGCAAGTTCCTTGTGGCCATTTTGATCGCTGGTGAGCTGGAGAGGACCCTGCTGGGAGGGAGTGGTGAGTTTATCCTGATATCCAAGCTTATTATTTAGTCCAAATCTGCCTTGCTTTGGTTTGGTTTTAAGATCTGCAAAACAAACCAAATGGTACAAATGTTTTGTTTTTTTTATCCAACAGATTTAACCTGCAGGATTTCTGAGAGTGCAGTGACAAAATTAACACCTATCCCTGTTAATTTGTTTAAAGCTCGTTTTAGAACACTAGAAATGGACTAGCTTGTATAACGTGTTATTTGTATGCAACCTTTGCCTTCTCGTGAAGCGGTTTTTAAAAAGCAACTTTCAAAAGCAGAGGAAAAGTCTTTTGTCTTAGGTTGAGATAAACTGATTCTGATCTAGTGTGTGTATTGTGTATTTTTTTGTTGTTGGTATCTCTTTCAAACCATTGACTCATGCAGCCAAAACCCAATGCTCTAAACTGCAATACTTTTTTTTTTTTTTTTTTTTTTGATTTTACCAAAGACTGACCTAATCAATCACAAGTCTTTTTATGCACTTGGGCTCTTGTATTCCCAGTGTATCCAAGAAACCAAATTACTACTACTAGAGTTTTGCCAACTTGTGCAGTCTCAACAGAAGTTGGTAATTTGGTAAGAATGGCAAAAAAAACACTTTAATGGTTCAGACAAGATGATCAAAAAACCTTTTTTTCCTTTAACCCCCCACAGTCCACAGTGTCTCCACCGACAAAATTCTGCATTAAATTATGTCAGTTCTTTGATTTGAGAGTTATTAAAATACCAGAGAGCATTTTTCAGCCTCTGTCGCTGTAAGTTAAGATAAAAACGAGACTAATCTGATATGACAGGCATGTTGAAAATATGTGTGGTGACTTGATTAAGTGGAGCTCAGCAGAGGGTCCGCATTAACCAAATATTTTCTGTCATTGACGGAATATTTTTACCAACAACAAGGCTGTCCTTCACTGAGAGTTATCGACCATGATGTCCTGCTGCAGGGGCCAGCACATGCTGTGGGATTTCCTCCAGTGACAAGTCATTTTAATTCCTTGTTTTTCAGACTTCTGATCAATTCTCAAGGGGAAATGCTGCCAATTTTCAAAAACTAACAGTTTCTAGTGCAACAACGGAGCGCAGAACAAAATGAGAAGTCGTCCGTCGAAAACAAAACCTACCATCCGTAACCTGAACCCAGTTCTCACTGATTATCTTCTGTAAATTCTCCACAAAGAGGCGGTGACACTGATGACATTAACTGTGACAGATACAACAAATCTTTGCTGCAAAACAAAAAGATCTGAGACAAACTGATGTGCAACATCTCGCTCTTTTAACACAGACCGTTTCCGGAAACTGCTCTCCAGGCATCTTCCTCCCAACAGGAAATGCACACATCTCCTATGCTGATCTCTGCAGCCACCATGAGCAACATGACAGTGCTGGACGCTGCCAACCCTTATGACTTTGACATGAGTCCCTCCGAGGCCATCTACCCTCTCAGCTTCCAGGTACAGCCAAAGTCACATGCGTGGTTGCATGATATTTGCTTTCCCACAAGTGAATCCAAGGAGTTCCCTTGGGAATTAGATTTATTTGGAGAACTGGAATCTACCAATGTAATTTGAATTTAGATATTTCTTATTAATGTACACTAAACTGAACTAAAATTTCCACCATTTTTTTTTGTTGCCAGGTTTCTCTGACAGGCTTCCTGCTTTTGGAGATAGTCTTGGGTCTGAGCTCAAACCTCACAGTGCTTGTCCTCTACTGTATGAAACAGAACCTCATCAGCTCAGTCTCCAACATCATCACCATGAACCTGCACGTGGTGGATGTGTTGGTGAGTCCTAACCTCTTTATTTTGTGGCTACCAACAGCACTCCCTGAGGCCACTTCAAGTCATCTCATACATAATCTCGATAGCATTCATGTAAAGTTAGCATGTGGCTAATCTAATAAACAAACCATGTGAATCCACATGCTTTATACTGGCAGCTGCCAGTATAAAGTTTAGTTCTACAAGTAAGATGCAAAGTTCCCTCTATTTGCTGATGTCTGGTACATTATGTTTGTATCTACGTGTGCATGTATGTTGATGACACCCTATATTACAGATACAGTCTGAGGGCTTGTAGCATGAAACAAGCCCTGTGGATTACGCCTGATTAAATATTGATGAGAGCAAACAAGCAGATGAAGTAATTCGCTAAAGAGTACAGATGAATAAAGTAAAGCATCAGACATATCTGGATAAAAATGTCATCGCTATTTACGGCAGCGTGACAGAAATAACCCTGGCCGTGACTACAAAGTCATTTCCATCCACTAGATAATTCAGAAAAATACTTTGTACCTTCTACTCTCCAAACACTGGGATATTGAAGCACGACTGCAAACAGCTGCCAGACAGTAACACCGCCACGGGGTGAGTCTTTGTTCTGACACAATTTTTTTTTTAGGTAGATTGTGCGTGTCAAGGACACAAGGTTTGGCTGTAGAACATTGTATTGTAACATTGTAACACATCATGTGTCAGTGGTTTAAATGGAGTCATGGTGTGAAGCCCGTGGTTAAATGAAGACAAAGTAGGCTAACGCTACTACCTGAATGCTGTTCGCGTTTCGCGAATGCTGTTCGCAATTTCAGCTGCTTTGGACTGACACATATCATACTATTCGGCACACAGTTTGCTATCAGTACAGAGCACATGTTCTAGTTTCATCTGGTCCTAAAACAAACACAGTGTCAAGCTAAGATGGGAAAAAAAAACGTTTGGGAACTGACCTGAATTCTTGTCTGTTTGCAGGTATGTGTATGCTGCATCCCACTGACAGCTGTGGTGGTGCTACTTCCTCAGGAGGCAGACACGGCTATGATTTCCTGTTTCCACGAGGCATGCGTCTCTTTTGCAAGCGTAGCCACTGCTGCTAACGTCCTGGCCATCACGGTGGACCGTTACGACATCTCAGTGAGGCCAGCGAACCGTGTGCTGACGATGGGCCGGGCCGTGGCTCTACTGGGATCTATTTGGGCTTTATCGTTTTTCAGTTTCCTGGTTCCCTTCATGGAAGTCGGCTTCTTCATCAGCTCTGGCTCAGACCTTGTTAACCAGACTGCAGCGATAACAGTGGCTCAAACAAATGAGTACTACACAGAGCCGGGTTTGTACTATCACCTGTTAGCGCAGATCCCTATATTCTTCTTCACAGCTGTGGTGATGCTGGTGACTTACTACAAGATCCTTCAGGCTCTTAATATTCGAATCGGAACACGTTTTCAGCACAACCTGCCCAAAAAGAAGCAAAAGAGTAAAAACACTATCTCTTTGAGCACTGCCACACAAGCAGAGTCGACGGATGCTTCGCAAAGCAGCACGGGAGTCAGGGCTGGTGGGAACGCACCTTTGGGCATGCGGGCCTCGGTGTCCGTCATCATCGCTCTGAGAAGAGCGGTGAAACGTCACCGGGAGAGACGGGAGAGACAGAAACGAGTCTTCAGGATGTCTCTGCTCATCATCTCCACCTTCCTGCTTTGCTGGACTCCGATAACGGTGCTCAACACCATCATCCTCAGCACGGGGCCGAGCGATCTGACCATCCGCCTCCGCCTGGGCTTCCTGGTGATGGCCTACGGCACCACCATCTTTCACCCGCTCCTCTACGCCTTCACTCGACAGAAGTTCCAAAAGGTTTTGAAGAGCAAGATGAAGAAGAGGGTCGTCTCCGTGGTTGAAGCTGACCCGACGCCGAACAATGTGGTCATCCATAACTCATGGATTGACCCCAAGAGAAACAAGAAGGTCACCTTCGAAGACACGGAAGCCCGACAGAAATGTCTTTGCTCACAGGAAGCGGAGTAACTCGATGTAAATATATCAAATATATACTGATGTTTGAGGGAGATATTGGGAGTATTGTTTATGGAAAGTATTTGAAAAAAAAAAAAAAAATATGGAAGAAAGTGTGTAAGAAAAAAAATCTGAAAATGTGCTCTTTAACATCTTGAGCAGTTTATTAAACAAATACTAAAATGATGAGCACAGAAAAGTAGATGTGTTTTCCTGCACTAGAAAAAGATACATGTTGGAGGTTTCCTGTATTCAAGCATCACGTTGAAAAAGGGAAACTACCAGCTGCTGAATGTACGAGAGTTCAAGGATTGCATTCACGATTGATGTCTCAAAATAGGTATCATAAGCACCTGAGGATGGTAATTTATTGCTATTTATTGTAGAATGTCGTGGCCTGCTGTCAAGGACAGTTCAGTCATAACTCTGTATCTAAACAGCAGTGCGTGTTGTTCTCTGTTTAGCGTTGATATGAGACAAATGTCTATGTACAGTCACAGAGTACCTTGATAATGTTTGTCACCATTTGTAATAAACAACAAAAGGCAGCGTATGTGTCAGTATCCCTCTGCTCTCCTGCTTCTTCATGTGGAACCGGGCACAAGGACAGAAGCACATGTGGACCAGCTGGTGTCAGACACCGACACTAAAAATGACTTTCTCCTTCAATTTCCCCAGAGAGGTCACATGTCTGGGATTTCACATAGTGAGAGAATGAAGGACAGAGTTTAAAATCGAATGTGACTTTTAGTCAGTCACTTTTTAAAGAGTGACTAACTTACTGAATAGAAAATGACAGAAGTATAAAGGGAAAGGAGTACTGATATAAATATAATTTAGCTGTTTGAAACACAAATGTATCAAGTCATCTTATTGTGATTTCCAGGAAAGCTATTACTTAGAGGTCCATTTTGAAAAGTGAAATGGAAAAGTGAAAGGCCGCTGGTCCATTTTCAGTAGTGGTGCCAACGGATCACTGGCCGTGGTTCGGAAATTCGCAAATTAACTGTGTTTTATTCTGGAACGTCATGATTGGTCGATTGTTTTAAAAAGCCGGTTGTATGTTCACGTAGAGCTACTCAGCAAACGTAGTAAGACCACCGGAAACCGTGCGACCAGTGACAGGAACAAAGAAGAAAAAGAAGAAATCTCCGTCTACGTCTACAGCGCTGCCTATTTTTTTTTAAATAGCTTTCTTAGAATGTGTTAAACGCTGTGATCTCCTTCACCGTCGTCATGTTTGTTATTGTTTCAAACGTCGGAGCTCCGAACTCTGCACTTGACGCTGCCCTCTACGTACTTACGTACGTACACAGGATTTAAAAATATTATATATAAGAATTTGGAGTTGTGAATTCAGGTATGCCTCGCTGTCTTTTTTTTTTTTTTTACTTTTACTTTGATGTAGTGATGTGATGCCCCATATTGCACTATTTTTTATAGCTATGTGGACATTTTTCGTTCAAAGATTTAATTAGTGTTTTGTTTTTTCTAAATAGTCGATGGCCAAATGTTTTGAAGTGTTCCAAAAAAATAAACTGAAAGCATTCGTCTTGTTATCCTGGCCTGTTTTTTTTCCTTTTCACCGAACCGTGACAAGATCCGAAACGTGAGGTTTGTGATCCGTTGCACCACTAATTTTCAGTATATAAAGGTATCAGTATCTATGGTGTCCCATAGATTAAAGAGATATATAAGCTTCCCAGTGTTTTCTGCTTCCTCGCTGAGGTCTCAAACCAGTTGAATGTGTCTGGAAAACCTGCAACAGGAAGTTTCCTGATTCACTTACCTCAATCACCTCAACAGGCTCCTTTTGACAAGGAAGATGATTGCATGTTGGAGTTGCATGTTGGGGTTTGTGTGTCTCTTTGGTCGTGGGAGCTGCGTGTGGGAGCACCTGAGGCAAATTGGTCCCAAGATAGTGACGAGACAGATTTGTTCAAAACAACCGTGTGAGAGCTCGATGAAGGAAACACACCACCTCGTGCAGAAGAGGTCAATCAGGGAAACCCCCGCTGGTGCCACACCTACGCAGAGCTACCACCCTCTGGGGCTACTACCTAAACGTTTAGGCATGTTGTTGCGGCGCGTGATGCACCAGACAGCGGGTCAAGTCAGAGCCCTGGGTTGCACTTGAATATGTAACAAAACATCTGATATTATCCATCAGCTTTATACATGTGCAGCATAAACCACGAGAGATTTCTCGCAGCAAGTCAATAAGACAGATGGAAACGTACAACCTTGAACATATGATGCGTGTAAACTATACTGATGTATAACGAATACACAGCCATAGATCAAGCAGGAAATTATTGAAACATTTCACTTGAAACCAAATGGTAATGATCTGTTGGTCAAACAGAACATTACCATCCCCGGGGCCGTGTCACTGACCTACTAACTAACAATCCCAGACTGAAAGTAAACAGTATGTGGGATGTGGAAGTGATTTTATGTAATTCAACCGTGGGGACAAAAATAGAGGCTGAAATTAACCATTTAAACGTAATTCAATTGTTCCAAAGCACAATTATGTTCCATAAACTACTCTTCAAATGACTGTCTGGAAAATCCACTGAGTGATTCCGGGACTTCATTGTATGAACGATAACAAGACATGAAGTGGTAAAGCCCCCACGTGAAAAAAATACTGCTGGAATCACCGGCACAGCAGAGAACAGGAACCAATAAGGGTTTGTTGCTATGTTGGAGAACACAAGTGACCCTGACCCCATAGAAAAGCTCTTTACAGCCGGTGGAATTTCTATGAGCCTGTGTATGAGTGTGTGTGAGCCGTATGAGAATTGGTCACAAGCCTCGCAGGCAGAGGTTGTTGAAGCACTTGTCCTCGTGAACCCTCCCCGTCACACTTTAATGCTTTGCGATAACTAAGAGTAGTTTAGCGGACAGATAACCAGCGGCTGACACATGAAATGCATCAATAACACGTTTCCTCTGCTGACAACACAAGGTCACATGGTTCCTCTGAAGCTATCCAGGCGCTCTTAAGACAATAATTGTCCTCAAGACCATGAAACCAGAGCTCTAATGGACAACAAAGAGAAAAAGGGGAAATGAGGTCAAACCGAGTTGATGTTTGTGACTTATCATATGAGTTCAAGGCATTAAACATCCAATAAAATAGTGTACTCATTAGCAATTTTACGCTCACATTCGCACATTCTTACAGCTCCTGTATAACAACAGCTAACAGAGGCCAATAGTTTAGGGTTCAGTATCTTTTCCAGTTGACATGTGTCCTAGAGGAGCTGATGATCGACCTCCAGAGCCACAGACGCTTATTTTATATCATTTCCAGGCAGCAGCAGGCTTTTTCATCTCACACTCAAGTGGAGCCACTCGGAGACACTATAATCACACTGTAGGATGGTAGTTTGAAGCACACTGAACCCTTGAGTGTAACTGAGGAAGACTCTTCACTGTCACAGTGGAATCTATTGGTTTATGATGTGTGTTGTGATGTGTACAATACAATTTAATTAAATATCCTGATTTTATCAGAGCAGCGGTGAAGGTAAAGGTGAGATGACTAAATAATTATTGGTTTGACTGCTACTAAAAGATGAAATGACCAAAGACAATTTTCCTGGACTAAAGAGTTCAATACCACGTTACATGAGATGCACCTAGTTGCATTGCTCGCCTGTGTCAATGTGCTGCCTGTCCAGTTTCAAATACTGGTTATTTTCATCCCCAACACAAACCACTGACAGCTCAAAGCGTACAATTGGATTTGAACAACACACCGGGCCCATGTGGCTGTGGACAACAGCACTCAGCTCACGAGCTCACATGAGGCATTTCATGGCTGGCTGGCAGCCAGTCAACGGAGTGGCGTGTCAAAAAGCAGCTACTCCAGATACGTTACTCAGAAAGTGAAGAAACAAACCAGAACACAACAGAAAATGCTCAACAGGTGGCCAGAGAGACAATGAGATAATGTGATTGCAGGCTGTGACATAGAGCATTTTAAACCTTGTACAAAAGAAGCCGTATAAAGACGATCAACTCTATTTCACTTCTGGAAACGTATACGTTTAGATGTCAAACTGTTCTAATGTCAGTAATAATTGCTCCTTTTTATTACAATAACCATGACGTCAAATGTCAACATGAGGCTTCGCACACTTTGTTCTAAACACTTAGTCTAAACACACTGGAGCCAACGTGTAAAATACCAGCAGCTATTATCAGTTATTCCAGATTTGAGGGGAGATTTAAAGGCACAAACAAACAGTTAGTGCACAAATACACATAAAGATTTATAAACCTAACAACAGACACTAAGAAGAACCTGGTCTGGCTGCACAGTCGTATCTGCTTTAGAGGTAAACAAACAGAGTATTATGTGCTGGAGGTAAATGGATCTAAAAGCATCTAAGATGCAGTATCAACAACAGAAATTTACTCCTTTTGATAAAGGACTAAATTCCCATCTTTATTGGTAAAAGAATGACTGCTCCACTAATCTGTTTGTATATCAATGCTCAAGTCTTGCTGAAGTTCTGGATAGTGTGTAATGTGTCAGGTCATTCCAGAGCAGCACACCTCGCTCCATACAGCCGACACATACAGCCACGCGTTCTTAATTTAAAGGCCCTGTGCAACCTCTTCCTTGCTGTGATCCTACACACCGAAACACACCACGCCGCTGTCTTCAGCGCAGCCTCCCACTGATACATTTCTGCTGCCAACTGTCCTGCTTGATATACAGACACATGAGGTGAGAGAACACAGGAAGAATGTTCAGCTCTTACAAAAGTAAACTACGCTTCTATATGTTCAACTCAAACAAGCCTATAGTGTTGTGGCGGGGTAATGTTTACCCATAAATGGACTGTGGACAGGAGGAGGATGTGCACTGGTGTGAAAAGTACACACTTACGAGTGTTGCTTCCTGGGAGACTACAGCAAACAGATGTGGACTGTAGATTAGCCATCATGACACATGTTCTTACCTAGTTCGTTGAGGCTCTGAGCAGCTTTGGTGATCTCTCTGCTCCCGCCCTGCAGCTGACCCTGCAGCCTCTTGCTCAGGTACAAGATACGAATGATCCTCCGCAGCAGGTCGCAGGCCACCTGGAGGACGAGGACAGAAAGGATGCTGAGCACATTCCCACTCTGATAGATGCAGCAATTAAGACAATGAAGCTCAGTTAATGCGGTTTATTTCCCTGTTAATTCTCGAGGACGAGTTTTTTTTTCTCAAACCCTAGTTGACTAATGTTGTCACAAATCTCATCGGAACAGGAGAAATTTCAAAAGAAAAGACCAACAAATCTAAAAGCATTAACTATCACTGCTCCACTGAAAATGTCCTGACCTATGACATCTTGTTCTCCCTGGAGGAACTAATCAGAACTGCAGAGAAAATAACCAACACACCCGTTCCTGTACCTCCTGCTGCCTCAACGGAGCAACAAACATCATAAGAGACTCGTTCCACCTTGTTCACCATCACTCTGAACAATACAGGACATTAAAAAACACACACCACTGGACTTTTAAACAGTTTGTAACGGCCATCACTGACCTGAATGCTGTTAGGGTTAATGAGAATAGAATAGAACATATATATATATATATAAAAAAAAATATGTTAAATTAAAATGTGTGTGTTCATTGGGGCTGAACTCTCCAGCCTCGCTCGCTCTCTGTTCATATACACAGAGCAGAGGAGAAATGTAAACACACGACCATGTAGAGACAAGTGACACGCCGTCGTGTAAATAAGATAATAACATGATATAACATGAGTATGTTTGGCATGTTGAGGTAAGCCATCTTTTGCTGAGTTAAAATCACCATGGCCGCTAATTGTGTTAGCCCCTATATGGGGTTTTCCATTACGTGTTAGCATCAAGCTAGTGGACTACTCGCTAGTTTTCCACATTAAATGTTAAAAAATAGTAGTTTGTATCAGTGAATATCAAGTGAGAGAGTGACGGAGAGAGACGGTAGTGGTACGGAGGGGAAACGCTGAGTAAATGTCATTGTTGTATTTCCCAAACAGAAGGACGACATCTTGTTGATACTTCTCAGCCACCGTAGAAAGGAATGAGCACTCGGGCTAAAGATAGTATTCAGCTGGCTGCAGTGTACGATCTCACCACTAGATGGGAGTAAATTTTACACAGTATGTCTTTGAAGAAAAAGTTGCAGATGCCATCAATTATTATTTACTTCTTATTTCTTCCACAAATTTGCTGATATCACCTTATTACTTCTTTACTTTTATCAGATATTGAGCAGAGCAGTCTTTTAAGCTGGCGTAATGAAGTTTCCTTGTATTCTTTTACAAGAGACAATAAGAAGAAATCTGGATCTTGAATCCTGAAGTAGAAAAATAAATTGGTCTATAAAAAGAAGGGGCCCGACAGTGGAGAGAAAACTAAATTACCACAGATGCACTTTACAATCTGTAGCTATTGTCGCTGCCAGAAGAGGGAGACAAACGTCTTCTTCTCTGCAGGTTTAACGTCACAGGCGTCTGGAAAATGACACTAATCGTATATTTATACTTTTATCGTACATGTTGTGCATTCAGCCAAACGATGCAGCTGGTCAATAATCATTGCAATTTTTGCTTTCGAAGCCATGTGAGGAAAAACATACTATGCTGTTGCTATGCCAACTCATGTGGTAACCATGGAGAAACTCCTGCTCGTTAACTATGTGCAAGTGTGTGTTGGAAGTAAAACATTTACATGCACAAGAGAAAAAAAAAAAAAAAAAACTGAAAATAAAACAAAGCTATTAACATGATTGATTTGTCAGGAAGTAGCCTGTGCTCACTGTACGTGAAAGTAACACGATCAACTGAGAACCAAGTGTTAAAAAAAAAAAAAAACAGTTTAAGAAGGAAGAAGTGTTAGGAACTGAAGCAGCAGGAGGAAGATGTGGCGTAGGTGAGAAGAGTGAGGGGCTGCACTCTCCAGCCGACAGCGAGCTAAACAACACCGGTTGTATGCGGGAGACACACACACACACATGCACGTGCACACACACACACACACACACACACTGTGTCGGTTGGTGTTTTCAGGAGCACTAGTGTAGTTTTTGCTCAGACTACAATTAGAGACTTCAAACAAAACACTACCTAGCTTTACAAAATGCCAATAAATAACATGTGTCGGCACGCAGGATGCAACTGGGCTGTTTGCTGATTTGAACACCTCTTCACGATAACATTAACGCAACAAAAAACATGGAGTCAGCTGCTCAGAGCCTGATAATAAGAATGTAATTTAGTTTTATTCCAGATTTAAAAATAATACTTAGCGATGGGAGCAGTGATTCGGTGATGCAGAGGGAACGCAAAGAGGGGCAGAGACAAATAAACAATAACAGTTCACTGGTTACATTTATATTGTTTTCATCTTTCATTCATGTTCATCGTCGCAGGTGGACAGAGAGGAAGATGCCGCCTTGTTGACGAGAGGAAAAATGACAAATACGTTCCCCCGGTGAGCGACCGCCGGCTCTCTGAGTCTCATCCAGCTTGTAGTGGCCAGAGACAGAGAGAGATATCACACAGGCACAGAGGAAATCTTTAGGCCAGGAGACAGACCTCAGAGTCCCGCTGACCTTTTTACAGCCGCCGTTTCATTAATATTTAATCATGATTACATCCCTCAGCTGCTCAAACAGGAGAAATACACCAAAGTGTTCTCACTCTCTCACACACACACAAGCTTAAAGCTCTGCAAACAACAGTTATCTCGCCTGCATATAAAAAAACCGAACCTCTCTCCTACACAGTGTTGATTACTCTGTGGGTTTGGGAAAGCTTTGTAAAACAATGTTCTTTCGGTAAAACTGCCAAGCAGAGAGCTGCCAACCTGCCTTCTAAAAAGAGAAACACAAAAGAGAAAGCAGAAAAGTTCACATAACGCACTCGTGACGAGGCGCGAGGTGGCACAGACTAACCTGCAGTCGGGCGAGCTGAGTGATCCGGGCCACGATCTTGTTGTACGGGTCAACGATCTTCGTCCTGATCCTGACGAGACACGTGGGGGTTAGACACTGATCAAGATCCGATAAAAGCATCACACAAGCCTGTTCTGCTGCAGAAGCTCTGAAGCCTGGAGCTTCTCTTAACGTCAACCTTTAAAAACTCTACCAGACTCTTGCGGTTCCACTGCTTTTACAGATTCCAGATTATATGAACATATGAACCACAAAAAAGCAGAACCAACTTTATCATAACATCATTAATATTAACACGTTTTATTGATATAACACATTACAGGGTGCTTTATAATACAAAGCGATTCAAACAGTAACGTCTTAGAACACATGCCACTGACAGATAATCCCTCATTATTATTGATATATATTATTATTATATATTATTATTTCCCACATAAGTTGACAACAAAATGTCTAAAAATCTGCTCATGTTAAAAAAGCAATTTCAAAAAGTCCTGAATTTGTTGCTTTTCACTTGATCAAGACCAAAACTGAATGGGTTCTACCTCCTCACCATCTATGATGAATTAGATTCATATATATTGTGATTATCTATTATTATTATTATTATTATTAGGTAATCACTGATAAACCACTAAATAGATTTGTTTATTTTTGGTGGGACTTTTAATAAAGATGTAAAAGAAGCAGAATATTTCTGTCTGACGTTGTGTGTTTGTGGACAAAGTTTGTCGTTTGTTTTTAATGAACGGTTACAGAATTTGAGACCCGCAGGACAGCGTTCACCAAAGCCAGTGAAAGAGCAGTGTGTGTCTCTAGTGCCAGAATGACATTTAAACGTCGAAAAACAGATTTACCTGTCGACAGCTGACTGCAGAGCGCTGATCCTCGTCTGCATCATCTGTAGGACCCCTGGAAACAACGACAACAACATCTTTTCGTCACGGTGAACTGACACCGTTTGTAAAACTAGTTTTTTTTTTGGAGTCAGACATCACCAGGCAGGAGGAATGTCGGCTCCCTCTTGTGGTAAAACCCAAGAACTACAATGGTTACACAGTTAAAAACCAGGTTTCTTAAACGTAAGAATAAAAGCTATTTATGAACCTTCTCAAGTCTAAGAATGCTCCCATTTTAAGATGTTTCTATATCCTTAGATAAGAGATTCCCTTCAGTGATTGGTCATTTCTATGGACTTGGAAGTGACACCACCTAAAATTCTGTTTCCGGCTTAGTACTGTTGTAATTTAGCTATGAGCGACACTTAAGATTCAGTCCTACATTTCACTATAAGTGTGAGTAAGAAGCTTGATAACTGACTTTTAAGTGCAGCTTTCAGTGAAGATGAGTCAAATCTTAGCAGTGCTCTTAAGAGTTAATTCTAAGAAGCTTGATAAATACAGGCCCAGTCCTCTCAGAGAGCTCCTACAATTAGCCTAAAAATTCCTAGCAAGGAATCTTAGCTTAAGAGTGATTCAGGAAGTTTCTGAGAGCAACTCTGAGCAAGGAGGAGACAGAAACTTTTATCTTAGTGAGGAGGTGTGGTTGACCCTATTGCTCGGTCATGCAGTCTTCAAAAAGCTGTGATTCTTGTTACAAAAAAGGAAAAAAGAAAAAAAGTGACATCAAGCGATCAAAGACCTTAGACTGAATTAAGAAATGTTTCATCGTGAAAATAATTTCATGTCGTGGTGATGAAACTCAGCAAAATGAAATGAATTGTTACACAACTTCAAAATGTTTCGACGTACCTCGTTCACGTGCTGATTATTATATTGATTTGCTTATTGTTATGTTTACTCACCGTGCTGGTGATTTTACTACTTAATCTATTTGATGTAAATGGTGGACGGCAGTTGCTGTGATTGCTGGCCTCCAGAGGCAGTTCGATTTGGCAGAATGACCAAAACAATGAACGAAACAGAGAAAACGAAAAAAGAAGGAGAAAGCCGGTGGCGTCTTATTAAATCACTGTCAATATACAGAGAATATCTCTCCTTCCTCACCATCTTTCCACCATCACCATTCCTCCTCTTAACACTTTTTCACCTCAGCAGCTCTCTTAAGGCCTAAGATGCTTTGTGAAAAACTTTGTATTTTACCGAGGGAAAATTCTGAGAAAATCTTAGAATTTGAGGAATTCTGGGATTTTTCTTAGAATAACGTCACTAAGAGCTACTTTTAGTCTTACGACTCTTTGTAAATACAGGCCCAGGTCGCTGCTGCAGAAGATAATTCTGAACTTTTTATAGAGTTTGTAAAATTGACAGTTAAGACTTGATAGTTGCTTTGTTAACATCATTAAACTGGTGAATCCTGTGTATCATGAGTGTGAGACCACAATATGACTTTGATCAGCACAAGCATGAAAAAGCTGAGAGGAACAGACTGATACAAACAGGCCATGATCTGGTAACAGGCTGCTCAGTGTTTACTGACCAGTCCCTCCACTCACTGCACTGATCAGGATCAGGATCAGGAATGACTGGGAATGAATGTAAATGTGTTCAGATCAGTTTTAGTTTAACATTAAACCTTTTGCTATCTAATTAGTTCTGACACGCTCGATTGATGCAACAATGTGGAAAATTATTATCAGACAGAAAATGGTATCTGAGCAGATTCTTTCTTTATTCGTCATAAACAATGAATGAAGAAGATTCTTTAAAAGGGAGATATTTAGAGAACGTCTGTTGGTGTCCAGGGCCCATATTTATCAAGCTTCTTAGAATTACTAAGATTCTTTGCTAGGAATTTTTAGGCTAATTGTAGGAGCTCTCTGAGAGGACTGGGCCTGTATTTATCAAGCTTCTTAGAATTACTCCTAAGCTAAGACTCGACTCATCTTCGCTGAAAGTTGCACTTAAAAGTTAATTATCAAGCTTCTTACTCACACCTTTAATGAAGTGTAGGACTGAATCTTTAGTGTGACTCTCAGAGGTGAATTACAACAGTACTAAGCCACAAACCGAATTTTAGGTGATGTCACTTCCAAGTCCATAGAAATGACCAATCACTGAGGGGAATCTTTTATCTAAGGATATAGAAACATCTTAGAAATAATTCAGTGAATAGAGTAAAGCGCCCACATACACTGCGCTAACATGCACTGCGTCCGCAGACATGCCTGGTGTGAATTACACACACGCTCCCACGCCGCTCACAGGCAGCTTCAGCCCCCGCACTGCTTACGCACTGTGCGGTGTGAATCTGGCCATAGACTACAAGCAGACAACTAAAGGCAGCTAGAACCAACTTGAAACTGGTGTGCGGTTAACCGAGTGGCTCTATATTGCCACAGCCACACTCCACCAAGCTGAAACCAACATGGAATCAAAAAGAAAACCAAAGTGGAGAGAAGAAGCGATACTATTATTAGTGGAGTTAATCGAGGATAGGAAGCTCATCATTAAAGGCAAGTTCAGCCAAACATTTACGAGCCTCAGTGCCGTCCTCTATTGGCAAATACTAACCACTTAGGACACCTCTGGAGGTCTCTTAAATATCTGGGAGAGTAGGAGTGATTCTTAGACTTGAGCAGGTTCATAAATAGCTTTTATCCTTAAGTAAATTTCACAAATTCTCAGCACTTAAGACTAAAAAGCAACTCTAAGACGCTCGATAAATATGGTCCCAGGTCTATATAGTTTGCAGACCTCTGGAGTGTCAATAACCATAAGAACACCAACATTAACATCAGTAATTAGCTGGTTAAATAGCAACACAGAACAATGATCCTTATTTGGTTTTTACTGCATCATAAAAACACAGATTCATCCTAATGCTAAAAAAAGGAAAAAGGTGCCCAAACAAAAACTATAATGACATGTCAGTTGAACTGTGTAATACACTGAAATAATCTGAAATCACTGAGTGTACGGGAGGAAAAAAATCCATCTAAAGGCCATGGTGCATGTCCATGAAACTGTCCCCACAAAATGTATTTTGTCTTGAATTTATGACACCGACACACAGAAAACTGATTCTTTACCTTCAAGAGACTCGATCCCAGTTGCCTGAGCCAATAAATCTTCGTGTCTGGCCACAACCTGGAGGAGAGAAGCAGGATGAATCAGTGGGTTAGATTCTTTTAATGGTCACATTTTATGATCTTACCTGAGTGACGCTTGTTTAAAGCAGAAAAATGTCCACCAGTGGAAATTTGGTGATGGATTAGTAATTATTAGGATAAAATGATGGGGTCGATACAACTACAGTTTAGTGAAATAAAACAGGAAAAGACAAAACTTCCCTCCTCTAATCTGACTCATTAGCTTGTCTTAGGTTCTATAGTCTATAACCAATAATTATTCTATAGCAATTAAACTGCCGGTTATTTCATTTTATAACTACTACTAAACTATTTTTTTAATCTGAAAATATATCTCTGACATCTTGAAATACTTAGAAAATTGTTATGTTATTTCTTATCAGAGATAACTTGCAAATCTGTGAAGCCGGAACATGTGAATTGTGGCTTCTCTTTCTAAAAGAAAGTAGTTTTCCCCCAAAAAATATGAATCAATTCTCATGATTGATGATTTCATGACAATGATTTCTGCATAGTGCCATGTGGCGTCCGTACCTGGCTGTGCAGCTCCTTGTCCAGTTGACTGATGCCCTGTGCCAGTTTGGCCAGCTGTTCAGCAATAACAGCATGATGAATAGCTTGAGCTGTGTACGTCTTCACGTCAAAGTCCTCAGCCAGGAAGTCAGTGTAACACTCTGCAAACACACAGCAGCGTCAGTGGTGAATGACCATCACTCTCATTCCGCATCACTGCTCCAAACTAATGAGACTCTGATAAACCAGTCTGTTGTTTTCTGCTTCTCTTCTATCATATCAACGAGCTGCTGCTTCTCTCAGCTTCACCTTCTCAGTTTCACCGGTTTAAGTTGCAGGTTACTGCCGCCACCGACGATAACAACAGTGTAAAATAGATTACGTGTGACTAAAACAAGTTTACATTGACCGTCACACAAATGAACGTTATTAACGCCGCGTTTTAAAGTCGAAGCGCGCTTGCGACGGTTTTTACGATGGAAAACTCTTATCGACGCTGTTAATAACATTTACATCAAAAGTATATTTTACCATCTTTCAGAAGTGAATTCGTGGAAGCTTCTCTCCCGTCCTCCATGTTGACAGTTCCGGGTGTGACGTAACGTGACGTTTAAAGTAAGAGACGACGTAAGGCTAGCGTCTCTTAAAGGACCACGCACGTTTTTCTTTTTTCTCTCTCTCTTCTGTATAGTACGAAAACTTTGACTATTTTGATCATAATATTCTAGAGAACTATTGAAACAGGTTCTATAAAAGTTTAATCTCCCTGCATTAAGGTGTTTTTCAAGTATTTTCTTTACTGATGCAGGGTGGATAGTCAGTAACATAAAGGCTGCACTGCACATCTTTTACATAATGTAATGTTACTTATAAGAATATGACACATTTTAATATATATTGGAGTACCAGTGATGTTTCTGATAATTAAATCAGATATTAACATTAATGCACCAGATAATATTTATATATTCATTAATTTGTCTGCAAAAATGTGGTTTGCAGACTGGTGACCTGTCCAAGGCGAACCCACCACACATATATACACACACATACAGTGAGTTAATCACCTTGTCTTTGAGTTTCTGTGTCTTCTGCTGTCTAGGTTCAGACAGAAGACCAGACCATTAGTTGTATCAATATGGGGTGAATTTTGTTTCTTTGTACAGATTTTAAGTTATTTTTGTTTCCCTCATGTCTCATTTTGTCACTGTCTTGTTGTGTTAGCAGGCATTATTGAGTGGCGTTTTGAGCCTTTTTGAGGACCTTGTTAATCAATAATATGGATTTTCAGTTGTGTGTATATTTAATATGTTTCAGGTGAAATAAATCTATTTTGAAAAAGAAAATTGCATCGTCTCGTTCTTTTGCTGCTTGGTCCTGAATGTACTTTTATTTTTCTGACACACACTGAAAGTGTGACCAATAGAGCCCTCACTCCATACACTGGGACAGTAAGTACACACGTAATGGTCTTAGATCATTAGTAACTCACTGACATGGATGAGCAGCAGTGGCAGAAACCCACTACAATGTTGAATGTTGCTCTGAAAAGGCTCAAAAACTGCTTCTACTCTCAACTCGAGGAGGAGTGAACATCACTTATCTCTTCCAGGTTTTACCGACACGCTTCATTCTCAACATAGAGATCTATACATTAATGTTCTGGGTGTCTGACTGTTAATAACTTCCATAAAAAGTATCTTCTACCCTCTGCAAGGTTTACAAACCATCCTGCAAAAGAATGACTGCTATATACTACAGGTATTGCTATAACTGGTGCCATTGTCTGCAGACGACTCCACCGCTACAAGAGAAACATCCCTGTCCAGATGAGGAGGGAGGATATTAACAGTTAACAGTCAGGAGTTTATAACACGATGGAGGAAGCCAGCAGTGCAATCAATAGATCCATCGTTAGAAACCCCATTTGGGAAACAGTTATGCATTATACTGTAAAATAAAATAGTAACGTGTCACACTCACTAATTTCCATTTACATTTTGATTGGTTGCTTTTATCAGGGAGGTGTGTCTTATCTAATAAGAGCCTGTGAGTGGGCAAAAGTTAGAACTATGAATGCATCAGGATGGATCCATTTTATTCCTGGACCTCCCTTCTCTGCTGCACTTCGATACACTAGCAGTGACGCTTCTTTTTTAGTTGAACACTCACTGACTGCATCACATGGGGTCAAACTGAGGTGTTTTGTTCAGACTGGACCAGGCAGATGAAGTGGCAAACCAAACATTTTAAGCAACGATTTCCAAAGTTATGAAAAAATGAATCTAATAAAAGAAAATGTCAATGTCTACGCAAAGCAAAAATCTGTACGAAAAAAAAAAAACAACAAAATAGACTAATCCAATAACCCAGTATTATGTATTATCAGCCATCTGCTATAGTCTGCTTGTATTTCCTCCATGACATCTTGCTTATTATTTTTTATACTGTTGTGTCAATTCAACGTCTAAAAATGTGATTTTTTTTTTTTTTTTTTTTTGCAGTTGTATTGGCTCTCCAGTGTGCCATCTCCTTTCTACTCAGCTCATTCTCACAGTTTTGCACTTCCACCCTTTCTCCCTCCCTGTTTCACATTAATGCTCTGTAGAATCAAACAGCAGGCAGACTTTAAATAGCTCAGACACTTCCTCCCTCTGTCTCTCTCACATTCTCACCTTCACCCTCTCTGGTGATTCACTGTCGCTCTGAACTGCACCTTCCTCTAATCATCATTATAATCTGTCTCTAGCGATAGTTGTGATGGTGTGAAAGGAACAGCGGAGCTGCAAAGTGGCCGTCAGCAAAACTCAAACCGAGACACTGCAGCGTGTGTGTGTTTATATCCTGATGAAGCCAAGAAAAGAAAAAGCCCTCAAACCAATCTGTCATCAGAATAATAATAATAAAAAAAATTAGTAGAATTGGATTATTTTTCCTCATTGGACATCATCCTTCTGATGTGTGATCTACATTGTGACCATGACCTTTGATGTAGAAAATACACAGATGCAGTAACAGCTGTGCACCACAGCAGGGCAGTGCTGTAAAGTGCTGTCGACCATACCATCTGTGTTTTAGAGAAAAGATCATGGACTCCGATTGGACTGTGAGTGTATTTGTATTGGCATGTGGGTTTGTGTGATCTAGGTATTCACATTATGTGGACTTGGCTGCCTGGCGGGGACAAAAAGCAGAACCATATGGCATCAATCACATCGTTTTCAGTGTGAAGTCATGTCTTGAGGTTAGGGTTAGGTTAGTTAAGTCTCTTAAGGAAATGAATGTAAGACAGTGTGAGGTCCACTTAAGTTCTGGTGTGTATGTGGGTTTGTTTTTTTTTTTTTTTTTGCTAGACTTATTAAGAAATGTTTCTGTGGGGACATTTGTAGTTGTGAGGCCCTTTGGGTGGTCCTAACACCACATGAACATGAAGTACAGGCTCCCATGAAGCCATTGTAAAATTATTTTGTAAGTTTCAGCAAATAAAATATCAGAGTGATGATATTTACAGATCAGTATGTATTTGTCTCTTTTTTCCAATATTTTATTTCATTTTAGATAAATATTCGATACATAAACCTGTCAAATACATATCTGTCTTATATTTTCAATCATCTTAAATGTAATTCATACACTGAAATGTTGCAATTTTCATCAAAGTATTTTCACACATAAATAAAGTAGATTTAATCAACACATGTTTCAGTGGAGCGTTTGGTTGAATGTGAGATGCATTTTGTTGCAGTCTTCACTGTTAATCACAATCTTCAAATATACAGTGTGTTCAAAAAGTATCTGATCTGGTCTATACCCAAATATGGCGTGTATAAACGGAAATCAATGGTGAAAGAAATGACTGCATATTAATATCGGGAGATTCTGATCCATATTTCGTCTGTGTGGATTCCTGTGCCGCATGCAGATATACAGCACTGTGTAAAAGTTAGAGGCACCCACACATGTGTTTTAGCAGTGCTGTAAAGAACATACATATTTAGCTCTCATCTTCTTTATGCACATATAATAAGAAAATACAGGAAATGTGTACAACGTATTTAAGGACATATAAAATGTACTAATGATTCTGGATTCAGACTCTGGCCACCCTCAGATTTATTGCCCCAGCAGTGCTTGAGTGACCAACAACCACAAGGGGTAAACTGTTGGCTGAGTCACTGTTCCACACTCAGATCACTGATAGATGTCTAGCCTGACTTAAGCTGTTAGCAGATCCAGATGTGACAGGGGTCTCAGGATCAGCTGCTGCTATTTTCTTATTATATCTGCATAAAGAAAGTGAGAGATAAATATGTATGGTCTTTGAAGTACTGCTAAAACAACATGTGTGGGGTGCCTATAACATTTACACAGTACTGTATAACTAAGAACTTCTCAAAAGTCAAGTTAAACCTCACACTGTTTGCTCAGCTTCCCACATTGTTAGCAGATGTGCAGTTAGTCCAAATCAAATTCATTATTACATTCATTCAGTATGCAGATTCCCTGAGCGTTCAGGTACACATCCATCATCTAGCATCCGCTGTTTGGATGGTGTTGCAGAATGTGGGTCGCTGCTTCATCCAGATCATCGTCATCTATTGGCGTTGACTGTGGAGAATAGAACAAACCAAACGCAATGTTTACCAGTGACAGAGCGATATGAGAGTGATGGAGTGGCAGTAATAGAGTGATGACTGCACTGAGATCATGTTCCCTTCAGCTTAACTTCTTCGATTCTTTGGTTCTGTCAGACCAGTCTATTATAAATTTTAGTAAATCGAAGCTATAAAACTATAAATGAAACTGCCTTGTTTCACAACAGAATGTTTCAATACAACCTTTCAGATTAATGCTTTGGTACCTGTAAACATCAGATCTTTGGTTAGTACATCACATCCCATTTGAACTGATCTGATCTGAAAATGTCAGTCAGTAAGTGTGTAGATAAACACATAGATAGATGATTTCACTACCAGCAAAGACTTTGTCATCCTCCACCAGCTGCTCATTGTGGGAAATGTGAGGTTGTTTCTATAGCATTGTAAAGACTGTTGAGATAAATACATTTCATGATATGGCACTATACAAATACAACTGGATTGAATTGAATTGTTCAGTTTTATTCAGCAGTTTGAAAATGTGTGTATGTGATAATATAAATGAAGTGCTTTTCAGCTTTAAGTGGTATATCTGAATACTATATATACCTTCCTGGGTGGTATCTGTGTGTGTGTTATTCTCAAATTCAGGTCCTCTACCAGAGGCCTGGGAGTTTCAGGGTTCTGTGCAGTATCTTAGCTGTTCCTAGGACTATATACATATATTTGATATGGCTCACTCTTGTGTAAATTCAATTTGTACTCTATGAATTATGAGTTTTGACTGAATTGTCCAAGCACAGAGTGCAGCTGCCAGGGATGCACTTGGGTTGGACACATATAGCAACAAATCATCTGTCTATTCCAGAAGCTGATTTGAGGACTCCTTTCAGTGACCGCTTCATTTATTTGCAGACATTTATTTTTCTTTGAATATTCGTGAGAAAATGTAGACTTTTTATACTTAATCACATCTATTTGTGTGAACCTAGTAATTTAATTACTTTACTTTCCAACTGTGCCAACATCCTTTGTCTTCTTTGCCGCCTTTGCAACAGTGTGTAGTCACAAAGAAGGTATTAGAAGAAAGGGAGGTCCCCCCCAACATACTATGGCAGTGCTTACAAATGGACCACCACAACAAGTGTGTGTGTGTGTGTGTGTGTGTGTGTGTGTGAGAGAGAGAGAGAGCAAATGGGAGAAACAGACTCAGGCTGCTGGACATCTGCTATAGCCCACATGCTATTAGACCAGTGTGTTTACTATGCAATGTTGGTTTTGCGGTGTTTGTCTTCTGTGTCCATGACAACCAGAGCTGTGGACCAGATACATGTATTTTGCATGTGTATATGTGATTATATGGTGTGTGTGTGTGTGTGTGTGTGTGTGTGTGTGTGTGTGTGTGAGAGAGAGAGGGAGGGAGAGAGATTCTGGTTTCACCCACTTTGCATTTCCAAAACACTGGGTTTTTGAAAATTGGTGAGGAGTGGCATCCAGCTGCATCAGCTCTCACTTGTTCAGTTTATGATTTGTGTCTTAGTTATTCTTCATTGGTACATTAAAATAATATTTTGATGTGTTTATGTGTATTGTCTTGTGTTTATGCTTGAATCAGTGACTGGACTACTGCTGCCCTGGAAGAGACTGGTATGTTGTAATGAAACTAAACACTGTACCAGGAGGAGATGTTACAGACCCGTTCACCTGTTGGTCATCATCAGGAGTTTCTCCTAAACAAGATGGACCAATTGATGGGGCTGATCTGGCACCAGAAGGAGAGCAGCATCTTATTGTTTGCAGAGACATGGTTCACATATGACTGTGAAAGAACAACTCTGCTGCAACAATATCAAACTGTTGATTATTCTTGCCCGTCGTTGTATCACCACTTAACATTGCTCCCATTGCTAATTCTTGCTGTGGCCTGTGAAACTGTTATAGAAACTAGAAACAAACTAGTTATAGATAAAACATCCACAGGCTGTCCTTGAACACAGGCACATTTTTGTACCCACTCTCTTCCTTGTCCGCTACTTTTTGCTTTTCTTATCTCTCTGTTCGCTAGAGAGAAAAATCAAGACTAGGAAGACTTCAGGCCACAGTGGCATAAGCTCCAAACTGCTCACGGATTGTGCAGATCTCTGTGAGGTTGTTCTCTGTATCTTTGACCAGAGATTCAGTTTGGAGAGTTCCTGATCTGTGAAAGACCAATGTGGTGTGTGTACCACTTCAGGCCAGTAGCCCTAACCTCTGACCTGAGGAAAACTATGGAAAGAATCATGCTGAACCATCTCTGACCTCTGACCAATGACTCCTTTCACACATGGTGAATGCTGGAGGGACTGTGAAGGCCTTTTTTTTTTTTTTTTTTTTTATTTTTTTTATTACTTTTGCAGTGTAGAGGGAAGCTGGAAGGAGACGTCTGCAACTCGATTACATGGATTATTCACTATTTGGCCAACAAACTGCAGTAGGTGAGCTTTGAGGACTGTATGTCTGATGTGGTAGTTTGCGGCACAGAGGCCCCACAGGAAACAGCGCTGACTCATTTCCTCTTTACCTGATACACATCGGACTTCAGACACAACACAGAAAGCTGCCACCTTCAGAAGTTTTCTGACGATACAGCTATTGTAAGAATGAACTGGAGTACATGGGGGTCATCACTGACTTTGTTGACTTTGTTGAATTTAACCGCTTTAACATCAGTGTTTCCAAGACAGAGGAGATGATAGGCTTCCACAGGAAGGCGCTTTCAGACTGAGGTCCTTTGGAGTGTGCAGGACATCATTAAGAACTTACAACAGCGTGGTTGGGTCTGCTGTGGGTGGGAAAGCATCAAGGGAGGCAAAGAAAGACTCAGTAAACTGGATAAGAAGACCATATCATGTGCCCTCTGGACTCCGACAGGAAGTGGAGAGGAGAATGTTAGTTGAGCTGTAATCCATCATGACCAATACGTCTCAGGCCTTAAACAGCTCCTTCAGCAGAAAACTGTTGCACCCACAGAGTAAGAATTTCCACAAGTCCATCATTCCCACTGCCAGCAGACCGTTAAACACCAATATATAGTAAAGTAATGTGGCACTGTTGCTGTTTTTCCCCTGTACTCAGGTACAGATTAAGACCATATTAAATGTGGCAGAATTAATGAATTTTCTGAGAAACATAAAGTTCAGGTATAATCCCTCCACGATTTCTTTTTATAGTCATCCACTTTAAGCACAGCTAGTTCTCCTAAGACAGTCTACTTTTTGTGCCTTTCCCACGCATGCAACTATCAACAGTGGCATATATAGAAACATTTCATTGTATGGATTGTGACTGAAAGATTAAATCCACCACAATATTACACAATAAGCAGGCTATGATCTATCTTAATGTTACTTGGTTTTACTGATCTCATCTCTTCTTTCAGAACTTCTATACCAAAAAGAAAACGAGACATTTTCACTGTCTCTCAACAGATTTTAAAATGTCCAACCAATTAAAGAAAGAAGCTTTATCTGAGATTACCTGTTTCAGTCACAGGCTCAGCTGAGGGGCTTCATAGCGAGCAGTTTGATATATATAGAGACTATTTTTGAACTGTGAATCATGCAAAGTTGCTCTAATGGAGTCACAGAATAAAATATACAGCTGGATGTGAGCATAATAGGTCCACTTTGAGTGATGAAAAGTAGCAATTTGATTTTCTGTGTGGGGGTTTAGTCAAGCATATAAAAGCTGTGGTGAGTGCAGTATGTTCATCACATGCACTGGCATCTGCATGCCCCCTTCACGGTGTTGATGCAACAGTGGTGATTTTTTTTTTTTTTTTTATTCAAGACTGTATGCCAAATGCATTCAAACACAAGGCGAGTTCATAGAAACATGTAGGGCTACATGTACCGTGTTTGTAACACGTTCAGCCATTATCATTTTTATTTATGTTTTTTTTTCCTTCTCAAGACATCTGGGCCAAATTCATTTCTGAATCTCAGAATCTTGAGATTTAGCCATCACACCACTATCACATTCTCTGATCAGGAATAACCGATGATGGCATAACCCAGCTATTGTGCCATAAGGCAGAGACTATGATAACAGGAGAATGACACAAGAACAAACAGTACACTGGGACCCAAAACTAAATGGCTGACATACTGAAGTGAACAGCAATTTCATCTCATGTCACCTCATCATTCTTTGGCCTGGAGCAGAATGCGACTGTGAGAGCATCATGTTTGCCAGTGAACCACCAGGGAGCCATGAATCAAGACTTAGAGGACATATTAATCAATGGATCACACAAATCACAAACTTTACAGTTTGGCTTTTTGTCTTGGCAACCAGACGTTCAATGAGATGTTCATGTTATCTTGTGTGCGTGACAGCTACATTTCTTCTTACTGAAATTCCCTGATTTCACTCATTTTGGCCACACCTTTGTGTAAACTACATTGTCGCAGTGAGTTAAGTGACTTCTCTTCCTATAGAAACACAGAGTAAATGCAGGAGATATTAAATGAAATATCATGTTCCACAGCATCAATTCTTGCAGCATCAAGTGGTGTGGGTCCACTAGATCCACAATTGGACATGCATACACACACACACACACACACACACCAGTCTCAGTGCAGTAGGAAATAAAGCATAGTTCTAAACCACTACAGGCAAATCACTTCAATTTCGGATTTCAAATTTTTTACAATGCTTCAGTAAAAAAGATTTAAATTCTAGGCAAAAAAATCTGGAGACTCTTTTTATTCATTCTTTCATTTCATTTTGGCAGTTACAAAACAAACTCTAGGCAAAAATGGCCAAAGGAAATTAGTCAAAACCATTGATTCTGTAAATCCTCCTACAAGAAGTTTGTAGAAGTCTTCTACATTCCTTCATTGTCCATGTGAGATGTGGTCCATGTTTCTGGCACCATAGCAGGACAACTTCCATGCTCATGTGTTCATCACTATGATTTTAAAATAGCTCAACCACCAAAACTATAAGTCTGAACTTGATTCTTCAACTTGACCGTGGAAACTATTGGAGCTCTGTTGTCAGAATGGATGACACAATTCCCCGTAAACAGAGGGTGTCTGCCATCACTGTCCTCTGAGTTGACCAACACTGAGGATGGATGAGTTAAACACACACGTACACACATAATCAGTTAAACACAGGAGAAAAGTCTTGAACCTGTTAAAACAGGCTTCTTTCTGCAGCTTTGAGCACATGCAGCACAGCACCAGCTTTTCAATAAGATCTCCTTATTTCATTTTATACTAAATTTTGCCATTTTAACAAAATATATTTCACAGAATAGGACTGAAGGCATGAAGAGACACTAAAAGAGTGTTAAGTCTGTACATGTAATAATGTAGAGCATATGCCATATGGATAAATGAATCAACAACATGAACGAATCAGCTTTTACTTGTAAATAACAAGCTTGACATTATACCCAGACATGGTGTGTATGTGTGTGTGTGTGAGAGAGAGAGGTGGCATGTCATTAATATACAGTAATCTCTCTATATGCACTAATCTACTGCTTTATAGTCAAGGTGATTAATCCTTGTAATCTACTGTAGAAGCGCAGCCAAAGAAAATCTGCGACAGTCTTCCTCACCTCAGTGTTGTGAGTAATAAAGAACTTCAACCTTTCATTCATCATTGTCCAAGAGAGAGGGAGGAAGAGCAGATGAAGGGTAGTGGGGGGATGGGGGAGGGGAGGAGGTATCAACCCACTGACACTAACTGCGTCAGTTATATCTGTATTCTTGAGGCACTTCCTTGATGAAAATATTGAATAGCACTGACGCCAGTGATCTGTGTTAAAGTCAGATTTGTTAAAGTCAGATTTGTTACAGTGTCATCAGAGCATGAATTCTGAGATAGTACAGTTTCTGAGATAGTACAGTTAAAACAGTACAACCTGTCGACCTCTCAACTCACTGTAGAGTTTGAATCAACTATTTTTCTCTCATAATTTATACTCTAACCATAATTTACACCTAACAGTAACCCTAACCCTACCTAAACATAACCTAAAGATAAATCTAACCTTAAAACTGAGTCTTAACCCTCAACAACCAGCTTCTACCCATGGCAGCATCACCATTTGTCACCATGGTGATGCAAGTCCCCGTGGGATAGTGTTCTTGATCAAGTCCCAACTGCAATATATCACCAAGTCCAGGCACAGCTCTCTCTCTCTCTGTCTGTCTGCCTCTCACACACACACAAATTCACCTTTGGCTGCATGCTCTCATGCATGTAATGGTCTTGTTTCAGCTCTCAGCTTGTGGTCCGTCCATCTATCACACACTACTGCTGCATTAATGAGACAGAGCCTCCATTAGTTGTCCCTGTCACTGGAGACGCTTCCCGAGGAACCAGGAGAGAGTGAGACCACATCCACTCCATCTCCTGCTCCTCCACTCTCACATTTTCATCTCTGTTCCACTGTCAGTCATTCAGTGTGTCTCATATCTAATTAGACAGCTCTTCACCTGCTATGTGAAGCCAGGATACTATTGAATGAAGTAAGTTAAACTAATTATCAGAACTATCAGACTCCTTCCTTTCATTTTATGAGTCAGCAGCCCTTGAAACTGTGTTGCCACAGTCCTTGCTCACCCTTTGCCACTGGCGTTTTGTCAGACTTGTGTCATCATCATGGCTGCTGACTATAAAAACGTTTTCTAATTACTCTGAGGTCTTTTGCAGCAGTGATGGAGAGCGGCATTAAATGTCAGCAGAGAGGCGGCCAGCTGCACCACTGATTTATCTGCACCATTTGCTCTGGAGATAATCCTTATCACTGTGACAAGGCACTTAGTCCAATGACGATAATGTTATGATATGCTTCCATGGTGCTATCTGATGAAACGTGCATGCTCTGTGAAATGTGTTGTAAATCCAAAATGTCCTCGAGAGACAAGCCGCATCAATTCAATTTCGGATCAGTTCAGTTTTATTAACGAATCACAAAACATATTTGTCGCTGACATAATCTGAAAATTTGGCAAATTCTTGTAAACCTGACACCGAGACACAACACCCCTGGAGATAGTTTCGGTTGCAAAGTCAAGCCTCATTCACATACTGTGGACCTGGAATACATCATCATAGAGAAATGGAGGCATGGCAGTGTGTAGATTGCTGATCGCTGACATGAACCTGCCAATGTAGAATGATTCTGATTCACAACCATAGGTAGTGAGAAGAAAACTAGCTGATGCACACGTCATTAATCCACCGGTACGCATACACTTGTTCCGTGCAGAGAATAAGAACAATTCTGTGCACATATTGTATCAGTGAATGAGACCTATTGTCTTTATACCCAGCATTTCCCATGGTCACATTATCTGTTGAAGATGTGAGTCACATATTACCAGTTGAAGTGAAGTTGGTGGAGATCACACCAGAGCTGAGAGGAAAGAATCACATTTGGTAACATGTCAGTTATTTATGGTGTCACACAACACAACAATAGCAGCTGACACTGGTGCTTCTTAGAAATGAATTAAGAAGTGGCTCTACCGGGATTATTGCTCTAAACTGGAAAATAAAGAAAGAAAGGATGGTAGAAAGGAAGTGTATCTAATATTTGCAAATAAATGCATTCATCAGCAACGAAAAACAACATTTGCATCTGATTTATTCTTTGACTTTATTATCTGATCAGCAGGGGATCGGCATCGCCGAGCCTGCTGCTCAAGAGGAAAAACAACAAGTCAAAGTGATTTCAAACACTTCTGCATATTAATGGCTCTGGTTCTAATGTTTCAAATTTAATTACAGTAATTGTGATATATCACAGACTGTTTCTTATTTATCTTGTGATGTCTTGTGTACCACGCAAATGTCTGCGTTCTGATAAATGAGAAGAAACCATATGTTGCCGTCACTTTTGATTTGAATAATAATGAACAGACTTTGGATTCCTGTTGTAACTAGAAGAAGCTCTACTTGCACCAATATCACAACGGAGCTCTTTGATACAATATTTATCTGTTAAACAGCACCAGGTATATATCAATTGAAAGATATGTAACTGGGAAATCCAAACTAGCTAATTAATTCCCATTATGTAGGATGTTAAGATTGATATAAAGAAGCAACATGGCAGATGTTATTTGCAAATTTACACCTTTTCTTTAAGAGCCTCTGACTTCAAACCGATTCCTATGGACTTAATAAATATCAAACTCTCTTAAAAACCCACAGGTCCTGGCTAAATGTTGTTGTTGCTGAAGTCCAGCAGTTTCTCTCTCTGCTCCTGTTCCCCTGAGGAAGTCGACCTCGCCTGGTTGTAAGAACAGTTTATTGAGAGGCTTCCTTCCCGCACAAATCATATTTCTGGTGCACTCTCTCTTGGTGCTGGATGTGTGCTGTGGCCCCGCTGTGATTGTCTTGTTTGGGTGTCCAAAAACAAAGGCTTCATAAAGACTGCGGAAAAGTGCCACACCTTTACAATACAATACTGAAATGGATCCAATTTCTGCTCAATTAGGGACGTGAAATAAACACAGCGTAGCTCCAAGCATCGAACAGCACATCACTGATGATCAGATTAAACCAGGATAATTACTGAACGTTTCAGACCGTTAAAAAGACACTGTGTTAGATGAGGAAGCACCAGTCCAACTAAAGGACACTGTGATTAATGTACAATATTTCAATCACATCTGAATAAAGTAACAACACCAAACAGCATGTAATAAAACATATACTTTATTTTCTTGGTGCAATTCAGTCATTGCACTTGTCACTTCATTTTCATTCCATTGTCATTTCACTTCAAAATTCATTCACAATCAACACCAATGTCAAGTCAACAAAGTCACAACAAACAACCAGATATCAATCTTCAGAGGTTATGTTATGGTGCGCATGAAGCCACGAGTTTCCACTCCTCACACAGACACACTAGCTTATTATACTTGTGACATCAGGTTGTATACTGTAGCTAGTTCTTGAAATGGAGGTAAGATGAAATAGTTAATGTTTAAAAGGACAAAGCAGCCATTGTGAATTATTTCTAATAAGTCATATAATCTGAAAGCTATACAGATTTATCCTTTTCTATCTTCACTGATGACTTCAACAGAGACAAGGATCAAAACCGTTCCCTTCTCGTGTGGCAAAATGATCCAAACTTAAAGCTCTACTTACTTTTCTGAGCTTTCAGTTATATCTCACAGTCTTGTTCAGGATGTGGATCTGGCTCAGGTGATATGTGGTCTAAGTATGAAACTTTGGTAATGTAACCAGTGTCTTGGATCAGAGATGGAGTTAATCTTGACGTCCTGAGGAATCAGACTCTGAATCCTTACAGACTTTAGTGACATCAGCGGGTAAGTATTAAAGTACTGTGAGGGCTCCGACTGGTAGAAACAAGAATGAAAACACCATATTAGATGACTTTGTCAACGCCAAACATGTCTGACTTTAGCAGGTGTGACGTAGTCGACTTTGTTCATGGCCAAGAAGCTGGAGACTGATACTAATATGTTCAGACTCCAACAGACTGGACAGAGCTTAACTCAAATCTTTCATGCTTATTTGTTTAATTTCCTGTTATGGTAGTTTCTTTTATCTTGTTTATTCTTCTAGGATTTCTCTGGTAATCCCTCTGTTTCATGTCAAAGCAAGAACTAGAAGGCTCTTATCACTATAAGCACTAGAAGGTTCTTATAGCACGTACGGATTACATTCAGACAACAATGACAGGTGCTGGCAATTGTCCTTGGTTTTTAAAATAAAAATGTTACTGATGGTAGAAGTAGAAATGTTGAAGTGAAACAAGCTGTATTGAGTCTGTTTCGTATCATGTTGTACGAAGACTTTACCCAAACAAGGAATCATGCAGGAACACAGTTCTGCTCTTATTCTAAACCTAAAGTCCTCCAGATATTCCAATACAGAGTCAAACTTTATTAGACAAAGTGAAACTGCTCATTTTCACTTCACAGATGTCACCTACTGGCATATTGATGAGATTTGACCATTAGCTTAATTGACTTCCCTTAAGTGCTATACAAGTGCTGCCTTCTGCTCCTTTTATGAAGTTTCATTCAGTAAAATGTTACTGAAGAGTACAACGAATTTCTTCAGCCTGATGCCTGGTGAAGGACTTCCTTTGTCAAGTCATCATCAGCAGCTTCAGTGAAGATGACCTTGACTTTGTGGTTGAAAGCTCTGAAAAGTAAGTAAGTGAACTTTTGAACTTAGAACATTTTCTTACACACACTTTTCCCAAAAAGTGACGAACAAAAGTCCGTGTTCATTCTCTTCATAACATCACTTTGCACACATATTCACAGCAATGATGTTGTGGACTCAGTTATAATCTGATTAAGTGCCATAAAGGAAATATCTGTCTTTATCTTTCCTACATAATAAATCAATCAGACACAAATGTCTAAAGCAGTTATGCATGTTGAAGTAAAGCTGATGCAAATGGGATGATGCATGGAGCTTCCAGTGGTCTTCAACAAGCTGATCGTTTCTGTTCACCTCAGTCTCGACCAGTTCCTTTCACTCCAGCACTCTGATCACACTGCAGTCCCAACAAGTTCACCATCCTCCTTTACTCTCACACAGGCTGGTTGTCTTAATGAACAGGTCCGTTTTATCCAGCGACCTGGTGGCTGGTGTTTGGGCTCCAGAGGGCCGGGCGATACCCTGCGCCCTCTGATCCACACCCAGGATGATGCAGCATCTGTGGGACTCAGGTGGTCTACGCACCCCCTGTTAGTCTCCTCTCTAGCCGGTCCAGTTTGGCCAGGTTTTCCTTCAGAAGTTTGGAACCAGGACTCAGGATAAGGGCTCGCTGGTAGTACATCCTGGCTGCTGCATAGTCTCCCTGCACACGTACACACAATTACATTCACATATGTTGAGTCCAGAAATATCTGTAACTTTAAACGGTTTAATCTAAATCCGACTGATGTCTGGTCCATCTAACAGGGTTGTGAGGACTTCTACTTGTGACGTAGAAATCGTTACGATGTGTAAATACACATCCAACATTCTAGTTCATGGTTTCTGTGATTTTACCTTCAGTGAAAACTGATTTGTAATTAAAAAGTCAGACTTCAGTTTGATCCATGCACAAAGTGAAATCTCTGAGCATAGGTAAGGAAATTTTGTTAGTTCACACAAGAGTGTCGTCTGTATACAAACACGTCCTGAATCTGTGAGCATTACTGTTAGGATCTGTCTTTTGTTTAGTAGTTTGTGTCAATTTCTTGTTTCATTTTGAAATGGTTTCTCTTGGTTTTCATCTTATCTGACCCTGCCCTAATGTACCTGTGACTTCTCTCCTACTGGTGTGTACCAGAGGTACTTATGGTACTTCTGGTTCTTAGTTTGCAAACTTAGTTTGGTGTTGTGTTTTTGTCTTGCTTTTACTCTGCGGCGTCAGCAGTCCATTTTTTTTTTTTTTTTTTTTATTTTTGTTTTGTTCTGTTCGTCTTTATTTTGTTTTCATTAAACTTTTACACCGACTTCTGCCTCATCTCATCTGCATCTTTGGGTTCAATAAAATGTAACAACTACATTAGTAATATCCATTTCTCACAAAAACTGCCTGTACCGCTGGCTTAAAAATAAGAGAAATAAGTGCAACATTCAGTTCCAAAAAATATTGTTATTGATAAATTTGCATTCATTGTAATTTTCTAGTTGTCGGGAGGAAAGCACTTAAGTATGATGGAATACATTTTGTATTTGTACTGAATCAACAGTCTCTTTGACATCAAGTAATAATAACCTCACATATAAGAACATATAAAGCATCTTCTGATCTTGTTAATGACTGAATAGCTTGAATATGCTCAACGCTATGACCAGCGTCCTCAAAGTGTCTCAATCTTTGTGGTTTCTCCTTGAACTTCTTGTGTTTCAACTTCACATAAAGACAGTCAAGAAGTCCTTATCTTATCTGTATGCTGCTGCTAGCCTCTGAATCATAGCAGATGGCCAATGAGAACATATTAGTGTTTGTTTGTGCCTGTTTTTGCTGGCAGCTTGTCTTTAGATTTAATGTGTAAATCCTTAATGACTCAATCTTTTCCTTCTGGGATTCCTAGCAAAAACCTTAATGAGTTGAACAATTTTACTACCTTAATATGTTGAATCCCTCCCATGTTCATCCAGGCCTGGGACTGGTCAGGTTTGAGTTCAACAGCCAGCTTGTAGCTCTGTTGGGAGAGAAAAAAAAATACAGTTAATACAAATGGTTACAGATCTGATGTCATAAATGACAAGCTACATAACTATCACTATAATAACTAGACACAGTTGTAGCCACACGGCAGCTTTCACTCAAAATGATCTGTATTTAAAGGTGATGTTGTGTCCTCTGATCATTTTAGCATTATTGCTGTTGCTTTTGGTTGAGATGCAGAATCAAAAAAAAAAAAAAAAAAAAAAAAAAAAATCATTATTTTGTCAGTTTAACTCTTCTACTGAAAACATTTATCCTCTGCATCTCTGAACAGGATGTTCACTTCAGTGAGCTCCGGTAGACAAACTTGTGTCTTGGAGTGATTCTGTCCCTGGACAGCAGATGTTTTGACAAACGTTCAGTCGTAGCAGAAGAACAGGTGTTAAAAGATTATTTGAATTTCTTTCTGTTTAGGCTCAGATCAGGGACTGTATCACTGCGTATGGTGACATGAGTTTCCAGTGTCGGGTGAAGGAGAGATCGGATATCCAGAGTGAGCTCAGAGTGGAGCCACTGATCTTTTACATCAAAATGTGGCTCTGTATTAGTGATGTTCAAGAGAAGAAGCATGAATATATCCTGCTTCTGTATATTGGAGGACCATGAGGATTTTAATTTTGTGGAACTGAAACTCTTTATGGCAGAGAAAGTATTTAGTAATATCTTTATGTTTGCTGCTGTAACAGAGAATTCTCACTAAATGTGAGCTGTAACTGTTATGAATTCATACTGACCTAAAACAAAAAAATAAATAAATAAATATGACAAAGAGTAAATGAAGTTGTGTGCAGTAACATTTTCAACCTATTTATTAATGTTTATTGCCGGCAGACACAATTGAGACGAATGCAGATTTAAAAGTCCTAAAATAAACCAGTTAAAAACTGCACATCAAACTGTTTGTCACGCTGCTCGCCTCGTGTGTATGTTTTTGTCCTTCACACAGAGTAAAAAGAACACATCACACAATTATCTGTAACGGAAACAGCGCTCTCTTTAAAGCTGTAGCGACCTGAGGTGACCTCCTCGCCTCTTCCTGCCTCGATTCCACAGCATGGGTGTTTCCCCACAAAGAGCTCAGTTGTTGTTTTGCTCAGGAAATCTAGGCTTGTTTTAGGAAAAGTGCCTTCTACAAAACATATTAAAGACAGATTCAGAGATTAAATCTGAGCCACGTCTCCTCAGGCGAGTTGTTTGGCAGAAGTGCTCATGAGAGGTCTAAAGAAAAAAGAAAAAAGGCTTACTGTTGTTGTGTTGTCTAATATCAATTACAGTGGTGACCAATGTTTTCAGACAACTGTTTTTTTTTCAGTGGTGACCAATGTTTTCAGACAATGGTCAACGTGGCAGAACAGGGGTTAGCTGTTGCCTCACAGCAAGAAGGTCCTGGGTTCGACTCCCGGGTCAGCAGGGTCTTTCTGTGTGGAGTTTGCATGTTCTCCCCGTGTCTGCGTGCATAGCCAAAAACATGCATGCATGATTGAGCATGTGGATGTGAGTGCAAATGGTTGTCTATATGTAGCCCTGTGACGAGCTGGCGACCTTTGCCTGCCCCCCGACCCCGAGTATGGATTGATGGATGAACCTTGAAAATCTCTGACAGGAAGATCATTCAGGATTCAGAGAGCCAGTGTGTGAAAGGGGAGATGATGACATGCACTGTGGCATCACTGGGGGGAAAAAATCACTTCACTGGCTGAATGTGTGTTTTCCCCAAGTGGTATTAGGTCTGAGAGGGATTTCAGTGTAGTGGGGCTTTACAGCTGGTAATGAAGGAATGGTGGTAAAAGCATCTACAGCTCCTCACACGACATAGTGATGTCTCCTTGGACAAGACCTCCACTGAACCACCTAGTTGACCCTAGTGGCTGTCAGACTGAAGCATGTGGATGGAAGATGCTTCACGGTCTATTACTAACTGTTCAAAAATAAACATTAAAAGTAGCTTGTACTGGTGTGTTATTTATATTATTAATACTTTGTGCATTTATTGCACATCAGATGTTCAATATCTAATGTAAAAGCAGGATTTACAAACATGGTGACGTCATCATTATTTAGGAATAAATGCTCAGGAAGTAACAGCACAACGGTGCTTTTGTAATTGAACTCTTAAGTTTATTTATCTCTACCTGTGGAGAACTAGATCTCTGTGTATGGCTTCATTTAACATCATCACTGCGCCTGTTTGTTGTTTCTCACCAGGATATGCATCACGTCTGCTGCCGTGACTGACAAATACGGTAAGATATGTGATTCAGGGATGTGGACTGCATAAAAAATCTGCTACCTCTAAATAATGCATGGAGCAGCCTCGTTTCTAAAGAGTAAAAATGTCTCAATACATGTGTTTTTCAAATAGATCCTCAACTTTTTTGTAAACAGGAGAAAACTATAGGAGATAACAGGACACTATTGTATCATCTGAACCAGTTATATTCTTATGTTTGTTCCATGCTGCCTCCTGTTACTTATCAAGAAGTACAGATGTTCCATGTTCACATGTTTTTCTTCTGAATATTTAATCCCAATACCTGAACATGTGTATCGGATGCTAACAAGCATTGATCTGATACCACTGGAGAAAATTCAAAAACGTTTAACTCTAACTCTATGGATGTGATGTGACTGCTGTTATTTGGCTTCTTTTATGTTTGCTTGGAATTTTCAGTAGGCGGTGATCTGTCATTTAGAATCACTTCAGTTCTCCCAACAGCTTTAGCTGTATTCATGTCATCACATGATCAGCTGTCTTACGGTTGCCATGGACACGAAACCAATTGCTTCACCTCCACGTAAAAGGTGCACAAATCCTCTGCTTCCTGTTTTCACTCTCCTGAATGGATGTTTGTCTTCTCATACGGTGTCACAACCAATCAGACTTGTCGCTCAGTTCATGTTGGACAGAGACATTCATTTATTTTCATTTGAAATGGAGATCCAGGACTACAGTGTCAAAACAACTGTAATAATACAGAGCACGGTGTTTAATTTGCTACGGGCTATGTTTGCTAACATCAATGTTTTCTTTGCGAAACACCTCAACCAGGGAGTTACAGCACTGATCAGCAGGTACAGACTGTAGGAAATCTATACAGCAGGAATGAAAGAGAAAGTTGAGGAAAGTGAGATAAGAGAGGAGAGAGAGAGGGATCGGTACCTCAAAGGCTCGGTCCAGCTGGTTCATCTCTCTCAGCTGGTTTCCTTTGGAGAAATGCAGCTCTGCTCTCACTGTCAGATCACTGGGATTCTGCTGAAGGGCTCTGTCCAGAGCATCCAGGGCCTGGAACACACACACACAAACACACAGATGAATGCACACACCTAAAAAAGTCTCCTGTTTTGGAGCTGGGCATCCTGCTGTTTACTTCCTGGCCCGACTCTTGAGAGTCACTGCTGGTCTCCATCAGAAACCACTGACAGCTCTGTGAACAAGTTCCCTGCTCCACCTGCTGCTTTGAAGCCTGCAGGAGATGGTGGGATGGAGGGAGGACGACACAAGCTGAGGGCGCAGAGAAGAGGGAGTCTGATTTATAACAGCGTTTCAGTCAGACGGGAGGAGGAGGACGGAGATGAAAAGTGTAATTTATTCTCATCTCTCTAAGAAACAGCTGTGTCAGCGTTATCACTGCCACACTGACGGAGCCAGACGGAGACACATGAAGAATAAAAAGTTCATTTGTGAATATAAGTTTGTGAATTTAGACTTATCAGCATGCATCAATGGTCCCCCGGTTTACCAGTGGTGAGTCAACACAGGTTGACTCCTTAATAGATTCAGACTTCCACCTGTTTACACAGTATCACTTCTATCATAGCTACCTAATGCTAAAGCTAAAATTTCAAACAACACAGTACTATTAGGAGAGATCAGGGACAGTTGTGACAAAGGGACAGTTGTAAGAGATAACAGAGATAACATTAGAGTCATGTGATCAGTTTCATGTGTAACCACTCCCTCTCTGACTTTACATGTGAATTTACATGTCTGTGTGCAGGTTTTACTATCAAAAAATAACTAATTTCTGGTGAGAAACTAATGTTTTGGACCAAGTCTGTATGTTGATTAGTTCTGATGCTGTTGAAGTTTGAATGAGGTCACTTGTATCAGATTAAAGAGCAGGTTCTTATGTGGTTGAGCTGGTTAGACAATGTTTGACAGGAGCAGTGATGGTTGTAACACCTTTTAACAAACTGTTCCAACTATTGTCAGTGGATGTGTAAGTTAGTGGAGACATATATATATATATATATATATATATATATATATATATATATATATATATATATATATATATATATATTTAGTAAACCACAGGAAGATGTTTTAGTGTTGACATGTGTAACAAATGTATATAAATTCATATTTTGTGATGTGGCCTCAGTTTTTAATTCTTCAGTTTTTCTGTTACAGTGTACACCAGGTTGTGTTAAAACCTACACTGGTAGTGAGGTAGGTTGTCACAATGATACTCCATGCCTTTGACATCAAATAGTGAATTCTGTGATGTAGTTGGAGAAGCTGAAGGCGTTGTTATTTGTAGTAGATAAATGAGGAAACTTTGTGTCAAAATTTGAGTGACCTATCACAAATATTCTGGAAGTTATACGAGCTGAGACAAAAAAGTATTTCAATCATCCACGCTCTCTCCTACGTTCAACTACTGACATTAACTCTTAACATTCTTGTTACAAAACACAAAATTGCAATATGTGTCTTTATGTTCAGTCAGAAGAAAATACATCCTTTCATATTTTCATGATTTCCAGATAATTCTGGTGTATGCTGGGAGTTGGGTCACAGTGAAGGACAGACAGGCGTCATGTGTCGATGGTGGTAATAAAACAGAGTGGAGCGATGAGTGGCAGCTGCTCGCCAGCAAAATGGCCTCTGGCCTGATGTGAAACAGAGGTCATTAGTTTCCACGGTAACCATGTCCTGCTGCAAGGTTTTCATTCTCGACTTAGTTGGAAGAACAGATGGTGAGTTCTATTACCTCTGATAGAATCTGACACTAAAACCACACGACAGACAGCGACACACAAACACACCTCTGTGTAGTTGCCTCTCTTGCTGTAGATGGCAGACAGGAGGCGGTAACATTCAATACAGCTGCCCTCTCTGGATATGATGTCCAGGGTCATCTTCTCTGCCTCTTTGGTACGACCGGCCATGGCTAATACCTGAGCCTGGGAGAGAAACAGAGCCGTAGGCAGCTGTTGTCAATCAAAAACACACACATACAAAGACTTCCTAGCCTATGATTTGAGTGAGAACGTGTGTGTGGGAGTGTGTGTTAATGTTCACCAGAGCCAGCCAGATGTCGGTGCTGTCTGGCTGCAGGGCGGCAGCCTCTCTGTAAACCTGCAGAGCCTCCTCATAGCGGCCCGTGTTGTAGTACAGAGCTCCGAGCGGCGTGAGGATGTCCACCTTCCTCGTCACTTGTAGCGCCCTGAGGACACAGAACAAAGGTCAAGGTCATCGACTGACTTGGCTCTTTGAAAAACTCATGTAGGATGTAGGAAAACTCAGTAAAAACCACTGGAGTTGAAGGTTGCTGATTTCCTACAGTATAATAAAACTTGCTCTTTCAATCACCTCTTATACCAAGACTCCGCTTCTTTATTCTCATTGGATGATCGTAGCAGGCGGCCCAGGTTCACCATGGCAACATAGTGTGCTGGTTTGAGTCGAACTGCTTGCTGGTAGTGAGCGGCTGCCAGCTCTCCTTCTCCTGGAGGAGATGAGGTGAAAGAGAGAGGGGGAAGGCAGGAGGAGAGAGAGAGACATAAGGTCAGATATGTAGGGAGGTGAAAGAGCAGATGAGTGAGTGATAAAGATACAGGAAAAACAAATATGATAGATCTTAGAGACACCTAAAATTGAACACTTACTGCTAATAACGAGACTTACAGAGACTTAAAACTTGCTCGTAATAAACAATTTTACTTTAAGATTTGGTCAAATGTGTATCTGTAAGTCAGAACATAGGTACAGTCAATTCATAACTGCTCATTCGTGTAATTCTTACATCAACCAGACCATAAATTCCTACAGAAACATGTCAGCAGCTTGATATAATTTTCACATCAAACATCAGGATGGATTTTTCAGTGCGAGTGATTATTGGTGCCAAACAGGCTGGTTTGAATATTTCTAAAAATGCTGATCTCTGAGCATTTTCATTCACAGCTTTGGCTTTTTGACAATCAAAATCTAATCTGTGGCTCAGAGCTGGTCGTCCACAAATTGGAAGGTCAGCGGTTCGATTTCTGGCTCCTGCTGTCAAAGGCTCCGTGGGCGAGATACTGATCCTCACATTGACCCTGATGGCTGCTCCATCAGAGGGTAAATGGTGCATAGATGAGACGTATAGAACCACTGTGTGAATGGTCAACTGTGACCTATAGTGCAGTCCATCTCCCAAACAATCACTTCATCCTTGAGTCTATATACACTGTGCGTTTAAGTCTGTATAGGAAGACTATAGTGTAAATAGCAGTCTGTGTTTACCCATCATCCCCGGCGCCAGAGAGCCACTAGGTTCAACTCACCTGTATCCACCAGAAACACGCCGTAGTTATTATGCAGGTCGGAGCTGTCTGGACAGTTCTCGATGCCTTTCAGATACACTTCTTTGGCTTCTGGAAAGCGTTTCTGTAAGAAATAGCAGTGAAATAAATGAATAAAGCATTAACGTCTGGACTAAACTTCACTGAAGAAGAGGACACTGTGGAGGCTTCTCTAAAGGTGTTTTATATCAGTCTGAGCAGCTGAAGCGTCATTCAGCAGTGATGAAGTAATGATAAGTTATAACACTGCTCCAGGCACAGATGTTAAATATTGTACATGCTGTTTGTGTGTGTGTGTGTTGTGCATGATCCACCTGTTCTGCATAGAGTGATGCCAGACTGGAATAAGCATCGGCGAAATGTGGACCGAAGCGGATGGAGTCCTTCAGCAGAGACTCTGCCTCTTTCTCCTTCCCCTGGGACCTGGAACATCACGATCCCATCATCATCATCATCATCACCGTCATCATCATCATCATCATCATCATCATCATCATCATCATCATCATCATCATCATCATCATCATCATCATCATCATCATCATCATCATCATCGCTATCATCATCATCATCATCATCATCATCATCATCATCATCATCATCATCATCACATCATCATCATCATCATCATCATCATCATCATCATCATCATCATCATCATCATCATCATCATCATCATCATCATCATCATCATCATCATCATCATCATCATCATCATCATCATCATCATCATCATCATCATCATCATCATCATCATCATCATCATCATCATCATCATCATCATCATCATCATCATCATCATCATCATCATCATCATCATCATCATCATCATCATCATCATCATCATCATCATCATCATCATCATCATCATCATCATCATCATCATCATCACCATCATCATCATCATCATCATCATCATCATCATCATCATCATCATCATCATCACCATCACCATCATCATCATCATCATCATCATCATCATCATCACCATCATCATCATCATCATCATCATCATCACCATCATCATCATCATCATCATCATCATCATCATCACCATCATCATCATCATCATCTAATCTTGTTTTTCATCATGTTCATCATCTTCAACATCATCGTTAGATGATCATTTCTGATTGTTTGCTGGTTCTCAGGTGATGTAACAGCTGATTCAGTCACAAAGCGTAGTGATGATCAAACCCACAGGACTTCACAACAACACCAGTTTACCTGTGCTACATTCACCATGACAGTAGCAGCAGTTAGTATCATCATCATTCTCTGTAACGCCAATTAATATCATACACTTACTACTACTATCATCATCATCATCATGAAAATCCTTTAAACAACATCTATGGCAGCAGAATGATCATTCCTTCACCTTCATCACACTTCATTATCATACTTTCAATTACACACGTTACACACTTGTAGCGTTTCATTTCATCGTCATGCAAGTTTACACATCATTTATTCATGTTCACACAATAAAATAAACAGCGCACACACACAAACACACACACACAAAGCTGTCATGGACTTTGTCGACGGCTCATTTGTTCTGTTTGTTCTCACAGCTCCAGTGACAACATGGAGCTGAGCCTTAATAACACACTTCATTGTAGCTTCTATTATTTATGTAATTTTCCATTAGAGGCAGCGGAGCTCAGGGCAGTCAACAAAACAAGCAGAAACACTCTCCGCCAGCGCACACACAGCTGGTCAGATCACAGTGGTGACGCCAGGAGACGGGATAACTGACGACTTTCATTTAGTGAAGGTGGTGAGTCATTATTTTTCTCTGACTCCCTGCGTGTGACTGATGCCTCTACATCTTTAGTTGACCGTTCATTTCCATCTGAGGACCGGGACCGTGTTTCAACATTTCTCACTGTTCTGGTTTGTGTCCACAAACTGTGACTCTGAGGTTCAATGCAATGAATCATGGCCATTAAAGTTTAATAATGCTGTGCTGACTGAAGTGTGTGGGTGACAATTGGTCCGTTTTAATCACATCCCTGAAAAGAATCCACAACAGAAACATACTTGGCAGGCATTCACTTCTAACCCAGGATTAATAGTTGTTAGGAGACACTGACATTTACAGGTTTTCTCCTTTTGATCCACTCAGTTGCTTACATCCTAAACCTCATCATGTGCAAGTTATATTATATATGAAAGTTAATTTAAGTTGTTTTTGAACAGGATCACAGATGAAACAAAAGTAAAGATATTTAATAAGAGTTAACTACCTATCAGGTTATCATCATCGTCTTATGTTCATCACACACAATCACGCTTCAGGATGCAGCTCAGAATCATCACATTTTTCTGTTTTCTTCAGTATCCAAGTCATTAATTGATAACGCAGCAGTTTGAATGGATTGTCTGTTTATGGTTCCTATTTGCCAAACACATGCATCCTGTCCAAGAAGATAACTCCTCACAGCGCTGTCAGTTTGATAGAGTAGTGTTGCAGAAGTTGTTGCCATGTTTCAGTATGAGAATCGTTGAATTTATTAAGGATAGGTTCTTTGTTGTTCAGTTATTGGGTGTGAAAAAATGCAGATTTTAGAACTGAGTGTTCCTGCCTGTTGTTTATAGGTAGGTAGAGTGTTGTTTGTTGTGACGATGTTATGGGGGAGTAGTGGTCAGAAATTGGACACATTTTTAACAGGACCAGTGGTGGATATACAAAGATTAATGGAGAGTTTTTCATTGGATGAAATCCATGGGGGAGAAATTAATTAAATTTTATGTAGCTACAGGACCACATCTTCCAGCATTAGCGCCCGCAGACAACAGCTGTGAACCACAGACTTACTGCAGGGTGAAAAAGATGTGTCACAACAGGACGGTTGTGAAGGGGTCGAGGCTGGTTGGAGAGTTTGCGATGGAAGGTGTTGGATGATCATGTTGGAGGACATTCGCTGAGGAGGCTGCTGGGTCAGCTGCTACAGCTGGTTAATATTCAGTCAGGATAGTTGTGTGCGAATCAATGAACACACTGCTAGCAGCTAATTCAGCTACTTTGTATGGAGACAGTTAGACTACAGATCAATAAACATTGGCTAAAACAGGATGTATATTGGTTATACGCATATTTCTTGCTAACAGAAGCATCTTTGACCTTGTCCGCTGTCACAAAGGTCAAATTTACACTGAGCTGATTAAAAAAAACAGCATAACAATCAACACAAACTCAAATGCAGTTGGTGGCATTTAAAATTACAGAAGCACTGCAGGTAGAAACTGTTTCTGAGCTGTGTGTGCGTGTGTGTTTCCTTCATTGTGGGAACTTAAACCTGTCTATACACTCACATTATGGGGACCTGTTTCAAAAAGCAGGTCCCCATAAGATAAAAACAAAAAATGAAGGTGAAGACATGACTTAAGGTTAGACAAGTGGTAGCAACAACCGAGATCTCCAGGGTTTCCAGGAAAGTCTCCAGGAAATGAATGTAAGTTGATAAAATGTCCCCTGAACTCATTAAAACACAGCTGTGTGTGTGTTTGTGTGCAAGTTACTTACTTGAGGAGGTTCCCCAGGTTGAAAAGAGCTCTGTTATGCTGTGGGTTGGTGTCCAGTGCTTTTCTGTAGTAGCGCTCAGCCTCCTCTGGCCTGTGTGTCAGAGTGCCGAGGTTGTTCATGGCACTGGCGTGACGGGGGTATAACCTGGGAGGAGAAGAGAAGGACAGTTTCTTAAATTATTTGACATCAGCCACGGTCACATGACAAGTGTGTGAAATACAGATGGGTTCAGACATCCTAACTGACACCTGAAACCTAAACCTACCAATTTTGGCGTCTCCTCATCACTTTTTTGCTATTGTGAACATGTTTGACCTTTTTCTAAATATCATACAATAGATCACAATCATACAGTTACACACAATCATACATACAAAGCCCTTATATCAGAGTCCATAGCTCTCTATATCCCCAATCTCAATTATCATTAAAACAACCAGTGTGACAGGTTCAATAGAACTGTATATACAGGTTTTTACACGTCTTTTATCTCCTCCTTCACTATATAAACTACTGGGTTTTCTCTATAATATTATAAGGTCTTGGCCTTATGCCTTCGGATAATGCATTTTGTGTTTTGGTGCAGTACAAATAAAACTGAACTGAACCGGTACATTGAATGTTAAACATTAGGGTCGCATTGTTTTGTAGCCACTTGGGTTTGGGTTAGAACTGAACATACAACTCCTTAACTGACCGTGGGGATTCTGCTCAATCATTTTTCAGTTAAAGATGCATCAGTATCATTTATATTAATAATTGATTAAATGATTTAATGTTGCTATGTATCATTAGGCCATATTTCTCCACAGGTCACAGCCTCTTGCTGTAAGCAACATCTCACTGTTTACATCAACTATATCTGTATCCAACTGCCCAACCTGCAGTTGCCATAGAGACCAAGGTTGTGGTACTTTATGTTGGAAGGTACATAGCACTGTAACAAACAGTCGGTTTCTTAAGTACCAACAGGATCTTCATCATAAAGTCGGTGCCATGTGAGGACGCACAGACCTTAACACGTCCTGCGAGGACATCTCCACATGGTGTTACACCACTTAACCAACCCATCACCTTTCTCCTTGATACACTGAAAAGCAATAAATGCTTCTGCTTCAGGCACATAATCCTCTTTCCACACTTAGAATTGTATCCATGTGCCTCCACCCCGTTCCTGTTGACTCCGCTAACCGAGAGAATTTATCACGGTGCCAGAAGGCAGAGAAATCTGTCCAACGTGGCCTCTGTAGCGAACCTCACCTACATGTACCAGAGAGCCTATAATTCTTCAGCTCACAAAATCTTCATGTGTAAAAGAAAATCATCAGTAACTCTGCTCATCTCTATGCTGTTTTAGCATTGATTCAACTTGTAGCAGCAGCAAGAAACTGTTTTTTTAAGCACAAAGGCTCAAATGCAGCTACTTTACATTGTACCAGCCCATAACACACAGTTAAAGACCAACTGGTGATTTGTTGGAATAAAAGCATTTCCTATAAAATAAAATTTAAATTATTAATGTTCTGATGCAACTAAAAACCTAATGTTTTCATCAATAATATTGGAGACGTTTCATGTCTCATAACTGATCATTCTGTCATAGGTCTTAGAGAGATAAGACTTGAAACCTGTCTCTCTAACAGCCAGTGTGTTATAGCACAGCATTACTGTAAAGCTGTGAAGATCTTAGGGCCCTCTGATGGCTTCACACTTACAGATGGAAACATACCATAACATGATCTTGATTGGACTAAGTGCTTTGACGCAATAATAGGGATTATCGCCAGGGCAAATGGTGCAGATAAATCAGCGATGAGTGTGGAATCTACAGCCGGCAGCCTCTCTGCTGACATTTACTGTCGCACTCCATCTCTGCTACAAAAGACCCTTGTGTAATTGGAATACACTTTTATAGTTAGTGCCCATAATGGTGACACAAGGCCGTCAACGCGCCTGGGGCGAGAGGTGTTCCACATGTTAATGGATTGACTTTTCACAGCGCGGGAAGGAAGAGCAGCTGTGGAAACACCCCAGAGAAACCAGGGACGATCGATGGAATCTGCTCACACTACGAGCTGCTCAACAACAGGTTTTTACTGTTAAACAATAAACTCAACCTGGATGGATCTGGTCAAGCATTTACCCAAATGATCTAAAATGCAAATATTTCATATTTATTCAATCCAACCTATTTGGCTTCTCTTACTATGCTACCTTGTCTCCTTGTTATTCTGTCTTCCTCTTATTTGGAAAACAATCACGAGATGTCTTTATTGAAGACATCCTGACCATTAAACTGAGGGTCAGAGAAGATGTTGGCTGTATCCCAGTTCCCTTATTTCATCATCCTTTGTTCTTGTTTCCGTGAATTTTTCCTGTCGCTGTTGGCTTCCTTTTTTTGTTTGGTGGGTGTGTTTATTTTCATATGTTCAACTAATTCAGTTATTTCATTTTAAAGTTGAATTTACTTGTGATCTTACTTTGTTTTCACTCCTGTCGGGACACACAATGACATTTAAACTGATAAAGCCTTTATAACAAACTATAAGACCATATGTGAATTTAGAAAACAAACTTAAAGACATATTGTGGCAAATAATCAATAAATTTGTGTCCGAGCAGTGAAATTCACTGTGGTTTGGTTCCTACCCTGGTATATGGTACATTCTACAAAAACGGTGTTTATATAAACACAGCTGTAAGTGTGCACACCTCTTATGCGCACTGCATATATGAGCAATTCCAAACACTTGAAAATTGCACAATGTCTCTCAAAGCAGAGTGACAATTGAGCTACCATCATCTGAAGTGGATCACTTTAGGTGATGGATCAGTGAAGAGCATGTCCCAAACTTAAGTCAGAAAGAATAAGAAGAAGCAAAGAAAAGCTACGTGAGGAAAATGTGGAGGAAATTCAGAGAATCAGCAGGTAATGATAGTACATTAGATAAAAAACGGAGAGCATAATAACTATATTAAGAATGGAAAATTCACTCTATTTGTTGCATGCCTTGTAAATTTAAAATGTGAGGGACTCAGCAGGATCTCGGTCCTTCCAACTGACATCCTCGGGGGAAAAAACGAAGCAACAGTAAGAAAGCAGAGGCTGGTTAATTAAAGTGAGAGTGAGTAGTCGGTGGGTTCGGGGTTATTTCAAACTGAGATGTGGTTTGAAGCTGCATGAAAGCTGCTAAGACTCTGTGTTCAGGGTTTGGCAGGACAGCAGCTGGATTAGTAAAGTTCCTGCTCACTGAGAGCGCAACATGCTGCTGCTGCTGCTGCAAGACGACTGGAAAGGAAGAGAGGGAGGAAGCTGAGGAGGCAGCGGGAAATGAAGCGAGGGGAAAGGACGATTTCGAGGAAAGCTTCGAGTACAAAAAGAGAATTGTTGTAAAATTCCTGTTGTTCACTGGTTCCAGCTGCAGATGTGACAATTTGTTGCTTTTTTTTGTTCAGATTTTACATCTTCACAAAAAAGTAAAAGAGAAGAGGAGCTGCTCTACATTTCTGCAGAGAAAGGAACAACTAATGGAGGCTCTGTCTCATTAATGCATCCTGAATGTGTGATAGATAGACGGATCACAAGCTGAGAGCTGAAAAAAGACTATTACATGCATGAGAGCATGCACCCAACAGTGTGTGTCTGTGTGTGTTGTACGTATGTAAGAGTGTATACGCTCATTATATTAATTGCTACATTTGGTTTGATAGAACAATTACCTCTTTAAAAGTCCTTAAAAATAACAAATTAAAAATTATCAAGTAATAAACAATGATTTTGTTTGGAGATCAGCATCCCACTAACGTTGTCATACTTTGAAGGTTAAATTCCCACTGGAACCAAACACTAAAAATAAACAGTGTGTTCTCTGAGTGCAGCACAATGTGGTGCATTGGATAAAAGCCAACACATGCTACATGGTTTCTCAAAGGTCCTAGGAAATACATGTAATTTATTTTAACTGTAGTGACCTTGAGTGGCTTTTTAGCCCATTAGGGAAAGATATATGTAAAAACCGATCTGTTCCCTTCCTGCACAGGGTGAAAATACAAAGTACAAGGACACATCTTGCGCCTGGATTTTATAAATAAAAACTATATGCATCATAAAATATGACTTTAATTATTAAACAGGGGATTTTTTTCCCCCCTATATTCTGCCTTTGTATATGTGAAGTCTGGAGGGATTTTACAAATGCATTTTTCTTACTGTGCAGGAATGTATAATCTCTCTAATATTATTTCAATTTATTCTCTCAAACTGCTGGACGCCGTGTTGGTGCATTTGTTTTGAATTATTTTCAATGCTCATGGTGACAAGGGAACCCAGTGCAACAGTGTGGCTCACTGCCATGGTTTTACCAAATGTGTGATGGAACTCAAAGGAGTTTGATTGGTTTAAATTAATAAAAAATAAAGTCAGAATTATCCATCACTGAACAAGAATCTAATATCCCATAACTATTCTCAACGTTTTTTTTTAATATGTATCCAGTAGAATTGAGCATATCTCAGGATCTGGAAGCAACCAGAGGCTCTTAATGTTTTTTAATGGTTGATATCCATTAACCAAACTTCGGTTATTCATTTGAAATGAAATAAATCTCACTGTAATGATGTCTGATAAAGATCAGTGGAGTGTGCAGTGTTTTATCTTGGAGCACCTGTCGTCTTAAATGTGCTAAATTTACTGTAAATCCAAACTCCTCACGTCCCAGAGGACGTTTTATGCAAATATCTTGTGACAAGTTTTCCAACACGTTGTGTGTTTATGCAAATATTGTTCTGATCCCCCCCAACCCCTCACAGTCAACGTATGGGGATGTGGGAAAGTGTTATGCAAATATGTTGGTGACAGTTGTTTGACTTGATGTTCCCTAAAGCAAAGATTTAACATCTTCGAATTGCAAGAAAACTCATTTTCATATAGAAATGTAAGTACATTCAACTTAGATTTCAAATCTATCTTGCTCTTTTATCAGTGCAAACACAGTTCTGTTAACACTGTAAATGTTGGCTTCGCATAGTCAATCACCGGTTGCTGTGATGTAGAAAACCAAACATGGCAGCTCTTATTCAAAATAAGACGTTCAAGTTCTCTGCAAACCCACAGACAAATCCATCATGTTTTCATTGTGAGGGAAGCTTAAAATGAATAACATTCTATATACAGTGTTGGACCTGAGTGTGACTTACACTCTGTCATTAAAGACACTTATTTCAGAAATATGAGGCATCTACAGGAAGAGTTTTAGGTTTCATTTGTCAAATGTGCTCATATTTTTCTACATTTTATTGTGCTACACACCCATTTTTTAACCAATCAAGTAATTGAACTGGGTATATATTACATCACACTGCACTCTGTAAGTGCACCCTACCTGGTAGCTAAACCCTAAATAAAATGATAAGTTTGTTTTTGCAGCATATTTAATCAGTGAAATCTAATTATTAGACCAAACATAGTGAAATGCTGACAATTCTCTTTAATTAAGTTCACACTTTTTGCTTAATCCATCTGTATAAAATGCAGCCGCACCAACAACTTCTTTGAACTGTTGTCAATTAATTTCGGCGTCGACTCCAAGTAAACAATCAATAAATGTTAAACCCCCTCCTGTGTGTACGCTGCCAGACACACATGCAAACAGATAGAGTTCAGTGCTCTGTGTTCCTGACCTGAGGGCGGTGGTGTAGTGGTGAATGGCTTCCTGATGCCGACCGCTGTCTTTCAGGAAGTTGGCGTAGTTGTAGTGGACTTTGGCATTGTGAGGCAGAGTCTGGATACCAGACCTGAAACAAAGAAAAGGAAGAATAAATGGACTGCATTTATTGCACTCAAATCACTTAACACTTCTTGTCACATTCACACACACATTCTTGCATCACTTCACAAACACACAACAGGAGGCGTCCAGTCTTCATAGTCTCTAGAAGCGTTGCAGACCTGGACTTAAACAGTTTATCACTCCCTTTCTGACACATTTTGTTCATCTCTGTCAGATTGGACGAGAAACGTCTGTAACCTGACATCTTCAGGTCCTCTGAAGATGTTTAACAGGGTTTAAGTTTGAGTTTGTTTGGTCAACTCAAGGACAGTCAAGGACATGTCCTGGAGAAAACCACTATAGACCTGGAGACATCACTTTTGGCTTTTACTCAGAGTGGTGTCCTTCTAGCTTCTCAGTCATAAATGCCACAGAGCTCTGTTGAGATGATCATCTTTCCAGCATATTCTAGGAGCTGTGTAATGGACATCTGAAGTTGTATTACAGTTAGCTTCTAGATTACCTTTAAAAAAGTGCTTGTGCTTCCAAAGTTCTTCCACTTCACAATCACTGAGGCTTGTTTTTTGCCCTGACACGCAGTGTGAATTTTGGGACCTTCTAGACACAGGTGTGAGCCTTTCTAAACTATGTCGTCATCCAGTTTGGCACAGGGCTCAAATCCTGGACACGTCAGAGAGGTTGCACAGCACAGAGAAACAGCAGAGGTCTTGCCATTTTTCATAAAATGTTCTCACTCTCACTCTGTTGTGGGTTACTGGACAAAATAAAGGATGATTATGATGATTATCAATTTATGAACAATACAAATAAGACAAACCATTCTCCTCCTGTCTTTGCATTTAAAAAGAGATCTCCGAGGTTTTACCTCCAATTACATTTTTCACTTCAGTGTGATCAAATAAAAAATATTTTTGTCAGTTTGACAGATAGAAATATCCCGATGCCAGCAATTATAAGTAGACACTGCTCCTTTTTTCTTTTTCTGGAAAATTATTCCCCTAAAAAAACATCCAAACAACCCATCAGTACTTGTTGTTTGCAGTGTTCCCATCTATGTACACACAACACATATCACTGAATTGCTTTGATAAGAGAGAAAAATGCGATGTGATGCTGAATGTGCAAGTCTATTGCAGAGCGTATCCTGGAATTTGTCATCGGTTAAAATGGCTTCTGAAATGAAATGATAGCATTAAATTACAGAGCAGTGCAGTGATTATTTACCGCTCTCACCTCCTCCTGTACTGTTAATCCTGTCTGAATGGGGCTTTTGTCAATGTTTGTAAGAGTGTATGTCACACACACACACACACACACACACACACACACACACACACACACACACACACACTGAATCAGTCTATCACTATGTGAATTGTTGTCTGTGATGGAAAGAGAAAGCAAGAGGCTGTTAAATGGACATAAAAAAATCAATGTCTAACATGCAGCTGTCTGCCAGTCAGACAACAGGATGAACAACATTGTAGTGTATAACATCATATGTATATGTTTATCTGCTCACTGACTTTGTCAAGATAATTACCACCTTAGAATGAATTAGAATGACTAGGATAATGCATCATGGTGTAAAAACACAGTATTTACCGGAACAGGGCCTCTCTGGAGAGCCAGACGTGGTTCTGCTGGACGGTCTTCCAGGAGAAGAGCAGGAGAAGCAGCAGCATGGACACACTGAGAACTGTGGTGCCCCAGCGGCCCACCACCGAACACAGGCGACCCAGACCGTGAGCCACCAGGATACAGTAACCCATGCTGGAGAAGAGGGGAGGAGGAGAGCGAAGAGAGGGAGGGCAAATGATGGAGGGGAAGAAAATGGATGTTGACAGGAGGAAAGGTAGATGCAAAAAAAAACAAAAAAAAAGATTTATTTACATGAAAACAGTTAAATCCACTTACTGCTGAATAACTGTAAACCTCCACCAACTAGTCCACTTGTTGTTAAGTAGCACATTGGGAGGTCACAGTAACCACAACCACAGCTGTAAGTGAATATTTGGACCAAATTTGAATCAATATCTAGCTATTCAAGAATTTTCTGACTTTTACATCAGACAGACGGATAATAAAACACTTATTCTAACCATATCTGCCACTGGCCTTACCCCAACCCTAACCCTGAACATTAACCACTAACCACTGACACAAACGTCAGCTTCTGCTTCTGCCAAGTAGGGGACGCAGCTTTTCCTCCAGTTGGACAAACTGTCCCCAATTAAATGGTCTTCAGTCAGTAGGAATTCAGTAAGAATTTGTCTGCTCAGTTTCCATCCAAGTACAAATCGACAAAAATAAAAAAGAGTAAAACAAAAGTCAGAGTGAGGTCAAAGAAAATAATCAGAAAATAAATCAAAACACACGGTACTTGATGGTGAAATGCACTGCCAAAAGAGAGGGCATGGATGAGGGTGGGGTGGGATGTGAATCATTTCACAGCACTTAAGATTAAAAGTTAAAAGCTTTTATATTACAACACTATTGCATTATGACCACAGAAATAACAACAGCTCCAGCTGAAATGGATGTGGTCTGAAGCCCGTGGGAGAAATTGTTCATTAAAGACAGAAGAAATACTGAACTGAGTTTTTCTTCATCTAAACATATGAGAACCACATGGCACAGGCTTCTGTTACAAGGCCACATATTTTGTTTTTGCTCAGATTCTTATTATTATTAGGGCCTGAGCACCTTGGTGCGAGGACCCTATTGTTTCTGCTCAGATTCTTCTTCTTCTTATTATTATTATTAGGGCCCGAGCACCTCGATGTGAGGACCCTATTGTTTCTGCTCAAATTCTTATTATTAGGGCCCGAGCACCTCGGTGCGAGGACCCTATTGTTTTTGCTCAGATTCTTATTAGGGCCCGAGCACCTCGGTGCGAGGACCCTATTGTTTTTGCTTGGATTCTTCTTATTATCATTAGGGCCAGAGCACCTTGGTGCAAGGACCCTATTGTTTTTGCTCAGATTCTTCTTATTATTTTTTTTTTCCTCCTGCTGCATACCAGGCCGTTTGAGGTCTTTTCCATAGACAAAAACTCACCAAAATTTGCACACACATCAGAACTGCCGCAAAGCACATTCTGACCAACTTTGGAGTCCAGGCGTGGCTCAGGGGCTCCAGAGCACCCCCTTTTGTAATTTTTAAACAAAGGCTTGTGGTCGGCACATAGTTTGAGATAGACACATCAACTTTTGCACTGCATGTCTGTTTCCACGCCCAACAGGAAGTGAGCTATTAGCGTTTGTTTGCGGTTCAACGTTTATGGAATTTAACGCGGAAAGCGCGGATGCTCGGGCCCGTAAACACCGCTTGCGATTTTAATTATATATTGGTATTGTTGCTAAAGTTAGTGGGACTCTGACTGAGGGTTTATTACTTATGAGAGTTTCTCAAACACAAACTTGGATCTGGATCCAGTGTGACCTGAGTTACTTTAGCACTGTGAAGAAGTTCTAGAAGGACTGACTAATGCACACACACGCACACACACACAAACACACAGACTCTCTGATCGATTCAGACAGCCCTCCACAACCTGGACACTGTGTTATTTATGGTCCAAGGAGAACTAGACTCTGGTCTGTTTCTCTTCCTTACCTCACAGATCAGAAATGTCTGTCAATCAGTCAGTCAGTGTAAAGCACATTTGATTGAAACCACCAGGACAAAGACACAAAGACAGAAGCTGGAGCATGTTCATTTAAAGCTGTGCCATGAGTCACACACAAAAATGTCTGATCTATGAAATAAAATAAGGTTCATTCCTTTCACCCGGACAGGACTACAATACAATAAATTAGAGAAGCAGAAAGAGTTAGACTTGTGTTACAGTTAAAGTGACAAAGTGTTAAACTGCATAAATTACCTCCACAAGACAAATCATTGTGTGTTAGCTACTGTCAGCAGTATCACCCTCCATATTATAGGAATATCGAGAATCTGTGCAATAGCCGCTTTGACAAATGTGTTTGGTTGCTCGCGTTTATTGGCAAAAGCGAAAAACATTAAACTGTGAATGTCTTGTTGGAATTACAGTTGCTGAATGTTTTACTTGACGATGCATTTTAAAGAAGAGAGAAAAAAGTGAGATGCTGCCGCCAGCAGTGAGGGAATTAAATAAAACCACAGTGAGGACGGAGCAGTGGCTGATGTCTCCCAGCACTCCGTCTCTGTTGTTTTACACTCTTTGACTCCTCCCTCACCGCGTGTCCTGTCAGCTGTGTCAGACAAACAGCGTGTGCAGCCAACCGTCATCCTGTCGGGGATGGTTGTCTGGTGGTGTTTGCATGTGTTGGTGATTGACCGTGTTTTGGTTTTGTTTGTTGTCTGTTCTGTTTGCTCCGCTCAGTGGGGAACAACGTCTCCAGCAGTGTTTTTTTTCCCTCCTCACATCTTTCATTCTTGCTGTCCCCAAGTTTATTTCACACAGAGACACGGGAGAATCCTTGATAATACAATATCACTTACTGATAAGTCGTGACCGTTGGGCTGAGTTCAGCTTGTGAGAGTTTGTGCCATCATTGTACTTTGGGAGGCAACTTCTTTAGATGTTAAAAAGCTTCACTTTTATCATTAGTAGTCAGTGATTTTTCTACCTAAATGTTCATTTCTGGGACCGTTTCTATTTGCTCCCGTATGCTCCAGCTAGTCTGAAGTGCACATCAACTGCTTGCACAATTATGCAAAATGACATTTAGAATTCAACAACTGACTAAGCTGCTGTTGACTTCAGCTGTGCACCAAACATATTAATAAATGGATGAGACAACATTTCCCTCAGCAGGAAAGATGGAGCTGGAGTGAACTTTTTTGTCAACATCACTCAGTATTTAACTGAGAGAAGGAGGCTGTTTCAGAACAGAATGTTTCCCTTTCTCATTTCCACTGCTACACCCTCACCTCACTGCTGCCTGCAGCTTCACCCACAGAGGCTTTACAACAAGCCAGCACATCTGAGCATCTTCTTTCCTGTCTAAACGAAGAACCTGGCGAGCCTCATAGTGGAGGTCTCATCCTAACAGTTTGGATTGAGTGAATGAAGCAATGTGAATTTGTAAGTATTTTAAATTTGCCTAAAGTTGCTTGATATTACATTATACATTTGTTTTGTCAGACACCTATCCAAATCAATCATTCTTATAAAAAGGAACTGGGTCAATTCATCCTGAAGGCATAAACCAATAGAATGCAGCTATTATCGTCACCTTCAACCTCAACATTTCTACATCAGTACAGCACCTGACTTTCATACATCCAGTCATTCGGTGAGCTCCTACCTCAGCTCTTATAGAGGCATCTGTATTCATTATGTCTCTACACTCTTCTTATCTGGATCTTTCTTATTATTTGCCAGTGAACACAGCAAACAATAAGATAATCTGATGAAAAATAACACAATCAGCTCGTAGATGGCCGTCCTCGAAATTACGGTAAAAAAAAAAAATCATCAACATAGTTATAGAAAGGCACACACACACACACACACACACACACACACACACACACCACAGACACACACGTTTGTCTCTGAGTCACAAAAGGCACATTGTTTCCTCCTTTTCAACATGCAGTGGGACTGTGAAATAAAATGACAAAACATATGAAGAATGAAGAATTTCACATATTTTTTTTTCTTTGAAATGAAAATGTAAATGTTAAATGTGAAATATGAAATATGAAGACTAATAAATAAAACTGTTCTGTCAATAGTAATTACATTTTTTTAGTAATAACATCTCAAATTACAAGACAAATGACCTTGACATTTGAGCTTCCAGCAGTTGAGATGTAACTGAGTTTATTTAAATAAATAATCAAATTTGTGTTTTTTTTTTTTGTTTTTTTTATCCTTATTGTTGGATATGTTGTGTTTACAAAGCTGTCGGAGAAATGACAGGAAATTAAGAGAATTAGGCCCCTGTTCTCCAGTGTTACAGGGTTTTATCAGAAGTCATTCAAATGTAAATGCAAAGAAGATTTTGTAATTCTCATATTTCTCCGTAATTATGTTTGAGAGGATGACAGTTATTGTGTTGCACGACGTGTAACTGCGCAATTGTGAATAAACACGTATGAATAGCTAACATGCATCCCAGCTCAGCCTCCTACATGAACCGACTGGAGCCAAAATCTGCTTCCAAAACTGAAAACGCCAGTGGTGATTCCCCTCAGAGCTGAGTCAGAGCTGAGAGCTGGTGGTGATGGAGCTGAGCTCAGGAAGCAGCAGCAGCATCTGCTGACACTGCAATTAACCACCCAGCGGGTTAAGTGAGATCATTTCTCTGAGCGATACAAACTACGCATCCACTTCTTGTTAAAGTCTCCCGTAAACGAAGGGAGGAGATGTTTGTGTGTGGGACTGTAGGGACCTGTGGCCCCTGAAGACCTCATCATTTCTAAACGCCTGTAAAAACTAGAGACTAGTGGGAGTTGAGGGCTCTTAACTCTGGAATGAAGAGCAGCAGAGGGTGATAATGCTATCAGAGTGTGTGAGGGCTCATCGAAGACTCTACACACAAACACACACACGAATCACAGCGGGCAGGCACTCAGGCAAGCTGAGTGATTTTCACCTCATTAATGTTTTCAGATGATTAATATCCCAAATCGCTGCAAATGCTGATGTGATTAGACAGACACATGTTGTACAGCCGAGACACTGTTACACTGGGGTCGTTCAGACCACGCCCACCCGCCGCTTGACCAGCGTGTGTGGAGGAAATATAGGATTTGAACTTCTTTCTCAAACACTCTTCATTTCCATCACACAGTCACTGCCTTTACTTTGTGTGTGCACAGCAGCCTGAACTGTTCTGAGGACCGTCCGTAAACACGCCCAATTATCCCCCATCTGTGTAATGGCTCCTTCTCGCGACAGACGTTTTAACATGTCACAACAGGATGATGACCAAACCCCACTGAACCGCTTCAGTTTCAGGAAACTGAAGGTATATTCATGACTGTAATGTCAAGACTACAAGAATTTAAAAATCCAAACAGATTAATATCAAACTTGTGTGAGATTTAGAATAAAGATGTACCACACATTACAGGATATAATTAATGTTATGATGCCAGAGGGAGCATCACCTCACATGATTTCATGTGGGTATCAGATGAAAACAAAACGGAGACTGTGGCGGAGCCGCTTCCTGTAACAGTAGTAAAAAAAAAAAAAAAAAAAACAGGCGAGGGAACACTGTCAACACAGGTGCTCTGCTCTTCAGTGAGACTTTAACTGTCAAATTTCACATCTGTCAACAGTAACAGAGCTTTTTTTTGGAGGTTTAAAAGACTGGATCTTTAAACCTGTCACATCACACAGATGATGATCTGGGCTGAACATCAATGCTGACCCAGGTCCAGGATCAGATTTCCAGGGATAAATCGTGGGAACATCCGCCCTAAACTCTGAGTTTAGTCTGATCCCAGCTTTAATCCACATTGCTCCATGCTCACCCACACAGATATTTCAGTGGCTCAACTGAACTGGGATCAGATAAATACTACAGCAGCTGGGTACACTGCAACCGGAATCTACAAAGTACTTCACCCAGACGTAAAACCCAGAGTCATTGTAATTATTGGTAACAATCTCTTATTGTGCGGGAAAACTGTAAAATTCTGACAGAATTGCTCAATGTTATTTTCCTAGAATTGTACATTCGCAGTGTAAGAATTTCTGTCCTGAGTGTCTGTCCACCCGTCTGCTCACCTTGGCATGTAGAGGACCCTCTCGGCTACGACGAATCCAACCCTGAAGAAAAGGTTACTGGCAGGAATGAAAGGAAACACCAGGAACAACAGTCCCACCAACACCTCCCTGCTCCTTTGCTTCTGCAAAAAACAGAGAGACAGAGACAGAGACAGAGACAGAGAGAGAGAGAGAACACACACAGGGTTATGAGCATATTTACAGGAAAAACAAACATAGCATTACATTTCTCAATAAAACTAAAAAAGCAGAAGTGTACCCGCTTCAAACAGCATGTCTGAAAAGCACATTCATTATGAATGCTGATACGTGCCATTCAAACTCTGTCAATACACTCACACACACACATATGTGCACATCAAGCGGCCATGACCAATCTGTCTTAAATATTAACAATCATCTGTGCAACAGAGAAGCAATTAAGGAGATCAAATTATCAAATTACAGCTAATGTCTCTTCTGTAGAGTCTTTATCTGAAGCCCTTCACATTTCATAACAGCTCACAGCCTCTGGCTTCCCTCCCTCCATGTTATCCCACCATGGTGGTGTTTATTTGAGCAAAAGGGCCTCTAATTCTAATTGGCCAAGTTGCGGGCCCCTCGCTGGGATCAGTGGATTGCCTCATTAACAGTAATGAGAGCCAGACAAGTGCGAAGCGCTTGATTAGCGTTGCTGCAGTCAGAGACTTGCTCAGCTGTCAGCGGGATCATCGGTGGCTACTGAGACCATCGCTGACTGGCAGGGACCTATAGCGATGTTATAGACATACTGTGATAAGCACTTTGAGCTGGTGAAGCCAGTGAACCCTCCACTGGTAATGACCTGGATATTATAGAGAGGAAAATAAACACACTGCTGGTGTTGATACGATCTGTCACTGATTTGGCCATAAACTGTACAAACACTTGTAAACATAAATAGAAGTGCTGCTGAAGGCATCATGGACCGTTAATGGACCTTTAGTAATAACACATAGTGAACACACTGACAGTGATGTGATAACAGGCTGCTGAAAGCCTCAGTGTTGCTGCGGTTCACTGACAATAATTGTAGATGGAGTATCTATGTTCAGATATTACTGACAGACGCTAAACATGGGTTTACAATTCCCTTTATTCACAAAGCTTTTATTCACAAAATACAGAGGCAGCATAAATTATAAACTAGAGTATGCAGTTCATTTTAAAAGAACGTTTAAAGGCAGTTGCTTATAAACCAATAGAGTTCGGAGGAAGGGTCGATTAGTAGAGTTTTTATGGTTTTAATGTCAGTATTCAGGGCTGAAAACGATGGCGTACATGTGTACAGAGGAAAATATGCAGTCAGAGAGCTGAAAGGTCAACTACCTCCACCTCTTCCTGTTAACTTTAGATACAATCTCAGTAAGTAAGACAAGGCCTCATTCCTCATTTTGTACTATTTACTCAACACACTCTCCAAGAATCATTGCAACTTGGAAAATAAGGGTCACTGGCATGGGTGGAAACACAACACAAGTCTAATGTCAAACCTCTTGAGGACATCTTATGAGAGGGATATTGACCTGCTTCAACAACATCTACCACAATAGAAGTGTATTGTTCTACATGGCATGGTACACGGACAGGAAGGTTGTTGGGAAATGTACTATACCAGCTGATGCAAGCAACACATTCCTCGAGGACAAACTGGTCACTGACTACAGGCTAACAAGAAAAAACAGTCTTGAGGTGTCCAGTGTTGCCTTGGTAGATTTTATCACAGCCCTGAAGTCTAAAAATTCAGCTCAGTCTGAATGACTGAGCTGAATTTTTAGACAGTGTGGGAAGGAAGCAATTTACCAGGGAGATGGTGAAAGTGGCAGAGGATGGTATGATCTTGTACATGTTTAACTTTCTCATGCCGATCAGAATTCATCACCTCTTACACACCCAAAATGAAATACAGGAATAGGACAGGAATACTGCCCAGTTAATGTTTACTTAGTATCCTACATTAGAATGGATCCATACTTCCTCCCACTGGATAAAAAAGTCCATCCTCATTCTAATTCACTGTCAGTTTTCTGCCACATCTCTGCAAGTTGACCCAGCTGGATGATCCAGGAAAAGAAGACTGTCACTGACACCCACACGGGAAAGGCCAGCCAGAACCACAGATGGATTGGTAGCCCCCACACACACACACACACACAATTATGTTTGCCGCAAGTGCAAAAGTGCACTAGTTGAATTTGGCAGCAACTACTGTGTAGTAGATGTATTGTATGACTCCAGCAAGCTTTAATTTTCTTTTTGTGGACACTCACTGAGCACTTTATCATGAACCCCACATTAACACTGGGCAAGTTTCTCTCTTTGCTCTGAAACAGCTTCAGTTCCTCATGTATCCACCAGCTGTGGGACTCGCTCCTCTGACATTCTGCTTCATGTTGACACGACTGCATCACATCATTCATGCTGCCGGTCTCCTCCTGTCCTACACATCCCAAAGGGTCTGTGACTGGACTGAACTCACTGTCATGTTCATAAAACCTGTCTAAGACAAGAAATGAACATGGTCAGCAACAATACCCAAACCAGGACTGATTAAACCTGTGTTCATTCAGCCGCTGCAGTCTGAGGTTTCTGTTTCTCATTGACAGGAGGTTGATGTGATCTCTACCATCATAGTCCATCACCCTCAGTATTGGACATGTTGTTGGACGTGTTAGACGTGTTGTTCACTCTGATGCTGCTCTGCTCAGCACAGCTGTACATATTGGTTATGTGAGTTTCTGTCAGCTCCAACCGGTCTGACCATTTTCTTCTGACCTCTGTCATCAACACAGAGCTGCTACTCACAGAATACAGTCTCTCTGAGTTTTCCACTGAGCATTGTGAACCAAAATTGAGGTTGATTTTAACTGCAACCCTATATGGTAGGAGGAAAGTTGAAATAGAATCCACTAATTCTTTGGGTTCAAACTAACACCTGGGGCATGAGAGAGGGCAGGAACAGGCTGGCTGGAGCAGCGATTACTTCCAGAGATCACAGTGAGGTCGGCGGTGTGGGCTTTTTACGGAAGTAGACTGCAGAGAGAAAAGGTCACTAGGGTTGAGAAAACATATTTATACTGACAGTTGCCTCTGTATGTGTGTTTGACTGACATTTAATTTATGACACATATCACCACCAAACAGAGGAAGTGTTTTGACCGTAACAGCCCTACACGCTCTGTTCATATTCGTTTTGTTCCGATTCTCCTCCTCGTGCTGTCTCTCTCCCTCACGTTACAATAACACCATCCACACTGCTAACGGCCCTCACAGGTACAATTAACATTTAAACACAAACCGTCACACAATCCTTTCCCTTCCTGCAGGGCTCATACGGTCATAAAAGACAGAATATCTTTCCAGAGAGACAAATCCATGCACCGCATTTTACAGTGCTTTCAGCAGAGCTGTGAGGATGAGGCTCTCAACACGAGCCAAGACACAACTACACACATAATGAATTTAAGCAAAACAGGGTTGAAGAATTGTAGGAATCAGTAGAGATATTGGCATAAAAGGATTTGGTCTCTTTTATCTGGTTTCATTAAAATAACTGGTGAACTGTCTGGTTTGACAGTAATGAAACTTTGGTAGATATTTACAATAAATAGTGATTCTAATACAGCTGAATCTGAAATGCGTTTACAAATCACAGTAATTGGCCTGACGTGAGGACCTTAATTAAAGGTCAGATTCTTACTCATATATTGTGAGTCTGTTCAACTCTACAGTTGTCTTGACTACACTGCCTGACCCGATGAACCTTTACACTGTGTACTTGAGCTATAAAACCACTGTGGTATTTTACTGGTGATCGGAAATAGAATTAGATATGAATTTCTTTCAGTTTCAATATGGTGCAAAGAGATCAAACTCTTTGTCTGCACAGCAAGAAACTCTCACTGGTGATTCAATGGTTGAATCCAGCAGAGTAAGTAGCAATACCGTATTATGAATCTACATTACGACATTATAACTAAAAGCCCTGAATTTAAAAATGTATCTAACATTTTCAAATGCATTCAAAGTACATTACTAGTACTTTAATGTGGTAAACTGATACTTTACACTGATGCTGAGGGAAGGCAAAATGTACAAGTCACATGTTTTGATCTAAAAGTGACTAATAACTGTTGATGAATGAATGATTCTATGCAATTAAAATCATATATGTACATTACGAACACATGAGCAGTACACATTGTAATTTAAAAGTGGGAAAATTCTGCAGCAAAGTCAATTTAAGAAAACGTGACATACTGATAATAATGTTGTATGATTTGCATCCATTCATTTCAGCCGCTCCAAGTAAACCAGCCAATCAGCCAATCAAGGTTTGAGCCGGTTGAATTACATTTTGGTGAATATGCTTGATTTCTTGCTAAACGTCAGAAAAACAATTCTAACATAATTTCTGTGCGTGTGTGTGTGTGAGTTTTGCAGCTAGAAACAAGAAACAATTGGTTTAGCATAAAAACTGGAACCTTGTGTGTCTGTCGTACTCACCTGTATCACTTGTGTCCCATTCATTACACTGTGTGTGTGTTTCCTCCTTTTATTTACCAAAACATCACATTCAATGTCTGGATTTCTACCTGCTCCTCGCTTCCTACCTGCCTTTTGTTTCACTTTGTTTGATAAATCTCCATCAGCTTCGCCTTGTTTGGTTCCAATTCCATGTGTTTTCACTAGCACCAGTCGTGACAACCTGACATTAGGCATTTTTGACTGTGAGACTGTGATTGTGAGAAGTAAAATGGTGTGTTAAGTTTCTCTATTATAAGGCTCGCAATCAGAGCGGCTACTTAACTTGCTCATAAGATAAATTGAATTAAAGGGACAATATCCATGTACAAAATGTTCCGGACAAATTAGGCGATTTCAATTTTTATCTCTCCCTCCTCCTACATTGCTGAGGCTCTCACAGACGAGATTGAAATTATTCTGAATATTTTGAGAAATATTCACAAGTAGGACGAGAGTCGTGACTTTTTCATTGTGGAGCAAAAAAAAAAAAAAAAGTTACCAGATACGGATACACTATATACAGAATAAACAGCCTGAGAGAAAAGCAGCAGAAACACCTGGTAACATGTAGTGTAACACTACATGTTGCCGTAACACTACAGAAACACTGTTTGAGGAACGTTTTCTCCACGAAAACCGCAACAAGGTTCAGTGAGAACTCCTTCATCCAAATCTCATCTGAAATGCCAGAGCTAGGCAGAGAGGCACTGAGGGGGAAGAGGAACAAGACAGAAAAAAAAACAGTACGGGAGAACAGAGGGTTTTATAAAAAATAAATAAAAATAAAAAATAAAAAAACTGAGTGCTGCTGACTGAGTGAAACCTCCTCCCTATAGACAGACAACACCATCTTTGGAAAACACATTGTACTGTATATGCAAAAACATACACTCTTCACAGAACTGGGGTCTGTCTCCAAGGTAACAGCAGCAATATGAGACGAACCTGTCTTGACAACGAAAGTTAATAAGGAAAGTGTGTATATATTATCTGTGTTTATGTCTCATGCCCTGGTAACTAGATGATGACATACAGAACATGAGTATGTGTCTCTACAGACAAGTTGTAAACTGTACTTTCATTTTAACAGTGAGTTTTTATTTTAGTCTCATTTTACAAGACTGTTGTGGCTGGATTCTTCAAAAAGAAAAAGGCACTTATCACTTTATCTTTTTATATCACATAAGAGTCTTGTTAACTAACGTATCTAGATGCTGAGCCAGTGTCACGGTAGTAGCAGGTCAACAACATAGTCCTTGTGTCTCTCTCCACTTTAAAACCCCTTTCCAGTCTAGAGACATGAAATCTGTCCAATGTATTCTGAATGTACCCTGAAGTCTCCTACCAGTTTGACGTGCTCAGAAAACCTCCATTAGTAGGCACCCAGGAGGCTTCCTGACTGAAAGTCCAAACCAACTCGACTGGTTCCTTTCAATGCAAAAAGGGAAGAGATGTCAGACAGGACATTTAACAGCAGTGTGCCACTCTGTCGCCAACTCACTACTCACATTTAACACTTGCAAACAAATGCAAGAAGTTCAAAAGAATCACTGAGTGCTCAACCAAAATGACCAGCACTCACGACTTTTACTCTCCACTTGACATGCCCTCTGCTGTTCTCTGTGCTCTGCTGTTTACTTTGATAACCCATGATTACACCACCAAGTCCACTACTAATCACATCTGTGACGACAACAATATGGAGCCCAAGTCACATCCATCTACTTCTGGTCCAAGGGACCTATACTGGCAAAAATCACGAATGAGAGTCAATAGAGAGATAAATATTATTTTCTGGTCCCTTTTGAAATGTGTCATGGTTTTCTCATATCATGTTTGTGAATTTTAAAGATAATTTTTGACACTGAGAGAGCTCTGTTTTGTGACAGGCAGCAAACACTACTTTGGGTTTTGTGTGAGACCACGTAGCAGACTGCAACGCTTGTCTCGCTAAATTTACATCACCATCAAACTCTGACAGCTAACGTTAACACCTACACAACAAGTTTTATCCACTTGTTCCTGATTCTCTCTTCAGCCAGGAAGAGAGGGGGAAAGAAATTCAGTGAAAAGTTTGTGATGTGACGTCACCTATGCAACTAAAACTTAACAATTACACCACAAACATAGTCTTGACTCACACTAATAGTTATCATTTAAATTAAGATACAGCATATGTGCTTCAGGATAGAAGTCAAAGGGGACCAGAAAATAGTTATAGTAGTTCTCCATTCACTGTCATTCTTTTTTCTTTTTTTTCAATCTAAGGACTCAGTGGGTCAGCAGAAAGGGATGTGACTTAGGCCCCTATCTGACCTACAGAGAGGAGGTGAAACTGGTGCAGGGCTGGACTGGTGCAACATAAATAATCTTGCCCTGAATGTCAATAAAACAAAGGAGATCATCGTTGACTTCAGGAGGAGCCGGCCCAGTTACTCACCACTCACCATCAACAAGTTTGTGGTGGAGGAGGTCAGCAGCACCAAATTCCTGGGGGTGCCCATAACAAACGAATCCTGGTCTCTCCACACTGATGCTCTCACTAAAACAGCTCAGCAACGCCTAAAGAGAACACATCTACCCCCTTCAAATGTTCTATGAAGAATGACGTTCATCGGAACCTCACTTCCATCTATTCGGAATATTGCTCAGTTACTCCACTCACTCTCACCATGGACTGTTCTGTCTGCTGGCCTCTGGAGAAAGATTCTGCAGCATCTGAAGCAGAACTACACCAGATTCTGCAACAGCTTCTTCTCATGAAGCTATTAAGATTGTTGACCTCTCAGTGATCCATGCTCCCAACGAAATACACGCACATAAACATCCTACGCCGGACTGCTCCTTTAATCTCAATACACATGTACTTGTTTCACAAACTATTGCTGTACAATATATCTATCTATATATTTATATTACATTTATTATTGTTTCATCTGTATAGAACTGCTGCTGTTGCAGTTGCAAAGAAATTTCACTCTGATGTACATTGTATGGTGTATAAACTGAATGACAAAAATAAAGTCTAAGTCTTAAGTCTACCCTTACATATAACCCTTATCACACAATCCAACTACAGCTACAATGATTCATCATATACCGGTAAATCATTTCAGCACATTAATGAAGCAATAATTAAGAGTCCCACTGGGATGTGAAAGTGTCCTGATTAATAACTCCTTAAATGCGCCTTGAGCTCTTTAGTGGTAAAATGAGCTGCTGTTACTGTTAAAGGTCCAGTGTTTAGGCTTTAGGTGAATCCACTTGCAGGTACATAATATAAAATAATTCATAATTAGAATTTGTCAGTGTATAATATAACAGCTACATCAGGAGCAGGACTCTTCCATGAAGCCCATGCCATCTTTCTACAGTAATACAGAACAGACAAACCACAGAGGAGCTTTCATGTTTCCACAGGCTTTCAACTGCTACTTTCTTACCTACCTTCCTTGATGAAACTGTTTGAATCTTGTTACCTCTGGGATCGTTAGTAGCTCTAACATTCTTCAAATGAAGCATGTGCGAGCGAATGAACATCAGCCTCATGGGAAAATCCAGTCTTAATCAACTTTAAGCAACTTGTCACCTTCTTGTTCTTACTTGCAGTGAGAAGATGCAGTGCAGGCTGAGAGAAACCATCACGACAGCCAGCAGTACGGTGGCCATGTTGCGTACATCGCCCAGCGACTCCACCAGGGGAATGCTTCCCACCTGCCAGTCGTAACACAACACGATGGGGGCCAGCAGCAGCCAGGCGTTGAACGACAGCAGGTAAGAGTAGGTCAAAACCCTAGAGACAAGAGACAGGAGATAGATGGTAGACACAAATGGAGAAGAAAGAAGAAACAGGACAGAAGAGAAAGAAAAATGTGAGTCACACAATTTCTAGTCAATCATTAAAATGATCCTGTGTATCTTAATTCTAAACTCTTAGGGCCTTTACCTGAGGATAAAATAATCAGACAGTTCAGTCCATGCTTGAATATTGATTGGGAGTAATTCTCTAACCTGACATTTGCAGCTGAGTCAAAAGGTGCACAGAATGTTAAAAGCCTGTGTAGTGCTGATGCTGACGATGCTTTTGCCGTGTCTGCTTTGCTGTGTTGTCTTTTTCCCCTTTCTCTAACATTTCTCTTCATGAGACCTTCATGCCTGTCTGAAGTATCGATCTGTCATCTGAGCGGCAGCTGGATGTGGTCTGAAGTCTGCATGTTGGCATGAAAGTCTTGCGCTGCTTGATGTGTACCTGAACCACCTCAGTACGCTCAGTACACAAGTGCAGTAGTTTTCTACCATATAAACACATTGTCTTGAGAGCACAGCTGTAAATAGGCCATTGTAATTCTCTCCTGACTTGCCCTCTGGGATGTCCATGTCTTCGACAGACCACATCCTGTGATGGTTAAAGTCCCACCCTGAAGAACATGTTAAATTACTGAGGAGTACAGTGAATTGCTTCATTTCCAACCAATGGGATTTAAGACCATGTCCACATTGATGACAGATGGATTCTAGAACATGCTCTAGCACATGTCAACATGTCACACAGAATATTATGGTAATTTGCCAACAATGGAGGGAAGCTGAAGAGGAATCTATTGTTGTGGCAGTTGTGGGAAGACGACGATTGACACATTAAAAGCATTTTTTTCATATTTGCCCACAGCAATATGGGCACTTCCTGGACCAAACGCTGCGTTGGACTGCAGCACAAGAATAAACACGCTCATTAAAATGTGGTCTGAATGCTTACTGGCTCAGCAGGGATCTTTCATTACAGTCCAGATTGGTTTGATTTCTTTGGTGGAGAGAGAGATATTTGCGGTGTAGTGTAGAAAAACAGTGGAAATGTCTTTAACTGGACAGGACAGAGCATACATTCAGCGCAGTCAATACAGATGCATGACCACCCAACATTTGCCGATAGCAGTTTGAATTAAATTACAAATCCGGTAATGAAATTCAAATCCTTTTGTATCCTTAATGAAAATTTTATAGGGAGTTTGTTGGGTGGGGAATTAAGAAAAATCTATTTAGTAAGATAATATTCCTGTATTAATCCAGTGGGGAAAATTATAATAACACAAGTTTTACCATTTACCAGACAAGAAACTGTGATTCAATGATGAATGATGAAAGCAATGAAAAATTATGAATCTTGTTCTTGGGCCTTTAAGTGCTTCAGATATATTTTGTGTATTTTGTGATTTGGTTCTATAACAAAAAATAAAACTGAATTGAACTGAATATACTACACAGTTCAGTTTGATACAGTTAAAATTGTAGTGTCACTTTGGCTAGGTAGGAATAACATGATGCAGTAAGTTTTTCTACATTTTGTGAACACTTCCTGTTGGATGAATGTTGGATTTCTAGAGACTTTTTTCCTGATCACCTCTGCGTAGTTTAGAGCCTGACAAGCTGAATCATTGGTTACTAAATGTGAGAGTCTTCGCAGGATTGGCTCATCACAGACTAGAAGGTAGACAGATACATTGTCTACACCCATTACACCGTTCATTTTTTAAAGTACCTGCACTTAGTGGTAACAGAAAATCTCTCCGATGTCTCTTTGAAACGAGCCACTGTTGATCCTGCCACACTAATTTATTTCTTCCTCTTTGGTGTGTCTGCTGTTCAATGCGGTGACCTTGAGTTAGAGATAACTCATACCAACATGTTGAAAACTCTATTTGGAAATGTTTTTCATTCACGACATTATTGTTACACAAAAAGATAGATGTGTTCTTGTGAAAAATACACGACAATCCTGTGAGTGTGTTCATTTTAAAAAAACAGAAAAACAGTTCAATCACTACAGTCTCGCAAATTAGGAGATATTCATGCACCTGACGTCTACTACTACTATGTGTGTGGCACCCCGTTTTTTAACTAATGTGTTTGTCTTTCATTGTAATTTGACTGGTGCCATCATTATAGGTCTGTCACATGACCGCAGCAGCACTTCAGTAGCAGAAATGTAACTTTCCAGAGAAAATGTGACAAAACCGATTCTGTTCTGAAGAGTTGACAACAATGATGATGAGGAAATGGTCTTTGGTGTTGTACGTGACTCGGTCAGTCGATGAGCGGGTCGGCAGGTTACCAGCTCCCCATTTCTCATCACCTGACCATAGTTCTTAGACCATAGTAAGTGACATTATTACTTTTTTTTTTTCCCACAACTGACCTCCAGTCCCCACTGACTCCACTAAGATGAAGCTACCACAGAAAAGATGGTGACCTTAAGCTCTCATTGATTTTGAGAGAGGCTGTGTTGGACTGAATTTGGGCACACCGTGCAGACCAGCCACAGGTTTGGCATCGATTCCTCTTTTGAAGAGACTCTAACTCATCGAGGCTGTGAAGCCTCCCACTGACTGGCCAGCAGGTGGGGGTGGGGCTCGGGTCAAATCCCCACTGAACGCAGCAATGAAAACATGTCACGGAGACAAAAAGATGCTGATGCTGTTCCACCCTCTTCCTGCTCCCTCAGCTGTCTCCTTTTGTTTCCTCTAATTCCTGGTAAGACCGGCTATTTAAGAGACTGACAGCCGGAGAGACACGGGACATTATATCTGACATAAACACAGGCCTGGGTCGATAGCCATACAAAGACTTGCAGAGGACTTGTGGAGGTTGTCGCAAGCTAGCTATCTCTGTCACACACACACACACACAGCAGCAGCAATCTGGTGCTGACATATCGCAGAATGTTCTCCACCTGCTGTCATCCTATGGGTCTGGGTCATAGATTCAATTCCCTTTCCACACTTGGTAAAGCCCTCTAACCACAAATGATCTCTCTCTCTCTCACACACACACACACACACACACAAACACAGTCTGGTTTCCATAACTTCAGGGGACATTTCATTGACTTGCATACACCTTACTGGACACCCTAGAGATCTTAATTAGGCCCATCTCCACCGCAGGAACCTTCAGGTAATAATACAGGAACTTGGCCGTGGGCGCGTGTCTCCACCAGTGGAACAGTTCTGGAGAGGCAAGATCGAGGGACCTTTTAGGGGCTGAAAAAAGTCCCTGCCAAGGGGTAGGTACTTTTTCGACCCCAAAAAAGGTCTTGGACGGGGTTTTAGGTTGACTCGGTGGTGATTGGTTGTATCTCAAGACGGTTCATGACACAGTCAACAACGAAGCGCATTTTTAAAACCCAGCGGCAGAAGTGTATCAATAAATTGAAGCCATCACAGGATTTCACATACAATGATCAATGTGTGGCACTGGCTGCTATAAATTAATTAATTATTTTTTTCCAACACGAAACACAATGTTAAAAACAAAGGAACAGTTCCCCTCTCTCTCTCTCTTCTCTCCTTCTCTCTCACTATAGCGTGTAGTTTATTTATAAGTTTAAGTTTAAGTTTATAAGTATTTAAGTTCGTCCCGCCCCCTGTTGTTACATCGGAACTTCTCGGTGGAAACATGGCTATTGTTGCTACTACTTGTCTAACCTTTATCTAAACCTGACCCTAACCTTAAGCAAACCTTAACTCATGTCTAAGGGAGACAGGTCCCCATAATGTTTGTGTGAACAGATTTAAGTCCCCACAATGTAAGGAATACCAAGACCACACACACACACACAAGCACACACACACACACAAAATTGACAGAAGCTTACAGGCAGGAGCAGAAACAGAGGAGTAGAAGGAAAGGAGTAGAGAGGGATCAGGGAGCAGAATGAGAAAATGATTCATTTGTCAGCTGGTGTGTGGGCGTTCTGCTCTCCTGAGTCTGGTCTGATGGGGAGAAGATCCGGGTTGCATCCGTGATGCAGCCCTCTCAGCTGTTACACACAATGACACACATACACACACACACACACACACACTATATAACAAGGCATTTTGCAGAGCAAAAATGTCAGAGATGTGAAGGGTTTGAAGGAAACTTTTAAATTAAATATTTCCCATATGAAAAACAGTCTCACCCACCACATGAACTGTATTTAGTCGTACTGATAGAAAATTTTATATCATGAACTTCCAATCATGTCTCGATGATAGAGAGCAGAAAAGGTATAACAAAATAAAAAGCAATAAACCTATCATTACCAAAATCTTTTTTTTTTTTTTTTTTTTTTATACAATAACATGAATCAAACTGAATCAATGCAACAAAAGTAAATTTACCTGTGAACACTGAAACAAAGGGATTCAATGAGTGACTATGGTGTTGCAGTTGTCTGATCAGACAGTGTGAAAGACACAGTGTGAAAGACACAGTGTGACGCCGACCTCCACAGACTCCATCCAAGAGGAAAAGTATTATTCATGAAATTGCACAAAAGATGAATCTTTGCCAAAGAACATGGGGAAAAAAAGAAAAGAAAAAAGCCTGTCGGATGTTGGCAACACATCCGTTGGTCAGATGAGACCGAAATAAACATGTTTGGATCAGATGGAGTCCAGTGTTTTTGGTGTGGACCTGGACTACGACTGATACGATCTGTGCGCAGTGCTGAGCCGGAAACATGCAGGTGGGAGTGAAGTCTTATGGAATTGTGCAGTGTAGTGTAGTGAAAAGAGTGGGGGACTTGACATTTATATATAAAACCTAAGACCTGGCCAGTATGCCATGAGAGTATTTCTCTACAGATTTATGGAGGATCCAATTCACCAACTACTAAATTCACCTTGCAGTTGTGTACCTCAGCCGACCAGTCCTACCGCAGTTAATAAGAGTGAAGGTGTGAAATGTATTTTTAGAAGTCACGGTGACTTCAACCTTTGACCCTTGATCTTTAACCACCAAAGTCTAATTGGTTTATCCTTGAACCCAAGTGAGAAATGTGAAGAAAATCGCTTTAGGCATTCTTGAGAAAACAAAAATGTGTTTTGAGAAGTCACAGTGACCTAAATCTGTTGACCTTCTACACTACAATCTAATCAGTTCAGCCTCGATTCTTAGGTTGTTTTCACGCTTGGTCCCTTTCAGCCTTTAAAGCGAACTCAGATCGATACCTGAGCATTTTTGCCCCATATGTGAACACTCTAAGCACACTCAGACCCCTTTAAATCAAAGCGAACTGAGACCACTTCGGTAGGTGGTCTCAGTATAGTTCACGTTACGGTATAGTAAAAATAAAAGTCCTAAAGTTCGCCCAGACTGTGCAGTATGTACACAAAGCACCCTGGGTCCACTTCGCCCTTTCTGCACAGTTTTATGACCTTCTACATTTCCTGTAGACAGATCACGTGTCTGCATTCAAAAAGCAGCAGGAAAAGCAGGAGGAGAGATCCTCCTCAGTTGCTTTTTGTGTTCATATGTAATATGAAGAATTCTACTTTGGTTTTCCCTACGTCGGTGAGCTCCATCACAACTTAAGTGGACCAGAAAGAGAACCCAGTCCTCTTCCACAATGTGAACACAAACAGAACTGAGTCTGTTTCTGCTTTTCTGTCCACTTTTAGGGGATTGAGTTTGGTTCGTTTAAAGGGTACCATATGTGAAAACACCCTTAGAGAGTCTCTCTCTTTTTTCTGACAAGAAAACCTGTTACCTCTAATTGTACACATGGTACAATTGGAGGTAACAGGTAACAAACAGCATGAACACTATCAATCTCAAGGGCTGTGCCAAAAGTGGCCAATATAGAATGTTCCCCTACTTGTGGCTTAATGGGGTTAGATGATGGGCCAACAAAGGTCTTAACACAATCAGCCAATTATTAACTGGAATAGAACTCAAGTCATTTTTCCTGCTTCAGGAACAATTTACATTTCCACCACATGATTTATACAAATACCTTCAAAAAGACTGACCTGTAAAAACCTGAATAATATAGAAGAATATGTCATCAATAGTCAATAAACATGTTTCACAAATAAATAATGTGACGCTTCTCAAGGTGTCAGAATATCAAGATAAAATGAAAACTGGATCCAAATATTATTATTCAAGAAGCAATTTGGGAGGAACTGTGAACAAGTTGTTTTGTTTCACTTTGTTAATGAAAAAGATTAAATGAAAAATGATAAAATGAAAAGATCTGGACACAAAGTTTTACATTTGCCTGTCGTTATAATTTAGTCAGCCATACATTCTGCTTTACAAATGAGTTGTTTTCATTCTTATTGGACTTATTGGACAAGTGTATTAAACATGAACGTGATTCTGTCTTTTCGAAGGAAAAGGCCGCCTCTGTGGAAAAAAACTAATTGACAAATGAAAAACATTAAATCTAAAAGATTCCACATTCAGAAAAATGTCATACATGATTCATATCAGGCCTCAAACAGACTGTTCAACAACATTTGCATAGTTTGAGCTCTGATCCGTTTTTTAAATAAACAGTGAACTGAGATCATCCGCATGTGGCCTCTATGCCCCAAAACATCTTTACAACACTGCACTGTGATTTAGTCAGCGTGTCAAGAAGGGTGTTACACACACCCTGCGTGTGTGTGTGTTTGTATTACAGTAGAGTTCAGACAGTAGTGGATGATGAATATGAAACATGACACACAAACCACATCAAGCTCACTTACTGTAATCCATCATGCTAAACCTGTCATCACACACACACACACACACACACACACACACACACACACACACACACACACACACACACAGGACAGGGAAGACACAGAAACTGAGACATTGACAGACAGAGAAAGACACGGAGACTTGAAGGCTTCCATAAATTGATTTATCTCTCTCTACACACACACACACACACACACACATGCGCATGCGCGCACGCACAGACACGCGCACAAACACACACACACAGTAGTGTATGTATAAACAGTACAGATTAATGACAGTCAGGATGCTGCTGTGATGAGTTTTAAACAGACTGGCAGAGGGACACTAACATGATGGATTATCAGCGCCACATCTCCGATAAAAGAGGAATGCATAAGTATACTGTAACTAACACACACACACACACACACACACACACACACACACAGAGGGTCACAGGTCATGTAACAGTGTCTCAATGAAACCGCTTTAATGGTTTAACTCTACAGCCACTGTTTGTGTCAGACTGTAACTGTAGAAGCAGGACAGACACAGATATAGACAGAGACACAAACACAGAGACACCGAGACTCGGAGACAGAGAGACAGAGACACAGGGGGGTAATTCTCACTGCTGCTGTACTAATGCTGTCACCCAGAATGAAATTAGATGGAAATAATGACCCGATTTCTAACTCTCACTGAGTCCTGAGCAGCTTAGGTGCAGATCAGTATCATCTCCTTCCTCCCTGTCAGCACACCATGAGTGTTCATCTTACACCTACTGTGAAACACAAGTTGATTGTAAATAATAAATGTTGTTTGTACTTTGTATCATGAAAATTCAACCACAACCAAACTGCTCTATGGAAACAATAGCAACAGTGAAAACTGAATCGTTCGGTAATTTCATCCATCACTGCATTCTGTTTCCTTATTGATCCTAAACCCTCAAGGCCAAACATGGCAATGACATACAATATCACCTCAATAATTAAACATCTTCAATGTGTTCAGCTTTAAAGATTTAGTGGCACCTCGTGGAACCAACTGAAGGCTTGTATATTAGCTGTTCTGTTCTATTATAAAAAATGGTCCTTGATGTAGATAAAAGTAGATAATTTGGTTGACTCTACCAGCCTACTGATGTGTTTCTATGAGACTCTGACCTGATGAGGAGGTGAGGTGAGAAGGAGGCGGGGTTGTCCTGTTCAGAGAAGAGCGGCATGGATCCTCCCATCAGCCACAGGCGGACAGACATGATGATCACCACCTGCAGGATGAAGGAGGAGGAGGAGTGTGTCAATAAACACTTCAAAGCAGAAGCTCGTATTTGCGGAGATCTCACATGAGATGAAAAGGACAACGCCCAAATTCTCGTCTTTATTTTCAACTTCACAGTGACAATGCATATAACGTAAAGAAAGATAAGTCTCTGCAGCTGTACTTAAGAGTATAGTCAAAGCAAAACTATGTTTTTATCAGTGTAATACATTTTTATAAAAATGAAAACCCTGCAGAACCACTTGTGTGGTACTGCAATGTAAAAAAAAAAAGTGTTGAGTTACTTACATAGCCAGAGATTATGCAGGCTCGTTTGATGAGGGGGCTGCAGATGTAGACGAGGTCCCTGAGTCTGGAGCCGGACAAGTGACTGAAGGACACAGAGAGACAGACAGGAAGTCAGTCAGACTGTAAACTGAACAGACTGATCTACACAATACAATATAGTCTGAGACACTTAGTGGATTCCATATATGAGATAAATTAAATCCACAGTTGTACACCTGCATCAACCAGTACAGCCTCAGTTTATTAGTATGTGAATTCTTTATGGCCACGTAAATGTTTGTAGCAGATGTAATGAAATTCCCTTTGGGTATTCTTGATATATCATGTTCTTGACCATTGACCATTGAGCACCAAATCTAATCAATATGTAACTTGAGTCGAAGTGTTTTGGCTCGAGTTATAAATTTTGAAGGGATTCCCTCAAGGTGTTTCTGAGATGTGGCATTCACAAGGCCAAAAATAAAACAACAAAACAAAACATGTTTTTAAGGTCACAGTCACACTGATATTTGACATTTAACAAATTCTAATCTGTTTGAATTATTAGTTCTAAATTTGAAGAAATTACCTCAAGGTATTACTGAGATATCACATTCACAAGAACGGGACAGATGGACCTGAGTGCAGCGATCTCTGAGGTTGACACCACTTTAGAAAACCACCAGCAGTGATAACAATGAGCTGCATGATGGAGGCAGCAACATGGAGGCTGCTCCCTCCTCAGCAGTGGACAGACAGTAGGAACACACATGCTGGTGATTTTGTTTTTCATATCTGCAGTATGAAATGCAGTGGAGACAGCTACATCTCCTCTTTTATAGTAAAAATATAAGTCTCCTGCAAAGTGACAGTACTGCTTCACAAGAAGCAGTGAATGTCAATCAATGGTGCTGTCTGCTGTAAAGAAGCTATGACTTAGTGGTCTGATGTTCAGTCAAACTGAAGCATCAGTCAAAGCCATAAAAGGTTCATTAAAAACATGTCAACGTGAACGATCTGTTGAAAAAAAAAAAAAAAAAAAAAAATCACAGAAAAACATAAGGACACATCAAAAGGTTCTAGACTCCAAGCAAACAAGAGTTTTATTGGGGTGTCAGTTCAGACCGAAGGGTAAGATGTGAACAGACGAAAACAGATTCAAAGATGTGTCAATGTAGGAAAAGCCTGTCAGTGAGGAGGTGAACTTCTGCCGATGTCACGGAGAATCAGAAATGGAGGAGGAGCTCATCGTAGCGATTCAAAGTGTGTACTTTGTAGAGACGGAACAAAAACGTGCTTGGAGAAAAATCAGAGCTGCAGTAGGACTACCGGGTTCTTAGGTTCTGAACAGGAAGGACGACTCCCACTGGCTTTTGAGGGTGAACACTTGACTGAAGACTCAGTCCAGTGGCCAAAGTTGTAACAGGGGGTTAAAATTTGCTTCAGGTTTGGTCTAAACACAACACAACACATCTTTGTATTCAATTTGAAGGTTAAAAATATAGGACGATGCCATCATTATTCTCCATCAAACCTAAGACACGTTCTCCTCCTACTGATTAAAAACGTTATAATCTGTTCACACTGATAACTGATTTCATTTTAATTACCTCTTGTTTTTGTTTGACACTGCTCTCTGTAGCTGCATCATTAGAACATTTATTCATCCTCTCTCCTGTAATTTCTGAAACCTCGTCTTCATGGTCAACATCCTTTCAGCTGAGTTTTTAATTAACACACCTACAAACTTTCACCCAGGCAAGGTCATTTATGAACTCTTCCCTCTGACCACGCAGTCTAATCCATTAGTCTGAGATAGGAGCTCCGACTGCAGAAAAAAGGCAACAAGAGAATAAGATGAGAGAGGGGGGGATCAGACAGATAGGTATAGAGGAGAAAGCATGGAGAATCCATTCAACACCCCATCACTTTGAGATGTTCCACTTGTGCAGAGCTTTCAAAGCATTGTAGAGACAACGAGAGGAGAGATCTCACAGGAATTCTACACACACTCTGTCTCTCTCACACTCCGTCTAGTCTGTTTCATCTTTGACTTGCTCTCCCTTCGCTCTCTTCTCCCCTTTATTCTCCTTTTCTATATTTGTCTTTGACGAAGTCTTTGCTCCGTCTGTTCTGCTGAGGTTTGCGGCAAAGAGAGACAGAATGACAAAGAGGAGTCACAGTCTGCAGACGCTGCGTTCAGCTGAGTTACAGTGAGAGAGTTTGGTGCTTAAAAAGGCTGCTGTGTTCCCCGCTGATTAGCGCTGAACCCTCCTCCCGAGAATAACTGTGCACTTTTATATTTTTAATGAGCTTATAACACAAACCTGGTTGAAACACAAATCTCTTCTTGTAGAAAATAATAGAGACGCATGCGTTAAGAGGTAAAACATTGTTTTTATCTGGAATCTTGGGAATGAGTTGGTGTATTCACCGCATGAAAGACAAGAGCTAGATATTCAATACTAAAAGAGTTGAACTTTGACAACTTGGACAATGGATTTTCATGGATCAGTGTCAGATGAAGTTCCCCACTCTTTTAGTTTATTTTCATGAAAAACTACATTCAGTAACAGCTGTATTTGAAGATGTAGTGTTGATTTAGTGCCAAATACAACCATGTGGGAACCAGACCCTGAGATGGCCGTCAGCAGCTAACATTAGCTAACTCGGTACAGAAGCGTATCATCAACAAAGATGCTGTTTTGCTGTTGGAGATGATAGATGTCAGACATGAAAAATGTCTGAGGGGTAAAATATTTTCCCTTCCAAAAAAAAAACATGTCACAATATGAGTTGGAAGAACTGGCTGTAGTTAAAGTTGTTGCTATTATTCGGGAACATTGAAACCTCAACCCAGACTAACCCAAACGTGCTCTCACTTAGGCCACATCCTCTCAAACAGAGCCATTAACATAGTTGGACTTTGTTTGTTCAGGTTTTGAGAGGATGTTTTTGTTTTTTTTAAAACAATAAAGGTTAAATTCTGTTTGTGCATAGCCCCTACTATATAGTCAACAGAGCACTTTGGTAACTCTGCCATAGAAAAAGGAAGGTAGAAGTCTCAGCTACTTAAAAACGCTCCCAGCAGAGAAAGGTTTATGTTTTTGTAATGGATTTGTTTCTGGGATCTTGGTAAACACCACATACTCTTCCAGATGAACAATTACTATACCATTTTGTTATTTTTTTCACACTATTTCATTTAATAACATGAGAGGGGAATAAAAAACACTATAAAGAGCTTCCTAATAGTCACTTTTCAAGATGGTTAGCTTAGCTCAGTCGATAGTAACTTGACAGAAAGTTTACATCAACATCGACCTCTTTCTCATCACTGTCAACATAAACTATGATTCTGCGGTTGAACAGTTTCTACTCAGACAGAGCAGATTGATATTAAAGTGGATTTTGCAACACAGTTAATCAGCCACAACAGCTGTCTCTATGTTGGGCTCCGTGGTTCTCTGAACCCTCAGCTTTCTGGTGAATATTCACACGTTCAACAACATAAAAATTCAATCTATAAACCAACTAATCATGGCGAAATGTTGTTATCACAGCGATCCGGCCTACCTGCAGGTTTAGAGATTCAATTTATCAGATCCAGTTTCCCATCCTTTTATTTAATCTAATCTCTTCCACAGCCTTTACTTCAACCTATTTTGGTTTAGCTTTCAACCTTTGAAACTTACTTTAGTTAGAGAACACTATTTTCAGTCTGTTCTTACCCTCTGGGTGAGTTTCAGCCTAATTAGTGCTCACAACCTACAGCTGTAGAAAAATAACAGGAAGGAAAAATATGTTGATATTAATTCATGCTGATATGTTCATGTTACACTATGGTAATTGTTTTGTACGCTGCTGTAGCTCTGAACGTGAGTGGTGGGGGCTCAGGGTACTTTTTTTGTTTCAGTTTTAAAGAACTTGCAATGCACTATACATGTATAATAGTTTTTGCAACTGTATCATTACAACTAAAGCATTTTTTAAATAAAAGACCATTTTAAATGACTCGTATAAGTCCCCTTTAACCGGTGTGCTGCTATAATAACCATTTCCTCAGCTGAAACTGATGAACAGCAATGTGCATGCCTGATACTAACTGAAATGAATGTGTCTTTCTAAGCTGGATGAATAAAAATGCTTCTCCCCGAGGCTGAGAGATGCTGTAGCGAAGACACAACTCTCCAGGGCTGCAAATGCAAAGCAGTGCTATGCGTCCTTGGGAAAAAAAAAAAAAAAACACTCAGACTGAACAGCACTGAGAAGATTGGTTTCACGCTGGAAAAGGAAAGAATAAGATGCCCCCACACCCAAACACACACACACACACCAGACCCAGGCCTCAACTTTTCCCACAGGATCATGAGAAAGACAATTCCGTGCATCTGCATCTGCAACGGGATGCTAATTTACCATGACAACCATGACCGTGGCGACAACAGAGGATGAATGGAGGGAAAGGAGGTGTGTTTTGAGAAGGGGGGGCATGGGAGTGGCAGACAGGAAGTGAGAGAGAAAATTGTGATTGTTTTTTGAGAAAAGAAAGGTCAGAGTGTCAGCTTCTTCACACACACATACACACACACACAGATGAAAGTCGGGTGTGATAGCATCTTATTTGTGGGTTACATCTGGTCATTTGGCGACTCTCTGCTCTGTGATCCGCAGCTCATTTGAAATCCTCAGCGCTGCCTTCAGCTGAAATTCTTCACATTCCTCCCCCTGCGTGTCATTTCCTCTCATCCTCCTCACCGTTTGCCACAGATATTTACGCTCTGCCGCCGTGGCTGAAACGCGACGGGGCCGCCGCACTAAACTCCAGCTGAACACTGAGTCACTGAGACAGTGGACGCGTCTGTTGTGGTCCCTCTGACCAACCCTCAGCTCTCTGCTGTAATCACTCTACCTTTTAAATCAACATGATGAGATGGACGGTATAATTATCAACAAAGGACGATATAAATGTAATAATAGAGATCTGTTAAACTCAAACAGCCATGGGTATTGTTTAGCATATAACAGGCTTCATAATGACTTTAACGGTACAGATAATGTAATGATATGAACGGTTATGATAATGTTGCCTTGGTGGGAGAAATAAAGTCAAAGGAGTCATGATGCATTTCTACGCATGTTGATGTTTAGCAGGTGTGATATTTAACATGCTGGTTAGGTCTGTTACTCTCTAGGATGAAAAGGTTTACTGCTTATTGTAAAAGATGAACACGATGGAAACGCCACAGAGTACACGCTGATAAAAAGTGACAGATGAATCGATTGGAAAACTCAAATGACAGCGAGGACATAATAAAACACACGGGTGCTGCGCTGTCATGTCTTCAACATTTTAGACTACATTTACATTTTCCCATGTGTGCTAATATCTTTTCCTTTCTGTATCTTCTGTCAGGCCATTTACTGTCCTCTAATGTGTGATGTAGTGTGAAGGTTTGCTCTGGGCAGTCACAGAGCTCATGCTTCACAGCTCTGACACTGACAAACTTGTGTGTGTGTGTGTGTGTGTGTGTGTGTGTGTGTGTGTGTGTGTGTGTGTGTGTTGGGCTCAAGGTGCCCTCCTTTCTGTCAGTTCACTCAGTATGAAAAGCCTCAGCTCATCTCACTTGTGTTCTCCTCACTGAATGCCTGTCACGTAATCCTTCATGTGAACCTGGGCATTCTGCTGACAGAGCTGCCACCAGGCTGCAGCTTGTATTATATTACATATTATTATAACATCTATAATATTCAAAGCACACTGGGAATAGTTCAAACAAACTATTTTGGGTAAACAGAATATATTTCTGAGCAGAATATCAGGTTCACTAAGGACCAGGTCCTTGACCACAGCTGTATATCAGCTAAACCAGGTCCCGGTGATATCTATAGACAATCAAGGACCTTTGTTAGGAGGCAAAAGTTCAAACGAAATAAAAAAATAAAAATTACTGCTAAGGATTATATATCCCTCTCTAGCAGAAGACGGTTGGTTAAAGCTAGAATCTTCTTAGACACAGACTAAACAACATACAAAAGGATATGAAAATGAATTTAAAAGAAAAAGGCGTGCTACCGCAGCATGTGCCTCAACACATCACTTCATAGCTACTCTAGGACTTTCCCCTGAAAAGGATGTATAAACAATTTATGCCATATATACAGTATATATATATATACCACACTGTAGACTCAAACCATTAGAGGGGCAACCATTTATCAACAGTTTCTTATCTAATTAGTGTAAAACCCAGGAGTAGATTACTGTTGGGCATTGTTCCAGGTTCACAGTCGCAGAGCTTTCACCAAGAAAAAGCCCCAGTTCTGCTCGATATTATACCAGAGGGAGCTCTCTCTCTCTGTGTACATGGGTGTGTGTTCATCCCAGGAAGATACACCCTGAAGTGCCTGCAGAACCTGCACATTAATCACAAAGATACAGACATATTCACACACACACTCTCTCCCCCTGATCAGAGGTAGATCCTCCGAGTTACAGAGAGCACTGTCTTCATATTAAAGCCATTTATCTTCGCCGAGCTCTGATTTCATCCTGGATCTTTGAGGTGAAACATGTTGCTTTTCAACTCTCTCATCCTCGGAAGCCACGGCAGTGACAGGCAGGTCAAACAGCAGGGAGTGTTTTCTACAGACAGCGAGACTGATGAATGTTACACATGTTCTCTCTCTCTCACACACACACACACACACACACGAGTGAAGTGAAGTGTGTGGAAATAGCGGGAGCATTCACAGCAATTAGTTTTTCTGTTGGCCGTTGTTTTCTCATAAAGGATTAGCTTCATCAGGGGCACATACTGATGATGTTGGTGACTTAGCACCTTTGTTACTAGATTTACTGACTTTCTTTGTATCAAAAGAGCATGGAGCCACAGTTCTTGTGACATTTTGGATGAACATTAGCCACTTCACACAGAACCTAGACAGAGGCTGTGAACTAAAATGTGTGAGAAAAAAAAAAAAAAAGAAAGATATTGTGTCACTTCGAATTTCTGTCCATGTTTGATTTTAAATGTAAATACAGCAGAAAACAGACCAGGTTTTTACTCAGTCTTGTTTAGCTGTCTGTCTACTATGCATCAGAAACACATGGCAACAGCACAAACAGATGCTCAAATTCAAAGGCTCAACACAATGCTGCCAAACTGGCAGCAGTTGAGGAGATCTACCCTGATCTGCCTCCTTCATGGAAGAAACTGTGAAGCGACTTATCTATTAAAGCCCCTTTATGTTCAACTTTAAAGCTGCTTTCTAGTGACTTGATATTTTAGACCCGATACAGTCTACCGTTATGCAAAGTCAGTTTGGTATTAATAAGATGTTTTCATCACAGCAGGTGTATTTCTATCAGTGAGACACAGAAATGTTTTTAATGTTATTTTGTGGCCATATTTATATGTAGTCAAGTTATCTACCGCCAACAGTTATAGCAGCTATCTCCATCAACCACTTTCACCGTGTTATTTCACATCGCTAGCATGATTACTTTTAATGACGTTGCCATGGTACTACTCTGGAAAAAAGTGCCATGGCAACAGCTTCACACACCCCTCTCCCCAGCTAATTATCCCTTTACATCAGGATCAGACTCTGAGAACCTGCACACTGTGTTTATTTGTAGGTAAATCTGTAAAGAGTTGTTACAGGTGTTGTTGAAAAATGTCCCAGTATCCTCACTCAACATTATTAAAAAGGGAGGCAGCACTTAATAATGTTGTATTGTGTAATATCTCATTTTATAAGACACCTGACTCAAAACCGTTCTGTAACATTGTCTGGTAGATTGCTACTTTAATTCAGGTTACAGGGCTGATGCCACAGAGTTGCCACTGAGCACTGGAGTATATTATCTATCAGGGAAAACAAGCGTTTTTCAGCAGCTGCCCTCATCTCTTTTCCAGTAATGAGACAAATTTGCCAAGAAGTTGGTGTGTTTCTTTAAGATGAATCGTTTCTTTGATAAAGAGTGGGAGAGCAGATGTTCAACTAAGTGTGAGTGGGTGAGAGAAGTATTACAACTTTAGCGGAGCTTCCAAACCACAGGTTTTCAACGAGTGGGCTGCTTAGAGGGTTTTCTGATCTCAAGCCAGCTTTGGCTGGACGTGTTTCTGTGCCTCTGTGTTTCTGTACTTATGAGGACCTGGTGTCTGTACGAGCATATGGACCTTGAACATTCGTCAATGTGGACAAAGTTTGGCCGACGCTTTCTCCTTTGCAACGTCCCAACAACAATCGTGGATATTTTTCTTGCAAGGTCGAGGAAACACAGGGGCCTTTAAGGGATGTGAATTTAGTTGGAAAAGTTTTAATTTAAAAGTTTTAAATGTGGAACCATCTAGATAATGACTGTAAATTATGGAGGACACTCCGTTTAGAGGTGGAACTCAAGGTACTCAATGAAGTAGAAGAAAGGAAACAATCTTTGCAGATGAACTGTGTGAACATTCGGGAGTGTAGTTTTACAGTGTGTTCAGACGGAGCGAAATCCAATTTTCACCTTGCGCTCTTCACACACATGTGACTTGTGGATCATTAGTGCGGTCTGTACAGATGTTAGCTGGAAGCTAGCTGCTAACAGCATGTGACAGCTCAGCTACTGACTCATCTCACAATTCACCAGGAATTCCATCCCTCTCTGTTATTTTTCCTCCCAACTGTGTTTCTTTTTCTTCTCGTGTCTGTATATGTTGGGAATAACGGCGTATTCATGTCTTTATTATTTCAGCCCCTGCAGACAGTCTCGGTTTACACTGATAGAATCTCTGTCTACTTTTGCTCTTTTTCTTCTTCAAGGGTGGGGACAGTTCATAAAGTCAAACTGAAGATAAAAACATGATTGAAATATATTATTGCGTACAATATAGTCATCTACAAAATGGGTGCTACTAAAAATCTGGTCCCACTGAACTAATGGAACAGAAAGAATGAGTCGTAGAGTTCATTAGAAGACGTGGAGACAAAACTTTCCTTAATATGTAAATGTTCTCCGAATTTAATGATAGCTTTCATGAAACACAGTAGCAGGAGGGAATATAAGTAATATAAGGTGCGGCCAATGGAAAAAAAAAAAAAAAACACTGACTTTACTTTAGCAGCTAGACTACTAATTTGTGTAAAGGGAGAGCAGCTGGCAGAAAGTCTGTGAATATCAATAAACGGAGCAGCACCAGAGGCTACACCTCAGGGCCGAGCAGTGGAAATGTGCTTTGGAAAACATTGTAAAATAACATTTTCTGCACTGCAGTGCAATATAAATGAACATGTGGTAGTAAATGTTGTATTGTCCTGTATTTGTTTTATTATATACATGACATCATGAGCCTGTAAATGCATTCATTTGCATATCCAGCAAACCGAGAAGCTACTATTTGACCCTGGAGTCTACTGAATATAACAGTGCAGCAGTGTGTGTGTGTGTGTGTGTGTGTGTGTGTAGGGACAGAGGAGCATTGTGCTGAGTAATACACGGCCATTACAGCACAGAAAATGTGCAAAAGACAATAAAGAAATTAGTTAGGCAATGCTCTGAGAAGATTAAGAGATGGAGGGATAAAGTGAGAGAATCATTTCAATGAGTAACGAGCGAGCGACGCGGCGGAGACAAGGCGGGAGAAAAGTGAAGGAGGAGCTCAGAGCCTCGGTCTGTGTTCCTCCTCACCTCGTTTCTCTTCACGGCTTTAAAAAACAAAACGCCTCTCACATCTCCCCAATGTCCTCATTATTGCCTGTCGGCTCCTGAGCCAGCAGGAAATCTCCTCACATTTCAGGAAAATGTAGAGTTAGGTGTCAAGGAGAGCAGGGTAGGACTTATGCAGCATGTCAGAGAGAGAGGGGGAGGTAAGGGTGGATGGGGGCAAATAAAAGGTGGAAGGAATGCAGTGGAGGTGGAGGTGAAGGGGGGGGTCCAGCTGCATAATGCATGTTGGAGGGAGAGGTCAGAGAGAAACCAATGTGGGAAACACAGGATGTTAAATCATAAATTAAAAAAAAAAACAAAAAAAGTTGAGAGGATTTTTCATCTTCCTGCTGTCCAGGGTCATGTTTTATTATTTTCAACCTCTTCCTCTCGAGCCTGCTGCCGTCTCAACAAGATCAGCTCAACATTCACATGTGGAACTTGTGACAGCGTCTGAAAGGAGAAGCTTGTCTGCAACACTGATGTTTTACCCCGGTGGCGCGACGAGAAACATGTAGCTTCACGGATTGTAACATGAGACAGACAAGACACCGAGCACAAAACCTCCTGTTCTCAGAACAACCAGCGCTGTCTGACCATTACTGACCTCACACCAACACAAAATCCTGATATGATTTCACATGCTGGTGTTGTACACTTCTGAAAACACAGAGAATAAACCAGGACACACACACACACCGCTGAAGGAGGAGGCCATGCTGCATTCAATGTCAAACTGGTCACATAAATATAACAAATATATACAAACTGTTATATTAAAGAGACGTATAATTCTGGTGCTGGAACTCTCTCTGGATTCTAACAGTCAAACACTGAAAGTGTTGTTTAAAGTGGTTTCATCTTCTTCATTCTTTGTAACTGTGCTCCTATCTCTGTCCTCCACGTGGACCTGACGTGTCCCTCAAGGTTTGGACATCATCTGTCCGTCAAATTCTTTCAGAAATCCTACGCTAAAATAAATTGAGTCTCCTGATCCTTTGACAGCAATGTTTTGGCATCACACCAGACCGAGGATTTGCTGAAAGCTAAACTGAATATGTCAGTTTTTTTGTACTTGCTCAACCAGTTATTTAACTGAAGTGGAAAGACTCTGTCTCTCCTTCCCACTCACGCTGGCTTAGGGACATTACATCCTGGCTGAATCTAGAGATCTGTTATACAATCGGAGGAAAATGAGAGTACATTGTAGCGTGATGTGCCCTTCTTACAGAAATACAATATATTAATTTCTGAGGTCTGAGTAGCTTCCCCTTTTTTCTTTTCTCTGCCTTTTACTTCAATTTATTAGGTATCATATTCATTGACAATCAATAAAAAGCCCATCGACAGAAGCAATAAAATTTCATCCAGATTGTAGCAGATATTCTATCATTCTGTTGGCCTCACACTTGTTAGTGTTGTATTAGACTGCGTTACACTCACACAGTGAGTGATCATAATATGGTGCAAACTGCCAACTACTATAAATACATTTGCAAAGACAAATATTTAGAATATTCGCAGGAGCAAGGATTAAAAGGCTTTCAGACTCAATGTCGTTACCGTCTGTCTTGTTGGTGGAGAATTTAATATTTCTAAGGGTGCAGTCCAAAAGAATTCTGTTTAATAACATAAATGGGCATAGATGAGGCAACATTTTTTGGTAAGAAACACTGTTTGAACACCAGAAAGAAAATGAAACCCTTTAAAAAAAATCTTTGATCATGAGCCTCAGTGTTTCCTGTCTAAATAAATCTTCGGTCTCCAGTGAAGATCCGGATAAAACCCGTCAAACGAGGCTCCGCTGTCTAATGAGGATCTATCTGAGAGTTCTTCTCTTCAACAAGGCTACTAATTAGGATCCAGTCCAAATAGCCTCATTATGAGCAATCATCTCACATTATACACATTTATATGAAATACATTACACAATTATACCTTGTAGGTGAAGGAGCAGACAAGGCCTCCTGCCGACTGTATTAGCATACTAATAGCATGTGGGCTATTTCGGGCTCTGGTTATTAGCGCTATAACCCAGCATTCATTAGTTTTTCTAGCAGCCTCTATGACCACGGAGGCCACAGCACTCATCAGCACACACACACCCACCACAACAACACACAGCAGTGTCACAGTGAAGTAGGCTTAAGCTCTGATGCCACCGCAGGAGTTTATAAGCACCAACACGAATCCTTTCACTTTTTCAATATGTTAAATTATGCTAATTTAACAGTTTGAGAAAAAAAAAAAAAAGAGTTTTTTTTTTTTTGGAAAATTGGGTTTCCTTGTTGAGGTTGTTTTAATGTCACATTTACATTTTTAAATCAAAGCATATAATTTGTGCAGGTATAGACCTATGTTTGTACGCTCGTTAGAACCTTCCTTAATGCTATCTACTGCAAAATCATTTTGAGGGAAACTTGATTGTTGGGATGTGTAATTAAAATATCTCCATATTTAAATATTCATAGTCATAAGGGAACACCTGGGTTGTGTTCACCTCTGTGGTGCCCCTTGAGTCAGAGACATGTTTGACTTTAAACTGCGCTTTGTTTAAATAACTGTTCGGACCATCTGCTCAAAAGCAGTTACAAGCTACAGCTACAAATTCCAGCACCTTAATGAAAGTTTGCAGAGCTCAGTTTTTGTTGATGTTGTTGGCAGCAGCGGGCAGGTCATGCCTGTTTTTGATTGTGTGTTGGGGTTAAATTCAGTTTGTCAGTGTCACAAAAACAGCTGCATGATGATATAATGAGCGGTGCAATAGACACCGTGCTCCTTTGGATTGTTAAAGAGAAGTTGGGTTATTAATGCGTCCTTTGATCTGAGTCCACATCCTGCCTCCTGGAAAGTGGCTGAATCACACCTGTTTTAAAGCAGCGGGCACGTCAAGGTCAAAGCTAACAGAAACATGTATTGTGCAACTGATCAGTCAAGCTGAAAACAAAACTCATTAATGTAGCAAAGTCATTTTTGTGTACTTGTTCTTTTAGGAACTCACTAATGGCAGCAGTAGAGAGGAACACACACAACCACACCAACTACTGACCACTGAACCACACTGAGACGATTTTAACTTTGTGACATGGAGCATTATTCTGCAGGAAGTAACTATTAGAAGATGGTGAACTGTGCTCATAAAGGGATCAACATGGTCAGCACCAAACCAGCATGGGACACGTTTCTCACTCTGATGCTGATCTGCTCAGCACAGTTATAACGAATGGCTATGTGAGCTCCTTGGCCTGCGTGTCAGCTCCAACCAGTCTGACCATTCTCCTCTGACCTTCCTCATCAACACAGAGCTGCTGCTCACTGCATGTTTCCTGCTTTTCTGAGTCTAGGCTCTGGACTCTGGAGACTGCTGTTGTTGAGTGAAAATCCCAGGAGATCGACAGCAATCAGTGCTCTGTGAGTGTAGATATATGTATGAAGAGTGCGAATGCTAGAAAATCCCACTAGCTACAAGAAAGTTTCATTTTTAATGCAGGAAGTGGAAGGATGACTTGAGGCAATGAAAAAATACCTTATTTATCTATATCTAATCTATATATTCTTCATATTCATAGATTCTTCATCACCATTGCTGTTTGTCAGATGATCAAATTTAAATGGTGAAGCATCACAGTAGCTGGTGTCCTCAGGACCATATTTTGGCTGTAGTCTGTCTGTGTTTGGGTCCCTTGGTCTCTCGGATTATTCTCTCTTTTGACAACTATTAGCGTGGGTTTTTCAGAGGACTGTTTTTTTTTTGATCACATCCAAGATTTTGGACCAATAAGGCCTCTACTGGTGAATAGCAAGTAGCTATAGTATGGTTTGGGGTGAAGTTTGATCTGATCAGTGTACAGAGTCTGAAGTACAAAGCCATTAGCCTGGCTGTCGCACCAAGTTCGTAGATGGAGCTTGGTCTAGCAAAGATCCCATAGACAGGAAGTTCTCAGAGGCGGAATCAACGGTCATCTATCAAATGTCTCTGAGTACTACTGGACAGAGCTACAACCATTCAGACCACTAATTCCGATGACGTATGCGTAACGAAGGAAATGGAAAACCTCACCAACTGTAGTTCACTACCCTTTGCTACCGAGAGCTACCTTTTACTTTTCAAACAAAACTTGCTGTTAAAATCTTTTAAGACAGCAGCTACAGTTGAATCGAACGATTTATTCCTCCATGGCTGCCATGTTGGCTGTAAACAAATGTGTTTGAGGTCGCTTAACTAGTGCATCATCGCGTTAAACCCGCATCAGCGTAAAAGCTCATTTTTCATTGGTTCCTGAGTTTTCAAGATCAGGTAGAATAGGCAGGTTGGCCAGACTGACTTGAACACGAAGTTCAATGTAGCATTACAGGCGGTATGGGTATATAAAAATTCAACTTCTCCTTTATTGTATGTTGATGAGTTTACAAAGCTCTAGACTTCCAAACAGGTGTTTCTGTTATTGTTATAGAATATCTCCTCCCGTTCATTATTAAGAATTACAGCTAGACGCACCTTTAGGGTGGCAGTGAGTGTACAGTGTATACAGTGTGTGACAGACAGAAGGAAATAGCAGTATGTACAATCTGCCTCCCCTGTCACTAATTCCCCACATCTGGGAAAACCACGGAGCAGATGCTTCACTCAGCTGAGAAAACAAATATAGTCGCTCTCAAATCCTCCTCATCTACATCTTCATCTTCAGGTTCATTGCCATCGGCCGCTGTGAGTGAATGATCACACAGAGCAAACGGCGAAATAAAGAGCCAAAACATATTTGTTACCGACACACACACACACAGTAGGTAATTAAGATTTCATGAAGCTAGAGTTCCTTTGCCTTCCTGTCTGACCAGGTGTTTGCAGGCAGAGTCACAGAACAGCATCTAATATTAATAGCAGCGGCTGCAGAGCACTGCTGGCTAACCACTCTGTCAACTGCTGGAACGGCAGTAAAAGAACACTATTCACATTAGATCACAGGCATTTTCAGAGAGGTGTTTTAATATTGAGAGAAAAGCAGGAATAGAACATAGGGACAGACAGAGCAACAAAGTTAGAGTCAGATTTTAAAACCTACGCAACGTTAAGTTACGACAGTTACGGTTGAGAGATTTTAATACGACCCATAGGAGTGTCTCCTGAAGTAGAGCTTTAATAGTGGCAGGTGTATGGACCATGTCCTAAATATGCTCAATATACTTGCAGCGGCATACAGGGTGTTTATAGCCAGAGTTACATTTATATACACAAACTGTCGTGGTTTTTTGTCGTGGTTACAATCAATAAATCTCGGTTAAGGTTATGGAAAAATCATGAACGAGAGGAACAACACAGGCTGAGATCAGTTTCACACAGGTAACAAACACCAACGTCTTTCCATCCACCCCCACCCTCCTCCTGACACAGACTTTTGCAGCTTGTCGTAATGACTCCAGTCAGCAGAGGTCACATAACAATAAAACAGAAATGTTGGTCATGATAAACTGCTGCACAGATGACCTGCAGGCTGGTGTTTTAGAGGACAGTCTTGTTTGCATTACTGGGGTCAGATGAACTATTAACTTTAGAGTCAGTGTTTATGTAGTCAATGTTAAAAGAGAGCAGAAGTGTCATGGTGTTATTCCACCAATCTACTTTAGACATTTCCAATGTCTCATATGCAGATACAATCCACATAAGGTTTAAGACACTTTGATTTACGCTTCAAGACCTGACTTCAGTCTGTATGTTTTTGTCTCCATCTGCACATACGAAGTGACAAAATGTAAAATAGGTGAAAGGTCAGGGATGCATTCGAGATCTATCTATATTCTCCGAAAGCCCATTTTGTTACCAACACACATAAAAAGATACCACCTTGGTGACATCACTGAGGTTATTTTTATGAGAAAACCAGGGTTCGAATGCGTCCTTTGATCTGAGTCCACATCCTGCCTCCTGGAAAGTGGCTGAATCACACCTGTTTTAAAGCAGCGGGCACGTCAAGGTCAAAGCTAACAGAAACATGTATTGTGCAACTGATCAGTCAAGCTGAAAACAAAACTCATTAATGTAGCAAAGTCATTTTTGTGTACTTGTTCTTTTAGGAACTCACTAATGGCAGCAGTAGAGAGGAACACACACAACCACACCAACTACTGACCACTGAACCACACTGAGACGATTTTAACTTTGTGACATGGAGCATTATTCTGCAGGAAGTAACTATTAGAAGATGGTGAACTGTGCTCATAAAGGGATCAACATGGTCAGCACCAAACCAGCATGGGACACGTTTCTCACTCTGATGCTGATCTGCTCAGCACAGTTATAACGAATGGCTATGTGAGCTCCTTGGCCTGCGTGTCAGCTCCAACCAGTCTGACCATTCTCCTCTGACCTTCCTCATCAACACAGAGCTGCTGCTCACTGCATGTTTCCTGCTTTTCTGAGTCTAGGCTCTGGACTCTGGAGACTGCTGTTGTTGAGTGAAAATCCCAGGAGATCGACAGCAATCAGTGCTCTGTGAGTGTAGATATATGTATGAAGAGTGCGAATGCTAGAAAATCCCACTAGCTACAAGAAAGTTTCATTTTTAATGCAGGAAGTGGAAGGATGACTTGAGGCAATGAAAAAATACCTTATTTATCTATATCTAATCTATATATTCTTCATATTCATAGATTCTTCATCACCATTGCTGTTTGTCAGATGATCAAATTTAAATGGTGAAGCATCACAGTAGCTGGTGTCCTCAGGACCATATTTTGGCTGTAGTCTGTCTGTGTTTGGGTCCCTTGGTCTCTCGGATTATTCCTCTCTTTTGACAACTATTAGCGTGGGTTTTTCAGAGGACTGTTTGATCACATCCAAGATTTTGGACCAATAAGGCCTCTACTGGTGAATAGCAAGTAGCTATAGTATGGTTTGGGGTGAAGTTTGATCTGATCAGTGTACAGAGTCTGAAGTACAAAGCCATTAGCCTGGCTGTCACACCAAGTTCGTAGATGGAGCTTGGTCTAGCAAAGATCCCATAGACAGGAAGTTCTCAGAGGCGGAATCAATGGTCATCTATCAAATGTCTCTGAGTACTACTGGACAGAGCTACAACCATTCAGACCACTAATTCCGATGACGTATGCGTAACGAAGGAAATGGAAAACCTCACCAACTGTAGTTCACTACCCTTTGCTACCGAGAGCTACCTTTTACTTTTCAAACAAAACTTGCTGTTAAAATCTTTTAAGACAGCAGCTACAGTTGAATCGAACGATTTATTCCTCCATGGCTGCCATGTTGGCTGTAAACAAATGTGTTTGAGGTCGCTTAACTAGTGCATCATCGCGTTAAACCCGCATCAGCGTAAAAGCTCATTTTTCATTGGTTCCTGAGTTTTCAAGATCAGGTAGAATAGGCAGGTTGGCCAGACTGACTTGAACACGAAGTTCAATGTAGCATTACAGGCGGTATGGGTATATAAAAATTCAACTTCTCCTTTATTGTATGTTGATGAGTTTACAAAGCTCTAGACTTCCAAACAGGTGTTTCTGTTATTGTTATAGAATATCTCCTCCCGTTCATTATTAAGAATTACAGCTAGACGCACCTTTAGGGTGGCAGTGAGTGTACAGTGTATACAGTGTGTGACAGACAGAAGGAAATAGCAGTATGTACAATCTGCCTCCCCTGTCACTAATTCCCCACATCTGGGAAAACCACGGAGCAGATGCTTCACTCAGCTGAGAAAACAAATATAGTCGCTCTCAAATCCTCCTCATCTACATCTTCATCTTCAGGTTCATTGCCATCGGCCGCTGTGAGTGAATGATCACACAGAGCAAACGGCGAAATAAAGAGCCAAAACATATTTGTTACCGACACACACACACACAGTAGGTAATTAAGATTTCATGAAGCTAGAGTTCCTTTGCCTTCCTGTCTGACCAGGTGTTTGCAGGCAGAGTCACAGAACAGCATCTAATATTAATAGCAGCGGCTGCAGAGCACTGCTGGCTAACCACTCTGTCAACTGCTGGAACGGCAGTAAAAGAACACTATTCACATTAGATCACAGGCATTTTCAGAGAGGTGTTTTAATATTGAGAGAAAAGCAGGAATAGAACATAGGGACAGACAGAGCAACAAAGTTAGAGTCAGATTTTAAAACCTACGCAACGTTAAGTTACGACAGTTACGGTTGAGAGATTTTAATACGACCCATAGGAGTGTCTCCTGAAGTAGAGCTTTAATAGTGGCAGGTGTATGGACCATGTCCTAAATATGCTCAATATACTTGCAGCGGCATACAGGGTGTTTATAGCCAGAGTTACATTTATATACACAAACTGTCGTGGTTTTTTGTCGTGGTTACAATCAATAAATCTCGGTTAAGGTTATGGAAAAATCATGAACGAGAGAGAACAACACAGGCTGAGATCAGTTTCACACAGGTAACAAACACCAACGTCTTTCCATCCACCCCACCCTCCTCCTGACACAGACTTTTGCAGCTTGTCGTAATGACTCCAGTCAGCAGAGGTCACATAACAATAAAACAGAAATGTTGGTCATGATAAACTGCTGCACAGATGACCTGCAGGCTGGTGTTTTAGAGGACAGTCTTGTTTGCATTACTGGGGTCAGATGAACTATTAACTTTAGAGTCAGTGTTTATGTAGTCAATGTTAAAAGAGAGCAGAAGTGTCATGGTGTTATTCCACCAATCTACTTTAGACATTTCCAATGTCTCATATGCAGATACAATCCACATAAGGTTTAAGACACTTTGATTTACACTTCAAGACCTGACTTCAGTCTGTATGTTTTTGTCTCTATCTGCACATGCGAAGTGACAAAATGTAAAATAGGTGAAAGGTCAGGGATGCATTCAAGATCTATCTATATTCTCCGAAAGCCCATTTTGTTACAAACACACATAAAAAGATACCACCTTGGTGACATCACTGAGGTTATTTTTATGAGAAAACCAGGGTTCGAATTATCATTTTGACCCTAAGAGGGTCTCTATCTAAAAAAAATAAATAAATACATTTAAATAAATAAAATTTCAAAAAAATAAATAATAAAAATGCGCAAGTAGCCAAAATAAAAGCATACGCGCTGTCCTGGACCAGGTTCAAGAGGAGGAGCGGTTTTGCACACACACATAAACAGCAGACAGAGAGATGTTGTATACACATGTATATTTTTTCCTATTGGAAATTTAATTTCCTATTGAAATGATTGTTTTTACATTTGTATAGCTCGCATTTCATTTCAACTTAACGACTGCAATTCAATTCGAACTGATGTACAGTCAGAACGAACCCTAGTGTAGTGTTGTGCCAACACAAAGTTATAGGTGCACGGTGATCGGAAATGAGTTTTATTTATGATTAAATATGGTGTATTTGAGGGACCCCACACTGCTTTCATTAGAGCCATCGCTCACGCTATGGGAGCTCAGTTCCCACTGGCTCCTACGTAATTCGAACACTGGAGAAAACTCCTCCTGAAACATTAACAACATGACTGAGTGGTGAACTGACTCTGATGTGGGAATTCAGTATATTAGACATATAAATACTACGTGGCCTCTCAACTGCCAAGGACAAAACTGGATAAAAATCTACACTTGAGAAGTCACAATAGCCAATAGGAAAAATTTGCAATCAAAGCATTGGATGATGACAAAAGACGTGTCTTGTGTGAACAGGACTTGAGTAATTGAACACAGTGTCCACAAGATGGTATGTGGTAGTATAATCTGGGATGATGGATTATGGTACAAGACAAAGTGGGAATTCTCATCAAAAGCAAGATGTGAGCTGCACATAATCACTATTGAAAGGTTCGTCTGTTGAGTCCGAAGTGACTCACTGGGCTCAGATCCAGCTGCAGCTCCAAAGCAGCTGAGGGGACAGCAAGAGGACAAACTGTCTTCACAGAGCCAAATAAAAAAGTTTCAAGTAGTCTCCAAGAGGATTAGACAAGGACAGCATTGTTCAAATATGGTGATTCATTTGTTTAATTTCCTTTTATTTCACGTCTGTATTTAAACTGGAAAGCTCATGGCAAAACTATGCCGATGATGACAAGACACTGAAAACTTGTTGAAAATATTGGATCAAAAAATCTCAGCCTGAGATGATCAGTTAAGTTTCCAGGACAGATCATCTGAACACCCTGGGCGTTTGACAAATTATGTGCTGATCCATTAAATAAATGTAAAAAAAGATTAAAACACACTAAGAACTCATCCCCTAGGGACCGGGATCTTTGTCAAATTTCTTTTAAATAAGATAGTTTAGTCAAAACCCAAAATGTCAACCTGCTTGCTTCAGATTAATCCTCTGGCTTTCTCAAATTGTAGTGCTGGAAAAATGTCAAAGTCTGTGAGATGGTTGACATTTGTTCATATCATATAAAAACAGGTCTTTTGAAAGCTGCCTGATGATCTCTTTTGTAGATCAGAACAAGGTGGCAAAATAGCTGCTAAACTAATGGTCTATTTTCCAGTTACTTAGGTTTACATAGCCTCATGTGCCAGTGCCCTCTGAAATGAAAACATAAAACTCATAAATAATTGAATTTATGCAGGTGGCTTTTCTTTCACCTTCTGTTCAGTTCATCCCAAACCAGCTCCATGGGGTTCAGGTCTTTGATTATATGAGGTCATGGTCTGGTTGTATTCCTCTAATGTTTTGGCTCATTATCTTATTTTAAGATGAAGCTGTGACCAGTCTGTCGGCCCCCTGTTTCTGTCTTTTCCTCTCCAGCCAGATGGAATACAGAGAAAGACTTCCTGCAGTACTGTACTGTCCTAATGATGCATCAGATGGTGGAGGAACAATTTGTTAGAACATTGCCTTTGTACAGTCAGCAGTTGACTTTCAAGGCTTCATTTACTTCTACTGCCACGGGAAGCTGTAAATAAACCAACTTTTCCGGCCCTAAAAAGACCTGTTGTTACGATTGTACGATTGTTATACGATTCTTCAGTTTACAGTTTACTTCTTTATTCACTACTCATGCTCCAAAACTATTGACCACTGCTTTAACTCAGCGCACCATTTGCAGGGTAATGATGTGTTCACCGGCATGTTGTTTTACCATGGGCACTGTGACTCGGTGAAAGTGTTGCTTTACCTTCAAGCATGACTGCAGGGCACTGAGTGCTAACAGACTTCATGCTGTTGATGGACAAGGGGTAGCTGCAGCTTGTGAACATGGCGTGAGCCATGCAAGATAACTGGGTTGGCTAAAACTATGTGAGCAATTAAATTCCACAGAGAAAAGTTATCTTATGAGGTTTTTCCTTTGTTTTCAGTTCATCCTTTTCTGCATGCACAATAATTTTTTTTTCTTAGTGCTTCACTGCTCTCTTTGTTCACAGTGTTGATTCTTAATCAGCCTCTGAATGAGTCAAATATTTGCTTGTCCCCTGTGCCCTGTCTGTCCAGGGTAGCTGACCTCTTGTTTTGGTGAATCTAAAGAATATCAGTGCACACAAGCAGTGTATGACCTTGCTATATTTCCACTAATTCAACATTCATTCAGCAACACATTCCCAATGAGCACCTGTTATTTACACAGGAAATCACTATTTAGAATTGAAATGTAATTTTGATGTCATAATTGGACAAAAATGAACAAAAACTCAAGACAAACTGCCTGGATAAAACTGTTGTTGGTGCATCCAACAGAGAAAATCCTGAAACTAAATTTCTGCTCCATGTTGACACGATTGCGTCACACAGTCTGCTCCACAATCATTCTGTGAATCTGCCACCAGATCCTGAGGGTGCTCTGCTGGACTGAGATCAGATTTCTGGAGGGAGGCTATTTGAGTCCACTGAACTCATATTAGTGCAAGCAGCTTGAGTTGTTGTGGGTTTTGTAATATGGAGCATTATCCTGCTGGAAGTGGCTATTAAACATGTTAACATGAACAATGACTGAACCTCTTGACCATGTCTGCCATATTACATTTGCAAAGAGCAGTCGTATCTAATAAAATAGCCACTGAGTGGCTCTATCCATCAAAAGATTTTATATGTTGCTTATACTGAGGTATCTCTTCCTTCATTGGCTTAAGAGGTTTAAAAACAGGACCTTCCATCAGGCAAAAACTAATGTGAAATGCAACTAAATACATCATAATTTTAAGTAATATTTCATCATGGCGGGGCATTATGTACTAACTGTACTGTACTTTAGGTTGTTGCCATGGCGCCACGTGAGAGGCAGCGGTGTCTCATTTTTCCCACTTTTTTCCTCTTTTACTTCAACTTTTCAGCATTTTAACTAAAATGTTCTTCCTTTTTTATCGGGTCGGCTTTTTTCTCATGTTTTTTTTCCTTTTCTTTTCTTTCATCGCATTTTTTTCACCTGTTTTGTTTTTGTTTGACAACCAGAGAGCCGTTGAGCCGTTAGCCTATTGTTACACCAGTGATCAGCTGATGACACTGTGCTGCTCAAATATACGACCCAACAAAAGACTACAGATCCCGGCGGAGATACGGTGGATGCAGAGTAGGAGTTAAGCGCCGTGAGGAGAAAAAGATGCTACAAACCATCATTATGTCTGTAACTATTGGGAATGTACGATCTGTCCCCATAAGATCGAGAACTGATGGCGCTGACCAGCCTACAGAGGGAGTGTCTACCGGGAGAGCAGCATCATGTGTCTCACTGAGACCAACAAGAGGAGGGATGTGAGGATCACGATGTTTATTAAGGAGAGAGGCAATGTAACACCGGGCACATCAGTGTTACTGAGCGGCGCTGCTCACAGAACATTGAGCTGTTTCCCGTTAGCATCTGGCCGTACTACATCCAGAGGAGTTCTCGCAAGTCATCACGATAACTCACTGTTGGCCCACGCTACAACTCAGTCATGTCCCAGCTGCAAACATCACACCCACAAGCCTTACATGGTTTTTATGCTGTCAAACAGATAAATTTTCCCTTGTGGTACAAATAAAATATGTTCTATTCTATTCTTCTATTACATTAATGGGTTATCACAACAGAATCAGAAGACTTTGCTGTAAATGACATGTGCACTGTTACTGGCTGCTGGATTTGCTTGTTTTTTCTGAAGGTTGTGATGCTGGTGAAGACCAGTGAAGTTAAAGAAACAACTATCAAAATCAACCCCGCTGCAAATCAAAGCAATTCACATCAGTCTCTGGTTAAACTTGAGTAGATGAGATAGTAGCGTCCTTGATTGCACCATAAAGAAGAATTTTGAAATGATGATGAATGAATGGAAAATTGGACACGATGAAACACCATCATGTTTCATCGTGTCATCCCATGGGTTTAGATACATGTGTATATTAAAAGTTATTGAAATCGTTACATAGTGTTGCTGCTTATGTGCAAGTAAAAACATGTCCCATTGAATTGACTAAACTGGCAGACACACACACACACACACACACACACACACACACACACTGTGACTACTGTGCTTCACTGGGACTTTGCAGAGACTTTCATGTTTTCAAAGGTTTCATTCTAAATAAACAGGACTATTCAGAGAACTCAGAGGCAACACCACAACAATCCCCCTGACACACACACACACACACACACACACACACACTTCAGAGACAGACTTTGAGCTTTGATGCATTTTCCTTGTCACCATCTTGTCATCTTCATCATCTATCACTATTATAATCACATTTTCCTGCTACATCCTGGGAACACACTAGATCCCGCTGAGTCAGATCACAGTTACCACAGATAATAAATAACCTTCCACAATTGGAGATGTGTGCGTGTGTGTGTGTGTGTGTGTGTGTTTTGCATGTATGTCTGTGTGTTTCTCTGCCAATTACAATTTCATTTTTTTTTTTTTTTTGCTAACCGAGTCAGCCTGACAGCACAGCTTGTTACGACACCTCCAAACAGCCGGAGAGGTCACATAGAACTCCCCGAGGCAGTTTTGGTCCCACTTCAAAGAAAATGAAGAACTGGTAAGTGTCTGTAAACCAGCAGCTGGTCCACAGTTCATGTTTAAATCTGTGTCAGCTGACATGATTTGAAACCGGTCGCTCTGTGTCTCTGCAGTTTTTGTTTTTTTTGAACAAACATAAGACTCAGAGTCATGTTGCTTCACATTAGTGCTGACAGCTACCAGCCTAACGCTGCAGTCTGCTGGGACTGATTATCTATTACTCCTGCTGAGACATTTTCATTTCATTAGATATGTAATGTATGTAGAAATCTTAAGTGCAGTTTAAACAGATACAGTCTTCTGCACCTTCTACCCAACACCACCCCTCACATAAACCAAATGGAATATTTCTAGTCAGTGAGAGATTGTCCCACTTTATGTTGCACGTGTGAAAGAGGAACTTGCGAGAAAGTATGCTCCTAATTCTCTGTCCATAAATTACCATTGTTCATATATAGTTCATCTACTAAAACAGGTTTTAGTTCAAATCAATAGCATCCAACCACCATCCATTTTCTATTACACTACTACACGTATTAAAGGTCCCACCTGTACCGATCCTTGTTGACTAGGGGTAAGGGCAGGGCACATCGTGGACAGATTGCCAATCCATCACAAGGCCAACACATATATATATATATATATATATATATATATATATACACACACACACACACACACACACACACACACACACACACACACAAAACATACTCTCACATTCTCGCATTCACCATTGATTCACAGATTAACCTGCATGTGTTTGAACTGTGGGAGGAAACTGGAGAGAAAACCCAAACAGACCCCAGGAGAACATTCAGGTCTGAACTCTGGATCTTCTTGCTGGGAAACAACAGGGCCAATAGCTGCTGTCCATTCCTCAAAACACATAGAAAAATACCATAATGGAAACAAATTATGACAAATTTGCAGTGCACTTCATAGCTGTAACTGTTTGAAGTGGTTCAGAGGGTAGCTGTGTGCTGAAAGGATTGACTTATTGATGTGTAGTTTTTTGTGCCATAGGGCCAAGTCTCTGCAGAATGTGGATGAAGTGTGCAAAGTCAATAAATGAAAAACCCGTGTACATGGAACACAAGTACATAACAACCTTTTTCTTATGTGGCACACCGAGGGAAGAGACCTTGACTCTCACTGAACCATTTATAAACACACCACACACAGAGACAGGAAACAGAAATATCTGGACTGTACTAAACCAAAGCAAACAGTGGAGGAAGACGTCAGAGCCTCAGCTCACAAAGCTCTGTGGACTGTGAACATAAAACTATGTCTAGGTTTTCTAAAGATTACTTTTAGCTTTTATTTGACAGTGGAGACACTGAAGGATGTGGACTGGAACCAAACTTGGTCTCTGCAGTAAGAACTGCAGCCTTGAGTATTTGGTACACACATTCAGCTATCTGAGCTATCAATACCTTTGCTATCAGGTTTCTGTTTTCTAGCTTGACTAAAGCTAGACATTAACAAGAGCAAAACTAAATTGGAAGCCATGTCTCTCGTCACATCTCAGCGTTTGCCCCAAAATGGATCTGATGTTTACATCCATCATCTAAATAGCTGCCCTCTTGTGGCAGCAGCAGTCGTCTTGACCACCAGCTGTTGGTCCACTGGCAGCTGTTGGGTTTTAATTAAAACTTAAATCAAATTAGCATCAGAGGCAATTTAATCTTCTATCTAACAGGAGATGGGGACTGCTGAGGCAGTCAGTGATGCTGGCAACATGTCTCCTTGTCTCCTTGTGACAAATCCTATAAAACCATTAACCTTCCATACACATTCTTTTAAGTACCACTGCTGCTTGTACTTAATAGTATTTGCACTGAATTTTTGTTCTGGCAGGCTGATTGCCCAAAAACTGTCTGTCTGTCTGCTGAAGAAGATAAATAGTGTTATGACCATGAATCATTGTGTGTGCACTCAGTTCAACTCACTCAGTCTTCAGAGAGGGAGGAAAGAGGGAGAATGCTCAAGGTTTCAGGTGGGATTAGGGTAAAATATTGTACAATAAACCGAGCAGCCACAAAATTAAAACGGATAGAATAAAGACATTGTTCAGGGAATGTGACAAAGAGGCCAAAGTGTTGACGGAGTCTCTAAACAACCCAGATTTGATTTTGGACTAAGCTAGATGAGCTGGAACAAGTCAGGAAGGCTCCATTAACAACATATAGGACCCAAAGAGTCAATGAGAGACAATGGCTAAATGGACATGTCCTGATTGGTCAGATCTGCTTTGGTGGTACAAGAGGAACCTCTTTAATATGATGCAATTACTTCTTATGCTGTGGCTTATTGATGTATATATGCTCACTGAGTCCCTCTCACAGTGAAGAACTGGATAAATGTCATATTTTAATAACAAATTGACAAGGCTCCCAGTATTCCTACTTGTTAAAGTTCATGTCTGCAGGGATGAGAAAAAAAAAAAAACACATTTTCATGCTGTAACTCTACTTATTTCTAGCTGTCTCTATATCTGTAAGACTGACACGAGTGACAAAAATGTCTAATGTGTCACGTTTCCATCTGAAGAACGTATAGACATCGTAGATATAGATTCTATATAACATCTATATGTCTAAACTCTACAACTATACACATAATAAAGGCAGACGGAACGCTGTCTTCTGCTGAGATATTTTAAATGTCACCAAAGAGCAAATATCAAAACAATTCTAATCTGTTTTATTCTGTTTTATTATTTCAGCTGTTGTCAAAACACACACTCCTGAACACACATTTCTGAACCTATGTGACAACATTATGACAAGTGCTGTTATGTGATGAGGCGACAAAAGGAAATAAATTCAAATTTTTACAGATGCAAAACAAACAGAGTACAACCATCTCCTTGCTGAGTCATTCTAACACCTGGACACGCCATGATTGTAATATTCCAGACCTCCACTCAAATTCATATTTCCCCACTGTTGTGTTTCTCTGAGCAGAGTCTGGCTGCACATCGAGAGCGTGTAATTAGGAACCTGCCAGCGAGCGAGTGTGCAGGGTTCAAGAGGTTAATCTGGCTGTAATCAAATAATTAGTCTGCATGTGAACACACGAGCAAACACAGAGACTGAGAGCGGCTGCGACTGCCACTTTACACAGCTGAGCCGAAAATTTACTCTGCACACACTTGATATGTGTATATTTAGAGGTTCCACTGAGCGTCCGCCAGGCCAGCATCTAACGAGCACGATATATTTACCTCATGCAAATTTGACCCTCAGGGAAACTCATAATGTCATTCAGATAATTACAAATTCAGAGCATATACACAACATATATGAATAATGCAATAATGTAAACAGATATAACCTAAACTATATGCAACAGTTCGTGTCAGTTTACACATAAACCTGAATTAATTCAGACGTGAACAATATACGCTGGGTAACTAAGAGGTTTCTGTCTTTAATAAGTGGTTTATATTCAGAAAATGCTAAAATAATCATTAAAGCTCCTCAGTTCTGATCTTCATCCACCCACACATCTACCCCTCTTAATATTTAATGTCGATATACCACATTTCATTTGCGCATGGAGCAATTGCTCACTTTTGAACTAATTATACCTTTCTTTTTTTCCATATTTCTAATGTTTCTTGAACAAAGTTCTCATTCTTTGAGTCTCTCAGATCCCTCTACACCTCTTCATTGATTTTGGACACAGCTTTCCTCTGATCCATTTTCCTGTAATAAATTGGAAACCGCACCTGAACACTACAACTACTATTCATCTGCACTTCAAAAAAAAAAAAAAAATTCTAAATGAAAATTAAAGATTTCATTAGCTGAAGTCCTGATGTCAGTTCTGGACCGATCTTTCTTCCACCAGCAACTCTGTGAAATCTCTCTCTCAGCATTTCTTCATCAGTCTCTGGAGGTTACTGTTCATTTTCTCAGACGCATCAACATTCACCGCAGCTGCTGCTGGGAGCTCAACCCTTGTGATTTTAGTTCAACGTCCCCATGTAAAAGTATATGATTTGCTTTTATCCTTTCACTTCTAATGTCATTGTTGGCTTTTTAATCGCTGGGTTCTTGATTACATTATGTTAATACATGTATGTTTAAGACTATTAACCCTTAACACTCGAGGTGCACATATCTGTGCCGCTGATGCAGCATTGGGCATCGACTGATTTTCTTTCTATGGGACAAAAAAAAGGATATGACACTCAAAACTGTACATTCCCGAAGCATCTGTAAATTCACTGTAATGAAGAAAAAACATTTAAAAAAGTGCTCTGAGTTCTAAGGGTTAAATAATGCTGATATAAATTCATAAACAGAACTGACAGTCAATTTTTCTTACCATATCTTACAATACTTCCCTTACTTCACTCTCTACATGCACCAGTGAGTCCATGTCCCGGCAACAGTTCACTGCTTTTTCCTTCCTTGGACAATTTGGGTCACTTCAGACCCAATAAAATCCAATAAGATCCCACACACCTACAGTGTTACCCATCGGTATTTGGTTCTTGTCAAAATTGTCACATCCTCAAGATGCACATTTTGTGCATCTTTTTGTGTATATGTATGTATATATATATATATATATATATATATATATATATATATATATATAGGGTGCAAGTTATCACATGGATGGCACTGACCGTTTTTTTAAATACCGCAAAAGCTTTGCAGAAATTAGAAACAGGACAGGATGTGCAGTGTGTCTTTAAAAAAAAAAAAAGAATTCCAGTACTTTGGACTACTCTTGTTTGTGTGTGTGTGTGTGTGTGTGTGTGTGTCTCATCTCACAGGAAATAGCTGCGTGCAGCTGAGTGAAACCAGGATCAAAAGGCTGGATGTGAGCACTAAAAGCCGTTCTCCACCTGACTGCACGCGTAATTGTGGCTGTGGCAGGAACCAACACACTTTGGCTCCACGTCACAGACAGACAGAGACAGAGAGAGACGCACAGACAGGTTTAAATCCTGCAGAGAGACATCTGTATCCCCGCTTACACACCAGCTGCTTGATCCTCACTAACATTATCACAGTGCAGCAGCCTCATGTCAGTGCACCACCACCACTGTTTTAACACAATCACGCTGATCTGTGTGTGTTTGTGTGAGATTTATAGTATTAAAGGTTTTCATTGCGACCGGTGTTGATCTAGAGGACAATATTAGAGCAGCAGCCACAACACATCCTGGTCACACACACACACCAATGAGCTACCCTCAGCACTGTAAACATCATGGGTAATTGGAAAATACCACGTCAAAGCACTTCTGGAAGGCTCCTACCTCGAAAGATTCATGGCTTTGAAGAAACTAATGAGCCTTACTGTCCTGTAAATGTTTTTGTTTCTGTTTTTTTTTTTTTTTGTAAAAAAAAAAAAAGAAGAAGTTTAAACATTTTAAACATTTTCAGATGCAGAAAAATCCATGCTTCTGCTCCTGAGTTATTGTGTTGATTTATGGTCTTTGTGTTTCTGCAGAACATTATGATGTCATGCTGATGTTGACTTTTGACCTTTTTGGATATGATTTACCACCACTTCATGCTACTGCACAACTGTCTTAATTATTGTACAGTATTATATAATATCCTCGCATTCCTGTGCTTCATCCTTGAGGTCATTTGAACATTTGTACCGTATTTGAAGAGATTTGACTGACAACACAGCATGTGAAGAAAAAAGGCAATCAATAAAACATAAAAATGCCTGCAGGAAGAGATGGAGTCAAACACACACACGCACACACGCACACACACACACACACAGCAGGGTAGTGTTCCTAAAATAACCTCTAATACAGATTAAACTCAATACACACACACACATATTTGCGCACACACACACCCTCAGTGCACAGTGTTTCAGTGTGTTATCAGCCCCGTGGCAGCAGGCTAATTCCAGAACATTCCAGGCTGGATTACACAGCAGGGAGGCTCCAAAACATCTGGACCTGTCTTTGGTTTTGGCCACATACACACATAATGACACACACAAACAAACAGAGGCTGAAAACGTGAAGAAACAAACAATCTCTTAAAACGCCTGAACACTGTTTTTTTTTGTTGTTGTTTTTTTTGTTTGTTTTGTTTTGTTTTTTTGTGGAAGCAATAACAGCGCACACCACCGCGTTTTCCTGTTTGTTTGTTTTTCTAACTCATCTATATAAATGTACAAACACTTTCTAAAGCTACCCGCCAGTCGAAATGTCACATTTACTAAATCTCAACTTGTTAAAAACTTGAGGCTTCCACCTGAGAGAAACTGACAATGAAACAAATTCAATTTGCACTTCATCCAGAAAGTGAAAGTGATAAAAAAATATGTGTTTTTTTTTTTAAGACTTGATCTGAGTTATGATAGTGACATATCTTGATGAGGTGACACTACGTGTGAGCTCATAACACTTCTCATAGTCTTGGTGTGATGAAGTGAATTGGAAACAAAAAAAATAGATGCTGCCTGGGAGGTAAGAAATCACTATAAACCCTGACTGTGTAATGGCAGTAATGTAAAATATATGTGATTTCTGCTTAATGGACCAAAACATACAAACGGTGGTACAGACTGTTGGAATAAGAAGAGGAAGAGCAGCTTGCTTCTGCTGAAATGAGGTGTGTCTTATCTGAAGGTCTTTGCTCTCAAGGCATCTGTCCTCCATTATTGCTGCAGGCTCTTTTTTTAAAAGGACGGAGCAGTGAATGGAGAAACACAGCAGCAGCAGCAGCAGCAGATCAGAGCGCTGGTAAAAAGTGGGACGTGTATAATAGCATCTGTGTAAAGCCATGCAGACACACAGAGGAGGGGTGGTCAATTGGATGCATTTAGTATCTCCCCATGAGGGAAACCAACCCCCCCCCCTCCACTCCCCCTCTGATCTGACGCTGCTGGGTCTCTGCAGTCTGCTGCGTTGAATGTGAGTCATAAATCCAGATCCAGGTTCTTCCTAATCCTCAATATTCAAGTATCTAAAAAAGACAGTATTACAATCATTCTAACAGCAAAAAAAAAAAAAAAAAAAAAAATCTGGAATTCCATTGCGATTAATGTTTCAAAGCTGCGCATTGTGACGTATTTTCTTGACCCGAGTCTGTAGAACTGTAGAAGTGCTGATGCCGTTATCGTCATATTCTTTAGACACAGCGCATTCCGGCCTGCGCTCTCGTGAGGGAGAGAGTGAAGGAGCCAGAAATTCGACCAAAAAAAAACTGAAAACACTTGTCAGTGTCCCAGTGCGTAAACCCTGAGCCTCATCCAACATCAACTGACTGGGTAAAAGAGCACGCTGCCACATGACATCAAACTGCACTGCAGCAAGAGACTGAAGACGTTTGTGTTCTCAATGACCGAAACCAAAACCTGATGGTTACTGCCACAGTTCAACATTTTGGCTTAAGTTTTGTCCAGTTAAAAATCTTGTGACTGGGTAAAGTGCAAGCATGAGCCACAGTCCACATTTCTGAATGTTGACCATTAAAAAAAAAAAACACACAGACAGTAATTAAATTCTGGTTGATTGGTTGGTTCATTTTCCCTGCTTCCAGTACTCTGAGAAGTAAAACGTTGAGAATTGAATGTGTTGTGCTTACTTGTAGTCTCAAGTCAGTTCTGAGAAAACTTAAAGTCCGAAGTCTCAAATCAAGTCTCAAGACGCATCTGAACATTAATCAAGTCACAGCCCACTGGCCGTCGGTCCAAGTTAAGTCACAAGTCTTTAAAGGAAAACTGCAAGCAGACTGAATGTCTCACTGACTCTTTTGTGATTGAATCAACATTAGTCAGGTTAATCCCATCTTAATCTGCCTAAATTTAATCTTGATCTTGAACTTAAAGCCACAGTTATAGTTATTGACGTCTAATTTACAATGATGATGTCTGTAATAAGTGGTTTAACGGCTTGTTAAGATGATTTCCACATAGACAGAGTGGTCCTTGTCCCATCTATACGTGCACAGTTTCAGAAACATGTTTTATTGTCTGTTGTTTGCAGGGAGCAGCTCGCAGGTGCAATCGACTTTAGCTGTGTAAATATACAGTACAGCAAAGCACAGGCTGGAAAAACTGCGTGTGCGTGCTCGGAGAGCTGCGGCCTCATAAATCAAGATAAGACAAAACACAAACAAAGCATAAACAAAAACTGAAGTCGATGCTCACCGGATGAGCGGCCGGCGACAGAGCACCAGGGCGTCGTACAGAACGCACACTCCGAACACCGTGACGCCCGTCTCCTTCACCAACATGGCGCAAGTGCCCAGCAGCAAACTGACGATCAGAGACGACGCCGAGGCGGTGGACGGCAGAGAGTCGTCAGAGACGCACACGCCCACGCTCCTGAGAGACAGATGAGGACAGAGACAGACAAATATCATGACAGAGTCCACAGAGAGGTGAATGATGACCCGTGTGTTTTTTTTTTTATATCTGATATTAGAATCGAAACGAATACGCTTCGTAACTACATTACTCTGGGACATTTGCCACAATGAAGATGAATGGCTCTAATTCAAGCACATTAATCTGATCAGGTCTGACACTGGTATTTACCTACATTTTGATGAAATATGTACCTGAAGCACAAAACAACGGCTGAGGACAACTGCTAACTAATCCCAGTGTCCTAGTTAAAAAAAAAACTATTTTAATTACAATCCTAAATTATTAATAAAAGTAAAAAGGAAACACATTAAACTTGCCTGTACTTGCCAGTTCACTGTGACAGGTTATAAGAAAATCCAACATTAATTAAGAGCCATTAATGTTGGATCTTAATTAACACATTTTCGTCAATCAGTTGTATTGTCAGAACTCGCTTAAAGTAGTTCTTTTCTGCTATAAAAACCAAAATACTTGGAATCAGAGCAAATTATTAATTGAGCAAAGAATAAATCAAATGAGAGACTGCAGGCACCATTCAGTTAATTCAATGTGTGGACATTATTATACAAGTAGATAACATTAACAGTTTGTTTGTCTTGTAGAACATTGCATATATTAAAGATATTTCTGAGATCTGAAAAGAACATCACAGCTGTTCAGTGGCTTCGAACAACCATGAGTTTAATATACTTTAAAATACTTTAATATTGTGTCATCTTACCTAATATAGGAGAGGAACGTCATCAAGAACAGCATACAGGCCAGGACGTCAGCTCTGCCCACGATACCAGACACCTACAACACACACAGGTTTCAGAGGTTAGTCATGTGCTGGACAGCTGGGATGCACGTCCCATGAGGAGTCTGTTATGTTGCTAAGCTACACAACACACGACCTGCTGCGCGTCACTGTCTCTGTCTCATTTATACCAAAACAGGACTGCAGCATCACTGTGATAACATCAACCAAGCTCGCGTGTGATGGTGATGTCCGCCTCACTCGTGCATGATTTCAGAAGGTTTGAGACGGTTTCTTTGTTCGGCATGAATATAAAAAGGGAAATAGAAATTCTAAAAAGAAACACAAATTGTTGTCATCGTGTTAGTTTCTCCAACAGTTGCTCCAACACCTAACCGACACCCAAAATAGGACGGCACAGGACTTTTGACAGCATCAGACATTTAAAACCATCGTGATATGAATAAAGACACTTCACTAGATAATTAAAAGGTTCAGCTCATATTAGATGAAGTCATAACCAAAAGAATTTAGGGTTCATCCTCTAGAGACCTTTAACATCTGTAGTAAATTTGATATTAATCCACCACCCAACAGCTGCCATCAGTTTCAGCTAAAAGTCTAAATTTTAAACTTTCCAATGACACAGTGATCTCCAGAATCATAATGAGTGGTCCCTGATAACCAACTGTTGCCTTAGAAAGCAGTGATGTTTATATTACTGGCATTTAAAAGCTAATTTTGTCTGAGAAGTGTTATTGACTGGCTAGTTTAGTGAGTGTTTTGCAGTTACATGATCCCAATCCTTACACTAAAAACGCTACTATGCTTTACTGTTGCATCACGGCCACATCTTTCCCGACATGGTTTGTGATTTTTGTTGCCTGTCTGAGAGCTTGTGGCCATTTCAGCAGCCTGACCTGAACAACCTGCTGTAAAACACCAAGTTGACAGGCCCTGAGCCACGGGAATAATCAGCCAGTTTAAACCCAGTCATCCAAACACTACTCAGCTCTGACTGTTTCCTCCAACAACCACAATAACAGCAGAACGTTTTAGGATGTATTGCAGACTCGCTGGCAAAAGTGGACAAAACTGTTAGCTTCCTGCCTGGGGAGTAATAGACAGCATGTGTTGTATATCTTTTAAATTCAGCGGCCTTTCTCCATAAAGCTGATGTACAGTGTAAGCCACAGATCCAGCCGCCGGGTTATGTGTGTGTGTGTGTGTGTGTGTGTGTGGCAGAGCGGCAGTCAACCACAGCCTGGCAGAGCAGCAGTAAACATGTCCAGCAGACACTGATAAAGAGCAGACGGGAGTGAGGGAGGGGAGGCAGCGAAGGGAGGAGGAATGGGGGAGGAAGTACAGGGAGAGGACGGAGAGAGGGAGGCCGATGGTCTTTCATGTGATATCTCATTAAAAAAAAACAAAAAAAAACGAAGAGTGAAGGAATCTGAACACCCCCCCACACACACACACCCACCCACACACACACATAAAACACACATAAAACACACATAAAACACACAAACACTGGCGCATGGGTGGGGAGAGAGAAAGAGAGTGGGAAACAAAAGAACAGAAGAGACATATTAAATTACAAGAGGATAAAATTAGGCCTGGCTACAATGCTCTAAAGCTTCCACTGCCAACATATTCAACTGCAGAATGTGTAATCCACTGCCTCGTTTGTGTTGTTTTATTCAAGGTTGTTCCACATGAGAAATGACCCACACACACAGCACAATGATGAAAATGTTACATCTCTTCTCAGTGATCATTAAAATTCATTAAACTGAAACACTTTACTGTGAGTTATTTACACATCTAGCCTACACTCGCTGAGCACTTTATTAGGGACCAAACCATTAACACTAGGTAGCTCGTCTCTTCGCTCTCAAACAGCTTAAGCTCTTCATGGATCCACCAGATGTTGGAAATGTTCCTCAGCGATTCAACTCTGTGTAACTGCATCATATCATCACATCTGGACTGAACCTACTGTCATGTTCAGGAAACCACTCTGAGACAACTTCAGTTTTGTGATATGGAGCATTATCCTGCAGGAGGTAACCACTAGAAGAAGGTAAACTGAAGCAGAACATGGTCAACAACAATAGTCAGGCAGACTGAGACATTCAGACCAGGACTGATATTTAAACAAAGAAAATGGCAGTATTTTGCAGGGCTTATTTGAGATTGTTGCGGCTTGATTAGCCTGATTTTGCAGCAGCTATTCTGAAAAAAAAAAACTGATACTGTTTCTCACAGTGCTTAACAGTGATTTTGGAAACTAAACATATGTTTCTTGCATCTTCCAAAAGAAACAAGGAAGTGAGTTCACTGACATATGGCTCAACGTTTAGTGGTAAAAGACGACGATTGGTCAAAATTGGAGACAAGTTGTGACGATTGGTTAAAATTGCAAGGTCGCGCACGATTTGCGTGCATCAGTTAAATTTGCCTTAATAGCTGCAATCACAATGTCACACAATCCCGGAGCTGTAGCTCAGGAGGTAAAGCTGGGCCTCCACTAATCAGAAGGTCGGTGAATTTGATTCCTGTCTCTAGTCTGCATGGCAAAGTTGCTTTGGGCAAGATACTAAACCGGCGGAATCAATGTGAATGTGTGTGAATGTGATTAGCAAGAAGTGCACGATAAGTGGGCGCACTGAGTGAATGGCTGTGAAAGAGTGAATGGTTAAAACTGTAGTGTAAAGCCCCTTGATTGGTCAGCAGATGACTTGAAAAGGACTATACAAGTGCAGACCATTTACCATTTAAAACAACCCCCACACACACACACACACACACAAACACACACCAAAACAACACCATTAACAACCTGGGCTGCTGACACAAGGTTTGCCTGCTAATGTCAAGACATTACTTCAGGATTACTACACAACATAAATTGAAATTAAGTCTAAATGGACTGTTTTTATTGTCTTACAAATCTGTGTTGTTAAAGGAAGCGTTCAATGTTAACACTTCGCCTCCTGTTGTATTAGTCCTTAAACACAAAGAAATAAAACGGACCAGTGGTTTTACAGGGGGATTACAGACTCAAACTTTTTTTTGGTGAAAATTAGCTGGGAAGAAAGTGTCTGCTCTGTTGGTTTCCAGGCAACCGCACGGCGATGATCAGACTCCAGGAAGTGATTGTTTCTCTTCTTGTTTTCACACACACACACACACTCAGATGCAGTGTGTGGAGTTTATTTAATGCCGCTCATTTTTTCTGCTTACTTTCTATCAATATAAACAATGTTAGCAGAGGAATGATGGTGAACAGATCACGTCCCATTGCGCACATTTATCAATTTATCCACAGAAAAAGGGAATAGAACCGCAGAACAACAATTTTGGAGTCAGAAAAAGCAAAACAACACAAGCAACTGGCAATTTTCCAACTGTGTTCAAGGACTCTCATTTTTTCTCCAGCTGTGTTCAAGGATTCAATTTTGTTTTCCAGCTGTGTTCAAGGATTCAAGGGGGGAACTGTTCCTTTAAAGATACAATCGAAGCCAAATGCTACCGCTCAGAGGAAGGGTGTGTCTCTGAGGGATTTCTATTGGAAGCAGCTGCAGTGTTGAAAAGAGGGGATGGGACAGTACACACACACACACACACACACACACACACACATAATCCATTCACTAGATCCATACTGTCACTTCAACCATCAGGACTAAATCTAAATTCACATCCTAAACATGATTCCCTGGAAATAAATCTGAACAGACATTCAGTCATCGAACTGTCCCTCCTAACAACACAATAAATATTTGTCTACAGAACCATAGAAGGATGATGTATACACACACAAATACACACACACATACACACACACAAACACACATCAGAGATAAAAATCTCTAGGAATCAGTGAGATGAAAGGACGTTATTTACATCTTTAACTAGATGGTCTCTGAGTGGTTGAAGATGTGTGTGTGTGTATGTGTGTGTTCCTGTGTACTACAAGCACGCTGCTTTGTCGCCCATATAGTAGGAAGTGAGGGATAAAGACTTACTGAAGGAGAGGTAAAGAAGTGCAAGATGAAAGGATGAGATCTCTCAGCATGAATAAAATATCAGTTTGTGAAGCCTCTCTCTTCCTAAACACACACACACACACACACACACACACACACAGAGTGAATAATAATATGTTTGGAATGTGAGCAGCAGTAAACTCATTCTTCTTCTTGAAACAGAGGAAGAGGAGCAGCTGTCAGAGTTGCTCTGTCCATTTAAATACTTTACACACATGTAAATACTGTTGTATTGACACAGTTTGAATTGATGTTCAGCTGCCTCCTTTCATCTCTCGTCTTCCTTCATGTGTGACTGATCCCTCTCTTTTCCTCCACCTCCACTGTCTGACCCCATCCCAAACCATCACACTGTTACCCTTCACCACTAGTGCCATGGGACAACTAGAGCTATGTTTACACAACCATATGTGGGAGACCAGAGGTGGTTGAAACAGCATCACTTTCACCAATAAGGGATAACATTTGACATCAAATAATGAATTCTGTGATGTAGTCGGAGAAGTTGAAGGCGATGTTATTTGTAGTAGACAAATTAGGAAACTTTGTGTCAAAATTTGAGTGTCCTAAAATGAATATTGTGAAAGTTTTAGGAGTTGAGACAATCTCCGCTCTCCCCTTCCTGACATCTACGTACCAAACAGAGTGAACACAGCAGTTCAAACACTTCCACCTCCTGACATCTGGTCGCAGCTCTTTGTACTTACATACTTACATCTGGTGTTAATGGGCAGTTATGTCACCCTGAACTGACCTCCGGAAACAAATAAGACAGACTGGACTCACAGTTCAGTCAACAAACACGCTTCATCTGAAGACACTGAACGAATCGACTGAGATTCAACAACCGAATCTAAATCTATGCGAGTGCTCGCCTCCATTAGTGGTGCTGTCTGCTGTGTTTCCTGATCAGAATGCTGTTTATACACACTGTGACAAAGAGGAAGCCTGTCTCTGGCCTCTGAAGCTGTAGCTGTGTGTGTGTGTGTGTGTGTGTGTGTGTGTGTAGTGTTGAACTCATAATCAACAACTATGTTCTCATGTAGTCGCATATCTACACACATAGAAATTGTTGATTTCCTGTTATATAATTTGTTTCCCACGTAAAGAATAGCTTCTCAGTTTAGAGTATAATAAGATGACGACGCCCCAGCGGGCAGCACACACTCCTGCAAAAGAAGCCAAGCAGTGAACAACTCTGCCTCTTGTCTGGTTTAACACCAAGACATTTGCATAAAGTTGAGCTTTTCTCAACTTTCCCACAGCGGCACTGGGACAGTGCCAGGCTGCAACGCCAGGTCCCACTAACAATGAACAGCAGCCAATCACTTGTCGCAGGGTTTGAGAACCATATATGGGAAGAGCTCGCCGCTTGACAGGAGAAGGTGAGGCACCAACAGTAACAAGCATAATGTCCTGAAAAAAGAAAAGCTTCTGCAGGAGGAAAGTAGAAACTGTGAAAAATGGTGGAATGAGATAATATCAGAGTTTATTGATCCCTGAGGGGAAATTCATGTCACAGCTGCAGGAAGACCAGTTAAGTGCAACGTTGAGCAAACTGCAAGTCAAGAAGTAAAATATACATTCCCCATTATATATGTCTAATATTATATATGATATACCTGCAGTATATGTAATATAATCTCTCAATGCCGTAAGAGTGCATATAATTAAAATGAAAGAGACAGCACATAATACACTACTGACAGTATATCAGCAATATATTACTAGTGCAGTGACATTAATTATATAATTCATTGTAAAATTCAACAAAAATAACTTAAGCGGCATCATAAAGCATTTAAATGACATGTTTTCTTCTGCCAAGATGACGCGAATGGTTGGCGTAAAGGTGATAAACGTAAATGTGGTTAAGTTTCCATCATCACTGAACGTGAATTGTGACGAGGTGGCTAATAAAAGACCCCACCCCCCTTTTCCTTCACCCATAAAAAATAATGTGGATGACAGAGTAGTCAGACTGGAGAGAGTTTGACAGACATGAGCATTCAGCCATGAGGCAGGTTCTCATGAAAATGCTGTTGCTGTTGCATTATGGGAGGAGTAGGGCTCAGTAGTTTTGTGTTTGACTCATATTAAGGACTGACAATCTGGATATTTCTTTTTTTTAGTTGCACAGATTTAGGCTTTTTTTTTTTTTTTCCTTTTTATCTGTTGATTAAAGGTACTCTGATCTATGGGATTAACGTGTGAATGTGTTGAAATGTCTATGTAATGTAATCCATGTGTTTATAGGAGGTAATTTATTTGTAACTGATTAATTAAGCTGATTATTAGTTAAACAACAAGCTACATATGGATATAGTCAGTGTAGCACAAAAAAAAGAAAGGAAAGGAAGAAAGAAAACTTAGGTCATCGCTCCAACCACCTACCAGTCCTGCCCCCTCCTACACCCACCCCTCTAATTTGGGCCAATTACATAATTCAGCAGGAATTTCAACTCAGCTACAGCTGCAAACCCCAGCACAGGGGGAGAGGGAGTGTAAAAGTACAGCTCAGTAAAACACACCCAAATGCACACACAGAGCATGTGTGACTTCTCTGTCACCCTGAGCTCATTCAGCAACATGTTGCATATCTCCAACCGCCTGTTCGTCGCCTCTGTCCGAAATCCAAAATACTCAAGAGACAGCTTTATTTTGTGTGTGTGATGGCCCTCAGCAGCATGGCACACATATGGCCGGTGTTCTATCAGCAGAAAGAGGAGAGGAGGTGCAGATGAATGGGCTTCTTTTCAGTTCTGAAACAGGAGTCCCATTCAGTGGATATGGATTGGGCTGACTGACTGCCAGGGCGGCCATGTTGGACGCAGAGAACAGTGGAGACTGTCACTGATCCCATTGCTGTCGCAGGTCAAACTGAGTTTATTTGCAACATAATAATGACAAACTTTCAGACCGTGATACCAACAGCCCCAAGGGTCATATTAAATGTTTCTTTATCCAAAATGACGACAAAGACAGAAGCATTGAGGCTGTAATAAGAGACGGGGACATTTTCATCACAGATCAGGACCCTGTGTGACATTATGTTAGCCAAGAATCCACACTAACTGCTGCCTCTACATTTACCGATATTTTCCTAATGAAACTTGTTACATGTACTACATGTGCAGTGACTGGACAGGTGGACTTGCTGTGTTCAGGTGAAACACCTGTAGTTTCTCTGGTGGTGGAACCTGCTACACGCAGTTATAAAAATGGTGTTGCAGATAAAAAGCCAATCATTTTGCCTCAATTTGACTCCTTGCATTCTCCTGCTTTCAGGTTAGACGTCTGTTCTAAACTCAGACTTTCTCGTCTTCATCTGATGCTGAAAGAGCGAGAGTCTGAGTTTCAGAACCACGGGGAGCTTGGGCTTTACTTTTACAGTATAAGCTAACAGGAGAAGCTCAGGAGACCTCCCTCTGCCCTCTCTCTCTGTAGCAGATGGTCTGTTGCATGATATAGTTTTCAGAATACATCATCAGACCCATGTTGTTCTTGACAGAAAGAAGGGGTTACGTTTTGACAGGTAGTGGCTGGTGCTGCTTTGAGGATTTTTTGGAAGAGCTGAAAAATTGCGTACCCAAATGAGCACTGAGCCTGGTTAGGAAGTTTTCTGTCTCACAACCGGTAAGGATGAGCACTGACCTTTAGCAACTGGTCTCACAAATAAGGATGACGACAAGGTGGGGTGGGGGGTGGGGCTGAGTCCTTCATCCTTTCCAGCGTCTTGCCTTGACGTTCAAGCTATCTACTGGTGTCTTCCTGTCTTTGTTTTTGTTTAAATGGTGTAGATGAATAGTGTCTGTCACAGGAAACAGCATCATGGATGGGAAATTATACCATTCTTCCAAGGCAGTTGATGAACCCATTCTTGAAATTGGATGTGATGACCTGGCTTGGTGCCATCCTAACATGTTAACTAGAACTAAGTGGTTACAGAACGAGGCTCATTCTGTTTCGTGTATTTGTTTGTGCTTTGATTATGTCGACCATTTATCATGTGTGGTGATAGGTACCGGCAATTTCCAATCAGAAGACTGTTATATAAAAGCAGAGGAGAGAGGGTTGGCCAGTGTCAGTGTGGGCAATTTGGCAGGAAACAAACTGTCTGTATAGAGCTTGATCATGTTTATCTTGTAGCCTGAACCATGATGTTTGAGTTGCTGTGGTCTTTGGTCGTTTTATTTCATTGACAAATTTCTCACTTGTTTCACTTGTTTTCTTTCCCAGTAAAACATTATTGTTATTGTTACTTCCTGTTTCCCCTGGATCCTCCCAGAGAACAGAACATCAATGCTTGATAATCTAATGCAACTACTTTTTCATATTTGAGATTCACTTTTCAGAGTCACATTAATCACAAGATCCCACTTGCTTGACTAAAAAAACAATAACAAGCCTCATTTGTGCTCAGAGATGATTTAGTGCATTTTAGGAATACCAGCTAACGCTATTAGCAAACTACAGACCAAAAAAATGAACCTCGATTGTAAAAACTGGATAATACACATGGTACTGTTTAGCAATATTGGCTGACAGTGATACAGACTGGGCAGAAAAGAGCCAAACATTGAGCTGTTCTAAGAGTTTATTGGCAATAACAGAAATATTTTAACCCCAGTGGAAATAATTATTTCTGCAAATGACTGCTAGGTTTTTATTTCTGATAAAGACTTTGCAGCTTTCAGCAGGAAAAAACTCCTTCCTTTAGAGTGAAAGCTGCTTTCACTGCTTAGAGATTCTCACAGTCGAGAACCTTGAGTCACTTTAAAGGGAAGAGGTTCATTTAAAAAAAAAATGAGCATCAGCTGAATTTGTGGCTAATCGTCTGGGTAAGAAGTGTGCGCCTTCTGCACATAACAGTGTGTGTGAGAACGTGTGCTGCGTCCTTATCACGGTGAGGGAAATGAATTCCATCTGGTTTTAATGGTCGAGCCTGTTGATACCGAGGTACAGTCTGGGATTCATCAAGCTCTTTCTGAGTGCATGTGCATGTGCATGTGTGTGTGTGTGTGTGTGTGTGTGTGTGTGTGAGCATGTGTGAGCATGTGTGAGTATGTGGAGTCAAGTTTCCACCTACTTTGCTAAATTTTCATAACAGTAGTTGATGGAAACTGGAAATCTTAAGAGTGACTCACTCCATGTTGGCAGAACATCATATTCAAATATATAATATACGTCCATGTTCATCTACATAAACAAGGTGGCTGTTAGCAGTTGTTTTTATCCTAATTTTATCCAATCCAGCTAATGGGGCTAACGTCAGTTCTTTACATGAAATGCCCACAGGCCAAAATATAATTTCTAAACTAAGTACTGCGTTTTCAGAATGTAGCAACATCATTATAAATAGGAAATAGACAGAAAACAGTAGAAATCTGTGTGTAAGTTGTAAACACACACCCTGAGGGTTGACCTGTGAGAGATCAGCCTGTTAGTGAGGTACGTTGAAACTAAATTCAGTTTTCCGTCTCATGAAGGTGGCTCTATTTTAACCTGACTATATCACCATGGTAACAGATGCTGCAAATTTAATCTGTTGTCTACCCCCCACCAAAAAAAAAAAAAAAAAAAAAAAAAAGATATTCTGCGAGCGTTATAGATTCTCAGCCAAGGGAAATCATACACTGAGCTGTGTATGTGCGCGCGTGTGTCGGTAACTTTGCCTTACCGTCACAAAAATGGTGCATAGCGCTCTGTTGGGTGTTGTTAAAATGTCAAATTGTATTTCATGTCGTAGAACAAACTAATAAGCACAGCAAAAGCAAAAGTGATGAGTCTATTACTTTTTATATTCAGTGGCACAGATCACATCAGCAGCGATTTCTACGTCCGCTTCACTGAGGGACGGTGTCAGACACAAATGCTCCTCCTCAGCATCATGTTCAAATGTGCGGCATCAAGTTAAACATGTCAAACTGTGAATATGCAGTTTCACATTAGAATAATAATAAACCCCATCGGTAATTTTCTGCCAACGTTCCTGTGATGTTTCATTTATAGCGACACAAACACCTGTTTTATCCTCTTCATTACTTTCTCTACTCTCTCTGTACTTTACACTTCGTGCAAACGATGATTCAAATGATGCCAAACACTCTTTTTTTTTTTTTTTTTTGTGAAAACAAAGTCTAAAGAAGAAAGTCTGAGTTAACAAAGTTAAGTCAGTTGCTTTGGTAATTACAGTCTTATCATAACCAACAGAACCAGAGCTGTCAAAATAAAAATATGGATTCAGTATCTGTGCTTGGACAAAGACTGTTCATAAGAAAAAGAAGCACCAGTTATACAGAGTAATTTAATATCTTTATGCAGCACTGTGAAAATGAAGATGTCGTAAAGAAAATAGCTACACGTCACATTTCAGTGCGTCAAATACATTTTAATAAACGTTTCGTACTTTTAGCCACTCATCTCATTTTGTAGTTGTAGCCACAGGTTACTCTGAATTATGACTTGCTAATATGTGTGAAATTGGCATGTGACAGTCTTTGTTGAAACAAGATTATTCTTTCTTGCTCTGTCGAGGCTGGAGGAGGTTACTCTAGGTAACCAGGCTCATACAGAGACATTTCTCTTAACTAATTATTTTCTTACGACTATGTGAATGGAGGGTCGGATAGATAGATAGATAGATAGATAGATAGATAGATAGATAGATAGATAGATAGATAGATAGATAGATAGATAGATAGATAGATAGATAGATAGATAGATAGATAGATAGATAGATAGATAGATAGATAGATAGATAGATAGATAGATAGATAGATAGATAGATAGATAGATAGATAGATAGATAGATAGATAGATAGATAGATAGATAGATAGATAGATAGATAGATAGATAGATAGATAGATAGATAGATAGATAGATAGATAGATAGATAGATAGATAGATAGATAGATAGATAGATAGATAGATAGATAGATAGATAGATAGATAGATAGATAGATAGATAGATAGATAGATAGATAGATAGATAGATAGATAGATAGATAGATAGATAGATATGTTGTACATACAATATATACTGTGCGCTTTACTGCTGGACAAGAGAAGTTAAAAAAACACAATCTTCTTTATGCATGCAAAAAAAGTAAAAAACTGTTTACAGATCAAAACTGAATCTTTGGATCTTAATTAAGACATGACAAACATTTCACATTTAAAACTGTTGAAAACTATATAAAGATTAAAAGAGGGACTGAGACTGAAAGAAAGTTTCACTCAAGTTTTTGAATCCAACGCAGGACAAACATGACTTGTTTCAGTGTGTGTATGCAGCTCTCCCTCCGCCCCATCACACATCGGAGTGTTCCTGCCTGCTCTGGCACAGGAGTGAAAGGCATGCTGGGAGATGAGCAGGGAAATCAAACTCTCTCCTACGCTGGCATAGACTTTGAGATGGCATTTCTGACTCCTTCACGCTTCCTGCTCTCACTTTCTTTTCTAACTTGTTGTCTTCCTCCCTGGCTCCCAGCTCGCTCCCCCCTCCTCTGAACCTTGCCTTTGCTCTTTCTCTCTCTCTCTTCTCTCTTTTTGTCTCTCCATCTCAGTGTAAAAGGAGTCAGGGGAGCGCCCTGGCAAGAGGCCTGTCCTGCTCCGACCCCTGCCGCTCTCCATTCATCTCTCTCTCTCTCTGCCTGTTTCTCCTTTGCCTTTCATCACCCTGCTCCACCGAATCTCATTCATTTCTCTCTCTGTGCTACAGTCGTTCTCCACACTGCACATACTCCTCTGCTCCATCCTCTCTCCCTCCTCCTTCTCTACAGAGCTTATGTGGTGAACATCTGAGCCCTTTGTTGTCATCCAACCTGCTGGAGTGAAGGAGAGGAATAATGATCTGCTTTCCATGGCAGCTTTTTTTTCTTCTTTTTTTTTTTACATAGACTCCATAACTTGCATGACTTGACTCAGAGTGTCAGACAAGGGGAAACGTTGCCCTCATCACATACAAACTTAGAGCAGAAATTCTGAATCATGAACGGTGTTTGAGAGGAGTCAGAGAGCTGAAATAAATAATAATATCAAACTGTACTGATCCTGAAGCCCGTCATGCTCTGCTACCATGAAGGACACAGGACAAGAGGACTGCTTTTTTTGTTCGTACAGGCGTGTCTTTGTCTCGTTTGAGTCAACGGGAGCTAATTTGCAACTATTTTTGTCTTTGCTTTGACTTTGCGTGAACTGACTTTGCATTAAAAACTTGTTTTGCATTTTGTTTGAACCTTAAAGCTGGAGCTCCTGCTGTCCTGCTCCCTGCTTTCTTCCTATAATCTAAATCGAGTCTGACAGTTTCCAGGAATGCAACAAAATCAACATAAAAGACATGATGGCTCACTGTGAAGTCGCTGCACACAGGTGTTAAAGTGAATTAATCTCACATACGACGATATAATATAATAATATAACATTCCTATTGTATTGAGTAGGGTTGCAAAACTCCAGGAAACTTTCCATGGGAATGAACAGGAATAAACTGAAATCATTCAAAATTGAAGGACAAAACAAAATGTTTATATTCATGTTTGTATTGGACCGTTTCTTTAAATTATCAAAAATCTCCAGTTTTTGATCAATTCTCATAAATTCATAATCCCCAATGGAAAGTTTCAAATTTGGAATATTTCCCAAATTCCCAAACCCATTGAAAGTTTCTGGAAATATTATAGGATCAGGAATTTTTCACGCCTTTGCCACCTTAGTCCTGAGCAATATAAATAAAGACATTTAGATATTATTTATTGTGAAATAAACTGAATATTCAGTGTAAGTGATGGAACAAAAACAGCTGATGGCTCCAGTTTAAAAGCACAAACACAGTAACACAGTAATCTACAGGAGATAACTCATTTGGCTCAAACGTAACATTTTGTTGAATGTGACCCATTGAGTCCTGTAAGAAGCTGATTCACCGTCCGTTCAACATCATCATCATTTAATCAGACGGATGAATCAAATTCAGTTAACCAGAGAAACTAAAAGTGCATCAGTCTCCTCTGTGTGTGTGTGTGTGTGTGCACGGTGTAATGAGACCAACATTAAAAAGTTATTCAGCAAAATTTACAGTATATATAGATGAGAACACAATTTTAAATACTTAAACCGAGGAGTCGATATTTTTTCATTAAAATACTGCTGAGCGCCGTTTCCCTCCATCCCAGGGCCACCGTCAACCATCTGTGTTTGTTATTTCCAACAGCCTGTCTGTACAATTATAGCAGGAAGTGGGAAAATATTGCTCTCTTAGCTTCTTAAATTAGCGAAGTGTTGTGTGTAAAACATACTTTTGACATCTATGTCATTTTTTTTTTAAATCAAAAGCCTCACATCGCCTCATCCAGATCCATGCTCGTTTAAAGATGACGCCGTATCTCTGACTGCTTTATTGGTTTTCTGACACGTACAGTTAATCTTATATGTAATTACAGTGGTTTTCTTGCAAAATATGACCATAGATTTTTATAATGAGTGGGTGTGTTTTCTACACAGATGAGTGGTGACTCATCTGATTTAGACTGGAGCTTTTAAACGCTCGTGGATTAGACTAAAACTCCTCACAGGAAGAGAGGAGGAGAATAGAGATGAGGCGGTGACGCGTTCCCAATAGGAAGCAGCAGCGGTAGAGAATTCTCAACAGGGACAAAACCATCAGACCCCGAGGGAATGAAGTCTGTGTGTGTGTTTGAGCTCTGAGTAAACTGAATCAACTTTCTCTCTGACTGACATTTTGCCCTGGGATCCATTTCAAATAGATAAAAAAAAATCTAATTCAGAAAATCAACAGCAGGGAAATATCGACATTTTACACCACTGTCATCTTTCCACGTCAACCAGATGTTGTTTTAAAATGCTGTTGCTCGTCTACAACCTTCTATCTTGGTCTCACGATTGCATCAAGTCAGTGCTACAGTTAATGCCTTGCTGCTCTGGTTTGGTATTCGTCCTGCTCGTGAGTTGGAGACTTGAGGGAAAGACACAGAGAAGGCAGCCCCACTCATCTGACTCCTGCATGTTCAGCCACAGTAGATTTATTGTCACAAGGCCGGTTCAGGTCATTTAACCCTAAAGCCATAATTGCGTCAAAAGCCAGAGTCTCACAGTCATACTTCAGTGACACACAGAGATGATGGATTTTATGATTCGTCTGATGTATATCTACATCTTAGATTCTCCAACAAAACAAACACACACAAATGAGAATTTATGAGGAAAAAAAAACTGAGATTTCACCTCAGAACTTACTGAATACATCCACTGTTACACTGAAAACAGGAGCTGCCAGGACCTAATGCTGCATTAGCTATAAACTGCAAACAGGAGCTGCTAATAGCTAATGCTGCATTATTTTAATTGGGACAATTCATCAGAAGAAACAGTGAAATCAGTGAAGAGTTCAGTGTGTGACTCACTGAGTCTACTAAAGTCAAACTTTCTGTTTACAACCCGGGGGTTGTAAACAGTGTGTGTGTGTGTGTGTGTGTGTGTGTGTGTGTGTGTGTGTGTGTGTGTGTGTGTTTGCTGATGGTGCAGCGACTCTATGTTATTGTGGATTCCCAGAGCTCCTCATTTGAGTGTTTTCTTGCACGAGGCTTCAGGTTCATTATTACACCGACAATAATAGCAATAACAATGACAGACTTTCATTAAATATAGAGCACATGCTGTGGGCCGAAGTGTTTTAGAGTACAAATGAAAAAGAAATAAATGGCAAATTAAAATAGAGAGTGCACAGAGAGACAGTAGATTCACATTAACATGCTGTTGTGAAAGATGCCATTCAACTTACACTTACATTATATAAGAATTAAGCCCTTTTCACACTGGATTAGTTTTACTTGGGGACGTCTGGTAGTTTAATATAAAAAATTAACCCCGCTTATGGCCTGGACATGATGTCAAAGCCGTGCGCTTGGTATTTAGTCGTCATGGCAACAGTAAATAAAATGTCAAAGTGGCAACGTGACTTCAAAACAGTGGGCAGTTGTTGTCAGGATAATGGGCTGTCAGGGCGTTTTAAGTATTAAGCCTGTTGAAAGACAGAAAAATGTTCCTTACTGACGCTGCTGCGCCTGTCATCCATCTCAATATCCTCCGAAATTATGCTCCTCTGGTGGATCTGAGCTTGCCGTTTTTCTGCGAATGGGAGATGACGAGACTCCTGCATTTCCACCTAAAATGCTGTCAAAACTGCAATTCATAATTTCTACCGCAGCCTCCGGAAAAGAGGTAGAAATCATCATCTGATTTACATCCAATCCATTTTTAGGACATTTCAAGCTCTTCGGGATTTCAGACTTTTTAAGGACTCAGGGAAATGCTGCCTCCAAAAGCATTATGGGAACTGTGGTTCTAAACATGATCAATCGACATGATGGGGCTCACCTTTACTGTGCGTCTGCGTTCTTCAGTAGCTGGAATGTGAAACAGTCGGAGCAGTGAAGCAGCTTGTTGTGTCATGCTCACAGGCCAGGTGCTGGTACACATGTGTGATGTGCACATTTTGAGAACTGTTTTTTAGGTAATGTGGGTCAGGACTTGAGGACTTGACCTGCATGTTTGCTATTTTATCATTTTGACAAATATGTGAATTCTATGTAGAGGAAACAAACTGCTGTGGCTGCTCAAGTGCTAAGTCACTGGGCTTTTCTCCACCTTAGGAAGAATGGTTTGATAATTTAGACTCTCATTCACATTCTGGTGTCGAGTTACAATCCTACATACTATACCAGTCTCCACCTATTAAATATGAGGTTATATCAGCACAAAGTCAGACAGACTGGACTTCTGGACTGGAGTTCCTTAATTAACACATTATATCTTCTCTGTTTAAATCATTAAAAATGTCATTATGTTCAGGATTTGGTGTGAGACTGAGCCAAATGAGACAGAAAAGACAGGTGGTTCTCACACAAAAACAATCCAAAATATAATTACAGTGTTTTTTTTTTTTCAAAGACCTTGACACGCAACACGAGCTTTGATTGGATTGGATATCACATCAGCACATTTATGTGACCAGTTAACAGTAAAATCGTATCAAGTTTGCATTTGCTTTTCTTCTTTTAAAATGCTCTCATGAATTTGTGCAGACTCTAAAATTCTACAATAAGATAAACTTTTTTCCAGACCTTTTTTTTTTTTCCAAAATTCTACTTTTCAAGGTTTTTCAAGGTCTGGAAAACAGCTTTCCAAAATTCTATGCAAACACTCTGAAGCTTAAGCATATTTTGGTACTGAGGTATTGCTGCTGCTCAGAATCCAAGGTCTAGGTTAAGAGACTTGGGTCAATCCCTTTTCTAATGTAATGGAACAATCTGTTAATGACAGTTTAAACTATTCCTAATATTTTGTTTTGGCTACTTTCTGTCACAACTGTGTATTTGGTTCCAGATGTGAAGGAACCTTAATCATGATAGTGAGGCAGAGTAACTTCGGCCTTGTTTCACGGTCTGAGCCAGTGTGTGTGTTGTACTTACGGCCTCAGTGTGGACCGGGTGCACAGCGAAGAGCAGCGCCGTGATAAAAGCCAACCGTTGGTCTTCGAACACGCAGCGCTCACACGTGTGCATGAGCAGGCAGGTCACAGCGCAGTGCAAACACACGTTGACCATGTGGAAATACAGAGGAGTCATACCGGCCAGCAGGATGTTCAACCTGGCGGACGAGAGAGAGACGGAGACACAATCAGCATCGCGTCTATACGGCAACAGCACAGTTAATCTCAGCCTCAGTGTTTTTTTTTTATAAATAATAACAACATGGAGGCAAAAAAAGCACCAATCTTATCAAAAAACAATCACTCATCGAGACGCCGCCATGGGATCACTGTGGGAACGTCTCGAGTCAATTACCTTTCACATTTCCTGGATGAGGAGATTGTTTTATATTCCTGAACAGAATCTCAATCCATTTTGCGCAGTGTCATGAATTTCAAATGAACAGAGAGCGATCATCAGATTCCTGACACCACATCACAGCTTCCTTTAGATCTTCTAGCAGCTTAATCCCTCAGTCAACAAAACAGTCCAATGCGCAATTTTCACCTAGTTTATCATAACTGGTATTATGGTGTGACAAATCTCTGCTGCCACTAGAATATCAACAACAAGACTATGTCACCCGCGACAAAACCTTATAAACCTTATAAAACTTATTCTCAATGTTATATGATGCAGATTCAACAGTTTTCACAGAATTTCGCACCATTACTGCATTTCTCTAAATGGATTTCTTTGCTGCAGTGTTTTCATTTCTTCCACAGAGAGAAACAGAGCAAGTGGAAACACACATGCGCACGCACGCGTACACACACACACACACACACACACACAGCCTTAAGGTGCTGTAAAGAGGTAAAACCACTATATCTCCTTCTGTGGTCCGTCTTTGAGCAGATCTTAAAACAAATGTATGAGGTGGAAAATGGTCCAGTGTTTCCACAGGCCGCAGAGATATTATCATTATTACTATATCGAACAATGACAAATAAATTCATGACAGTGCAACATTTAATGCCTCATGGGTTTTGGTATTTCTTGGCAAATATCGTTTAATATTGTTTTTTCATGAGAAACGCTCCAACACATCCAGACATGTAGCCAATTCTTCTTCTTTTCAACTGCCACACCCAAAGAAAAAGTATATTTCATAATTTTCCTGCTCAGTCATCCAGGACAACAGCTGGATGTTGCAAGTTATGTCTCACAATGCAACATAGTTGTGGCTTTCTTTCATAAAATTCAAAGCTATTATCTCATTATGCAGAACGTTTACACGACGAGCAGAGTAAGAGTTTTGTTTCCCTTGTCTGTTTAATATCCACAGTTTCCATGTCCATGTCAGTTCGTTAGGACTCACTGTGCAGCACAACAAACAGATGCAGGAGGGTTAACTGTTAACTGAATGAGGACAGTGTTGTTTCCTTCGAGAGAGGGAAAAAAATACTTTAAAGGTAAAATGGGTCAAATATACATGAGTAGTCATTAATATACCTGGGCGGTCTACTTAAGTCTGTATGTGGGAAACACTGCGGTCTTAATTCCACACTGCATCTGAAATAAAATACTGTAATAACTCATAACAGACCAAAGGTGACAGCCAATGGGAGTCCTGCTTCCTGAGAGCCAGCTGTTCTACCTGAACCACTCGTAGATAATAACTTTATACATTATTACAGCGTGTGAAAAAACACACTTAGAGAGAAGTATTCATCAGTAATGTCTCAAGACTTTGGCCTGTGGATTTACTGTGGGAACGTCTGCAATGGAGCGAACAATGTGTGGATTGTATTCGATTCAGTCTTGTCCCTGTTGGAGAGCAAACACAAGCTAGCAGCTGTCTGTAGACATCACACCCGTGTCCTGATGAATATGTGAAAGCTCCTGTCCTGTCTGCGCTGATGATCATTAAGTAAAGGTCGGCGTTTAAATCTTTTGTAAAACGTGTAAAACATACGTAAAGATGACACGCATGAATCTTTATCAGCTGTTTTTCACAATTAGAAATGTGAAATGTTTTAGAAGCTCCCAAGAGACATTCTGAGAAACACTTCATGTAAATGAAACACTGCAAATCAACATATATCATAACATATCAAATGATGAGATTGGTGTTGACACTTTGCTCGGCCCAAAAAACAAATTTTTGTTTCATTTTTAATCTAAGGGAACATGAACTTACATCAGTGTTGAAGAAGTCCCTTGGTTGCCATAGGTACTAGTATGGTGATGCAGTAAAACACCCCCAGTGACCAGCTGTGGATTTTTAAATCATCAACTTTAATGTCATTAAAGTCCCATTCTGCTGTCGTCTTCGTTTAAATCCAGGAAAATTTCCATAGTTTTCAATTACTTCAAACCAGCTGCACAAGATGTCAAGAAGATCTGCATGAAATACTTCACTTGAATGAAGAGTTGGAAGATGATATGATTATACCTGACCCTGTCAGACAGAGTGTGCATCATGATTTATCCTTCTTCAATACCAATGAAGAGACAAGTAGAAAGTCGTAGTCTGAGACATTTTGATGTTTCATTAGAGGAACATATATAAAATGTACCTCTGGGGCAAGAAAAACAAGAGGAAGAAAAACCAAACATGATGACATCACATCTCAACCTCTTCACCTCTGATTATAATTATTTCTAGTGGAGACCTCAGTGAGCTCTTATTCAGTCCATTATGCGTAGAAGGAGATTCTGGCTTTGGCTCGTCTGCATTTTTTCATAATTCTGTAAGGATGACTGATAAAACCTACTTGAGCTTGCAGAAATAGCATTAACCCTCGCCATTATCTCGTCTTGACCTCAGATGATGTGGATCTGCCCCGTAGCTGATGCTGAGATGAGTATAGAACGACTGATGCGCTGCGAGATGAATTTCCCACAGGGCCTGGCAGGGGTCTGGACCCGTCCATGAGGTAAAGGCTTCACAGGAATTTCAATTTGTCATTTGAGGCACTTAGCTGATGTGCATATTCGCAGAGACTTCCAATGAGGGTGCAGGTCGGGGTTTAGCGTCCTGCTCAAGGACATTTTGACAGGAAGTGAAGCTGCTGATGGATACACACTCGCAGCAGCTGGCTGAGGAAACAAATCTGTCACTTCTGCATGTTGCACCTCTATAACCACTGACAGGAAGCCTGGGCTTGGCTATATATTGGATGTTAACATGTTTATCACACTGGGTGATGCATTAGTTCATTATGTTAAAACTGTGCATCCTTTAAACTTCTTATATTACTGTAAGACTAATTTGTTTTTGTGAAACACAGCTACTCAGCTGAGTTGGTGTCTTTACTTTATAGCTGCAATGATTCACTGATTGATCAGCGGGTCATTTGCCTAGTTTTTCTGACAAAAACTACTTTGATTTCAGGTAGGTCCAGGAATATGAGGGTTTGGTGCTTTATTTTCTACAGCATTTCCCAGACACAGGATCTACCTGCCCAGGCAGCTCTCCATTCTATCTACATACACTGGTAAACACTGGTTTCCTTAAAAGAAAATACATAAGTGTACAACTTGGCAGGAAGTCATTAGGGTAAATTGCAGGTTCAGGTTGGTTTGCAGGCAACATCAAGAAGCAGGTGAAACTGGAGCCAATACTAAACCTCGGCTGAGCCCCTGTTTAAAATACGAAAACAACACCAACACAAAGACTTCAGGGACTGCAGAGCTCAACTTGCCAGTTTGTAACAGTTTGTGAAAGAGAACAGAGCAACCAGCTAACGCTTCAGCTGACCCATAAAAAATAACCACAACATGCATAGTTCAGTTCTGAGCCAAGAAACACTGGGATAATAATCATATCTGTCTCTCTCCACCTCAGTTTCCTGTCATTAGTATCAGTCATTAATATTAAAGTGATTTATCCTCTTGGGGTCATGGATGTTCGAGGGCAATAGAAGCAATATCAATGTATTTCACTGAAGGTGTTGACTTGAGAAAAGGTCAAGCAGTGACCAAACTAACACAGGTTACTAACGGACCTATCGGCTAGACCAAAGGTGTTCAGTGGGTAAGTAACAAACTGGAAAACATGAATGAGCACCATAGACGTCATTCTAATCAGCACATTAGATATCAAGATTTATTGTGTGGAATTTTTCCATAAAATGGAAGAAAACAGACGTTTTTTTCCTTTGTTTCTTTAAATGGACAGGTCTGGAAAGTAAAGCCAATGCAACTGAGATAAAAAAAAACTTGGAGGAGCCAAGAAAACTTGGCTCCATCATCCCCCATTCACAGAGCGTGAAATAATCAATACATTTTTGCCACAGGTCCTTATGTTGTCACTGATGAACTCACTCCTAATCAGTATTTGGTGTTCCATGTGAATATAATTCTATAATTAATTAGTTATTCGGCCTCAAAGAGATTTGAAGAATTCAGATATTTGGTGAATCCTGAAGGAGATCTGGCCCCACACTTGTTGATGTTGAACAGTGGGACAGACCCAGTGTCCTCAGTTCAAAGAGACTCTCTGTCTCTGTCTCACTGTTAGTTAGTGACCATGCAGCAGCAGCACCCTGATGATTTTGTCTTTTACTGTAATATATTCTCCTGCGCTGGAGGCTGGCCCGTAACCAAGAGGAAGAGCTGTGAGAATACTAAAAATAGCATGTTAATGGTTCTAGAGAACATTGCATCAGCAATTAATAGCTATGGTAATTTACCTTACCAAATCCCTGCAACATAAAATAGGCAGAATAAACTGCTGCAGGCAACAACAGAAGACGACTAAAAACAGACTGGAAATGTTTCAGATCTGAAAGCGCGATAATGAATAAACTCATAAAGAAACAACAAAGTGACAGCGACTCTTTCACCACATCTTTGAACTTTTTTTCTTAAACAACAGAAAAAGAAGCAATTGGGAAATGAATCTTATTATAATCTGACTCAGCTTCGCAGACTCAGTGTTATCCATCACTTTCTTTCGCTCTACATCATCTGCTCTTGTCTCGTTCTATCGTTTACTCGTCTTCATCTCCTTCTCCCGCTCCTCCTCTTTTAATAAAAGAGCATCCGTCACCACTTCTTCCTGGCCTCTCTTGTGTTGTCTGTCCTCTTGTTTCTATTTTAATCACATGGCCTCTCGCTATTTCCCCCCCTCCTTCCCTCCTCCCTATTTCTCTCTTTTCCTTGTTTTGTCGCTGCAATCACTGCTCAGTTTGTGCCACACATCAGGGCATGGCTGTAAAAAGCCTTGAGGCTGTGTTTTGCAGTGTGTAAGTGAGTGTGTGTGTGCGTGTGTATTCTCTCTGTGCACGTCACCTTGATCACAAAACACCTGCAGTGTACACTGGCACAGACAAGACGGAGCTGTATCTCCCATAGGTTCACCACAGGGGAGTGTGTGTTCTTGTGTCTCTCTCTCACACACACACACACACACTAAGGTGGGTGCATGTGCTCTCACCCGTATGTGAAGCAGACAAATGCGCAAGTGACCCCCAAGGACACAGGTGTTGGACGGCTGCACCCATCTGTTATTCTGCATGCATTTAATAAAAAAGTCCTCGTCAGATGATCCAGATAATCGCTCGATTCATCTCGTGCAGAGGAAAAGTCATCCGGAGGGTTCCACGCACCGAGACGCAAGAACGGAGCGGATCAGTGTTTGGAAATGTTACCAGCCCGCTTACCTGAATGAGTTTCAGAGCAGACTCACTGAAACATCCTGACTGATGTGGAAACATTTCAACAGAACATCCAGTTCCATCAACACCGCTGCTATCTTTGCATTCAACACAGGAGGTTTTTTAAAGTGAGAGGAAAGCCTCCCCTGGGGGGGAGGACGGGGGAGGGTTGTAAATGCAAGAGGTAACAAGAGGAAGGAGATATTGCGTGAGGTGAAAGACACAGGTGCTTAAAGGTGCTATGGAAACATGCGTAATAGACGGAGCATCAATTACTGCAGTTTTAACCTGAGCATCACGCATTCATCAAGCATTAAGACAGGTCGACAACCTGTCTTAATGCTTTTAATTATGAAAAGCCCTTTTAGCGTCAAACAAACACTGGTACATTTCCACAGACAGAGATCAGAGAAACTGAGGATGATGTTAACTGCTTCACCTTCCTCCACCTGTACACAGCGGCTCAGAGTTAACATTTAGGCTGAGGGAGTGGTTCAATGGATATTGATGGAGGAGAACCGTGCTGCTACGCATTGATTCTCCACTCAGATGTGTCAGGAGGTTTGGTGACGGAGGTGTGGAGAAGCTAAGTCAACACCTATCACTTGTTTCTTTTTTTTTCTTTTGTTTTATTTTAATCAACTTTTTCTCGAATGCATCTCACCATTACTGTCGTCAATGATCAGAAGCGCAAAAAGACCTGACGTGATTTTATCAGCTGCAGCGAAGCGTGACTAAACAGCCTTTCACTCATCAATAGTGCTACATAGACAAAATAAATCTCTGTAACCTAGGCTATGTTTTATGTTGCTGTTTGCAGACACATTTATATCATAGACCTAACATAGACTGTTATATTAATGAAGCAATAGGTGCAAATTCAGTGCACGAAGAAGCAAAACGAAGAAAATTAATATGTGATTTTTGCTAATTTGGTTCTGTTTTGCTCATTTCACTCTACTCTCTACTTTTTACTCTTGTGTCTTCATTTGCAGGTGGTGATCATTTAGACACAGTTAAGATGGTGGCAGTATAATATTAAAAGAAGGAGGTTGGATCAAGTTGAACTGAATATAAGCGGTGAAGGCGACACAGTGTCAGTTTCAGAACTACGCCGCAAATGTAAATTCACTTGCCACTTTTGGTATTGTGAAATTTGCAAATTAGCGTGTTTTTTTTTCCTATAACACATTTCATTTCAAACACAATCTCAATCACTCTTGCTCCAATAAGCCCCAATGAAGAGATCCTGTTTACATTTGAAAAGAAAAATCATCCCGCCCGTTCAAACAAAAGTTAGGTTAAGTGTCTTATTTCCCACGACAGAAAGAGGACAGCGTTGTCACAACACTAAAATTATACCTAACACAATAACTGTGCCTACATCTCTCTGAAATTATATGACAAGATCTGTTCTCATTTATTATCATATTCAAATCGAATACGGCTAAATAGAAAATTAGATGTAGATGTATGTAAAGCACAGAGCTCAACCACTGAGCTGAACTGAGTCATTTACTAAGCTGCTGTAGTGTGCTGCCTAATGTCTTTCATAGATAACAATAATTTTGCAACTATAATTAGACATCACTGTTTAAACTCAGCAAATTTTATTTGTTGAAAAAGTTATTGTCATCCATACTCAGATGAGTAATAAACTGATTTTGTTTTTAACTGATAACTGATTTATGAACAGATTTATTTATAACTGGTGCTGTTGATCTGCAGACCCGTGACAGTTTATTATTTGTGAACATATTAATGAGTTGAGCTGAGAGGATAAAGCCTGATTAAATAGTTGTCACTGTCACTGAACGACCTTCTCAACCTGAGACATGTGAAAACGTTCAAGTAGGAAACTAAAAGTAGCCGTCACATGTCCGGTTACCCAAAACTATGGGTAGCCGAACATGTGACGAGTTTGTGTACCCAAACTCACATCAAATCAAATTTTAAAATGGTTCATTAATCCACTTATACAAAAATAAACATACACGTCATTTGTGCGTATGTGCCAGTCCTTCACTCTGCCCCCTCTGGACACCGACTGTTCTCCAGTGCCTCTTAAGTTTCATTACGCCTCATCAGCGGCTCTGAAGTAACATTCGTTTTGAGTAATTTTACTGGAACGGCTAATGAGGAAATTAATGTCAAGTAACTGTAATTCAAAAAGGCTCACAGACAAATAACCCACCTGACAACAACCACTTGGTTTGAACAAATTATCTCCTCATCAATAATTTTTCAAATCTGTTCTGTCAGGGACTATTTTATTATCTCTTGATGTTTTATGATTATAAAAAGTCTTTTGGCATCAGACAAACACTGGTATATTTCCACAGACGAGGATGATGTTAACTGCTTCACCTTCCTCCACCTGTACACGGCAGCTCAGAGTTAACATTCAGGCTGAGGGAGTGTTTCAATGGACGTTGATGGAGGAGAACCGTGCTGCTACGCATTCATTCTCCGACCAGATGTGTCAGGAGGTTTGGTGACGGAGGTGTGGAGAAGCACACCTTCCCTCTACTGTCTCTCACAATTACTGTAGCTCTGCTGTCTCCGGCACACGCTCATGTGCAGTGTTTGTGTGTGTGAAGCAGAAGTCACACTGGCTGCTGTCAGCAGGAGCGCGAAGCTGCCGATATCTTCTTCAGCAACTGTGTAACAAGAGGGAGGACTGGTGAGCAGCTGCTTGAGATGTTGTGTAATTAGCCTGAGCATCATCAAATACCAAGACTGTCATGGTACCAAACCACACACACACACACACACAAACAATCATCTTCCATATCACTCGTCTATGTTTCCCAAACGTCATGTAGCAGACTTCAGGATTCAGCCTCTTTGTTTTGACACTTTCTTTCCAGCATTTAGATGAGAACACTAACTGACATTCTCACATCTGTACGGTACATACTCTACCAACTTTTGACTAACAACAACTCTGACACCAGCAGCGTCATCTCCATCAGTCATGAGACTCTGAGGCTACGTACGCACGTAGCCGAGAATTCTTAAAAACGTGCGTTTTTCTTTTAACTTTGTCCACATGAAATCGTTTTCAAAAATATCTCCGGATAAATACACAGTCAAGCACATACAACAGAATCATTCCAGCCAATCAGGATACAAGATATAAACGAATTAAATGGCTTTTACAGTTACACTCGGTTGCTTTGTAAAAAAAAAAAAAAATGGCGAATCGAAGGTCCTGAATTACTTTTAAAAGTGTCTTTGGAAAATGAAACAACAATCCCAGTTAACATTACAAAAGAATGTCAACTGGGAATCCTGTAGGAAGAAATACGGAGATATACAGTCACTTTTTCTGAATCAGTAGCCAAAGGATAGGGAAGAGGATTTTCCTCACCGTCAGGAGGATCCAAGCCATGTGATTATAACCACAAGAATGAAGGTATGCGAGTGCAAAAAAGGCAAGGAGAGCTTAAATAAGTGTAACGACTAGCGCTGATCTGATAGCATCCATCCTCGATGGCAACAAACGTCTGAAAGTCCCGGGTTGCGTTCAACACTTATATTGTGTTAACAGCAGAGTAACAAATGTTGCACACAGTATGGTCAGCCCATCAGCACAGGTTTTCCATCACATGATCCCTTTTGTTACAGAGCTGATCGGTGTGAGTATGAATGTGTAGAAGCTTGCATCTCCCGTGTTTCCATTTTGGTCATTTCTCACCCTGCCATTAGAAACACAATGCCTCTCTTATAGCTCTGACCTCTGTGGCAGCAGGACGAGCCCAGACATTGACTCACCGACCTTTGAATGAAGCAGGTCGATGTGGTGGTTAAAAAAAAAAAAAAAAAAAAACAGATATAAAGGAAAAGGTTGCGTTATCAGAGGTTTTACATTTCATCTCCACACACGATTCCACTCTGCAACGCCCGGCATCGATTCAGGCCGTTATGCTTCAGTATTCAGTATCTAGACTTTTTAGATAAACCTGTGCAAGGAGACAGCTGGGGTAACGATAATTGTGCGTTTGAAGAAAAAAAAAAAAAAAGTGTATCACTTGGAGCACAGACAGAACAGAAAGTGACAGTCTGCTCACAGATTCATCATCAGGACATCAGCCTGATGTGTGCAGACAGCTGTTGGCTGGTGTTCACTCGTCAGCAGAGATGAATCTGAATAAAGTACAGTCCACACATTGTTCAGGAAATAGGCTCAGTATATCATCACAAGGACTTGACACTATTAAATATATATATGACCCTGGGACCATTTGAGAAATTAGAGCTAATTATGATTACACAAAATTAATTCCATTAATTTAATCAGATGCTAAAGATAAATGTGAACATACTTGTATCTGTATCTGCCTGTATTTCAACTTGGAGGCATGTATTTTCTCCAGCACATTGTGCTACAAATTAGCCTTTTTCCAGCAGCTTCGACCACCCTTAATGAGACTCCTACAGTCACAGAAGAACTGACCACAGAACTGTTTTCCAAACACAAGCCGGCACTACTCATGAATGAATACTTGATGCTTCCGGTGTAAAAACCAGTGAAGAGCTCCTTTAATGTCACATTTCCATATGCAAGCTGACATGTAAAGGTACAACTGATACTGATCTAAATTTCTCAGTGTTGGAGAGGTTGGATAGCACCAGAAAAAAAAAAAAAAAAAAACAGTATTTGTGCCAAAATGAAAACCCTGTTTCAGTTTTTTAACCGATACCAACATGATTCTTTATGTAAAACCTTAAGGGATGAGGTATAGAACCAAATGCCACATAGCAACTGTACATATTTAAAATCTATTGGCTAAACTACACGAAAGTCATCTATTGACCACTAAAAACAACTTTTGCCATTCACCCGCTCACACACAGCATCTCTATATATTGTGTTTTTTATTATGGCATTAACAGCCATCAGGACAACCTGGGGTTCAGTATCTTGCCCAAGGACACTTCAACAGGCGGACCGGAGGAGATGGTTATCAAACCGCTGACCTCTGACCTTCTGATTAGTGGAGAACCTGCTCTACCTCTACGTCTGCCACAACCACAGTATTTAGCTGTAAAGGGACTATATTTGCTATTGCTGCCCTTAATGGAAAACAGGAGGCTGCCATCTCTGTGTGATGGAAAAAATGTAATATTATACTAAAAGCAATATATATATATATATTGCTTTTAGTATAATATTACATTTGAAAAATGCTCCAAAAATAAAGGCTTCTGTTTAAGCAGCAGTGCAGAGATTCTCCCCTACAGGTTCTGTCTGCCTGGTTCCAGAACTATGGACCGTTACAGTTCTGGTTCAGTTGGAGAAGAAACAGCCATTATTATCCACTGAATTATATCTGATGCCTATCTGAGAGAAGTGAATCTTGGCTCACACAAGATCCATTTTTTTCACATTAGCACTAACACTGAGTGGGCTGTAACTCTTTCCCCTCATTTTAAACACAATCCCACCCTGTTCTGGAAGCTCGCCTGGTTCCTCCATCACATCCATCACATCACAGCAGCCAACCTGAGCCCAGCAGAGACCCGGCAGACCCGCCCTCCTGGAGCTCCAGCTCCCTGTGTAACAGCCAGACCTCCTCTTCATCCACCTCCACCTCCCTCCGTCTATCCTCCACCAGCTCTACCACCGTCACACTCGTCAAGTCCTTTCAAGTTGAGCATCAAGTTCCACATGTTTCACTTCCATGTGTTTTTTGGCTCAGTGTCATGTGAATTCCTCTAATCCCTAAACCTGATTTGCAAATTGCTATGAAGCGATGGTGGTGTGGGCAGGAGGGCTGGGATGTGCTGGGACAAGTTCAATGCGCAGTTGGACAGAGAGCTGCTCCACCAGCTCCGACTCCTGCTCTGCACATTTATAATGAGAAGTAAAACAAACAAACAAAAAAACTCTTGTGGTTTTATCATGACTTCATAGTGACCACAGTTATAGCTCTGTGGAGTCAGATTAGCCCATCGCAGTGTAATGTGAACAGATATGAGGCTTCACTCAGTCTAAAGTTGACCGTGAGGCTGCAACAGCTGGATGACGTCAGCCTTACTGCGTGTTTCCACAGCTGGACCGCTGTGCGGTTGTTAGTGATCAGAGAGCGGTCAGGGCAGCGGGAGGTGTCCGCTGTGGAGGCTCCAGGTGCGGGAGGACAGAGTTGTGAGAGCGGGATGAACTTACTTGAAGGTGAGGATGCACAGAGGTCTGTACGACTTGTGGCTCGTGTTGTCCGCCATCCTCTTGCCCCAGAAGTCGTTGCTGAAGATGTTTTTGAGGCTGGAGCCCGGTCGGACGTCCGGGTTGTTGATGATAGCCCACACGTCGTCGTGCACCAACTCCCCGCGGAGAGAGTTGCTGTAGCACAGGGCGCACAGGGCGACCAGCGCGGCGTAGCGACCCGCAGCCCACACCGTCTCCGGCCGGACGATCATCCGCGCCTGATGGCGGACTTTCTTCTCCCGTCCCGGTGCTGTCATGTCGGTCCCGGTTTCTCCCGCGGCTCCACTGGGCTGAAGATGAAACTGAGAGCACCAGAGGATACGTCCATTCCGTCTGGCAGGTCGCGGCTGTGTGAGCTGAGGACTGCGGGGACGGTGAGGATGTGTTGTGCTGCCTTCAGGCACCGTCGGCGAATGTCGGATTTATAGCTTTCAGAAGAGTACCGGCGTTTTTTTTTAACTGTTCTACCCACATGCCATCTGCTTCTTTTCTTTATTATTTCATTTAATTTTTCTATTTTAATGTACCCTGATTTGATTTATTTAATATAACTATTGATCTAATTTATTTTACTTATGTGGTTAGATGCTGAATGCGCTTGAGCTTGGAAATAGATGTTTAACTCAACGCCACCTCGTTCTCATGGTCTTTTTCTCACAAATAAGACATTTTTAAGATGTGACAGTATGCTACCATAATGTACAAGGACATATTTAAAAAAAAAAAAAAAAACATTATTTAAGAAAAACTCAATAAAGTTACTTTTCATTTAAAATTAAGAACAGAAGAAACAAGATTCTCCTGAAGAGAATAATTTAATAAAATCCCCTTGGAGTTGACATGGAAGTTTGTAGCTTACTATAATAATATAATGTTAGAAATTGCATTATCAACAACGGGACAAAAAGCCAAGCCACTTGTCCTGAATATTCCAGTTTGTGTAGAGTACTTGAACGCGTCATCGGTACAGCGAACCCACCCGTGAGCGCATGCGCGGCGAGGACGCTGCTTGTCCAGGCGGACAGAAACATCAGCAGCAAAAAAAAAAAAAAAAAAAAAAAAAACTGGTGGAAACTGCAGACTGGCTGTCAGCGGTGACACGAGTTTGACCTTTTCCTCCGCGCACCGACACATGACCGACCTTGGCTGACAGGAGGAGCAGGGCGACGTGATGCTCCTGAAGGAGACACATCGATGTGGTGGGTAACGGCTCAGCCAGGTCATCCACTGAAATAAAACTGTACAAAATAAAGTCCTGCTTAATTGCTTAATTCACTGTAATGTTGCTGTATGAATAAGGGTGTACATGCAATACAAAAAAAAAAAAAAAAAAAGTTTGGGGGAAATTTAGTTTTGTGGCACATTGTCTAAATAAAGTATAAAAAGTTGTTACATCTCATTATATTAAACATGAATTAATTAATTAAGGGAAAAAAAATTGAAATTGATTTTATAGAGTCAAAATTGATTGCTTTTCCATAATTCAAATAGTAATAGCCAATTACGACGTTGTTTATTTAGACTTTCATTTTTGACTCAATGCTGCCGTCAGACCTGAGCTTTCAGAGAGTAGCTATTTTAAGTGAACCTACGCCAAAGACACAATTTACCTCTTTCATCACAGAAACATCCTTTTACATCCGAGGAACAAGAGAAGATAAAAGAGCTTGGACCAGACCAATCCAATCCGAGTTTTAAGCAGCAGCAGTTGATGATGAACTGGCTCACACACACACACGGATTCTCCTGCTCTTGTTATCTCTCTGTTAACTTCTTGTTGGCTGTAGAATGGGACTCCCTGCAGTCTGTATATTGCTATTATCATTTTGCAAATAAATGTAGTGTGTTATTGTGTTTTGATTGGTTGGAAGGCGTACAAAATTAAATTGCACAAAGTGAGATTTAATCGATCATATTTACTCTTTCATCCCACCTTGTCGGGCTTTTTTAAATCATGGCGTTCCTCATAATGTGAATGTCTAAATGAAAACACAAAGTACTTCTTCATACCTCTGATATTAAAAAACATAGATATATATATATTCTTTAATTAATAAACTATTGTAACTAGCAACCAAAATGTTTTAGAATCAATCAACATTGAGTCAATATGCAATATGCATGACAGGGTATATAATAGTATATGTAGATTAAATAGAACATAAGAAAACTGAACATTATTAGCTTCACAAAACCAGGATTTATTGTGGAGTGGTTTTACTGGATCTAATTCACACACTTATTACATTAAGATTAGGGAATCTTAGAAACTGAAATATGTGTTTAGAAAAAAAAAACAGTCTCAATAGTCTCAATTGTGATCATCTTGAGGTCACGAAACAAAAGGGAAGAGAAGTGTGAGAGAGCAAAAAGTACATGAGAATGAGGGAGAGCCTGAGGGCAGACAGCAGAGTCGGTCTACAACATGCTGAACATCTGGTGCAGCCCCCTTACAGACTGTCCGACTCATTGTGATTCCTGCTGCATGGTGGCCAGCTGGTCACTGGGCGCTCAGCCTCCTGCTCTGAAACACAGCTCGTCTCAGCCTGAGTCACCGGCAGCTCCATGAAACAGCTGCTCATGTTGAAAACCGATCGACCTTCTCTCCTCCAGCGCACTGCCGCACTCAGAGGTGCATGTTAACACAACTCTATGTTACTTGCACCTCATACTCCTGTTTAAACAATCTGAAAAACTTCAGCAAGTCCTTATTGTGACGTTTTTATGAGTAGTCCTGTAGTAAACAGCAAATCTGCTGCAGCTGTTTTTTATTATATTTACAATGAAATGATTCAGTATTATACAGCAGCATGGTGGTGCAGCGGTTAACTCTGTCTCCTCACAGTAAGAAAGCTCTGGTTTGGATCACAAGCTGTGGTCTTTCTGTGTAGAGTATGCATGTTCTCCCCCTTGACTCATTGACCTTATCAACCCTTTTTTCCATGAGTAGTCTGCTCCCACACATCTGAATCACACAAAAGTTAAAATAGATATATAACTGATTGAACAGACAATCATTGTAACTATGACAGAAATTAACATTACGAGTATAAGGACGCACCTCAACCAGTATCATAGCATAGGTTCTGGTTCAGGTTTGGTTTTAACCAAATAAACCAATATGAGTTTTTTCACAACTAAGTAGTCACTGATGTGTGGAAAAATCAATGTGGGAGGGAGTTTCCCACGTCCTCCCACATCCATGTCAACGTCCTCTTTCTTCTGAAACATTGACGGAACAGCCTCATTATTTTTCACAAACAATTTTTAGCCGTGGGTATGTCAAATTTTAATTTTTACATGAAAAGGCAACAACAAGAAAAAAGAGAGGAAGATGTAAGACCCCGGAGTGAGTCAGACAAGATGTTTAGATACGGGAGCAGCAGAGAGGGACAGGAGGAGACAGATGGAGGAGATCTCCAGATCTCTTCTTATCTCCTGTCCTTTCATCTCCTAACACTTCCTCCATCACTCCTATGGCACTGTTCCTCGTTAGCATCATCATGTGGGTGTGCTTCTGTGTAGCACTATTTCCTTCCAGGGTTTGTCAGCCTTGTGTTTTAACCTCGGCTGCTGGATATAAACACCTGTAGCCAGGTGGCCCTGTGAGGTTGGTTCTCTAGCAAGCTCTCCTGAGTGCCCACAGCCTCCGTAATACATCAGTTATTCAACAATCTGTATGAGTCACCAGAGACCTTAGAAAAAGGGGAAGACAGCCTCTCTGACTCCATCTCTCTATTCTTTTCTTGGAGCTTCCTGCTGAGCTACAAGTGAAACTGCTAGGAAGAGCACAATTACCATCACTTATCTGAGGAGCCAGTGCCCCACAGGAGCTGTATTGCTGAGAAAATCTGTGATTTGTAAAATCCCAAATTTAGTTTGTTGTTGAAGGAAACAGTTTCTGAAACAGCCTGTTCCACAAAAATGATTAAATCTTGAACAAAACCGTTATTTAAAATGTATGTGATATATCCAATATTGAAAAAAAACCAACATGTTCACCTTCACATTCATTTTATGGATCAGTGGTTTTCATTTACTGGTGACTGAAAGCAGCACTGTCAGCTCAGCTGTGATATCCAGTGCACTGATACCAAATTAAAAGACAGCAAAAGCCATAAACACATCCATGGTGCAATAACTCTATCATAAATAGGTGTTTGCTGAGCTGTTAATCTTATAAAAAAGTATCTACAGGTCTAGTTTAATACTTGACTGATGGAAACAGCAGCAGATTAAACTGAGGACAGTCTGCAGCAGTCATTGCACCATAATCAATTACACATACTGATGAAGTATGCAAGTGGGAATTAAAAGAGAGACACGAGGAAATGATACGACACGACGTGTTAAGTAGAATGTGTTAAAATACAGGTTGTGCAAGGAACAGTTCTTTTTCAGGGACTATGGCCACATGAAGCAGAGAGACTTTTATAAAGATTTTTTTTTGGCCATTTTGACATTATTGATAGGTAAGTGGAGGAAGACAGGGAAAGAAGCGGGGGAATGACACACAGCAAAGCACCACAACCCGGTTTCAAACAGGCTACGGTTGCGTGGTTTATGAGCCAAATTTGTGCACCCTAACCACTCTGCTATCTAGGACACAGTTTTAGTCTTATTCTATCTTCACTCCTGGACTCTGGGGAGACTCAACTAAATGTCAGGATTGTCATTCAAGCTTTCAAGCCTTTTTTTTAATCAGATTCTATGTTTCACCATGATCATGCTTGATGAGTTTAAATGAAACATAATTAAACACTACAAACAAAACAATGTATTCCATTTACCCCCAGGTAATCATTGTAAATGACTTGATGAGTTTCTTAATCAGTTAATAAATTTAGGTTTTAAGTGTCTACATAAGTGACAGTTAATAGCTGCAGCTGTTGTGTCTGAAAGAAGAGAGCAAGCAGATGCCCTCCATTGAGGTATTTCATGGCATTGCTACAGCTAGTTGCTACTAAGTGGTGATAGCAGTATGTTATGCCATCCTGTGCATAGAGGGCCTGTCAAATATTACCCATTCTGGTTTATATTAAATAGGCCATTTGAGAAAATTATGATTACAGTGACACTCAGCTATGAAGATCACAGGGACACCTGCACTTGATGAATCACTCAAGGATACAGCATGAGAGACAAGCAGTCAGAGTGGCTGGACCAGAAAGACAGATACTTAATATGATGTTACATGGAGTAACTAACAGTGATATTACAATCAAGTGATGTAAACTGCAAGCGGCTCCACAGATGATTGAATACTATAATACTAAATGCAGCCACTGTTAAGGGAAGATGGTCAGTAAAGACAGTGCCAAAGACGAATTACTCAGCAAACTGCCATGGTGTACGTGCCTGGTGAAAAGTATCCCAGAGAAAGTCCTTCACCCTGAACATTAACCAGGAACAAGCTAAGCAACAGCAAACATTCTCTTTTAATGTAAAGCGTGGATGTGCTACATAGCGTAAGAGCGCCAGCAGACATTCCAAGTAGCAAGACCGAAGGAAACCTGGTTGTGGTTGTGACTCAAAAACCTCTTTGGCTGCAATCAAAAAGTTGTCTTTCCTCAGAAAGGTTACAGGGCTCGAGGAGTTGACTTTGAAAAAAACTTATGGAATCCTGATTTGTGTCTAGCTCATGAAAACAATGATGTACCTGGTTCTTCATATGTGCACTCTCAGATTAAGACTGATAGAAATCCAGTGTGGTTCAGTGTAGTGTAGCGGTCATCACATTTGCCTCACACACAAAACTGAAGGAAAACTATGTGCAAGTCAGTGGTTGTGACTCATGAACTTCTATGACTGCAGCCGAAGTCTTTGTCATCTTTGCTCAGGAAGGTTCCAAGGCAGGAGTTGACCTCGGAAAAATCTTATGGAATCATCATTTGTGTCTGGCGCCTCCCATGAAAAGCAAATGGACATGGCTCTTCATATGTGCATTCCCCTGTGTAAGACAGAAAACAGCTATGCTTCAGCAGTTTCTGCATTGTAGTGGTCATCATATTCGCCTCACATGCGAAAGGTCCCCGGTTTGAAACAGATCACATGTGGTTTTCTCATCTTGATTCTGACAGTAATTGTTCGGCTGTTGCATCAACACTGTTCACATTCACTGCTCCAGAAGGAAGACATTGAGGGTGGTGGCAATCATACTCGCCAAAAGTTGTTAAAAATCACAGAGAAAATCCCCAGGTCAGTGTTCGGCCAGGGTGATCAAATGGGTCATTGATATCTGTTGAAAGGTGCAACCCAAGAGAGTTGCTGACCAGTCCCATTTTCCTTGACAATGAGCCCAATCCTTCCATCATTGGAACTGTCCATCTGGGACCATTTATAAATAGTAAAGGGAAAGAGATCCACACATTGAACATGCTAGATGTGTTCTGAGCTGGAAACACTGGTTAACAGTGAGCTGTGATGTCCCTTGCTCCAGCTTTCTGCCCAGATCTTTAATGACTGTCGATGGCGCAGTCCAGTCTTTTAGATTTGGCTTCTAAAAGGCAAACACATATGGGGCTCAGTGGATAGTGCTATTTTTCCTGGTGTTAGGTACATTCAAAAGATTTTGTGAGTGTTTCTGTGGTGTAGTGGTCATCACATTCGCCTTACACGCGAAAGGTCCCCAGTTCGAAACTGGGCAGAAACAGGTCTCTGTTATCCTCTCAATGTGATTGTGACAGTTGTTCTTGGGCTGTTGCATCAACACCGTTCACATTTACTGTTCCAGAAAGAAGACAGTGAATGTGGATGTTCCAGATGAGGGTATTGGCAATCGTGCTCGCCAACAGTTATTGCAGGTCACAGAGACAATCCCCAGGTCAGTGTGATCAAATGGGTCATTGATATCTATTGAAAGGTGTGATCCAAGAGACTTGCTGACTGAACACAGAACACATCTAGCATACTTAATTTGTGGACCTCTTGCCCAATCCAACCATTTTCATTTTAGTCTGGCTCCTCTCATGAAAAGCACAATGGACATGGCTCTTCATACGTGTATTCCCCAGCATAAAACAGAACACAAGCAGGGTACAGCAGTTTCCGTAGTGTAGTGGTCATCACGTCGCCTCACACGCGAAAGGTCCCCAGTTCAAAACTGGGCGGAAACAGATCGCTTGTGCTTTTCTCACTCTGATTGTGACAGTTGTTGTTGGGATGTTGCATCAACACCATTCACATTCACTGTTCCAGAAGGAAGACAGTGGGTGTGGGTATTCCAAAATATGGTGGTGGTAATCCAACTCACCAACAGTTATTGCAGAAAATCCCCAAGGCAGTGTTCAGCCAGGGTGATCAAATGGGTCACTGATATGTGTTGAAGGGTGCGATCCAAGAGACTTGCTGACACAGACCACATCTAGCATGCTCAATGTGTGGACCTCTTGCCCAGTCCCATTTTCCTTGACAATGAGCCCAATCCTACCATCACTGGAATTGTTCATCTGGGACCATTTATGAATAATAATGTCAGAACTGCATCTCTGTTGGACTGCAGCCCAACTGAGCTGGAAACACTGGTTCCTGGTGAGCTGTGATATCCCTTGCTCCAGCTCTCTGCCCAGATCTCTAATGACTGTCGATGGCACAGTCCAGCATAAAACAGAACACAATGAGGCTACAGCAGTTTCCGTAGTGTAGTGGTCATCACGTTCGCCTCACACGCGAAAGGTCCCCAGTTCGAAACTGGGCGGAAACAGATCGCTCGTGCTTTTCTCACTCTGATTGTGACAGTCGTTGTTGGGCTGTTGCATCAACATTGTTCACCTTGGGCGGAAACCGGGCCAACAGTTATTGCAGTATTGTAGAGAAAATCCCCAGATCAGTGTTCGGCCAGGGTTATCAAATGGGTCATTGATATCTGTTGAAAGATGCGATCCAATAGATTTGCTGACTGAACACAGAACACATCAAAACTGTTCACATTCCACCGTTCACAGAAGGAAGACAGACATTGTGTGGAGAGCAGTCAATATTTCGGCTTTGCTGTGGAAGGTTCTGATGCTGCAGGTGTTGACCTTGGTCTTGCAATCATAGACTGTGATGTGTCTTTGACTCTGATGTGTAAGGTGCTCCTAAGTTGTTTGCTTTCTCCATCTTTGGAGTATGGCGAAGTCACTTGTACATCCTGTGAGACCGCCCAGAAGGAGCTTAATGACTCTGTTTCTCAGGACTTATGTAAATGAGATTATGATTAACTACAAATTACTAAAACAAATAAAAAACATAGGTAAGGATGACAGTTGGACAGCTTAATGGAGAAGTTTTATTGCTTTTAATTGCTTTAATAAAATTTCTCCAGTGGTGTTTGGAATTAAGTAAGGTTATTGGTTTTTCCGTTCATTTTCTTTAAAACATCAATTAACAAAGTCTTTATAACAAAACCATTCAGGCACCTGGATAGCCAAGTGGTTACGGCAAAATATGCTGTGTAGCTTTTCAGCTACTGTGACTCTCCTCTTTCTTGTCTCTCTTCTGTGTAATTAAAGGCAAAAATGCCTGAAAAAAATCATTTCCGAACAAAACCCTCAAAAAACTCAGCGTGTCTTACAATCCTCTCCTGCTAAACTCATTGCGATCATCATCTTGTTGTTTAGTATTAATCTATAGGAAACATTGACTGTACTGTCACCTGTTATTTAGTGTTATTTATCCTACACATTTCACATTCATCCCACCACATATGATCTCACTCCTACCCCTACATTTCAGGCTATGCATTATTAGTTTTGGCCAAACATGTTGGACTCCATCTGATCCAAACATATTTATTTTGGTTTCCTTTGACCAAAGAATGTGCTGCCAACGGCTGTCAAGCTTTTTTCATGTTCTTTGGCAAAGATTTATCTTCAGTTTTTTGCAGTTTTATGAATGATGCTTTTCTCCTGGATGCTGTCCCTGGAGGTTAGCCTTGCGTCTTCGACACTGTCCGATCACTCACTGAAACACAACATCTAATAGATAATGTTTGTGCCAAGTCAGAAGCACAGCACATACGATTTCTGATTTTCCAATACTAAATTGCAGAAATATAAAATATAAATATATTTGTCTGCTGTCACTTTTTTAAAGATGGTCACTGCATGTGTTGTCATATGCAGTGTGTCTTTTCCAATTCTCTCTGACCAATGCTGTGTTCCAGCTACTGACGCTCTTTTATCATCTCAGACAAACTCAGAGTCTGAGTCTTAACAAAGTCTCACAACTTGGTTCTTTAAAGTTGAGTCAGTCGACCCATAGTGCATAAGACTCGACACATAGGAAGCTGTGGTGTTCACAGAATATTACCTAACCAAGGTCATTTGTTGAACTGAGGCGATATTTTGGGACCTGTATTTACAATTTATGACCTGTTTAGCGTCCAGTAGCCTACAGCCCTACTGAAAAGTCTTTTTCAGTGTCATGTAGGTGCTCGATTTGACTCTTGCTCGATTTCACGTTAACTAAGTTGTTGGATGTTTTCCTATTTTCTTTATATTGCTGTGCACTTGAGGCTTTCTGCATGATGAATGTCCCCAGTCACTGTTAAATGTTTCAAACTTTGAACCAAGGATGATTCCAACTTTTTACTAACTCAAACCAAATATGTCAACAGGCAGGAAATGGGGCTATAAATCAGTTCAACCTTCACAGTGTTCACAGTGAATGAGGTGATTTCTTACTCACTTTTGCTTTTTCCCCTCTGCAACTCCTCTTGGTAATACTCACTGCTCCCGGTGTACCAGAACTTGTTGGTGTTGCGGCAGCATCCTTGCTCGCTTGGCCTAGATATGTCAGCTAAAGAAACATCTAGCACCAGCTGGTGTCATTGCCATGCACAACAAATGATTACATCGTTTGAAAGAAAGATAGAAGGCAAAGAGAAAATTTCCCGCAGTGTATCATGACCAAAGAGCCACAGTGAGAATAAAAAAAAAAAAAAAAACAATGGTGAAGAGATCTGCTGTTAACATCCCACATATCTCCCTGGATCAACAGCTTCTGTGTCCTCCTGCGCATACACAGGGAGGAACTACAGCAAAACACACAAGGAAGGTCTGAGAAGTGAATGCACAAGAGACTGCACACAGTTTGGAGAGCAAATGAGGCACCAACTCTCCATTAACATTTGGGTTTCAGTCATTGCTGAAATTCTCTCTGCAGCACATTTATATATTTTTTTTTTCCTTTACATCACTAACCTACAAATCATGAACTGTTTCCTATCTTCAACACAGTTGTTGGCATCTGTGACACCCTAGGCCGTATATGTTCTTCTGGATGGCTGGTTTTGTGTGCCAGGTGTTTGGCCCGTTTCTGTTTCTGAGGAGACTCCACCTACTCCCGATGGCCGAGCACCTGCGCCTGTGACAAAAAGCGTAAAAGCCTCACTCTTTCTCCTCCGAGACAGCCCAGCTCCTGATTTTGTTTTCCGTGGAAAGGTTTTGTTTGCTACACACTCACCACACACACGCTTTCCACTGCATCCCACACCTTCACCTCACAATGATGACTGACGTCACATCCTGTCATTCTTTCTGGATTTTGTTCTGAAAAAATAAAACATATGGATGTAAACCCTGTATGGACCTCTCTTGTTGTTGTGACTTAAAAAGAGCTGGTCATAACGGCATCCAATATCAACATTGAACATTAAGTTAGATTATTGTTGCATGGTAGTAGAATTTCAGATCCACACTGACGTGGAAACTCTACATCTGTATTATCTCATGATGGAAACTGAGGGATTAATTGTTTGTGTGCTTCCTGGGGGGTCTGAGTTGACTTACTGTGAGATGGGAAACTCTGAGTGTCCGGTTCCAGAACAGCTGATCTGAATTAGTTCTGTCATCTCTGAGTATGTTCACCTTGAGTTACGTGCGAGCACAACCGCTATAAAAATCAATGGAGCTCAGATAGCATGAGAAACCATGACAACCGGAGAAAACAAAAGATCCACTTATCTTACCCCGATAGAGTTGGAGGTATTACAGGCCAACAGAGAGCATGACGCATAACGAGTCAACGTGTAAGTTTGAATGAATAGTTCTACTGACGTAACATTTAATCGTAAAATCATAGTCTATAGTTAGGAATAGGAATAAAATCTGATTTTTATTTCGGTGCAATCCAACAGGAGAACTTGGAAGCAACTACAAATGAAATATAAAAACATTATTCAATAAGGTAAAGCATATTTGCTAGGCTATGATTGCACCTCACTTTGATTTAATTGACTTAGGCTCTTAAACAAAGTAAATATTAATTCTGTGGCTACTTCAAATAGTAATTTAAACCCCTAACAAAATGTTGTTTTACCTCGTCCTCTCACTTAATACCCCACTTTAACACTTGATCCAATGTTTACTCATTTTTACTTTATACGTATTGAAGTCATTTAAATTGTGACGATGTGAACACAAACACTCAATAAAATACTAATTAAAATTTCTGCTCAGCCAACAGAAAGAAGGCAGAAAACTTTGTCCGCGGTGTGTGAAGTTGGTGATGTGTGGCCGGAGAATGTTAACGAGATAAATTATACTAGTCGATGAAAAGCGGTGGCGTTCAAACAGATGTTCCTCTGGAAATGACAGGACATCTAATCTGGGTCAGGAAATTATCTCGCGACGTAAAATCATTTCTAATAATTTCAGCTTCGATATCAATCGGATTGTGAACGAATGGAGGAGGAGGAGACAGGTAGAAACTCAGGGTTTGTTCAAGTAAACCTGCCAGCGAGCAGGTTATGTTCACAGAGTCTGTTACCATGGTGACTGGTACTTTATTTACACACAGCATTACTTACTAATAGACCAACATCTACAATCTAATGGAGTGAATGTCTTAGTGCCTGAAGTTCATCGTAATGATTTATGTAACAGACCAGAAAAGGTAAAGTAAGAGACGATGTGTATGTGAGATAATTCTCCTCCGAAATCTAATTTATTGTTTTGTGTACAGTATATACACTAAATGTGAAGCGCTGCTGTTCTTTCTTTTTGTTTGCATTACCCGACTGTTTTGTTTCACCAGGCAACATTTAGTGTTTAGGAAGCAGCGAATGATGGAATAAAAAGAACAACTCAGGAAAATGTTACATGAACTTTTATGATTTTCTTAAATTAGTTTGGAAAACCGTTACAAAAACAAAACCTTCAGAAAAACAGAAAGACAAAAAAAAAAAAAAAACAAACAAACAAAAAAAAAAAACTGCTTCTCCCTCCTGTTTTACATTTCATGTGAGACGTCACAGTCGGAGGCCGCGAATCTTTGGCCTTTATCTTCTCGTCCACCTGCGCTCTGTGTGTTTACAAGGCACCCTGACAGAAACCAGTCTGTTCCTGCTCTGCATCAGCCTCTCGTCATCATGAGATGATAAAAAAAAAAACAAGTGTTCAGCTATAGAGAGATGAAAACAAGCACTTACAGTACGTGTACACACACACACACACACACGCACGCACGCGCATAAACACACACACACAAACACGCAGTGATGTTTTATATTTTACAGCTTCTCTAACACCCACACACACACACGCACATGTTCGCACGCTCACACACACCCACCCACACGCTACTTAGACCATAGGACTGCACTGTACAAGAACTTAAATGAATTTTGCTGGTCAAGGACATTTATATTCATAACGCAGACCTTCCTCTTTAGTTCACACACACACACACACACGCACGCGCACACACACGCATACCAACAGTCCTGTTCTGGTGATAGGAATATTCCAGGAGGAGCTGTGGTTCTATACAGTGCACTAGGTCCCAATCTGATATAATGTAAATCCAGCCCCTGCCAGTCCATCTGGTTCTGATGGCACCCTGGAACCTGGTTCTGGTGGGATCCATTAAGATGTGGTCTGATCTGGACTGAGATCATTCAGAATAGACTGAAATCCACTTCAGGTCAGGTCAGACCAGTTGCTCTCGTCTTCGCCCCCTCCCCCCCGCCCCCCTCCTCTCTTCCTCTCTGACTCGGCATCTCTGTCGTCTTGACGATCTGAAAACACAATAACATTCGGTTATGGTTCAGACATGTTTTATACTTTATTACAAAGCGAATCTTGAACTTGAGCTCAACTAAAAAAAAAAAAAAATAATAATCAAATTGCGACTGGGTCTGGCAGAAAAAATTGCAATTACATTTTCCCCCAAATTGTTCAGTTCCTTTGGAAAATTAACCTGGTCAGATGTAGAATTTCTCTCAGGACACTGTGAACATTTTTCCAATAAAATGTAGAGGTAGTCTCCTGTCCTATCTAAAATATTTCCCTAAAGGTCTCCTCCTGAGTCTCTGCAGAATGAATTAAATCCAACGGTCCTGATGCCGTTTCTAGAAATCTCTACTTCACACTAAGTCATTTTTTTTAGGCAGCCTGACATCACATGATCAATTTCCACCTGTGAATGGGTCTGAAACATTTCCATTATCAGCAGTTTACGAGCAAATTGCTTCTTGATGCTACTGGAGTAGACATACAACCAATCGGAGCAATGAAAAGTGAAAGTGTTTCCAGGCTACTGTTCTCCTATCTCATATCTGTGTGTGTGTGTGTGTGTGTGTGTGTGTGTTTTCCTCTCACCACTGGCCCTTGGCAGCAGTGCTCCTCCTCTGCTGCGAGATGCTGTAGATCTCCTGCAGCTGTTTCTTCTGGTCGTCACTGAGCGGAGCAGTCAGACTCTGATACCAGGCTGCATCAGTGTTCTGGACCCCTAACAAACAAACAAACAAACAAACAAACAAAGGGACAGATACAGAGGTTACAGTATAAATTATTAGGGAAGTTATCCAACATTTGCCAAAAAAGTGAAGGAAAGTATTTTTGATATGTCTTTTTTTAAATAATCATCTTCCTAAATATGCCTCATGCAAACTTTGCAATAACCACCTCTATTTTAAATCAATTTAAAACTTTAAAAACATTTTTTTTTAAAGCTACAAATAGAAACTCTATTAACTAAAAACAAATTATACAAAATTGGTAAAGTCTATTTAAATTCATCGACCATTAAAGGGCAAAGTGATGTGTAAAGATCAGGTGAACAAAAATGTTCTCATCCTGGACACATTTAACATATTTACATACTGGTGCTTGATAAAAGTCCGAAAACAATGGAGGAGTTCTCCAGAAATCTCCCTGAATGTCCTAATATTAAAGTAATCGAGTGGATAAAGGACCAAGGTCACATTTGGATTTACCTTTGTTTGGGTTGGGCCTGGTTTAATTATTACACAGAAAAAACTTTCTAAATGTACTTTAATTTCCTTACTATTGTTCTTGCAAATACATGAGTGAAACAACAGTGACTCACGGCTTCATACAAGTAAACAAAGGTGAGTGTGACTAACTGTAACTAGGCTTGGTTAGCTGCTGAGTTTGTCCCAGAAAGTGGCGTTTGTAGCTAATCATGAACACTGATTTTTGTTAGGAGCATCCTCATCTTTAAGGATTTTAATATTATTAGAGTTTAGGGTTAATAAATGAAGACTGAGAAAAAAATTTAGATTTTAAAGCAGGGCTGCAAACTGCCAAACTGCTGCCGAAGACGCATGCTTTTGACGGCTGTACTCGCTCTCACGTCCAAAAAAAAAAGAATGTTGTTAATATATAATCTGATGTAGACGTTGAGCCTGACGAACGCCACTCGCGATCGATTAATGTCGCCTTATTCTCATCCGGCAACTGGCACAAAAAGTATAGAAGCGGTGGTTGTTCCTTCAGCGCTGGGCCACATATTTCATACCCTTCGGTGGTGTTCTACTTTAAAAAAAAAATGGACATAGTAGTAGCGGCGACAGCCAACATTGGGACACGAGGCTGGACTTTTGGTTTCAGAGCGCATCTACCTACAATGACACGTGTTGATGCAATGCCCTCATATGGCAAGGTACGCACTGACCGTCTCTGTCAGCTGTTGTGTGTTAAAAGCCCCCACCAAATCTCACTCCAAGGTTTTTGGAAAAGTTGGCAGCTCTGTTATAGAGTCATTTAATATCTGGTGATATCTGGGACGTGTAAATCTATTACATGACTTACTGAGCAGGGCCGCGGTGAAGAACTGATACTCGTCCTCTCCGTTGTCGTAGTCCAACGGCGTGCTGTACTCCTCCAGGGGCGTTCCCTCGAAGCCGTCGTCATCCCAGTAGTCGTCTTCGTCCTCGTCGTCCTCGTCGCCTCCCTGGCCCGCTGGCGTTCCGCACTGCTGCTGCATGACGTTTCTGTTCTCGTTCACCTCGTCTTCGTCGCTGGGAATCTCCTCTGCGGAGCAAAACGCAAAAAACTCATCAGCCATTTCACAGCATCCATCTTGAATTTACCACTGTTACAACCATCACTAATCAGTTGAATAACACTCTGACCTTGGCGTTAAAACAAATACCTGACAACAGTGGTTCCTACTTGATATTTGCTCCCTAACATCGTCCTGGTGTATTCTTTCCTCATGACTGAAGAATATTTCCAACCAGAACACGTTCGACTTTGACTGCAAGAAAATGTATTGTAAGCTTTTCTATTAACAATACACATTCTGAAGCGTTTAATGTGGTGAAATCAATGCATTTTAAATACCAAGGCCGCGGGAGAAACCCTGAGCCGCCACCGTAGAACTAAGTTAATTTATCAGTCTGCTCCATGAGCAGTAGACAAGGTTTAGGAATCTAATTCCTTTACGCTTCGCTGAAGCAAAGCTGAGCCCATGGGAGTGAGAAAGTAAATGTGCTGCAGCTAATTTGAGCTTGAGGCTCAAATCAAGATTCAAGCAGTGGAAGATCCAATGTTGGAAAAAAAAAAAAAAAAAAAAAAAAGGAGAATCTCATTTCATTATTGTCACTAAACCAATTTCTATCCTCATCTCCGTTTTCAGTCTGACCTCATTCATTCTGCTTTTCCTTTCCACGCATTTTTTTCCCTCATTTCTCCTCCATCTGTTCGTTCTTACCGTTCTGGTCTTCGTCCTGAGGCCCAGCTCGGGCCAGCAGGTCCGGTTTGTTGATGAGTCGGGAGGCATAGAGGTGTTTGAGGCCCAGGAAGAGGAGGAGGATGGAGGGAACGATTTGCGCGGCGACTCCATCCAGCACCGCCGGTCGACTCGGCAGCTCCATCAGGACGCTGAGGCCGATGATGCACATCTTACGGTCGTGGAGCCTGAGGAGTCAATCAGGGAGAGGAAGGAAGAGACAGACTGAGAATGAGGGGGATTCTCAGGTTTTCATTCACCTACCGGCACTAAACGGCTAAATTAAAACTTTCTAACTGTGAAATAAAGAAACAAAGATTCTTATTTCTAAACCCCAGAGCTCATGAACCCCCCTCGAGCAGCCTGAAATGAAATAACAAAGAATAAAAGATTTGTTGTGCACTTGCTGGTAAATAAATTAATAATGTCTTTGTATTGAAGTACAAAGACGTCTCCCTGTGCATGATGGAAACTATAATTACTGACTGGCAGTTGTTTGTCTCCAACAGCTAGTTCAGTTTTTGTTAACTAGCGTGTGAATTCTGAAGTTATGGAAGAAACTGTCGCAGTAACTTTCACCTTTGATCACCAAAATCTGATCAGCTAATCTCTGAAAAAAAAAAAAAAAAAAACAATGTCCTCTAAGTGATGCCGAAGATACTGTTACCAAAATTAGGGCAGGGACAGGCCACAGAGGCGTTTAAAAAGAAGATAGGATGTTTAATAATGACAGTGAGTTACAGAGATTATGACACCTTTTGCTTTTCAATCTTCCGCCTGCTTTTCTTTTCCTGGTCATGACGGAGGATCAGACAGACATTTCTGAAAGTTTGCTCCACTGTGTCTACACACTGTCACACACGTTTTTCAATCAGCTCCACTGATATTAAACTGATCCCGTTTCCTAAAAGTCTGATCCTGATCATTGTTTGAGACACAAGCTAACCACACATGACAGCGGTAATACATCTACATCCAATCCACCCGTCTTTCCGAGCCAACGAAAAAAAAACACTGTTGCTTTTTATCAGCTCATTGCTTTTTAGATCAAGTTATAATATAGCGGAGTGGATCGATGGAGCAGCGAGCAGACAGACACGTTTAGACGGCAGCTGCTCTACAGAGCGAAGCTTTTAACGGACGAAGACATGAGGGTTTGTCAAGTTGGACGGAAACACAACTACAACTGTCTGCGAGGGACAGACAGTAACTATCACACCACTGTCTAAATTTAAATAACCATCTGCTGCAGAAGTGAAAGCTGTGGAACTCAAACCATTAGTTGATTTAATGATCAGTCAGATCATTAGAGAAAAGATCCTGGACTTTTGTTTGAACTGAAAAAGACGCAGGAAGCGGTCACCTTGGAAATGCAAACGGTCGATAATGACAGTGATTGCTACTTCCAGTCGACAAGATATGACACAGCCTGCAGTCGACTGTGAGACAGGAGACATTAGAGTGTGAACGGTGCATATTGAATGCGACCTGTAGTGTAAAACACGTTGAGTGATCATGAAGACTAGAAGAATCTGTATAAATTCAGTCCATTTACCATTTATAATGAGTTCAGGATGTCAGCTTGTTGATGTTGAGCATTTCTCATACAACCTGCCTGTTTCCTGAAAGAATGCAACAGACCTTTTTACAAAAACATGCTCCCCTTAGGGTCATGAGAAGAAGTTGTGTTTCTAATTTAGTCCAGACTGATCTACTTAAGGGTTTTTCAAAGTTAGAGACAGATTAGACTGAAATGCTTCCTCTGATGTGTTAATATCCAACTTCCTGATGTTCCCACCAGCACGTCCATGTCTCTTTCATCTCTTGGAGTATCTCTGCTTCACGTCTCTCCCTCTGGGTCCTCAGTTAGTTTGTAATCTAATGATCTGACCTGATCAGTTAAAAACAACATGAGCGTGCTCACCCCAGGAAGAACTCGGTGTCGTTCATCCACTGGTTGATAAAGTGCGCAGTGATTGGCTGCGGGTTGTGCGGGAAGTGCATGTTGTCCAGAGTGTGGATGAGCAGAGCGGGGTTGTAGTAGAGAGCGGCGATGGCCACCTGAAGACACATGGTCCTGAGCTCGCTGGACTTCACCCCCCTCATCAAACGCTCCAGCACGGCCTCCACGAACAGGGGGATGCACTGAGGCGGGGAAACAGATGGAGAGAGGCTGCGGTTACTTCATCTGCGTCGAGTAAAACTGAAGAGAGAATGTTTGGTCTGGTTCTGTATTTGGTTTGTTCGGGCTGTCTGACAACTGAATTTAATGTTACACAGGCAGAAATAAAGATTAGAATCACTGCAACTTCAGCCAAGTTTAAAGGCGTTACGCTAAAAAAAAATAGCAGCTTATAATTAACAAGAACTTGTCGTTTTGTCAGGTGACAAATAACAAACTGGAGCAACTGCTGACCAATAAAAATCAAGCGATATTTACTCATAGCACAGTAAAATCTGGTGTTTCTGCTCTTTATTACACAAATGTTAGTACAACATATTCACTATCTTGTCAAAAGTGTTGTGTATTTTAAAAAGAGGACCAACATTTTTGTTTCATTTCAGTATTCTAGTGCGGACACTTTGGTGCCAAAATTTTTCAATTAGCGAGTTTTCAACCGGATACGATGAGAATTTATTAAGACACAATTCAACCGAGTGAATGAACGAGAACGAAGACAAGAGTCTGTCTCCCTCCAGCCTGATGACAGATTCTCCTCGATAACTGGAAACGATTCTCACCGCCAATGATATGCGATAAAGAAACACGTTTTGTATTTAAATGGACTTCCTCCTATATACTGAGAGAGAAGCTGCGCTGATTAGCAGTTTGTGCTGTTTCAAATCCAAATGACATTAATTTGTCTTCATTTTCAGAGACCAGAGTCTATTCAAATGAAACCACCAGAACGTTTGCTGATTAGCACTTCAAGCACTGAAGACTTCTCTATTGTCTTTATTACAGAGAAATAACTTCACTACAATACTAATCAGGTAGTTTATTCATCATATAAAGCATATTGCTAATTGGACTTTTATTGAGTTCAACCTTTAGTGTAGTTAAAGGAGAAGCCGCATATAAAATGGCCTTTCAACTTCACGCACCTACAAATTCTTCTACAGTCAGAGCGTCGATCATTAACTTTGTTAAATATATAACAAATGTTTTCAAACTGAACGTCAGCCCCTTCTGACGACTGATTACACGTAAACGAACATCAGTGTTTCTGACCTGGTCGATGCCTCTGCCTCTGCACTGCAAGATGATGACCTCCAGGAGTTTGGCGGCGTGACACTCTGCGTCCTCACCTGCATCTATGGTCAGCACCTGCAACAGGTCAAAGGTCGACCGGTTAACACACAGCAGCAGCAGCAGCAGCGCGGAGCTGCAGGAGGAACAGGATCTAATGGTGAGTAACAGTAAAACATCTCCAGTCTGACCTTTTTGCACATGCTGTAGATGACCTCTAAGTGCTTTGGGTTGGACAGGAGCATGTCCGTATCCACGGTAACATAGTTGTGTAGAAGAGGCATCATATCTGGAACACAGATACGGACCATCACCGACAATGTTTCCATTTCTCAACGTGCAAACAAGTGTTTAAGTTGTTAGAGTAGAAACGTGACATTTTTTGATTTGACTGAATAATTAGTTCTGTTTGACAAATCTTGTTTGGATGTTTAACGATGAGAAACACCCAACATGTCATCACTGTCACTCAAACGCCTGGTCAAACACCTTTCATCTTCGCTTTAGATATTTTTCCAGCCAATTAACTCTGTTCTCGTCGCTGGTTTGTCACAATAATGGGAATTATGAAAACAACAAGCCATATGTTTTGAGAAAGCAACACGGCGACGAGTCCTGTCAGTGAGATAATACAGTATCAGACTGTGAGTTCTGTACCTGTGAAGTAGTCGAAGCAGTCGTGCTGGAAGACCTCGTACAGGACGCCGAGGAGCTGCCACATCTGTGGGGAGATGGTCTGACAGGTGAGGCCGAACGCCAGCGACAAGATCTCCTCGTAGAATTCTGCACAGAGGACGACAGTGGACGGGTAAGAAATCTTTCTGTCTCATTCACGTGTTCTGTATGTTTGCACCTGGAGTGAGAGAAGACTGAGGGAAAGAAGCAGGAAGTGGACTGAATATTGACAGTTAGTGACGTCATCTGACCTTTTCTCTTCCAGTGTTGATCCCAAAATAAATAAAATAAATACATAAGTATACTATATGTATACTATACATTGAAACTATACTATATATATATATACACACACACAGTGATTCTGTCTCTCTGTAAATAATGCAGTGAACAGATAACAATAACAAAGCGAGACATTAAAACCAGCGACAGGAAAAAAAAAAACACTGGACTCTAACGAGGATTAAAGCAAGTAGCTGTTCGCTGTGACTAATGGTAATTTATGTGTGTTTATTTATTTTGATGTGAAATGAAACTAGTCAAACGGTCGTCATAAAATCCGGCTACAGTTCACTGCTTTACCATCTGTCTCCGACAAACAAACTGGTGTCTCATCGTCATCTCTTTGACCTTAAACCCAGAGGAAGCGGCATCGCTGCTCCAACAGCTTTCGAGGGGAGCGAGTACAATGCTGTTCATTTCCTTATACTTCCGCTGCTAATGGATCCAATGCTGTTGTTGCAGCTTCCTCCCCTCAGACTGGCCCAGGCCCAACACCTTATATTCCTGGTTTTAATGATATTAGAATGAACAAAGCGTATTTATAGTCTATCTCATCATCAGAGAACAGTTGGGACGGTAGCTACTCCATGAAATGAAGAGGAAATTCTTAACTTTCATCCGTTATTCATATTTTCATCTTAAAGCCAGATGTACATTGAGCACAACAAAACAAAATGGATTGACCTTCCTGTTCTTCAGAACACTGTTACTTGTTTTTCTCTGATTGACCTTCACCTACTCACACTCCATCTGCCGTCTCAGCACTTTCTTCCTGGATATGATCAATCTGTCTTTACTTACAGTCTACGCAAACCTTGTCCTTTAATACTCTTTATTGATCCGTGTGTTTAAGCTAACTGTAGCAAACTAAAGTCCTATTTCCAACCAGTCACCAGTCAGTTCTGTGACTTGAGATACAACATCCAGATACATTATACATTATGTCACTACCAAGGCGGATCTCAGCCTAAGTAAAAAAAAAAAAAAAAAAAAAAGAACATCTACGTTTAAATTGTCTTTTCAAACAGTGATGCAGGTCACTCATGACCCCACATTTCTGGATATCACTGTTCTCACAACCTGTATCACCTTTTTTTTATATGTTAAGGTCACAATTGTCCATAGTTGGTAATTTGACACGACTTTCAGAGAAAAGTAGAGAGGAAGAGAAGCAGGAGTGAGAAACACAGACGACGAGCTACTGATCTTAACCACAGGCACTGACGTGTTTGATGGATGACTTTGATGGAAACCAAATTGGGAACCTGAGCTGATCTAACTGTGCACCGAAATGAAAACCACCACAAAACACAGGAAGTGGTCCCACGCACAACTGATGGAAGACATCAGTTCATCATTAAACAGCAAAAATTTGCCCCAAAAATCTAAGTGACAATATAAGCAGCAAAATGCAGATACAGATAGCTCAGGAATGTGAATAAGAGGATGTGTGTGTATGTGTAAGATGTTCATGTAAACCCATTAGAAGGCCCGCGCAAACACACCTGCCATACCTATGATGGGCTTCTGTAACACCAGGCCGATCACCTGCAAACAGATTCCTTCCAGCTGCTGAGTGATCTGAAGGAGGATAAGACATAAAACATCAGCTGTTACATTAAAAAAAAACAGTGAGAGAATAAGAGAGTATGAGAGTGCGAGTCCAGGTTTAACCTCTTTGTGATCCTCCATGACAGTGAGGATGGTGTCGATGGTGCTGAGGATCCCCAGGGCCATGACCGTCTTGTCCTCGTTCTCCTCGTACTCCTCACTCTGGAGGACTCTGGTGAAGATCTCTGCCTGCAAACACGTTGCGCGCATTTCAGAGCAACATTATACACAGAGAAGTATTGAGTTCGTAGGTCGTTTCCACCTTGAAATCATGACCAATGTGCGTTGCATTCGTACCAGGTTCTGCGTCATGTCCACGGCGATGGCTGCCACTTCTTGATTGTACTCACAGATCATCTTCTGAATGACGTTGGTCAGGTCGTCGTTCTCCGTCTCCTTCACCACGTGCAGCAGCTCCTGCATCACCGGCCGGATGTACGGTCTGATGTACAGCTTGGCTACAGAAAGATGAGCACAGGATGGCACCGAATTTCTTTCTCAAACATTTGAATTAATTCTAGAAATTGTCAGATTTTGTCAGTTTTACTTTCAAACGCCGTAAATCAATCAGCTGAATGATATTAACGCCAACTTCACAACATAAAACAGCCACGTCGGTCCACAGACCTTGCTCTTGGTTGCTGACCAGCGTCTGCAGAGCGATGGCAGCTTCCACCTTCACAGGCATCTCTTTGTCCTCGATCAGATCCTGTTTGACCAACTCCACGGCGTTCCTCAGCACCAGCTCGTCGTGGAAGCGCAGGGGGCTGAAGCAGTGGAGCACCCAGCACGACTGTCCGAACACAGAGAACAGGAAGTTAAAACGCATCTCGGTCCAGTCACAGTGCTCTAAGATTTGACCTGAAACTACCACCAACACCAAGACAGTGTCCACTGCTGCTGCAAAACGTGTCAGTGTGGATTACAAAGACAAGACAATGGGCTGAAGAACTGAGAAACAATGACTCACACAGACTGAATGGAGAACCCAACAGGACTGTGGGGGGGAGAACCGAAGGGACAATTAAAGCTTTACAGCTCATCCATGAAAACTTCACTTAGTGACCAAAACTACTTGTGGAAATTAAGAGCATCAGAGCTGAAATACAATACTTTTGAAGGAAAAACGATAAGATCATGTAGTTGCTGATCTGTCGTTGGTTAGTTTGAATGAATTTTCTACAGCAGGAGTTTGGCGCCATCTCCTGAAAACACTGAAGCAGAAGCAATTCATCCTTAAATCCTTAAAAAGTTACTGAACCCCCCACAACAACAAAATAGACTGCAACTAAAAGATTTTGCAGTGTGAGTGAAAAAGATTAAGTCATTGATTCCTTTACCAGATTTTCTGATGTTATTCTATCGTTTGTTGATTTGCTTTAGCTACATTTTCTTTACTCTTTCTCCGTATGAACCCTGTGGAAGAGGAATTTGATCTCCACTTACTCTGGCTCGCAGGTAGCCCATGGGAGAGTTGAGCAAAGGGAAGACATAGTTCTGCAGCATCAGCTCCATCTGCTCCCTGTACATCCGCTTCTGCACAAATCACACACACAACACAGAGTTGAGTGAACACATGGAAGGCAGTGAGACGGCGACACAGAGTATCAGTATCAGTGGATGTACGTACCTTCAATAAAAGCTCAGCCAGAGCACCGATGCAGTGCAGAGCTCCGTCCTTCCTGCGGGGGTCGGCAGACGGGTCCATCAGTATCTGGTGGCAGAACTCCATCATCTGAGGAAGAACCTGCAAAAAGAGAAAAGTGACGTGATTACATACAGAATATGCGCTGATGCACAAAGCATAAAGCCAGTTGCTCGGTTGTATTTGATGTTGTCTGCACCTGAATGGCTTCAAAGTTTGAACGACTAAGTTGCATTGACGGAAAAAGTAAATCGATGGAGCTGCTGGTCGCCTTCTACACCTCAACACTTCAGTCTGTTCTCCACAACCAAACGGGGGACGCGTTTCAGAAAGCAGGTTTAGTGAAAACTCAGGGTTAGTTGCCTTAGACTCTAATGCAACTAACCCTGAGTTTTGACTAAACCTGCTTTCTGAAACAGGCCCCAGGACAAGACCAGATGACCATGTCAATAAATATAAATAATAATAAAATGAAATACAAAATAAAAAAATATATATTTATCTATAAAATTCATAAAATAAATGTATTTATAAAATCATTTCTAAACTCAATGCAAGTAATACTCGCACTCTTGCTCTTGTGTACAGTTTATGTCCATATATGGGCATTTATGGGCAAATTTATAGGCAAAAATAACGCTGTTATATTCACTCAAACAAGCTTCATAGAGCTGACAGAAGTTAAAGTTGGTAATGATTCTCTGTGGCCACAAAATAAATATTTTATTGATCCATTGTTTCCCGTGAGAAAAGTGTCGGCTTTAAATAAAATATGTTTCCGTAACCAATAAAAGTAAAGAAGATTTAGCATAAAAAAAGCCTCTTCTGTGCTTTTTTATCTTCAAACATAAACTCAGTGGTGGTCCATACCATCAGACAAATGTAGTAAAGAAAGAGTTAGAATCTCATAAAATGGACATAAAGACCCGGTGTCTACAGACTGTTTAAATAGTGTAGGTGAGTAAATGAACTCAGTATTTCTGGACCGGTAATAAAAACGCTGCTCCTCACCTCTTTCCTTTTTCGTGCAGCTTTACACAGGAGGCTCTGAGCGGCGGTGGCCGGGAGGGCGTGGTCGTCATAGAGATCTACGACGGAGAGTGGAATCAAACGTGTTGGAGAAGAGAAGAAATTTGTAATAAAACACGATCATTAGCATAAAAACACATGCTAGAAGTGAAGTTTGGCAGCAGATGTAATTTTAGCTGAGGGGTTTCTGTCATGTACGTTGTCACAGCAGAGTCTTTAAATACTCACTGAACTTCATGCGGATGTACTCATAAGGATCTTCCTGCCAGAGCTTCTCATCCTCGTCTTTGTAACACATGAGAGGAAAAATGACCTCTTGGCACATGGTCTGGAAGAGACAGAGGTCCTCGTGATGTCAGGATGAATAACTTTAACTTTAGAACAACAGTTGGTGACATAATATAAATAAATAATATAGATAGAATAATAATAACTTTAAGTTGTTATTATTTTTATTAGGTTGCCACACTGGCTCAGTGGTTACCACTGGCTTAGGTTTGAATATTATGTGTTTACTGTCTAAGTGATGTGTTTGGGCTGGTGGCGGTTCCCCATATGTGCTCATAAAAGAGACTGATGCGAATGCATATGACACCTTTTACGCTCAAAACTCATCTCAACAAATTCCAAGAAACTACGTTTCATTTGTCACAAACCTGCACAAAGTCTGATCTGATGAGTCAGAGCACACGACTTACAGAGACACCTGTCTGCATTTATGTGAAAAATACAAAGCGATATATTTGATACATTACATTACATCCTCTCCTGTCCTACCTGCATGTGGGGCTTCATTTGCTTCCACGTCAGAGAGTGCGACAGCGCCTGGTTGAGGTAGTTGAGGCACTGCTGCAGGACACGAGGAGTAACGTACTGTTTCTGTCGGTGCTGGTCCACCACCTTCAGCAGAACCTGGACGGACAACAGCAGTCAGAACAAGTAAACTGAGAATATAAAGTGAGACCTTTAAGCGACGCGTGCTAACCTGCTGTATTCCCACTGCATATGTCTTCAGGAAGAAGTCTGCAAACTCATAGTACTCCTTGGTCACATTGCCTGGACTTCCATACCTGCGATTCAGACCAGAGGCACGTGAAGAGTCGGTAATGTCCGTCTGAAAAACTACACATCCGGTCTCTGGTGGTGAGAGTCTGATGTGTCTGGACTCACCGTTCAAACAGTCTGGTAATGATGCGCAACGCCCACTTCTTACACTTCCACCAGGCCAACTCGGGACGGTCGTCCTCGTCAACCTCCAATGTCTCCTGACACACACACACAGAATCTCAGAAGTTTGTCTTTATTTGGACTTTTTTCATCCAAGTTTTTAAACCTAACTGGGATATGATGAATCAGAGAGCTCTAGCTCAATTTCTATAGTTTTATTGTTAACTGTTGTGTTATTGTAAACACAGACGTACCGTTGTAAGCGACATTGACTTTAGAGAATGATGGCCCTGTTATTATATTGTATTGGATTTTTTTTAAGTATTTTTTTGGGCATTTTTTGCCTTTAATCAGAGATAGTGTAGAGAGACAGGAAACAGGGGGGAGAGTGGGGGAAGGACACGCAGGTCAAACAACTGCACGGCAGTTGGATTTTATCAGTCACATTATATTCATGAGATTCCTTTATTCCATTTAATAATGTTATTCTGAAACAGGTGAGAAAATAGTCAAACTTCTTTAATTGAAACAGCTTTTATCATACAATAATCATGATAATGTAGCTGCATATTTCAGGTACTGCTGAGGCTCAATCTGTGGTTAAAAACATTAATGTTTACTCATTTACTCTATTTAATAGCAACTACCAACTGTGTGTGTGTGTGTGTGTGTGTGTGTGTGTGTGTCTTACAGCAGGGACGTCTCTGTCCATTATAGCTCGAAGGATTTCCATCCACTGAGTCATCACTGCGTTGTTGATCAGCTGGAGAGGCAGCGAGTACTGCAGAGCAACAACCAGGTTAATGTTCATCCTCATCATCATCATTATGTGACACGCACGAGAACCATGTGCACGCATGGAATAATCTCCCAGAATTCACAGCGACAGATCAGGTGTGAACTCACCACATCCAAGTCCAGTCAGATAAGGTTAACACACAACAGTGCGACCTCACTAACCTCACTCCTTTATGTTTACATAACAAAAACCACCTACGGTTCAACGTTACACCAGTTATTTTTCATCAGTGTACTTCGCCCTGAAAATATTGCCATCATATAATGACACACACTCACCTGTACAAGAGCGTGGAAGATCTTGAGGATCTGTTTCTGTATGAGGACAGAGAAGATGGTGCCGTCGGCCAGCAGCTGACTGATGAGCTGCTGAATCCTCGGCAGGAAGATCTGCATGGCCGCCAGCAACGGCTCCCGCTCATCTGCCTTCCTGTACCTGAAGGACACACACATTTGTTGTTGTTGCTGTTGATGAAATGAGAAGCTGCTGGGATGTTTTCCCTAAAACCACTGATCTGACACCAAATTCACACACGCAATAAGTGAACTTTAACTCTGAGGACTTCTTAAACAACTCCCTGTTTTTCAGATCCTCTGTGCCCAACTTGACTTCAGGTCTCGTTTTAGAGGGAGCTGAGCTCCTTTGGAAAAACATAAATTTGAACACTGATCTGAGAGCTGGTTAAAATAAAGTCTATTGGTGGCAGTTCTCTCCTTCTCCTGCCTCCTGATAAATCTTTCCTCTGATAATAGACAACTCACACTGCAGGCATTACTGACTATTTATTGAACACATTTTACACTGAGATCCAGGTTTGACACTAAATCAGTATAAACACTCCCTCTACATGCTGTTCTGTGGCCAAACAGATTTAAGCCTGTGGTGATGAAAATTTAAGGCTTAAGAAATGCAACATTTTAGAAGATGTGATTTTTGGTTCTTAGTTGTAGTAGTAGTTGTTTTACTTAAGATCTGTATCTATTTTAAGACTCATACACGGGATATGTGGCAAAACAACAGCTGACGATCTGTGCAGCATCTGACTGGAGAAGAGTTTTGCGGGATTAGTCGCGCTGCAGGTAAACGTGACTTCTCCTACTCATTACACTTACAAAGATGATTGTTCGTGAGAGCGGTGAGGTAGAACAGAGGGAACAAGATCAAGTTACTCACTCGTAGGTTTTAACAAGCTGGTACAGAGCCAGCAGGCTGCCGTACCAGCTGCCGCTGTTCTGAGACTGCAGGTACATGCCAATCTTGTCCACGATGCCGGTCCAGCGGCCGGGGAAGTCGTGTTTGATGATGGCTCGCAGACACATGGTCAACTGGGCTCTGACACACAGTACGAGTACAAAGACATATGTAATCACTGGCTACTTTAGTAAATCTCTGGCTTCTTGTTCTTGGCTTTCAAGATGTAAATGATGGTCTTTTGAAGATAAATAGCCAAAAAAAGACAGTTAAGAGAGATGGAAACATGAGTTCTCCTCAGTGACACTGCCGTGCATGTGTGTGTACCGTATGGACTCTGGACATCGGATGATTCCCTCTACGATGTGGTCTCTGATCTGCTGCCGGTCGTTCTCGTGGATGTTAAAAGGAAACACGGCTTCACCGAGAGTCGGCTCCCTGTCCGGCCAGTACTGACTCACCATGTTCTTCAGGTAGATGGCCGCTACACACACACACACAATACCACAGGTAAGCATGTGCAGCAGCCATATAATTCCATTATATTACATTAAGTAACATGCTCATCCATCACCATGAATACATATGCAAATAAGTTTATACAAATATTCTTTCCTGTGTTCTTTCAGTCTCTCACCTGCCTGACGCACAGGAAACTCCACCTGCTCCGACACGATGATCTGAAGCAGAGTCGGAGCGAAGTTGATGATCTTGTAGGACTGAAACACACAGAGAGTCAACACTTACACCAAGTTCAAGTTCAGGACTCTTTAAAAATCATTTTAACAAAGAGATTGTAACTGAACATGTTTCATGGTCGTACTAGACAAGAAATATGAAAATATGATGGAGAGAAAAAGGATGCAATATAGATTTCTAATGATAATTACTAGATAATCAATAATCAACTCAATAACTCAAATACAGAAAATTGATGGATTAACCAAAAATGAAATTACCTGACTCATTTAAACTTATTTAAAAACTGTGAATGTGGAATGACACTGAGTTTTGAAATATGATATACTATTACTAAATATAATAAACTATTATCATGTGTGAACAAACACAAACAAGTGGTGGACTTCTGTTCCATAGTTACAACATGTAACACAACCTGTCACATACTCGGCCACAGATCAATTAATCTCTTATTGATCTAATCTGATATAAATCAGAGGAGCTGCTGTCTACACTCTACACACTCTATGAGGACATAAAAAGTAATTAATAAACATTTGAAATCATGGATGTATAGATATAAAGTTGTGCTTGGGTCATTTAACACATGCTCTTATTAGTTGACGCTGTATCTATATTTGAGGTTCGTCCCTTTGACTGCTATTGCTACACAAACACACACACAGATATGTTTTGCAACAATCCCTCAAATTTGTTTCAAACACTTGTGACAAAAGATATTTGTTGTGGACAGGACTGTTAGCTGTTTAATAATAAATTTATTTTAGCTGCGGTAAACTTCTGGGGGATGTTTTTTATTACATAACTATAAATAAAACAGACAAGCCAATAGAAATGACACCAACTGGATGAATTTGGCCATAACAGTACTGTTCTGTCAGTGGATACACAGATGCTGGGATGCTCGAGGCCCTAACGTAACTAATAAATCTAACCTTTTACTGATTATAATATAATTTTATCTGTTGAAACTGAGCTGAGAAAGATCTTCTGTAAACTGGGGGAAAAAGTTTGAGCATAAAACTGCTGTGTGTGTATATATATATATATATATATATATATATATATATATATATATATATATGAATATGTGGACAACGGACACTAATATAGATCGAGTTAGTTATCTCAACAAACAAACAAACAAACAACAAAACAGGTACACAGATAAACAGATTACTGGCTGATTCATTTCCATCGTGTTAAAAACAGCCTCAGTGGGAATCTGGAGATGATGAGATAAATCACTCCCACTTCATTATGTTTATATTAATTATTATGATGTTGTTAATGAAGCTATAAACTATGTGTCATATTAGGTGAGGGTGTCATTTCTCTGCCGCAGCAGGTTTGTGTGTGTGATCCAGTGTGTGTGAAGTTTGGGTACCATCGGTCCTGATGTCTGTCACATCTGACTCCTATTGTTCTCGGCGCAGCTGCCTGACTCAGTCCGGTCAAAGCGCTGATCCCAGGCCTGATATAAAGCTACCGACAGAGGACTGGAGATACACCAGGCCGAAGCCGAGGTCGATCACCAAATCACGGCCTGCCCTCCTCTATAATTTCTGGGCCGAGAAAAAAAAAAAAAAACAACCCCCCCCCCCCCCCACCGGAAAAAAAAACAAACAAACAAAAACTAGTGTCGCTTCACCCACCTGATTGAGCTCATTCTCGGCCGCTATCCTCAGATTAGGGTCGATAGTCCCTTTCAGAGCTTGAATTATCCTGTTGGGATCCATGTGTGTTCAGTTTTACAGCCGCTTCAGTGTTTTATACTGTCACATACATGTAGCGCTAGCTAACGATAATATGTGCATCCACTGTGGCCCGAGCTCGGTCAAATCTCCGACAGCAACTAACCCAGCTTCCGGTCACCACGTCCAAAATAAAAGACTCATTAGTGGAAGACTGGTTATATAACGCGCCGTTAGTGGTCTCACGCGTTTGTCTTGATGCCGGAGTCGCTGTTGTTTCTGTCAAAGTTTAACTAGCTTTACCGAGAACGGTGGCCCTGCCCCGCTCTGCCGGCAACCAGCTGTCGGTGGACGTAAAGCAAAGTAAACACGCGATTTACGGTTTTCCCTCCTCGGCTTCTTCGTCGCCGATGTGACGCGTCAGAGACGCTGCTGCCACCGTGAGGCCTGGTTGTGTTACTGCAGGACGATACAGGTACTACTGGCGCTCTAGTTGCTGCAGGTTTGATTTAGGTAGAAAATCATCCTTCAGGTATAGTATGATACAAATGATAAGCACTAGTAATTACTAATACCAATAATAATAATGATAATAATAATAACAATCATCATGTTTTTCTGTGTTGACCAAATGGTAGGACAGTAAAGGCATAGTTATGGAAAAGGTGATGCATGCTGGGTAATGTAGGAAAATAGACTTAGGCTGCAGATACTGAAGAATAGGCTACAGGTATTGTGGGAAAATAGACTTCTGTTGCAAAATGACCTGTCTACAAAGTAACTATGAGGTCAGCTTAATGATGTGATTGCATGTTACAATGAGGAGTCAGAGTCCTGCCAAGGTCAAGGATATGAAGGAATAGAACACACTGACATAGTAGGGAGTGAAACTGCCGAATGTTTGTTGAGAAATACATGAAAGGAAAGATGAGTGTGTACTGACTGTGGAAGCAGGAACATGGGCGCATGGTACAAGACCCGCCCAGGGACGATGCTGACTTCAGGGAAGACCAGTCATCAAAGATTACCTACAACCAATCAGAAGAGACAACACCTGTTGACTAAATTGTATAAAATGACTGGGTCAGGGAGAGAACAGCTGTCACACTTCATGAACTGATACACTCTGTTGTTATCAGGGATAGAGATCTGACTGAGCTCTGTAACACTTTATTCATCTACTTTTAATTACAACATGATATGAGACCGAACATCTTCTCCTATTGCTTCATTAAAAGAGACTTAGCTCACACATAGCAAGAAGAAGTTAGTAGACTGAGCGCAAAGTCCAACAGTAATGATGATGGCTGGCTAGCTGACATATATGTGCTATGGAAATTGCTCAACTATTATGTAAATCGTAAACAATAAGTTATTGGTATGTTACTGAACTGATCACTTTGTAACATTGTAACATCACACGCGTGTATCCAGAAACATTTAAAGTCACGTGACCAATCAAACCATTCATTAGAAGTGACGTCACTATATGTAGTGATTCAAAGCCCTCTAAAAATAATTCTTATTTACAGCATTTTAAGGGTATAATGAATGATTCAATACAATATGAGATATAATTTATTTCACTCAATGAAACTTGCAAGAGACTATCTTAGCCATTAGCTACCATTAGCTAATCAAATTCAGCTTTATTCTCGACATAATCTTAATCATCTTATAGTTATAGGGAAATGCATGATTTCCACTAGTGCATTTCTTATGTTATGCTACTTTACCTATGTTATGTTAACTCAAACTATATTAGGTCAGCATTTGGTAATGTTATAAATGTTCTGATAAAGAGAATGTTAGTGTTAAATATCTTGGCTTCCATTCGTTGATTCTTCCATTTGTGATTAAAGAACAATTTGGTTTTACTAAAGTTATTACTATTACTGAAGTAACTATGACTATCTCTGATACGTGTCATTCAAGTTCAGTGTCATGTTTCAACCTTTAAATATTATGTTATATTTAGGTATAGAGCTAAACTGGAACATAGCCACTATAAAACCCTGCAGCTCTTTACAGATTCCATTTAAGGATGTAAATACAACAGATCTATTTAAGAGTTTTAGTTGCCGTTACCAAAATTAAATACCTTCAAAAATCGGAAATTTAGTGGTTTGATTTCTGGTAAATAAACCCAAAATTATCCCCACCAGAGTGTGAGTTTCGTTTGTAAGTAGATAAAAGAGAAAAAAAAAAAAAAACACCTACTAAATGACTAAATTTAAATATGTCATGCAAAATGATTCATCATTTCAAATTCTGAGTAATCCAGAAAGTCAAGTATTAGTCCGATGTCGGCACTTTTCAATGTCAAACATCGACATTGACGTTTGTTTTCATTTGATGTTCCACCGGCACACTAAATATCTGGACCCGTTGATACAATCAAGATTCAATAGATACACGACAGGACTCATGAAAACATATGAGACTGTTACCACACTAGGTGCTTTTATTGAAATAGACATAATAAATATCAGAACAGAGGAGTCAGTCAGTTCAATACAGACATAAAACTCTATCTGTCTGGTGATGCTGTCGCCATGAGCATAGGGTTCAACCACCATCATGGCCGTCAGTAGCATTTCCTGTTTGAGCTGATCCGCTCATATCCGTGCGAACAAATCGTCCCCATAACAAAACTGTGCATGAGCCTCTATAGTCCACATGATCCAGTCCGTGTATCCTCAGCAAAACTGTTCGCAAACAAGCCGAGTGTGAGGCAGACCGGTCCGCTATTGTGCTTTGGAGCCATGAATCATCCTGTAGGTGAGTTAAAACACATGAGATAAAAACAGTGGTTGCAACTTTATAGACATGAACGTTTCCGGTTCCACAGGTTTCATCAAACTTAGAGCTGCCAGCCGAGCTCCAAACGTTAAATTAATAAATACATGAACTCAAGACATGCGAAGCAAACCAGGACACACCAGGTCCTTCACAGACTCACAACTATGAACAGCTAAAACACTACAGGGATTTGTAAAAGGGGTCGTAAACGGTCACAACTTTTTGTCCCTTTGAATCTCAACTTCAGCCTAAAAATTCATTAGTCACAATAAATACAAAGTCGGTCAAAACATCAACATGCTCTACTGACAATATTTACACCATTTCTCAGAAAGGATTCATTTAGTGGTAAAATCTCACTCAGGAAAAGAGAAAAAAAAAAAAGTTGTTGGTTGCAAACAAATTTATATTTCAGGGAAATATCGTGTGCTTCTTCTTTTAGAAAGATCATCAATCTATTATCTGTGACTTAATGATGTTGTAACTCAGCCTGACTCTGACTGAAGAGAGAAAATACTCTATATCCACATTTTAACTTCTGTGGAAACAATACTGACCTTTACTTCAAAGATCGTTTAATGTAAAAGGGACAGAATCCAAATGTGTGACCTTCATGATAATAAGTGGTTTATTTAATTAGTTACGCCTCTACCGTGTGACATCAATGATGTATCTGATTCTGAAGTCACAAATAGCTCAAACAAAAGTCTGACATAATTACTTACTTAACACTTACAGCTTAGCTTTCAACCACTAAATTCCAATTTAAGTCATGTGATGATGAGTATCAGATGTAGCTGAAAGCTCTGGAAAAAGTTGGTAAGATGACTTTAAGTTCAGATGATGTCTGAGGACAAATACTGACATGAAAATGTTGGCAAAGTGAAATTATAAATGTACCTGTGAGCGATCTCTCTCTCTCTCTCACACACACACACACACACACACACACACATGCATACACACACCTCAGTAGATGAATCTGAAAAGCTGAAAGATACAAAAATAAACACATCCTCATAACACCACACGTCCACATGCACACTTGTACAGCAGGTGATTTCAAACAGCCAGGTTGATGCCTGGACTTTGGTAGGAATGTCCACGCAGCCACAGGTCGACCTTCCTGACACGGGTCAGGTTCTGTGTTCGTCCACAGGAGCTGAGAGAAGAAATGCCCAACATGAATCCAGTGAATCAGACAGAAGGAGAAAAGCTGTGGAGAATCCGCATCCGTCTAACAGCAGCTCTCGTCACCGCCAGTGTCAGTTTTACGATCCAACTCAGTCTCTTCCTTAGCATGCTTGCTAATGCTAATGCTAATGCTAACTAGGGCGCGAAGACAGTGCTAGTTTATCGCACCGGGTCATTTAATTGTACCTACTGGACGTGTGCTAAGCTAACGCAGTCAGCTCGCAGGGAAACGTCTGCTGCTGCTACAAAACAGAGATTCATCCCACTGGTTTTGTAATCCCTCACTCCCTTAATCTCCACATCAGTGCGTTTTACTGTCAGCAGTTTTTAGGCTTGATTTCCTTCCTTTCAGAGCGTCGGCTCATTTCAGGACATGATGAAAAAACAAACATTGGTTAATTTCCTATAAAAGCACTTCGCCGTTACATTAATACTGAATTTGTTCTTGTTTGTATAAATAAAAACATTTTCCTCTTTAATAAAAAAGTCTCCTACTAGCAAGTATCCAAAACCTGCTGTATCTTATTGCTCCAAAACTATTAAAACATGCTGTCGTTTACTTTTTACTCAGTCCAACACATATGCTGCCTGCTGCTAAAAAGATTCTACTAAATATGGATTCATCCGCTACTGAAAATAGACCCAATCGATCAGGATTTTGAAAGAGAAGTGAACTGGACTGAATCTGCAGGATACGAAGAAGGTAGGATGTGTATCTGCCTAAAAACATGCTGACAGTAATGTCAAGTATTGTTAATAAAGTAATACATGATGAAGCCTTGGTTCTAATTGAATTTAAGAAGTCTTTCTAGAACCACAGGTTCATGGTTGATCCAAAGCTCTGAATTCGCGTATGAAGCAGAGGAGCCTTTTGCTTTGGTTTCTCAGTTTATCCTTGGACCGTCCCTCACTGCCTCCTTCCCTGGTAATCCATGCAATCATAGAGCCCACAGGTTGAAGAGAGTGTAGCAGGTGGAGCAGGTGGAGGTAGTGAGGGAGGTCTTAGAGGTCTGCCTTGTGGACCCGCAGCCACGCCGACGTTAAAGGTCGATGCCTTTGACCAGAGATGATTCCAGTGTGATGGGGAAGTCGTGAAGCGTCTCTAGGACCCCGATGAGAGTGTTGACGGTGGTGCGGTCTCTGAGCAGCGCCGTGTCCTCGTACATCCGCAGGATCACAGGGCACTCCACCAGCAGGGGGAGCCACTGGGGCAGCAGGCGGTCTCTGCAGGAAAAAAAAAAAAGGTCAACCTGTCAATCTGTTACTCTAGTTTATGTCAGTTTCCTGACAAAGAGCAAGTTGATTCAATCATGTATTCATATAGTGTATATAGTGTTCGACACCCTCCAGCTTTAAGTCAAAAGGACCTGAGCGTTGTGCAGACACTGACCTGGCTCCGAGGCAGACCAGCAGCTGGAACTTCCCGTCCTTCCCGATGCTCCTGGGGGTGGAGTTGATCGCGTTTATATAGTGGCAGAAAGACTGACAGGTCTCTGTGTTCTCCTGAAGGTCTCCCATCTGGTCAGCTGACTCCATGTAGGCGACAGCTTTCTCTGCATTGAGAGTAGAAGACACTTAAAGACTCCGGTCTGTATCACTGAATCACTGATATTGAACAGCGGCGGCAGCAGATGGCGCCGCAGCTCCGCACTCACCCACAAAGTCCCACACGAACACAGTCTTCTGGAAGAGACGAGCAGACTTGAAACCGTGATGGAAAAACTGCTCCAGAGCTGCGACCAGGCTGTTCTCTCCACACAGCAGCACAGTCAGGCTGCCTCTCTGCACAACACACAATGATGAGGAGACAACTGGGCTGAGTGGCAGATGCAAACTGACAGAAAAAAACACTTATAAACACTTCTATCTATCTATCTATCTATCTATCTATCTATCTATCTACACAGACACTTACCTCTTTCTCTGGCTTGTGGAAGTGTTTGATGATGTTGTTCACTGCCTCTCCAATAGCCTCCTGGATCTGGGCTGAAGTTGGTTCTAGAATCAGGAGAACAGCTTTAATATATTGGTTTTGCGAGCATCTGAAATCTCATTTACAAGAAAACCACCTAGATTTCTATAGCTGTCATTTACATTACACTGTAAGTCACAGGAAGTTATACAATACAATTAAACAAAGCAGTGAATAAAAAAAGGAATAGTTGTTTCTAAAGTCCCTCATCTCCCCTGATGTGAAAGATACTGACTGGTTCCTCGTCCAGTCAGCGACGTGATGCTCGTGCGTCTGGCTTGAGTCGGTGAACGCTGCATCGGTGGCGTACGACAGCCTCTCCCAGAATCCTCCTCTCCGTTGGGCACCACCAGCTCCCCGATCAGAACCCGCTCCAGGCTGCCGTCGTCCACGCCCTTACCGAGCCAACGACCGCACGGGAACCTGGAGGGGACGAAGGATAATTCATTGTTTTTTCTCCTCTGAGCCATATGAGTCACAAACACACACACTGTAGTTTATGTCGACTTGACAGTATTGCTGCAATACAAATATGGACAAATATAAGAGTCAGAAAGTGTTGACACTGCATATACGTGTCAGTTAGCTGATTGGTCTGGTCTCTCTGGGACTCATCTACGGTGGTTTTTATCAGCACTTTTGCCATTCGTCATCTCACCTTAGACACTTCCTTTTATTCTTTATTCCTCAGTTTTAAACAAAGTGTTTCTGATGCCTCCACTCACCTGTACGTGTGTCCCGTGATCTCGTTTCGTACCATCACACAGTCGACCAGCCATTTGGCCAAGAGGCCAGCGTTATCATGACCCAGCTGCACTGTGGTCAGCTTCCCCAGATTTTGACACTAAACACACACACACAGAACAGAGAAAATCTAGTTTTTATGAAGTATTTTTTGTAATTAAACTGAATTAAATGCATCCTGCAGCTTTAAATTCTGTCTAATCTTTTATCTTACTGTCCAGCAGATTGTTCAGTTAGTTAAATAGTTGTATTACACACACACACACACACACACACACACACACACACACACACACACACATATATATATATATATAAGCAATTTTCTTTATCTGGTTATTTTGCTTTATTCATGTACTCCCCCTTTTTAAGGAGGAAATCCCAGCATGCAGTGCACTGATATTTCAATTTTAGCTGTATTAAACATTTATCTTCAGCCTTAGTTCTAAGACAGAGTCGAGGGTGGAACTGTATTGGAGGTAAAGGTGGCTTCTATTCTGAATGACAAACCAATTGTGACCCAGTCCAAACTAAAACAAGGTTGAATGGAGGTCTATGGTGCCTACAAGCTAATACAAGTGTGTCAAAGAGGGAGGAGGTGGTGGTGGTGGTGGGTTGAGGGTGGGGTGGGGTTGGGGGGTGTTCTCTAACCTTGAACAAGGCGGAGATGTGCGTGTAAGGCCTGAAAGCAGACTGAGGGACATGGAAACACTTGTTAAGACACAACAGATGGACAATGACAATGACGGTGTGGAAAAAAAACAAAAACAAGGTCCATCACCCAACGTGAAAACACGAAGACGAACAAAAAAGAAACATGCACCTGTGCAGACGTGCAGCGTCAGAAGACAGAACGTGCTCACATACATGCACCGCAAACAAAGAGGACGTGTGTGTGGATGCAAATGTCCCAATCAGTTGGTGCAGACATCACCCAGTTGCGTGTGTGAGTGAATGTGTGTCAGGTCTAATTTTCCTGATACTGTCCGGTTTATATCTCTTTGTCAACTTCCGTTTCCCAGTGACTCAATTGATCACAACTGTTCTGATCTAAAAGGTTTTTTATATAAAACTAGAACTGTCTGGGTGAACTGAGTAACTGTGGAAATGTCTGAGAAGTTAAAAATGAAAACGATCAGTTGAAGTTAGTTCTTATATGATAAGTATTAGTAGTTATTAGTTATTAGTGTACGGGGACAATGAGTGTGATGCTTCCACAGTGAGAGAGGAGATGATCACACCGCACCACAAACACTGACCGTGAGAGGTCAGAGGTCACACTACTCACGTCGAAAGCCATCTCCAGGACATTCTTAGGGATCTGCATGATGCCTGAGTCTCCCAGTTCTCCTGACACACACACCCAGGGGTTGGATGTGGTCATGGTGTTGCTCAGCTTCTTGATGGGGATGATGACGACTCGGTACGGGATCACTGCAGGGACAAACGTGTCGGTAAATGGCCTGAACCGGGTTCATTTAAAAGTGAAATCACACGTATCCAACAGATTCAGCAGATGAAAGTTGAACGTGGAGCATCGGGAGATGGAGGACTCACTGATGGTGGTGAAGACGCTGGTGAAGCAGAAGTAGTCGACAGCGTTGAGGGACAGCAGGTGGAACAGGAACTGCTCCTTCTCCTCCTCACAACGCAGGAAGGCGTAACGCTTGTACAGCTTCCTGTGGACGGAGCACACACAGGTCAGGTCATGTTCATGTATGGTTTATACACTGATCAAAGGGAGAAAGAAAGGAAGGAAGGAAGTCTTTGGTCTTGTGAAGGCAAAACATCTACTTATTATGAATAATTTTTGTGTGATCTGTCCAAATTTGTTTTTCAGTGCTCATTGCTGCCCCCTGTGGCTGACAGAGAAACATCCAAACACTGCACCTGCTTTGTGCGTTAAAACAAACCACAATGTTCTAGTTTCGTAAGTGGGAAATACCTCAGGGACAAGAACAGACCAGCTGGTTTGGCAAATTAACATCCGGTTCACTACCACACCTTTGATTAACTGAGAGCGGAGGAGAAAGATGCACTATTATCTAGAGATGAAGTTCATTTTCATGTCTAAACTTATGAATATGAAACCTATGCCTTCTCAGACATCTCTTTCCTTTTTTCTCAGACACAAATGCCAGTGTCTGTGCGTGTGTGCGCGCGCGCTCACTTGGTCAAGGCTTGTCGAGACAGCAGCTGCTTGAGGTGCTGAGAGAGCACCTTCTTCTCCAGGGACAGACGGATCCAGGCTCTCGCTCGGCCCACGTCGGTTTTAATCTCTGACATGCTCTGGATGTGTCTGAGGAGACAGAAGAAACAGGAACGCTGGCGTCAGTCTGACGATCGCTGACTCACAGGAGCTGAGTGATGAACTACAATGTCTCCAAACTTCTATTATATAACTTATTTTGTCCGTTTCCTTCACTACCTTGGGTGAAAAATAAAGACAGAAACGGCAGTGATCTTCAACAGAAACAGACAAGAGGAAACATCCCACCTCACAGTGACCTCACTGCCACTGTACAAGTATATGGAGGCTTTAGGCAAATTTCAACTGTGTAAATTAAGTTTTTCATGTTGCTGAAATCTCACAATGCTTTGTGAAATTACTTTAAATCCATATTCTTACTGACATTCAAGATGGACCAAAATTTAATTACGTGTTTTATCAAACTAGTAGGAAAACATAAACTCCAAAAGTGTGAAGCTGCACATGTCAGTGCACATGCTAAACATACCCGTTTGAAGCCAAACCTACAACTCAAAGTCGAGCTAATATCTGGAGAGTTGTGGGTCTGTGAAGACCACATCCTGTCATCTGTAGAGGATGAGCAGTATGTACCTCATATCCTGTATGACAGACACGCGCAGTGATGGCATCGATATGGAACAATCAGACTTCCTCCTCTCAGGAACACGTGGCACTGTGGAGGAGAAATACTTGATATGATGCCTGTGTTACACTCAGAGACAATGACAATGACACAATGTGTGTGTGTGTGTTACCTGGTGACTCATTCTGCTGCTCCAGCTTCTCCTCTCGGGCCTGATAGTGCAGCAGGTGGGACCACAGAGCCGACTTTCCCTGAGAAGTCGAGGAAAGTGAGACGTTATCATCAACGACGCCTGAATCACCACAGTGTTTATACATCATCGTAAATCTGATTACAATCTAGCAGAAACAGAAATAGTATCTCATTGTGTCAACATGTGTTCTGTGTGTGTGTGTGTGTGTACATGCGTCATGCTGACCTGTTTGACCTGCAGCCCGTGGCTCCAGATCCTCTCCAGCAGGTCACACAGACTGGCGATCAGAGTGTTCTCCTCCAGTCCAGTGATGTTGGCTTCACCGTGACCCAGCTCCACCGCCTCCCGGCCCATCTTCTCCACCAGCATACGCTTAGTCTGAGCACACACATACACACACAGTTAGAAACAATCAGTAGAATATTAAGATAACTGCCTTTAATGTCAGTGAGTGCAGCATCACTGCTGTGGTCGTATTGCTCACCTTCATGCGGCACTCCTTCAGCAGCCCCTCCACAAACTTCCAATTGGTCTGAGCGATGACGGCCGGAGACAGATCGGACAGTTTGGGCTGTCGAAGGTTCTTTCCCAGGCTGCGAGCCTCCTGCATGTACTTCTGAACATCAGACAGAGGTAGAATGTAAACATCAAATGGTTTGATCAGTATTGAACCGTATTGACACAGGGTGACACAGATAACTTAAGTGACTCTGATATGAATCAGCGGTACCTCACCTCCCTGCTGTCATTACAAACATGATGCACGATGCTGCACAGAGCGCCTCTTTGACACACACTGTCACTGACAGTGACTGTCTTATTTCTCAACATAACTCCTCCCAGCACTTTAGAATGAATTACTCACAGTCAAGTGTTGTTGTTGTGACTACAGATGGTGATTTCCTCGAGTGAAATCTGTGAAAACCCAACTTTTCAAACAAGGGGTGGATGGGGAGGGTTGTGATACAGAAGAGGAGTGAGACTCAGGGCAGAGCGTCATCTAAAAGGGTCTGGGTCTGTGTGTGTTTTGGGGAAATAAACAGGGTTCCCACTGAAGCCAGAACCAATTGTTCAGTAGTGGAGCACCTCCCAAAAAAAAAAAAAAAAAGCCTTTATATCTCATTTAACTCACTTAAATTAATCTAGAATTCTGGCTGTTAGTGGGTCTGTAGGTGGAGGTAAGTTTTTTTTTTAGTATTATTAAAGATTTTCATTCAATCAAATCAAATTTCCAGCATTCATCCATCATTCCTGCTCTGGATTCAGACGTCAGCATCATTTCATCTCTTCATATCTATCTTTATGAGATTACTGCTGGTATATATATTACTGTTGACTCTCATCGACACCCGCTCATGCACACAAAAGCGTGCACATGCGTCTTCTTGTCACTTATTTTTCTGGTAAGTAAGTGTTTACTATGCAGGAAATACTTTGGACAAAGCGTCTCAGTGAACCACACCCAACATTAGGAACAGGTGGGAACCCTGGCTGAGAGAGAGAGAGAGAGGAGGGAAGCTGAGGGTGGTGCTGAGGGAGTGGAGGGGTGGGGGTCTGTGAGCGAGAGTCCACAACACAAGCAGCTCCACCACATACCAGGCAGGATGCAGAGGCAGATTTTTTAGGCGGTTTGATTGGCGGAGGGGACGCATTGTCCCACTCCCAAAATGCCATGGAGTTCTGCAGCACCACACAACCCTCCATCTGCTGAGGAGGACGAGGGGGCACAACCGGCGGAGGACGCGCAACAGACGAAAGGAAAGAACAGAAAAGAAAACGGAGAGGGCAGCATGCACATGGAGAAAGAAAAAGATAAACAACAAAAAAAAGTTGAAGCTGAAATGAACAGAAACTCAAAAGACGAACAGATAAATAAGACAGAAACACAAACAGCTGAGGACAGAGGTATGTGGACAGTTACACCAGCCATTCAAACACAATGTATTTACATTCTCCACAGATCCAGAAACTGTGTGTAATTGTCCAAACACATGACTGCAGCTGTAGAGGAGGGGGTGGGTGTGTTTAGAGAACAGATTATGAGGTCTTTACCTCTTTAAGGTCATTGTCCAGGTTCAGATGCTCCGTCTGTTGTCTGTGTCTGTCTTTTCTTCGCTGAGCAGTCGCCGTCCTGTGAGACCACCTGCGCATCAGAACTGTCTGATTAGATTCACTACAGTATATTCACTTTATAATCACTGACTTTGACACTTGAAGGATCTAAACTCTATCAAACAGCTGTAGATTGTTGTGGAAAACAAGGGCGAGCGCACAGATCAGGTGCTGCTGGTCGTCTGTGACTCACTTGTTATTGGCGGGTCCGGTGTTGAGCACGTCGGCCTGCAGCTTGGGGAAGAACCCCTGCTCGTATTTGCCCTGACCGATCCTCATGTCCAACAGGTGGGGGTGGATCGCCGTGTGGTCGATCTTCATCAGCCGCTGCTCGATGGCCTGAGCTGGAGGAGGAGGCAGAGCGTGTTACTTTAAAGCTTTGATATTAATGTCTAAAATGTGACATTGTGAGTATTGAGAGGAAGTAGGATGTATATATGTATTAGCTTCTCTTCATTGGCTTCCTGTAAAATCTAGAGTAGAATTCAAAATCCTCCTGCTTGCATTTAAAGCTCTTAGTGACCAGACTCCATCATATCTTAAAGAGCTCATAGTTCCTTATTATCCCATCAGATGACTGTGATCACAAACTGCAGGTTTACTTGTGGTTCCTAGAGTCTCTAAGACCAGAATGGGAGGTAGAGTCTTCAGTTATCAGGATCCTCTCTGATGGTACCAGCTCCTAGTTTGGGTCCAGGAGACAGACACTCTTTCTACATTTAATGTTAGACTGAAAACTTTCTTCTGTGATAAAGTTTATAGGTAGAGATAAACATGGTGACTGATGCCTATTTAAGATTATGGATGATGTGGTTTAGGGACGTTTCAGATGAAATGTGTTGCTGCAGTCACAGACAGTTTGAGCCTAATGAAGCATCATTTATTGTAACAGCTGCTCATTTGCAAAGAAGAAAAAACAGAGCTGGACTTTAAATCAAATCAGAGTCTCTCTCTCTCTGTTACCCATTCATTACTCGCCTCTCTCTTTCCAAAGAGCCACAAACTCAGTCACACTGACTCTTCCCTGTGTCCTTCACCTGTTTTTATCTTCTCACAGCAGAAACAGCAAATACACTTTGTCCTTATCTGTTGTGTGTCAGCTGCACTTGTTAAACTGTCTGGGTTGAGTCGTCCTCTTCCGTCGCTGAACTTTCTGGATAATTGAGTTTCTAGATCCACCGCGCTCCAGAATACGAACCCACTCTTGAAAATTGAAGCTTTTAATTGCTCAGCTTATTGGCATCAGTGTGAACAATATGTACAAATACACACACACACACACACCAAAATACAGTAAACATGAATATTTATAGGTGATAATGATCTGCGCTGAGAGTACTGAGTCAACCTGAAAGCTGATACAGTAACTGTGTGTTCTGTCAAACACAGCTAACAGCTGTGTGGTTCTGAACCATGATAACATGTCTCTGACACAGCTCTTTCGCTATGAATGCACAATACACAATGAACGCAAACAATTTGCATTTTCTCTTGTTTTCGACAGACTAGCTGGTGAACTTTCTGTTTTTGGTTTTGGTCTCACACCTCCACGTTGACCGCAGCAGCAGCAGAAGCTGTTTGCTGCAGAAAGTTCTCATAAACCCACCGGACATTTCCCTCAACGGCAGCCAGACTCAGTCAGAGAGCAGCTGGTGAACGCAGTGATGCATTTAGCAGCTACACAACCAGATACCGTCTCAGGTCAGGCGTTGACGGTGGTGCTACCATGTGAGGTTAGTGGGTTAAACCTGAAGCTGTCTGTCTCTGTCTCACTGTCTCTTTTAACTTGACTGGATCACCATGGAAACTTCACCTGGACTGGAGCAGGTGTCTGTTTCATTACGTCAGGTAGAGCTGTAAACACTCTTATTCTTGGTCATGGTCAGTTGAACCCAACAGCTGTTAGATACTGGAAGCTCACTAAGAGAATTCACTTCTTGAGCATAAATTTAAATCTGCTGCATCATATTTAAAGTTAAGACTGTGTGAAGTGGTTGAGTGAGGAGCACTCTATTAGAAATGTTGCTAGAAAATGGCTCAATTTCAAAAAACGGTTGTTTGCGACGTAAAATGTACCTCACTGCCGCCCTATATGTCTATGTGTCACATCACAGAACAAGGATCAAAACCCCGTTCAACTGTTCTCTGTCACCTTTAAACAACTTAACTTACTGTTCACAATCATCACTTTTTACCCACATTCCTCTCTCACCTTACCTTCAGAAATATATTGTCTTTCTATTCCTCATTCTCTATAATAATAATAATAATAACAACCCACTCCTGGCTGAGCTCTGACTGCTCAACATCTGTTCTAAGGTGGTGGGGCCAACCTTCAGAGACCTGCTTCCTCAACAGCTGCTCTGAACACACACTGAGGCTGGACCCTCTCGTGTCCTGTTAGAAAACCAGCTCTCGCCTTCAGGAAGGTGCTATAGGGAGTCCAGCTGAAGAAGGAACAGATACAAACATTCATTCCTTCCTTACTCCATCTCACTTCTTAACTAAATGTGTAAATTTATTGTATCGTATGGAATTGTTCTGCTGATGACAATAGAATGACTTTGAAGATATAAACAGTTCAACTGTTTGCCAACATGCTGGTCAATGTCGCCCTGATAACGGATCAGTGTTGTTTTTACATCATACATCGTCTACCAACTACTCTCCTGCTGCTTTATTTAGACACTATCCAAAATATCACTGCGGCAGTTCATGGTTTTAAAGTAAAGTACGATGCACAAAATCAACTGCAGACACACATGATGAGTCAAAGGAAGATGATTTCTCGGATTTGCCAATAAACTGGATTAACGACAGCTGCTTAGACCCCAGCCTGATTGTTTTAAGCTGCAGCTAAAAAAAAAAAAAAAAACTGGCACACTGTGCGAAGCTAAAATCAATAAAAACAAAACAAAAAGGGATGTTGTTGGTCATTTTAGCTGTTTGCTGTTCCCTCCACTTCCACTCTTCTAAAAAAAAAACAAAAACAAAAAAAAAAACAACTGACTGTGTCATTTCTGACTTAAAATATTTGGTGATGTAACTTAACATTGTATTATCTTTGTGAGTTGTATTTTATACGTGAATGTTCCCACTTTACGTTTAATTACACGGTATTTTAATCATCAAGGACCATGTTAGATTACTCCCTTTTTTTTTAAACACCCAAGCAAACGTGTAATTAAGAGTTTTTACGAACAGCGGTAAAGAACAGACACGTTTCCTCTCAGAGTCTCCGCTGACCTCCAACGGTCTGACTCAGCCTGGAGTCTTGACCTGCTTAACGCTGCACATTCAGCACCAATTAAAGGCTTAAACAAGAGAAACCCAGGCTGCACCGATCGAGGATATTAACAGAAACAGCCTGAGCAAACACTCCCGTATTGACACTGTATGTGTGTGTGTGTGTGAGCATTTTTGCATTTTCTGTGTTGGGATACAGAGAAATGAGTCCTGGGAGTTTGCGGTCACCGGGGAGAACTTGAACCGCTTCCACACAATAAACGAAAGCAGAGAGAGGAAGAAGAGTCAGAGTTTATGCGTGAGCGTGTTTTAAACTGCTCCTCTTTAATGAGGAATACGCCTCCACAATCTCTTTTGTTCCAGTTAGGTTCTATACCGCTGAACTTACCAGACTCCTTGAGGTTGGAGCACCTCTGGTAGCTGGAGGATCGGAGGCTCGGCGCTCGGACATTGTACAGACGAGCCTTGTCGATTCTGCCGTCAAAGACTCGGAGAAGCGGCTCCTTCTCCTCCCACTGAGACATGATCTTGTTGTCGATGAAGGTGGCGAACATCTGCGTCTCGATGAAGTGGGAGAGGAAGGGCAGGTAGGGCTCCGGTTGGTCTGACAGGAACGAAGCCTGGAAGGAACAAAACAAACTTACAGATGTAAATGACACAAACACTGTAATTATTTTGTCTGTCTCTCAGAAATAAACCCTCAATAAAGTCACCTAATGGTGAGTTGTCATCAACATGTTCTTTGTCTTTTCAGCTGTGTTTGATTTCCTCACCTTGTCAAAGTTGTGCATCTGTTCCCTGTTAGTGAGCCATGACTCCAGGTCCGGTGCGCTCTGGATGACGAACGCCTCATAATCTGCGAACATGGTTGTGAAGCGGCTGGCGAACACCTCCCTCAGCTGGACGTTCAGCTTGGCGTTCCTGATCTCCTCCTCCTCCGCCGGCGTCCGACCCGCTTGCTTCTCGGCGACCTGAGCTTTGACTCCGGCCCTCAGCGCGTCCACTCGCGCCACCGTCACCCCGGTGCGTTTGGTCAACGCCTGCAGCCTCTCCAGGGTGGCGTTTCCTTGCAGCAGCTCCAGGACGGTCAGCTCCTCACCCGCCAGGTTGCCGTTGCGCCCGTCGTCCTCCAGCTGCTGGAGAGCGACGGTCTTGCGCTCTCTGCTCGGAGTGGCGGGGTTGCTGCTGGGACTGCCGCGCGTCCGCGGTGGAGCTCCTGCGCTGGCAGAGATACCAAAACTCAACAGGACCTCGCTCAGCTCCTGGATGAACTCCGTCTTGTTGGGGAAGTGGGGGAAGTCCTCTGGAAGCTCGATGTAGTGGTTGTCAATGTCAACGAAACACAGGTTGGCCTGGGACAGAGAAAGAGATGAATATTACTGTGACACATTTCTGTAAAAACAAATCAAATCTCCACAGAAGATAAAAAGACGTACAAAGAATGAAGCAGTAGGAATGGAGGTCAGTGTGTGATAATAGTGCATTGTTGCAGATGAACCTAAATCTGATAGACTGGAGTTAACTTCATACTCTCACATGGAATTACAGCAAATCGTCTGATCTCAGTGCAGCAGCTCTAAGCTGCACATACAGACTGTACTGTAATCTCTAGAGGAGGGAGCTCAGACCTCAGTGTGTGTTGTGTTCATGTTCATCAGGTGAATGTTTGCTGTCAAATATAAGACAGGCACTATCTCCATATGCTCCTCCAGGTTCTGTTTTCATCTATACACACACCTGAGATGTACAGTCGTTGATATAGTTTTGACTGAACAGCTGCTAGCTGCTACTCAGAACAGCTGAGCTAACTCAGTCTACTCCATCAGTTTTGCCATAAATGTTAGTGTTCGTCTTTTTTTATTAAAAAAAAAAAAAGATGTTGACTCAACTGTACGTTCTCTTGGAGGATGCAGTTCACAAAAACAACCCTTGTCTGATATTAATTCACTGATCATATCCACAGTTTCCTCTCCCTTTCTTTCATCATCAGCTCATTTCTAGGTCACAGCAACTTCAAAGGATCATTCAGAAACACTAAGAGATTCTCTAGTCTTGGCAGATGAGGGTCCCCCTTGTGGGGGAGACGGGGGTAGGAGAGGAGAGGAGGAGATTCGGCTGGTGCTCTGTGGATAATTAGAATCCATATGCAATGAGCTGGTTAACAAGCAGCAGCAGTTGGGGGATGTAAGAAAAGGCGGAAGCTGGTGAGTCTGGGATGTTCTGATTTGTTACGGCCTTATCTCGCCTTAACACATTAACACACACACATGCATTGACATTAACATTAAGCCTGAACAGAGTTAGACACAGACTCCTCTTCACTGTCTGACGAGTGCTGGGACTGAAATATAAAAAGGCGAGAAGAATGGATTCATTTTACCTCGAGGTGACTTTGTAATAGGCGATTTTCTGACGAACGGTGTGTTTGGGGTTAAGAGTGGTGTGTGTGTGTGTGTGTGTGTGTGTACAGGCAAGCAACAGACGGTCGATCACAATAGAAAGGAGTTAATCATGGTTTCCTGTCTGTCTCAGCAGGAGCCTGGCAGTCTGAGCGTGTGCGTGGTGTCGGCCTTGTCTTCCACTTTCTACATGTACACACTTGTTTCACTATTCTTGTGGGAGTTTTCTATTGTAGTTTACACTCTATCTGTCTTCACAGGGAATATAAACACAAACCTAACTCCAACCACAGACGTTCAGCCTTGAATCCCACATCTAGAGAAAGCCCAAGGTAAATACCTTCATTTTACACTTGTATCTGCCTGTGGCTGAAATCCCCTGTTCTGAAGTCAGCATATACACAGACTGAGGGTAAATGAAAGGAAAAACTGTAGCAACATGCAGATACTTCCTGGCAGGTACAGACATGCACTAGGTGTTAAATGTGTGATCGTTTAGCTTAGCTTAGCATAAAGAGCAGAATGACAGCAGATGATATTCAAGTTTTCCGGCAAAATGCTGCACTATTTCTTTAAGTCTGTGCTTCTGAGCCGCATGAAAATAATAATGTGTTGAACAGACTGTCAGGACACACAGAGGACAGCCATGCTTTTAACACGCAAGGCTCAGAAATAGCTTTGAACTTGTGGATGTTGGCGTTGTACCTCCTGAGGGAGCTCCAGTTTAGAGCGGTCGGTGCCCTCCTTCGACTGCAGGCCCATCAGATAGGGAACGGGAGCGTCCAGGAAGTGGAGCAGAGACGCCGGCAGGATGGGAACGTAGACGTGCTGCCACTGGAAGGGAAAGAGCAGCGTGGTGATGCCCTCTGCCACCGTCATCAACCGCTGGTAGTCTGACAGAGGGAGAGAGAGAGGTAGGTGAGGTAACAGATAGTAAAACAATGTAATTTTCTGCGGTTTCACGCTGCAGTTTTGTCTTAAATCTGACTTTATCAAAGGTCAGAATATTTAAGCTGAATCGAATTTCTCTGACACATCAGTCAAATTTGGGTTTAAACTTAAAGGTCAAAATAGTCATAGAACAGGTAAGTTCTGACAAATTTTAGCTTGTATTGTAATAAACTGATTACTGATAACTAAAGGTCAGCGCTCTAATATCAGATCTATGGTTTTTACATAATGTCTAAATGTCTTTTTTTTGCACTTGTTTCTATAGCAGATCTCTTCTGTTTATGAAAAACAAATGTTAAAGTTAAAAGGCTTGAAATATCGCAATAACTGCAATGATCAACGTTTGTATTAATACATAAAGATCCTGTGGAAAAAAATGAGCAGATGATGTGTTTTTATTGAACATTTCAACCGTGTAAAAGACGATTTTGTCGTAGTGAATCAAACAAATCCAAAATCAGCCGAATTGCACTGAAGTGAAATGAGCTGTTGTTAAAATAAAAACGCTCTGAGCAATTCTTTTCAATCACGTTTCCACGTGATTGTTTGCCTCCGCCTCTGTTCTCTAAAACAGATTACAGACGGTCAGCTGTTGAGATTCTCTGAGATTGAGTTCAGCTGCGGCTTCACCATGTTATTATGAGCAACGGAGTGAAAAAGCCTCCACCACCACCTCACACCTCCAGGAAATGAAAAAAAATAATAAATACAATATCACAATTTTATACTGACTTATTATTTTTTTTATTTTTTTTTTTATGCTCTCATCTTATCTTTTTGTCATTTCCTGCTCGAACGTGCACAGATGGAACATTAATGCAGTCTGATTTCTATTCAATGGACAACAAGCAGCTGCTCTGCTGCTTGCTCACTCTTGGATGTGTGTGTGTGTGTGTGTGTGTGTGTGTGTGTGTGTGTGTTTGCCCTAAGGCAAGTTGATTCTCACACTAAACCAAAGTCTTTTTAAGTCCATTAAACAGCCCTTTAAGGTCCTTTCAAATTAAAATTCCTCCTCAAACGTATAAAAATACACACGTACACACACACTTACACACTTCAATAATTCGACGTCAATGCACCTTTTTTTCTTCGTGACATTGAAAAAGTGACAGTGAGTGAAGACACAAAAGGTGTGTGTGTGTGTGTGTAATCCTGAATTCCAGGATTCTTTCCCACAGTTTTCACTTGTTATATCATTTTCAGTTGTTGTGCAACATGTTTGTGTTGTAGTGGCTTGTTGTAAATACCTCCTTTACTGTAAATACCTATGGTTTACTGTAATCTCACCCCCGTGTGTGTGTGTGTGTGTGTTTTTGTTCTGGCTGCGATGCGTAAAATACATTTCCCTTAAAGGTGAGAACATGGGTGGATTCCAGATTCAGAGATTTCTGACTGTGCCGTTTCTCACATGTAATAACATTTCAAGCGCTCAGTGATGACGTGACCTTCACATCGCATTGTCATCATATCTTGTTGTACTTGTTGTCATCTTTTGACCATTTGTAACTTCCATTTCCATTTCCACTGTGTTTTGAACCACAACGTGTGTCTCTACTTTATTTTCAAACTGTTTTATCTCTCAAGTCTGAACACGTTCGGAGCTTTACTTTAAGAACACTCCTCTGTGGGAAATACAGTGACTCAAACTCTCCTCTTTCTTCCTTTGTGTTGCAGCAAATCCCCTCCAACCTGCTCAGCTTTGCCCATATAGCCCTCGTCTCAAAAAAAAAGTGTCTCTCCTCAGCAAAATTATTTCACACCTCATGAAATTCACTCTGTTCTTCTTTGCCACTGAAACACACTGCAAGGCCTCATGGGTAATAACAAGGAGATGATGAAAAAGGAGCAGAGAGTGAGTTTTATTTACTCCTCTTTCTAAATGGAGTTGAACTAACTGATCGTTGTTTACAGATGCAGGTGCACTCGATACCTGCCAACGAAAATCCCCTTAAAATGTGAAGAGATAGTGCAGTGATAGTTGAGTGAGCAGTTAACCATCTAAAATGAAAACAAATGTGATATGGTGCAGACCGGCGCTGCAGAAAGCCCCAGCAGACACAGGGCTCAGGGATGCTGCACGCTGCTAGAAAGCAGGATGGGACATGTCGAGTCATTGTGAAACTGTGACAGTTCATCAGGGACAGATAAACTGCCACGGCTCAGTCTCGGAAGGGAAGACGCGAAGAGTCTGTGGTGACTTGTTATGTTGATGCTTGACTTGCATTATGTTGTGGCATAATAAACTAGACAACTAAGAGTCGGTATGTACTTTATTTGTATTTATCTATTTTTTTTTACAATCCAACTCTAGGCCTCAGCCTAAGGTGTTATAATACAATAGATCTGCGGTTGCTAGGACAGGAAGTTATTGGGTTGGATGTAATTCAGAAATTAAGAAGGAGTGGCAATAACACCATGATTAAAAATTTGGAGAGGCACACCCTTAGATCAACCCACCAAAGCATTGCGCTACAACCCCACAGGTGGTGGACCTACTTGGTTGCCAACCAATGTAGCTTGTTCCAACATCGCCAAATTCCTTGATAGAAGATGTCCCAGGAGGTTGACAGTCACATCAGGGAAGCAGATGTTGTACTAGGCCGTCATGGTGAACAGGGACTACATTTCAACATCGGTCCATTTGTGGTCATGAGCTATGGATGTTGAAACAATGAATTTGTAGACAGAGTAGAGTTTCTCTACAAGGTGTCTGGGCCCTGCTTTAGAAATAGGACGAGGGGCTCACATAATAGCTGCTGTTGTTTCTTTACATTAAAAGGAACAAGATGAGGTTGTTCAAGCACTTGATCAGATGCCTCCTGGACACTTTCTGATGGAGGTTGTTTGGTAGGAGATCATATGGTGGAAGTAGAACACTTCAGCCTGAGGATGCCTCAGCACCCCCTTGAGGATCTGGAAGAGAAGGGGAACTGGGACTATCTTGTTAACCTTCTGCCACCAAGATTGCACCCCCATATAAGAGGGTGAAGATAAACAGATGGATGGACTTCAGAAGACGAGCCACAGATGCCTCTGTGCACTAACAGGCTGTTAATGAACTGCACTGAAACCTCATGATTAAAGGAGACACTCGCCTGTCAGACTCTTCCCCTACGTGTTCACAGAGCATGAGGAGGACAGGTAGGGGCTGGCAGGGGTCAGACGTTGACTGATCATGAAGAGCGGGGGAACATATGGTGCAACAGAGCCTCATTAACATCCTGGCAACGTTTGTACGTTTCCCTTCTGTCTCCTGCCTCCAGATACATGAAAACATGTACACGATGAGCTCTCCAACCAGGCAGGGATGTTTTTTCACTCAAGTGAGGTCTGGTCTTTATCATCTCTCGGCGGGGGAGATTTCCTGTGATGCTGACAGTGATGAACGAAACACTGAGCTTCATTTTTCAACAAATGACAATAGGATGAGACAGTTTCTCTACATCTAATACAGTCTCAGTGTCTGTGGTGGTGCCAACGCTCAGTGATATAAGACGAGAGTTTAACAGTCTGGAAAATGCGCTTATTTTCTGTTTTGCTGACGGTGACATAAGAAGGTTGATAGTAATCTGCATGAGTATGAGCTGTTGTATGCACGGTTTCCTGCTGCAATTTAAACACCTCGTCTGGATTGGATACATGACAGCAGATGTTAGATAGGGAGCTTTCAAGGCGCTGATAGAGGTTTTTGACTTCTGAGACAGACCAGCTGTTTACCTCTAGTCTCTGTGCTGAGTGAAGCTAATTGTATCCTGAGAGAAAATAAATGAATATTGTCACAATGCAGAGCATCACACTCAGAAGCATCTAGCCTGTGTTGATTGTAAAAACCTGTAGGTCCAAGAGACACATTGTCTCAATATCAGTCGTGCAACTGCTTTATCAGTTTTTCAGCAGAAACACACACATATCAACTGTGACCATCTCACATGAATGTAGAACCCAAACTGAGCAACAGTTTCGGTTTTTTTGCATTTCTGCCAAGAGTAAACTGACGCGGCTGCCACTAGTGGAGCCAGGAAATTAGCTTAGCTTAGCATAAAGACACAGGAAGTGGTGGGAAGCAGCTAACCCAGCTCTGCCCACCTCAAAAACTATCCACTCAGCGTTTGTACTCTGCTCCTTCGTGGTTCTTCTTGACTTGATTTGACATCCTTGGTGCAGTCATAGCTCACAGAGGTCACAGGCAGATGTTCGTTCTATTTTAATGTAGGTTTGTTTATTCTTTTCAGACATCACTTGTGTAATTAGACTGCGCCGCAGGGACGGGAGCTCTTACATAAGGTGCGTGCTGCAGAAAAACTGAAGGCGCTGGGTTTTATTTTGGGTTTGTGGATCTGATGTGCGAGCGAAACCGTTTTCTATTTACATGACTCATCCTGCTCAGAAGATAAACAGGCTGCAGAGAAAGTGCTACAGAGCGTGCGCTGCAGATCGGAGTGACGCTGAGGAAGAGTGGGACTGGGAGGCGAAAGGTGATCTGAACGCTTCTCTGAATGTGGGAGTAACACAACCAGCAACACACAATCCCACTACGGTCTCTCTGCTACTGTGAATAATGGATGAAGGGAAAATCTTATCACCGTCTCAGTCAGTCAGTCAGTTTGAGGTGTGGCTGAAGTTTTAGAGACTCGACAGATTTACATTTTTCTTTTGTCTCTGAACAACTTTATAAGTTTAGTTTTCAAAAATACAAGTGTGAAAGTGGCTGCCTTTTATCTTTATTTCCATGCATTCTGAGACTAATAGCAAGTCATGACACCCAGATTTGTCTTACCTTGTGAATACAGGAGGATCTGCATCTCCAGCAGGGTGCAGGTGAACACCTGGACCAGGTTTTCTACTCCCAGCAGACTGAAAGCCTCAGCGAGAGGGAAGTCAGCGAGGGGCAGTTCCCCAATGCCGGGCCTCTGACACACGATGGGCTCGTACACGCCGTGGAACTTGAGGGTCCGTCCCGGAGCGGGCAGCGGCACCTCGTATAGGATGTTGTGAACGTAGCTCTCTAAGGGCAATGGGGGGGCAGAGTCCGCCGTGACGGCTCGGTGCATCTGCGACAGGAACTGGCGGCAGGCGTGCATGAACGGCATGGGGGTGATCAGACACAAAGCTTTGGACACGTAGAGGGTGTCACGAGAAGAGTCGTAGCCGCCCGCCGTGCAGGACGAGGACGAGGCGGAGGAGGAGTTGGGGCAGTCCGCCTCGTCTAAACTGCTGGCCAGTGAGTCCATGCTGGAGGAGGAGGAGGATGACGATGAGGAAGTGGGGTTGGCGGAGGCATGCTCCGCGTTGTGCATCTGGTAGAGGGTCTGCATGGCGGAGCAGATCTGAGGGCTTGTCACCTCTTCGTAGAAGGTGTGGACGAAGCCGTACGTCCGAGAGCCGTCCTCCTTGGTGATGATGAAGGAGTGAAAGCGAGGATCACGCTGGTCGGCCTGAGTCCGGAACGACAGGCCTTTAGGCATACACAGCTGTAGAGAGAGAGGAGGGAGAAAAACTGTCAGTGCTCATTAACTGTATGAGAAAACCTCTATGTAGTGATGTTCACATTACAGCTTGACTGATAAATCATGACTGACAGGGGATTCATTGTCTCTGCTTCCAGTTTCTCAAATTTTTTTAATCACAGAAACTGAAAATCTTTGTTTTTTCTTGTTAAGACAAAACAAGACTTAACATTTTGATCTAGCTGTTGGGAAACTGCCATCTATGTCTGAATGCTTATTAGGCTCATTATGTTGATCTGCTCAGAGAGAGCTGCTGTGTGATGTTTTCTCCACTTTCAATATCCATTCAAATTGTGTCTTTACAGAAAACAGCATTGAAACACGCACACACAGTGACGTGATTGGATTATTTACGAGTCATGCGTCTAACTCATCAGTTCTGACAGATTATCCTCCGCGTTCTTGACTGTATTTCACTTTTTTTTTTCTCCCCAGAGGTTTATATCCCAATCAGAATCAGGCCATGAAATCTGCCGAGCGTCACGTCTGATAAAGTTATCGACTCGGCTCGAGAGAGCGTTCAGCGAGCTGGGGCACGTTCAGAACCTACTGAGAAACATTAACGAGATGCGACGACGTGACAGAGCGGATCTGATGTCCTTGTCTGAGTGAGTGTACGACGGGACAAAACTCTTTTAATCTTTATGATGAAAGAACGGGAGCAGAGGAGGTGCAGATGGTATATTCGTTACGTAAAATTCAGTGGGACGCCGCTCTCAGTGCAGAGATGTGGTCCAACTGCGGGCGGTTCACACTCTGCTGACGTCAGTGTGCTTTCAGTCAGATTTCATTGTTTTTATTTACTGACTCACTCCAACAAATTCATCACTGACACCTGAGAAATTTAATAATCAGGTAGAGACATGTCCCAATTACAAAGCCACAGTTTTTAACTGTCAGTGTAGTATTAAAATGGTAGAAAAGTGCACAGGTTGTGAAGTTAAGTGTCAAGAACATGACGAGTACGAATATTAATATAATGATGAAACTAATGAGAGGGATGAGTCAAAAACCCGCAGTTGTATTTTTTTTAATCATTTAATCGTTTTGATCATAAATTTCTGTTATCGTCAATGTGCAAAATGCACAAAGAACTGAAGGTCAGAAGGTAGAGTTCGTCTTGTAGCACACAGTGCAGCAGCGAGCCTCAATGTTCTCAGTTGCACCTCTGTAAAAATTTAACATGAGAACCTGAGACAGTTGGCGTCAAGGTTCACAGGAAGAAGTTCCTTCAGCTTAATTGTGTCGCAGGCTGAACTTAACTCAACAAAAAGTGTTTTGACACACGTGTTGAGTGAGGACAGTATGAAGTGTGACACAGACAACGCCGAATGAATGATGTGTTCATCTGCACCTCTGTCTCAAGTTTCTTACTGATTTTAGATCAGATTTCTCCTCCGACAGCAGCTCCCACAGCGGACGTCGTTTCACTAGGTGACAGTTTGATGGTGACGCCGTTTGTTTAGTGTGAACTTCATCAATGTGCTGGTATCTAACATCCATCACATGACGCTCACATATCAGATGTAGAATCTGACTCCTATGTATCATCTAATTAGGAATGTAACAAATATTAACTTTAACATATTTGCGCATTGCAACAATTTCAAATTTAAGTCATTATTATGTTATTCATTATTATGAAAATGTCTCATGACAAAGACAGACATGAAGAAGTGTGTGTGTTTATCATGGTGCTCAGAGGAGGTGAGGGTAGTGGGATGAGTGGGTGATTTGAAGGGATTGGAAGAAGGAAGTAAGAGAGTTCTGCAGCAGACAGAGGAAAGATGTAAAGTCAGAGTAGATCCTGCAGTTGGAACCTTCGACAGCTCACGGTTGTTGTGGCGTCGGGTTTCAGCTGCTGCATAATGGTCCTGTTTCAATTTGATGTAAGGCAAGAACCTACACTGAATTATTTAGCAGCGCTGACACCAGGCCAGGTGGAAAAATAGGCGGTGACCTTCAATCATGAGTGAGAAACAACCGCACACACACACTGTGAACATCCATGAGGGGGATTCACTCCCGCTGCTCTGTCAGTGTCACTACATTGATAGTTTAGCACTCTCAGCAGTTCCTCGTTAGAAAAAAAAAAACAAAAAAAATACAAAGACCGTACAAAAACAAAATGAAGGACTTTTCAATAAATATCAAGGATGAAAGTTGATACATTTGACGTCATTAAGACAAGGCTTCAAGCCTCACTCGTCTGCTACTCAACACCACACTCACCCAGATGTCAGCTGAATGATAAGAGGTCGTGGCTGTGGCGATCTTCATGTCAAGCAAGTTACTAAACCCTAAACTGACCCTGATTGGCTGTTCCATCAGTGTTTGAATGAATTAGGAAAAAAGTACCATATACAGAGGCACTGTGTGAATGTGTGTGTTAATGGGTGAATTTGATCTGTAGGGTATTTATCAATCTCAGGTTATGTTGTTCCCAGAATGCCCCAATATTTCCCCAATATGATGTGTCTGTTTTTAGGTTATTCTTGAATATCAAACCAAAAAAATCTACTTTATTTGCAAATAGATCCCATTGGTGATTTATTCTCCTGGATGTGGAGGATAACACATTCCTCCAGAGATGGGAGGAGATCCATCATTGCTCTTTTAGTGTTAGTCTTATTCCAAGGCCTCTCTGATGAAATGGCTTTTTCTCTGAAATCTAGATATTCATCTGTGTCTCTCTGCACAAAACCCTTATTGAAATTCTCATCTAGCCCCTGGATTTTCTGTAAAGACTCAATTTGTTCTGCTTATCCTCTCTCATCTATCACCCTGTAAATGGTACAATCCGTTCTCAGCCCCGAGGCCACCTACCATGTTGACGGCATCCTGGTCGAAGGGGTTCCACTCCACATTCTCAGGATAGCGCGCTAGGACTTTGGACTTGAACGTCCTCTTCAGGGGACTTTGCTCAAAGTTTTCACCTGGAGAGATGAGACAAGAAATTAGTGACCGGTGAGGAAGTTTGTTGTATGATTGAATGTTTTTGGTGCAAATGATTGAGAAAGAAAATACATATAACACGGCAGAAAAGGATGAAGACTTGAGGCTGAGGGGTTGAGTTTAAAGAGGAACAGAAAAGGCATCAGCTCATGTTCAGTGTCTGACTGTTTTTCACTGGCTGCATGCATGAGATTCCTCTCTGTCAGCAGCTGGGCCCAACTATGTTTCCCCACCCCCATATCAACACACGCCTCACTGGACATCTCACACTCACACACACTTGCTCATGGGTGACATCATTCTGGTTGGAGCTGACAAAAAAAAATAGCTCAGACAACTATTGTGTACAGCTGTTCTGAATAAAACAACAACAGAGTGAACAACACGTCCAACACTGAGGGTTGGTGGACGTCAACAGCAGAGAACACGCCGAGTTCTTGTCAGATAAGAACAGAAACCTGAGGCTGCAGTGGACACAGGTTCACCAACTGGACTCATGTCAACAATAAAATTATTACTCTAATCTTACATTACTAACCCTAAGATCAGAAAAACCAGGTCTGATGGATCTGGACTCCTGTTGAGGCAGCAGATGGTCGAGTCAGAATCTGGTCAATGGACTCAACCTGCCTTGCGTCAACTGTCCAGGCTACTGGTGGTGGTGGTGGTGCGGCTGATGTTTTTTTGAGTCACTTTAGGTCTTAACACCAATCGGTCGTGGTATGAATGTCTCAGTCTGTCTGAGTGTTACTGCTGATCATGTTCATCTATTTATGATCACAGTTTACCATCTTCTAATGGAAACTTCCTGCAGAATAGTGTTCCATGTCACAAAACCATACGTTCAACGGTGAGTTAAATCCAGTTTCCAGATCTGGATCCAGTAGAGTTCCTTTGGCATGTGGCAGAACAGGAAAGGAACGTGTCCAACAACTGGTGGATCTATGAAGAATGTTGGGTTCTTCATAAAGCACCCACTCTTCTTTGGTGCCCGCTCCAGCTGCCAGAACAGCATCATCTTCTGTCCATCTACTGAGTTGTTTTTTTTTTTTTTGTCTGGTAACAGGTGTCTTGGCACCATAACAGCAATCTGTATGTAAGCATGAAAGCCATTTTGGTCGTCACTTGTCCAACAGCTGCTCAGGACACAACAGGCATCTGTTCCTTCCACTGGTCCAACTTTCTCCACAGCTTCCTGTCTATGTTCCACTTAGCTGTAGCCTCACTGGTGCTTATAGTGATCGATAGATAGTAGCTTTTTGTTCTGTTAGACTCTTTAATACTGTAAATTAATCTGGATCACAGGAGCAGCAAATGCTTTGCATGTAAAACATGTAAAAATCTAAATGATATGGTGCTTCGGGAGATGCACAAAAACACAAGTGTTATCAGAAATGACAGACAGATTGTGAGGTTGTCAGCAGTGATGGACCATAGTGATGAAATACTTCTTTTGTTGTTAGTTTGCAGCTGCTTCTTGAATATGTTTTGAAAAAAAAAAAAACAGGTGAAGGACTCCTGCCCTTCAGCACTGAATGGAATTTAATCTGTGGTGCTCAAAAAAAGCGCTGCACAAAAAAAAATAAAACAGTTTAAAAATCTACAGCTAGAAACAATGTCTTGTCTCTTCTCTCCTGTGATGGATGGACCAGAAATTATCAGAGCGATGCAGAATCAGTCTTTCCTCCGTTCCAGAGCAGCACAGAGTAACAGCAGGGAAACATAGAGTGAAGAAGATAAAGAGGATGAATGAGGAGCTGGATATGGAAAGGCATACGGAGGCCTTTTAAAGAGAGTGGCTGAGATGAGAAAAATGTCTTTCAGTTGGAAAGACATAAAATGGAAAACTAGCTAGTCTCAGCCAGCACAGTCCAGAGTTTCTTGAGTTATGGCCAAAAACGTGTCACCCTGACCTTAACCTTTAACCACTGAATTCCTGTTTAATTTCAGTTCAACTTTTATTCCAAATTTGAAAGCAAACTGGTACAAATATCAGGATTTAAAAGGGTAATGATGAGTTATTGACGTTCTGCTAGTAACACTCTTCAGTGTTTTCAACGGTAATGTTGCTGCACTTTTCCATTAGCATCGTTAGCACACTCTAGCTAAAAGAGCTAACTTGTGTTATTTACTATATTAGGAGAACGAACCTCAACCATCTTCCTGAATGTCATTTTAAATTTTTCTGTCAGTTCAATTCACTATAAACAGAAGAGCAAACAGATTCATGTTGGTAGTGAACAGTCAAACAAGATTCATCTACCAAAGCTGTGAGTCCATGAGGTTGAAAGCGCTGACTGATCATGAGTTGATGACTCGCTGCCCTGATCACGGACCAAGTCAGATGTGCAGCTCTGTGGGCTATTAAATCTCACCACTAATCCACACACAAGCATATTTCCTTCCAGTGACCAGACTCCACTGGTCCTGCTACAAAGTGGAGAGAAACCTACATTGATTTCAAATAGGTCACTGAACTGGGAGAGGTCAGAAGGTCATTGGAGAGGAGGACTGGACAAAATGGAAGGACCAGGTTTCGGTTCATATGACTAACACCATAATCCCTTAACTCAGGTATTTACACAAGCTGTTATCTCTAATATACACTGTCTCTTTAAGACTACTGACACAGAAATCCATTGTGTGGTGTAACACTAACAACTTGTCCCAACAAAAGATCACACATGAAACAATACAACACTGACTGCCACATACTGATTTTCTATTTTCTTACTGTTTAAATGAGTATAAGTGTATTTGACTGTAACACTGTGCTAAACGCTGCTGCCATTGAAAAAACATCTAATGCTGAAGGAAACACCACATAGACATAAACCTCCAACCAACTGTCTGTCTCTTCCCTGTAAGAGCTTCATCCTTAGGCCATTAGACTCCTATACACACACACACACACACACACACACACACACACACACACTTCTTGACCGGAAATATTTCAGCACTTAATGCTCTTACCGTTATTGTTTACATGCTGCTATACATTGTTCCATCGACAAATTTCAGTAAAATAGCATCACACCATTATCAACTAATAATAACTAATAATAACACATAATGATGTGTTAATGTTTGTGGCCTCCATCTCATAGGTCCAGGTCTTTGTTATTGCTGTCCTCTACATTTATTATATCTAGAACTGAGAAAAAACAGACAAAAAAACTCAGAAAAACAGGACGAAAAAGGACTGATTTGGATAACGAGCTCAGCTGAAGATGACCCACATACTGTACAATAAAGAAATAAGGAGAAAGGAAATGAGTGTGTGTGTGTGTGTGTGTGAGAGAGAGAGAGAGAGAGAGAGAGAGAGAGGCAAAGAGGATGAAATGGATTGCAGGGTGTAATCCAGGTGGAGGTGGTGGAGGCACAGACAAACAGTGGTCTTGTCTCTGTGCAGAAAATAAGCTGAAAACCAAAGCTCACTCCTGCTGTGATTACAGTGCTTGAAGTTGAACACAATGTGTAAGGGTTGTTACTGTACGTTCGTTTGTTACCATGGCACTGTCAGAGTGTCAGCTGCTCTGGTTCATCATCAGCTTTTCTTTATTTTTCTGTCCTCTTCAACTACCTTTTTCAACCACTAACTTTGAAATATTTTTTTTTCATAAAGTTGACTATGTGTGTGGAGCTGCAGTCGGTCATGGCACTTATTGTTTACACTGAGGAGCAGCTGTTAGCGCTCCGTAGTGCAGCGGTGCTGTCGACTGAGAGGCCCAACTTCCCCCACGAGCTGAGGGGGAGTCGAGGGTGTCGTGTTGGAGTTCAAACCTGTCTAACAAGATGAAGAAGCTGGTGTTGTTAACCTGGCACTAGAGGGACTACCAAAAATACAGGGTTACCGTGTTCAGACATGGCTGACATGAACATTTTCCATCCACGCTGGATTGATTTATGTTTGTTAAGACAGAACAGTGGAGAGCAAAGAGGCTGCTCCACCCAAATGAATAAAGGAGCATTACCACACATCACTGCTTCCTGCAGCTGTAAGACTACAACCAGAACTGCTCCCAGTAGACACACACCCCAAACTGTCTATTCTTATTTTCTATAGAAAAAATTGGAACTAGAACTTTATCACTGGACAATTTCCTCAAACTTATTTTTAATCTATTTAATATTTATAATGTGTTTTATATTCTGTTTATGATTATTTGCTGCTGCAAAACTCCCTGTGTTCCCCGTTCATTAAAGGAATATGAATTAAATTTGAATTTGTACACTACATATTTATCTATATCTATATATTCACATCTATACTGGTGCATACTGATCCGCCTACTGTTTACATTCTGGTGCATACTGTTATATACATACTGTTTATGTACATACTGTTACATTTATAGTCTATACATATTCCTTATATTATTAAGTTATATTTACATTGTTTATAACCCTTGTATATATCACAGTGCTCTTATTGCTTATTCTCTGACTCTTATTCCTGCTGTATTTTTTTTGCTGCTGTCAGGATGTGAATTTCCCTGATGTGGGGCTAATTAACGTTTATCTTATCTTATATCTATATCTATATATACATATATGAAGACTCAAACACTGCTTACTTAATCGAGCCTGTTTAGCAGCAGTTAAAGCTTCCTGTCTTCTTGGTCTCTACAAGCTTTAGAGATCTGAATCTGGACAGTTTCTCCTGTTCTATGTGGGAGATCCTGCCAGGCTCCATGAAACTAGATGGAAGTGTGTGCTACTGCTGCTACTTCCATGTCTTCTATGGGGTTTAAATCTGGGCTTCGGTTGGACCACTCATGGACAGACACATGTCCTGCTGTGAAGACACTCCTCGTCACTTAGGAGCAGGTTTCGATACCTTAGATTGATGGATTTTCATCAGTGAAGTGATTCATTTGCATTTTGCCCTGTGATTTAGCTGTGATGGTACATTGATTGAATGAGGCTGATGTTATGTTATGATTGGTTCATGGAGTAAAATGTGAAGAAAGCAGCTGAGTAAAAGACACATGCATGCGGCGGGTGTGAGGTGTAGCAGTCTGTTGTTTACCTGCGGCTTCAGTTTCTGGGTTTCTGCCTTGGCGGTCGGCCTCAAGCCACTGGTACAAAGCTACGGACGAGCCACATGCAGCAAAACATGGAGCGGAGGGGGGAGGGGTGGGGTGGGGACAAACACAAAAACAAAGAAAAAAAAAAATAGCACAATGTCAAAACAAATGCACACAGAAAAAGCACATTAATCATATGCATGAGAATGAGTAGAGCATGAACATGACACGTACAGTATCAGTGTCACAACAGAGCATGGACATGACATTTAACACACAACACAAAGGCTTGAGATGCGAATGTTATAGTTCTGAAACGGCACGTCTCACTTCTCACGGTTTGACAGGATATTTGGGGTGTGGGTGAGTTAAAAGTGAAAGGTGCCGTTTCAGAAGAGCGACAGTGAACATGTTGAAATGTACGTCAGCGTCGGCCTTAATGACGGAGGCATGAGTGAGGCGGCGGCAGCGGCGGCTTGTGATTTAGTGTTAGTGATGGGTTCAGGATGACATATTTATACACACTGAGGTCAGAGTCCGAACGGTCTCCGACCACAAAACAGACCGCGTACGCGGTTCACTGAGTTGTTCAAACCGTTATAATATGAGAAAAAGACGGTGATCCAGTGACTCAGCAGTTGTGGGATTAACAAGAGGCAGATTTTATTCTCTCTCTCTCTCCATCTAGTGAAAGCACGCTCCTCTTTGTAGCTCGAGCTCTCTAAACCCATATTAAGATTATTCTAATGACATCATGATGACATCACAGGGATTATTTTTTTCTCAGACTTGACAAAGCTGTTGCAAAAACTACCGACATCATATACAACCGCACATCACAGGGCGAGAAGAGCATCAAGGATTACAGAGACTTGGACCGAGATTCTGTAACTATATTTAGTGTAAATAAATTTAATCTGTGTGTCCAGGTGTGTGTTCCAGAGATACAGTCACAGTACTCTGACTATGTCTATGTCTGTGGTTCTTCTCTTCTCCACATTGTTTATCTTTATGACAGACACTCCTCCCATCAGTGTTACATAACTCGAGAACATGTAGTGAAGCTGCTGCCTTTGCACTTTCCTCCTCTTTCATCTCATCCTCCTGCTCTTCCTGTCACAGTTTCTCCTCTTTGAACGTTGGTGCCTTGTTCCTCAACCTGAAACTACACCATCAACCTGAAGGACCAATCAGATTCGAGATTAAAGCGTCAGATGAAGACACACATTATATTGTTTTTACCGCGTCCGATTACTGTCAGGGACGGATTTCAGATATGGATATATTAGAGTCTTTAAACACATCACTGGCCAATGTATGACTTGGTTGGTTGGCTCTCAAACAGAGGAAATCATTAGATGAGGAAGGAAATAACACACACGTGCGCACACACGCACTTCTCATTCTTAACCCCAAATTAAAAAAAGCACAGAACACACACACACACACGAAAAAAACAACAAAAAAAAAAAACTGCATTGAACCCACACCCACACGACCTATGAAGCAGCTTCGACTGATTGTAATCATCAGTACCAGCATGAGATCAGCGAGCGGCGACAATAAGCTGATTAAATACTGGTCTGCGTGGTGCACTGCAACTCACTACATCATCCTTCACATGATTGATTCACTACTGCTGCTGTTTTAACTACTACTAACTGTATTCATATAGCAGCTCAGCCAGATAATCCATTTTACTGAGCGCAGCCAGATTCAATTTATTTTTCCACACTGTTGGTTGCACTGGAGTTATATTTACCTGGTTTCTGCATCACTATGAAGAAATACAAACACAAACAAAATGTGGATTCATCCACCTGTTAAAATAGTCCAGTCCTCAACAAATCTAATGGCTACTTCCTCAAAACTCATTCATGTTTTGATGTTAAAAGGATCAAACCACATGACGGACTGATCATAACCACTGAACAACCAGTACACAGACCAATTCACCCTCCATGTGTAGCGCACATCATAAACAGCATTTTGAACAACACACTCATCATATTCTTAACCAGAATAGAGCGGAAACAGCTGGTTTTATTTCACAGTGATCTTAAACTAATCAGTCTGATGCTGGAACCAGCCACTGTTTGGCATTTATCAAAATTGTTGTCCATTTTCTGTCAATTACCCCAGTGATTAACTACAACTGCAGCTGACATCTGCCTCCATTCAGGTCATGAATATGAGCTGCCGGTCATGACGTGTGTGGAGCAGATGGTCCACACACATTATCTAGCATATACCTATAAACATATACATTAAGAAAAACCGCTCTTCAACCCCTTCACCCAGTTTCTCGACCTCTTGTAAGAGCAAAAAAAAAAAAAAAAAAAAAAACTATGTAACCATAGAAATGCTGGCTCCAGGTCCGTCTCTACACAGCTACACAGTAAGAATGTAGACGCACAACACAAAGTGTCAGAGGGCCCTGAGAAGAACATGACCTTTGCATGAGAAGGGAAATGGGAACAATAGAAAGTGGAATTTATTTGCAACCTCGTGTTGCTATTTGGAATCAGATGCTTCTTCAGCAGGTTCTGCATTCCCCCAGGTCTCACCAGCTAATTAAGGCGCCAGTTAATCAACATTAACAAGCACAGTTCAACATTTAGAACCTTACTGATTTAACTATCTGCATCTAGACACCCCCCAACACTCCCTTTTACTTTGCATTTATGGCGGTGGCGATATAATAACAGTAATAATAATGATGAGGTCATTTCCATCAATAGACATTCATACTGCCAGCTCACCCCAGCAGGAGGGGTTCCCCCACCCGGACTGGCAGGGGTGAGGGATTATGTGACACATACTGCATCATTAGAGCCACAAATGACTTAATGCACCTCTAATTACATTCAATCAGCCCCTAGAGGGTGTCACCCCTTCACCCACGCACACACACACACATACATACATACATACATACACACACACACACACACACACACATATATATATATATATATATATATATATACTACAGCATGAGGTAGCAGGTCATTACATATCAGGCTGGCCAAGTAAACACAAGAGGGAAAATGCCTAATTAAAGCCCATGTCCACACACACACACACACACACACACACACACACACACACACACACAGATAAATGTTAGAGAAACAGCAGAGGACCTAATCATATGCTGTCCCCAGACGCTGATGCATAATGCATGTGGAGCCTGTTGCCCTGCTCGACCAGTGATCAGATGCCCTGTTCTTTGTGTGTGTGTGTGTGTGTGTGTGTGTGTGTGTGTGTGTGACTGACTGACAAGCTTTGTTGTTTCACTTCAAGGTCCTCCAGATTCACATCACTATGTATGAATGCGTGTGTGATCCATTAGAAGCAGCAGCAGCCGACTGAGACGACTGCGTCGGGGTTTCACCTGCAGCTTCAAGCTTCATGTCACCATTCACAGTCTCATGGGCTTGGTTTGTCTTCAAGCATCCAACTGCACATATCCTAAATATCTGCCCGCTACATTAAATCATCCCTCTCGATGCACAGAGTCAGTGGAGTAAAAACAACAATGCAGTGTGTGTGTGTGCGGGCAAAGAAAACAACCTGGAGCGTAACCTGACCTGGAAAAATGAGCTCAGAACAAACAAACAAACAACACAAGTATAGTTGAAATCTAAAAGAGGTAGAATCATGTTTGTAACATGAGAGGAAAAAAAAATCCATAGAAATAAATTGATCTATTTAACATTCAGGTGCCATCGGGGCAGATTTCACACATTCATATTAGCAGCCAGTGAACAAGCCTTTACAGCATCCTCATTAACACAACCTTGACTTCACCCCCAATCTTTCCAAACTTCAGCCCTTTCAAAAGACTGGAGGGCGGAAAACTGAAGAGATTAAAACCAAAGCAGCCAAAATGCACTGAATTATTGTCTCTACTACAGATCAAACTCTAAAAACTCTGGATCAAACACATCCCATGATGCCCTGCCGGGATTAACCAGAGAATATATATATATACATACAGCTCTAGCCAAACAAGGCAGATTCTATATGAGTGATAAGGCAACACGTTGAATTTCTTCGGTTTGAAAATAGAAGAAAATTTGAATCATTACTTCCTGTAGGGAGTTTCAGAGTAAAATCAAAGTGAAAACAGGATGCAGAGTTTGATGTTGGCCTTTCTGTTTATGGCAATCAAATGCACAACAAATCACGTGATCACATAAGTTCAGCTAAACCACACACACACACACACACACACACACATACTTGTACTTCTATCTTTGTGAGGACACTCACTAACATAATACATTCTCCAGCCATTTAACCTAACCACTTAACATAACCATCATAACTTAACTAACTTACCATACCTAATACTGACTCCAAACCTAAACCCTATTCTAACCCCAACCTTAAAACCACACCTTAAGCCTTAATAAGTCATAGGAAGTTGTGAAGATCAGTCAAAAATATCCTCACTTCTATAGTAAACACTGGTTCTGGTAACTGGTTCTCACAAGGATAGCAGTACAAGCAGACTGCCGTCACTTCCAGTTCACTGCTCATTCAGTTCCATTTAAGACCAGTTCTTTTAAACACGGCCAGAGCTTCCCTCCACAACCTCATAATTACTCATCCATTTAGCCTCACCAACACATTCCATCACCCAGTGCCACACACACACACACACACACACACACACACACACACACACACACACACACACACACACACACACAGTCTTCATGTTCTCACTAAACGGAACCAGCGCCTGCTGAGTTCATCTCAGCTGCCAATACCCGGCACTGGCAGGGCAGGACAAGCATCCCATCTGTCTCCTCGGCAACAGTTGGAGGCTGTTGTTGCTAAGGTGTGTGTATGTGTGTGTGCAAGGATAGGTGGCATTAACACCTTCTAATCTCTTAATCTGCATGAATTATTCTCGACTGATGATGATCAAGGCTGCAAGGTGCCGGGCTCAGTGAGGATGAGGCAGGACGACTGCTGTGTGTGTTAGTGTGTGTGTGTGTTTTATGTGTCACAATGACCCAGTGTCCCAGTGCCCAGGCTAAGATGGTCCTGCCGGCCCTATTTGTGTTCCACTGACCAGTCACAGGACATCACTGTGATGATGTCATCACTGTCAATCACTTCTTTGTTCTTTTATTCACTTTTAGGTTGTGAGGCAGAGAGGAGGCAGGAGGTAGTGAGGGTGGTCAACTCATTTTCATTCAGGTACATGCTCTGCCCACTCCCCTGGGTTCCTCCATCGTTGGAGGCTCTTGTGTCTCAGCTACGTGAGTCACTTTCACCTAAGTGTATTAGCAGCTGCTGCGTATCTACACATATCGACGCCGATGAACTCTCTGACAACTGAGTGATGAAAGGATCTCAGATAACCGTCACCACACACGCATGGTGATAAAGGATGAAAAAGTAGCACCAGGGGAGTTGAGGGGGGGGGGTGCGTCCCCACAAGTCCTTTTGTCCCCGTTAAGCTGTGGTCGCTACGGTGGCAGAAGTCCAGCATTCTTTACAAATGACACAATGGTGTCGGCACCGTGCTGCAAGTTAAATCAGAGCTCTGCTGCAACTTCATACACCAGCTCAAACATTTAAAAAAACACATGCTACTTAATGCTTCTCCTTCAATATATTTCAAATATTAAATATATTTAACATATGAAATATACTTTTTCAATACATTTAATATTTAAAACAGATTAATATATTTATATTTAATTATATTTAAAGAAAAAAAAATAAAAGTAATACAATTAATTTTCCAAATCCATGCTTGTTAATAAATAATTGATAATAAATATATTTAATGGTGGAGAAAAACCCACAATAAAAACTAATAAAGTAAAATTAATCTAATAAATCACAAAATAAATACATATTTTAAAAAAAGCAATCATTTAGTATAAGTTTTTCACTTGTCAACAGAGCCTCATAAGACAAAACTTAACATAACAACAGATCTATCCACAAGTCTGAGTCTAATAAACCTTCAGACTGGAGCCTAAACAAAAGATACACAACATGAAATATTAAATATACTGGAGTCTTTCTGTGTGGAGTTCACATGTTCGCCTTGTGTCTGTGTGGGTTTTCTCCAGAATGGCCTTGTGATATACTGGTGACCTGTCCCAGGGTCTAACACACAGCCAGCTGGGATCGTCTCCAGCATCCTCCCCATCACCCTCAATTAGATAAGTGGTGTAGATAATGGCTGGGTGTTGTGCATTATTTCAGAGGAGCAGGTGTGAGACGGAGATAAACACAACAGAGGTCGATATATTTCAGATTTTATGGATCAGACTCCAATGTTCCTTCGCTCCCACAACTCAGCTAAATCTAGTGTCTTTTATTCACCCATTTGTTTTGACTCAGTTTTCGTTATAAGTCTAAAGAGGATTTGCCAAAACTTCTGTCAAAAAACGGTATGAAAACTGTTGTGTGAGTATCAGGAGTTGGTTCGCAGAGATTACTGTCACTACTGTCAGTAAATGACCTTACTGACCTACTACCACCATTACCCCACCAAATCCTGACAGACGGATGGATGGAAGATATCATGAGAGCACAAGTATCCACAGTATTATCAGCCTCTCTTCCCCTGTAAATAGAGAAAGGATGCTGAACTGTGACATATATTATGCAGAATAACTGTGTCACACAGGCAGGAAGTAGCTGAACTGTGTGTGTGTGTGTGTGTGTGTGTGTGTGTGTGTGTGTGTATGTATTCAATGGCAGCTGCTCTCACAGCAGCTGAACGGCTCTAATGAGGTGGTGATGGAGACATGCCTGATGGGAATGAGTCACAGACACGTTATTAAGGCAGTCAGGTGTGTGTGTGTGTGTGTGTGTGTGTGTGTGTGTGTGTGTGTGTGTGTGTGTGCAGATATTTGTGTTTGGTGGTTTCAGGTTTATTCCATCAGACTCAACATAAATATTATAAGCGATCTATATCTTTATCTTACTGAGGCATGCAGCTTTATCTATCAACGCTGAGTATGGTTTCCTCCACAACTGCATCATCGCATCAGTCTACTGAGTTAACCTTAATATGATTTACAGTCTATAGAAGAAAACACGGCTACAACAGATAAAAACAACACCGCAGGTATAAAAATATATGGCACAAAACGGTTGATACTATTGATCACAAATTGTTCTACATAATATAGCATCAGAGGACATTTGTACATAATAAATAACACTGTTTGTGAATTGTTTCTCAGGGTTCACTTCTCGAGGCCTTTTTGGTCTATAGTAGGTTTATATAAACATATGTTAAATACATGTAGAATTGCTGTCTTTCTTCGTAATAAGTATCCCTGTTATTAACTTTGAAATACCAAGCGTTTTTTACTTTAGTTTTTCTATCAGTTAAACTGCTGTCAATGAAACTGAATACTTCCTGCAGCTGTTTCAGATCATGAGCACCCACCCTTTCCCAGGAGGTTCAAAACGAAAAACATCTGCATTCAGACCAGTTTGTTCGATCACTGACTTCTTGTTTACGAAGTTCTGACATGTTGATGTTGGACTGACATGGCGGCATATAAATAAATGCCGTAATCTGGTCAAAGAAAATTTAAATTCCTCTGCAACTGTGTGATGAGACGTCCTGCTAACAGAGACAGCAAGACAGAGGTGGAAACATGGTCTCCGCTCGGAGGAGGTGGCAAAAGCAGCGTGAAGTGACATGTGAGGGAACTGAGAGGAGGTCAGACAAACAGAGCAGAGAGCCTCGCCGCTGACTGTGAGGCTTGTGAGATGAGCCTGAAGCAAAGGGCATGAGAGTGAGATGAGATGAAAGGGCTGTGAGGAGAATACGAATGAGAATGTGGGACAAGAGAAAGCGACAGGAGAGAGGGGGGGAAATGAAGGAGAGCAAAGAGCTGTGGAACAACCATCTCATCACTCAGGACGAGAACCGTGACATGAAGCCGTTATGCTAAATCTGCATTTTATTGTACAACGTGCAATTCAGCCTCTATAGTCACACGTTTCTGGTTTTCACAGTCTCACTTGAAGGAACCCTGCTGAGCAGTTTCCCCTCAGATGGACTGTGTCCTAAAAGCCTGTGGAGCCATCTTTGATTTTTTGGAAACCCCATGTTACAGGGCAGTTTAAGTGGGCAACAGTGAAGCTAATAGGTTTCAGTAATGAAGCAGGGGGTGTTGGTAGGTAGGTTGGTTGGTTGGTTTGGGTCTTATCAATAAAACAATAAAAAAAAAAACAAAAAAAAAACAGCCTTTTTTCCAACAAATGGCACATTATTGACGTATGAATTATTTATTTTTTACAGCAATGATTGCACACTTGTGTTTGAAGCTAAACGCTCTGGAGCGCAGCAGCTGACAGGCGACATAAATTACAGCATATAATCAGAAGGAGAAAACACGAGCGTGAGCAAACCTCTTTCGCTGAAGTAATTTGTCTTCTTTAAACGTGCTCTGATCTCCATGGCGACGCTTGTGCATCCCGCGGCACACAGAAGAGGCTAAAGGGCCCTTGTTAATGGAGGTTACGTCATTTGATCCGAAATGAATTGAATTGCAGTGCGAGCAGGCCCCCTCAGCTCGCCACACTGGGCGGCCTGAGTGTACGCTCAGGGTGACTGATACACAGCAGATGAAACTAGTGCAACCCTCCACACACCCCCACCCCTCTGGCTCCTATGAAAAAAAAAAAAATAAAAAAAATAAGGGGACAGCAGGGGGTCTGAAGTTTAAGATGGCTGCTTAAATGTCTCTAAAGACAAGCAGGACATCAGGGACTTCAGCCCCATAAAATAAAAGTTTTCTTTGTCTTATTTGATGCTACACAAAAACCACACAATGTAAAAATAATGTTGAGATGAATAGATGTGTATCAGTTACTCAAACTTCAAAGTTGCACTATGCAAGATCGTTTATTTGTCTACGAAGCTCCTCCTACAGTCTCAGAGTAAAGCCGAGTTCAAGATGCACCACATCGCAAAACGTTTCATTCAACAGAAACAGCTGCTTACTACTACGACTTTTTAAATGGGCAGGGATCATACTGTATATACGTTGGTGCTGATTGAGTAACTCCTTGAACACGTCTACCAAACAAGAGAAAACTACCTCGAAAGCCTGTTGTAAATGGTTACACAACGTTGTGCTGCTGAACTCACCCTTTATGATGTGCGGTTTTACACCAAAAGATAGTGGAGGCGGCTGAGAGACCCTTCAATCATCCCGTAAAGAGTCCACCAAACCATCACTTAAAAATCTTACACACTGCACCTTTAACAGGAAGAGTGTTTCCTGTAGCGGAAAAGTTAGAACATGGCCACTGCTCCAGCAAACACTGTGTGAAAGGTACCGAAAATTATCATTATCATTAAAAAATACAAAGCATTTATTGCAAAAGGACTAAACGAGCTGCAACTAAGACATGAAGTTGGCATCACACAGCAGTTATCCTTAAGGCACCTCAAACAGCTAGCAGAGGTCATGTGTTAATATCAGGTTCACGTCCAGGGGAATGCTTTGTAAATGCATAGAAAATGTCATCATAGTGGTGATATCACGGTGATTGCAACACAAAGTCTGCATTGTAAAGTGGGGATGTACCGTCCTGTCACGTTTGACCCCCTCTACTGGTGATAAACAACCAGAGCCACTGATTCAGATATAGCAGCTGAGTGTCTCTAATCTGTCCGCCAACGTCCTAATTACATAACCTGATGGTGTTTTCAGGGAGGGGACAGAGGACTGTTGGCCCAGCAGTGAATGTGACTCTGGCTCAGTCTCACACACACACACAAGTAGAAGTAACTAACTGGTGCTAATGAAGAGTTTGGAAGAGATTTGATTCCTAAATCAGTTGTTTTGATTTGATTTAATGTGTCATCTGGAATCTGAGTCACATACCAGCAACAAGTGTAAACACATTCAACACGCACATCAGTTCCTCTAACGGCATTCGCACCCTCATCACTGCTGTGTGTGAAGGCACCGGGCAACTATCAGCCGCCGCTGACCCAGGACCCTCTGTCCTGGATATTTCCACAGCAGCAGAGAAAGACAGAGAGAGACAGGTCACCACCGAGAGACTTTCATTACACACATCAGTGGTTTGATTCACTACGTTCACCGATCTGTGCAGAATCACGGTGCACACACCGCAGGCACACGACCAGGGCAGGAAAAGACACGGCGGCTCGACAGTGAAAGAATGAGGTCGACATCACAGACAGACGCACACAAACACAGATAATTCCATCCACGATGAACGAGAGAAAAAAAAAAAAAAAAAAAAACGTTTGGAAAGAGATGAGGTGAGTATCACATGGAGCAGCTTATCTGATAGCGGTCGTTTGCTTTGTTTAGACGGCGTTATCGCACAGAGCGGAGGTCAGTAGATGAGTTGGAACTCAATAACTGGCAGAACAAAGTCCAATTAACCCCCCCACACACACACACACACACACAAGAAACAATAAAAGCGACGTATAAAAGTAAAGTAATATGTGTACAGAAATTGTATTCTGTAATAAAGCAATCTACATTCACACAGTGACTCAAAAACTTCAGCACCATGGATTTTGTGTGTGGAAGTTCAGTTCTTCTGTCACACATTATGTTTATCTATCTATGTAATCAATCCGTTGAATTCTATACATTAGTTGTGCTCAAAGGCAGTGATTGCAGAGGGTCAGCCTTATGTCAGGAGCATTATTAAATTGAATTTGTCCTGGTATAGTTTCAGCATGTGGACAAAAAGAACCTGCGCTGAGTGCTGGTGGACCATGGGATGTAAACCGCAGCCTCCGGGCTTTGGCTTTGGCCCTAATCTCCTCCTGTTACCTAAGAGGTTTTGCTTGTGTATCTGAGAGACAACAGTCATTACTAACAGAGAGAGAGAGAGAAAGAGAGAGCAGCACTGAACAGGACTGAGGAGTTCAAAGGCTCCGTGCTGTCGTCGGTCTGGTGAGGACTCAATTCAAAAAGACAAATAATATTGTGGAAACAAACATCCCATCCCTCAGTGTTTTACAGCAGCAGCTATTATTGTGATCCTCTGGTGAAAAAAAAAAAAAAAGACTCAAAGTAAAGTTCACAACTGAATTTAGCTACAATAAAAGCACCAGAGTGAAAGACTATCTGCAGGGGAAACTTCACCAGCTCCATAGAAAGGACTGTATTTTATAAGAGTAGTCTGAAAAGTTATTACGTAATAAAATAAAAGTATTTCAGCCATTTAATGCTGAGGCTGTGTTATAATATAATACAGTACATGCTCTGTGAGTCCAGCTGGGCCCCTGTACCAACTCTAATCTGTCTCAAAGGGCCTTATGTACCTCTGTGGGGTCTATCACAGTTATGTAAGGAGGTTTATGTGACATAACACTGCGCTTTACACTGTCAGTGTAATATACTCGTGTGTGTGTCCCCGAGGGCAGAGATGTCATATAATAGCATCAAACCCAGCGATCAATGAAAGTGAAAGCAGGTTCATTAATAACAGATGATTGATTGGTGGTTGGAACGCTGACACTCACAGTGTGAACACATGTAACCGCACAGAGCAAAGTGTACCATTACAACATGCACACACTGTCTATCTGTTATTGATCTGTCAAAATAAACACGAGAGAGACATGAGTCAATTTTTTGTCAGAGGGAGGCGGCAGCCAGTAGGGGGTGGGTGGCTGCTGCAAATCTTGACCGAGTGTTGAACAAATCCTGCTCAGTTTCAGTCGAAGTGACGACCTGACGTGTTTCATTTTAGGTACGTTAGTCGAGACACAAGAAGCAGCTAAAACGCTCAACTCCTGGATTTCTTCAGAAGCTCAACATCATAAAACAACGTTAATATAACTGTGACCGAGGCAAACGGGTGAACAGTTCATAAACACCACTGGACGGATACAAGGTCATGTCATAACGAATGGTTAATTGTTTCTTTTTCGGCAAATCCAAGTTCTCGTTTTTCATTTTCCTGATTCATTGTTACGTCTCTAAGCTGAATGAAATGTGTGGCAGTATTTTTTTTTTTTTGAAATGACTTCAACCTTCTTTATTCAAAGCATTTCCAAACCACCAGAGCCATGTGACATCTGCTCATCACAGCTTCCTTGATGTGCTGATATCTGACTCTCGATATTTGACGCTACATAACCTTATTGCAGCAGCCACACAGAGTCACACATAGAACTAATTGAAAATCAGTTTATTGTTTTTTATTGTTTATTTTTCCTCCCCTGATTTTTAATGAAATCAACCTTTGACTTTAATCAGACATTGGCCTGTCATCAAAATGAACATGAGCTGGCAGCAGCTGATGACCTGCCACCATCTGTCATGTGAACTGGTGAAAACGACGCTCAGCGTCAGAAACCTGAAGCTGCTACATAAAAACAACAGAGTTCACTAAAGATTTTGATCAGTTTCATTTCTGATGAAACTGATCTACTGAAATATTCTTCCACTGAACTCAATGCTGACTCTGAATCAGCGCAGGACACCTCTGCTCTATGGTGGTGACATTGATTTTGGTTGTTTTGAGCAATATTGAATTTATTATCACGTGTTTGTGTCAATCAACTGATTATTTCAGTTCAGAAAGCATCTGAATAGAACACGAGGCAACTGTTGCTTTAGATGCTTTAATAGCTGAGCTGTCAACACATCACCATGGTTACTGTGTGATGTGTGATGTTCACGAGCAGCTGAACATCAACAGGAGCAAAGACGAATAAAGGGCAGAACCCCGGTGCAGTCAAGCTTTTAAAGAAAACATGTTGCTTTGCTTTGTGGTAAAATACATGAAAATTAATTATAAAGGATTTTCAGATGATATACAGATTCATTAATTTTTTCCAGGGATACTACATGTACCAATGCCAATGGAAACTGGGAAAATGAGGTTACATGTCTGGAAGTATGTCCACAGTAATAATGTGATGTTTTCAGATGTTGACAGATTTCTGAGTTTGCTTTTCTCAGTGAATCAGTGAATAAAAACAGACCATGAGGGAAAAGTCAGTGACATGATGTGACTTTTCTGACACTTCACCACAACAAAAACCTTAGAAAACAGAAACCTCTCCACAAAACAAACCACCATTTTGCTTTTCTACTCCACTGACTTGCTGCACTAATCAACGTGTGCAGTCTGCAGACGTGTCTACGCAAACTAAATGCACATCATGAGGATTCCAGCAGCCCCTCAAGGCTGCACGGAGAAGAGGGTTTATTAATATTAAATCAACCTTCGGTAGCTTTAATGATGAGCTACTTCTTAAAACAAAATCAGACCAAACAACGGAGAAGCCAAGTCTCCATGGTCACGTCCAACTCCAACAGATTCGTGGAACGTCAAAGAAACCAAAACAACAACCCCCCTCAGCTCCTTTGTCTTCTTGCTTTCCCATAGAGACAGAACATATGGAGCTCAGGGTCAGAGGTCAGCGTGAAGGAGGGGCTGTGAGACGGCAGCCCAACATCAACCGCTCACTTTGCCGTTGGAGATGACGAGGCATTTGCAAAGTGGTATGAGCAGTCAGCAACAGCTTGCAGCATCTTCCTAGGTCACCAGGTCTCACTGGCTCCCAGAGACGCATCATCCATCATCACTGACCTCCACCCTCAACGCAACTGAACTTTGACTAGAAACACATGGCCTCTACTGCAGGATGAGTGGGCACATCCTTGACACATGACATTTCGTCAGACGGACACACTCAGGCCGCTGTCAGCCATTTCAAATTAAAAATACAAAATGCACTTGAGAATAAAAATCTATTGTTAGTGCACAAGCTGCCAGGAAACAGTCTGCAGCCTGTAGCTCAACTCAACCTCTTCACTGACGCACGTTTAACTGCTGCAGCAGCCTGTTCACTGCTAATGGTGCACACCCTGACGTTATTTAAATGCCAACAATGTAGCCCGATGAGGAGGGACTTAAAGCGTCAGAAACCCCTTCCTCTACAATTAGTTAAGAAGTAAGTTTTCCTTATTTTCCCTTTGGTATTAATAAAGTCTTCATCTATCCATCTCTCTATCTAGTTAGCTAAGAAGACTGTGTCCAACAAGTCTTTAAACGTTCCAAAATGAACAACAGGACAATCCGACCCAGTAACTAGCATGATCAGTAAGTTAGAAAGTTTACAATGATGGTTTATAATTTCAGATTGCAATAAGAAAACAAGGCATTTGGACCAACAGTCAATGTAATTCTGGTACATAGAAAAACACGAAGAAGCTCATGTAAAGTCTCACTTAAAGAGGCTGCAACCACGTGTTTGGCACATTTATTTAATCAATGATCAAAATGATGTTGATTTCATAACTTTCCATCATAAGACACTGTAGATGACTGACTGATGTCATTGTTCTTTGTTCTTCTCGTTATATAATCACCTTCTACTTTACTTTCTTTTCGTGTCCATCAACAGGCTGAGCCACAGTGAGAGGTTGTATAAGACAGACAGGGGATGCTGTTGTGTGTTTGCGTAGACAGCAGTGAGGCCTGGCTGTGTGTAACGTTACGGCGATGTGTTCAGTTCGACGTCCCCTGGAGGACCTGTCCAAGCGGATTAGTCTAACAGGCTTAACAGCAGCCTGGTCGGGCACAGAGCGAGGGACACAGTGGAGAGAGAGATGGATGAAATGAGCGTATGAGTAGGAGGAGAGGGAAGAACTGAAGAGCCAGAAGATAAGAGAGAAAAGGTTAATAAGAGAGATGCTGAAGCTGGAGTTCAGCAAAGTGAATTTGTCATCTGAGAATAAAACAAAAATACACTTTTGTCAGAGGTTTTCTCTCCGTTTCAACGTGCTGCTGACTTTGAACATATATTCTCTGCAAATTACCTGTTCGCTAGGTCAGCAGGGCAGGAGTCAGCATTGTTAGCCCCCGTCACCAGCGGTCTTACATCAGTGTGTTAGTGTTGGCTGCCTTTGTAAAGACTGACCTCAGGTCAGTCTGTTTGGGGACAGATGGTCCGAGCCAGAGGGAACGTTAGCTGCTCAAATCCCCGTGTGTCACGCCGTCCGTCGGCGGAGTGCTACAACACTCTGAGGAGCTGCACGCACATTTAACACTATGAGTGTCATTACATGTCTCATCACATCTGAACAGGCCTCAGGTCTGAACAGCATCACATACAAACTGCAAACCTGCAACACAGGTTGGACATGCGCTCACTGTTTCACTGTGTCAGACTCTCTGTATTTTTAGTTTTATTCAAACTACATATATGAGCTAAAGGTTAATATGAAAATATCTGTGCAAGGAGAAGAGAGCACCCTCTCTGTCTGTAGTACAAAAACAAATGAGGTTATTAGACACAGAGGTTGGAGTCAGTCTGTGTCTGCTCCGGACTAATCAGCCTGAAAAGATGTTACAAGCTCAAGTTTGGCAGGAAACTAACACAACTTGCCAATATGAGCAGGAAAAAGCTCAATCTTCCACCTTGGGCTGAAAAGTGGTGATGCATTAACTTTGAGTTGCCGTCAGGTTCCCACCAGAAACTGTACAATTACTAAATGAGCTCATGTAAACACTAGAAACAACCATTTTCTTCAACCTAATTTGAGTTTTTATGATTCACAGTTGCATGTCAATGGCCCAAACCGGACAAGAGAAGCTGAGGTAGCGTGTGATTTCAGCTTGTTAGAGTTGATTCTTGGCTGAGTCTGAGCTTCCCTGAAAGACATTCACCTTGAAATTGATGTGTTAAAACCTGTAAGAAGACAGGAAACTGTTACTGGTCTTCAGAGGGTTGTTGGCACCTGGATAAGAAGTGGAGGTGGCTGTAAAGAAGCCCGGCCCTGTCTCCCTCAGCAGCTATCAATTTATTCATGTCTGGGTTATGCCCACTGACTAATCCATGATAGAAGACTGACAAAAGCCTGAGTGGCTCAGTGGCACCAAGGGAAGAGTGGGTGGGGAGGGGGGGGGGGTTACAACTGCCATGGGAGAGTAGAGGTTGACATACATGTGTGAAGAGCAGGAGGTGTTAATGAAGGAGACACAGCAGAGGACATGAAAGGACAAGAGGCGGAGCAGAGAGAAGGAAGGAGATGATCAGGAGGAGGAGACGATGCCGTTGGACCTGAAACTGACTCGACCTCAGTCTTGACTTTTCAGAAAGGCCGTGAATTCCCTGGAGACCCCAAACCTGACGGAGCAGATCGGCTCAAACTGAGCATCTGCTGTTTTCGCAATCACATGGTGACCTGCCTCCATCCTCTGTGTTTCAGAACGATCATTCTCACCATCAATATGTATGTGAGGACTTTACAGCTATAATGGCTAATGAGCTCACAGCTCATGGAAAACAAGCCATTTCTGCCGCTTTGCTCATTCATTATTGATCATTATTGATTTATTAATTGATGAGCCAACTGTTGGATAATTAATTAACCACCAACTGCTTTAGTAATAGGTCAAAGTATAGGTGATAAATCATGTGCTGACCTCAGCCTCTCGGATACAAAGGATTTGCTGATTTTCTTTGTGTCTTTGGGGTTTTAACTGTTTTTCTGATACTTTGCAGCATCATCAATAAATCAATAGATGCACTCAAAGATGGTGAAAACATTTGTTATTTGCAGTTATAATGTTTTACTCGAGTCGGCGGTTCAAAAATCTGTGAGTGGAAGAATTAGGGAGCAGAGCTTTGTGTCTGGACTGAGACCAACATGCTTCATTAACATGTTGACTGTGTCCTGAAGGCGATTGGCCCCAGCTGAGATTCCAAACATCTCTATGCCCATATTAGCTCTACACGTCTCATCTTTCAACTCCACAATGCTGCTGACCCAAAATACACGTGGTGTTAGAATGCAGTGGATATTTCAGGGTCTGTATGAGAGCCAGCGAGTATTTATACCACCGAGGCTCCCTGGCATCATATGGGCTGGACAGTCTGACAAAGTGGCTATTTATGGGGAGATTAAAGCAGCTAATTAGCATTCCAGTACCCTGGGGTCTACAATCACTAAACCCCACATAAATACCAGGAAGTTTCTCTCTTTGCTCTCACATAGCCTCAGTTCATCATTGATCCACCAGTTGTTGGATTCTGCTCCACATTGACATAATTGCATCACATCATTCATGCTGCCAGCCTCTGTTCAATCTGTTCTACCACGTCTCAAAGGACCACTACTGGATCCAGATCTGGAGACTGGACTGAGCGACTTCAGCTTTTGTGACATGGAGCATTATCTTGCAGGAAGTAGCCATTAGAGGATGATAAACTGCGAATGAGCATGGTCAACAACACTCAGTCAAGCTGTGGAATTCAGATCAGGACTGATTGGTAGTAAAGGTCAAAGAGACTCAAGAAAACATCCTCCACACCATCACACCACCAGCAGCAGCAGCAGCAGCAGCAGCCTGGACTCAGTCTAAACTAAACATGAGTTGAAATACAAGAGTAAAGAACTACATGGTCTTCTAGAGTGAAGACACTATTGGCAATGACGGAGCCCAAGGCAGGTCTACAGGAAATCTGGCTCTATGGGTAGAACAATAGGCTGAGGGAAGTAAGGCCACAGTGCCACACAAAGAGCAGGCAGGAGGGGAATCACAGAAAACTGCATAATGTGGGTCACTGCAATAATTACACAGCCCAGACTCTAGCTGAGGCTGAGGGTACCAGAGACACAAAAAGGGTACAAAAGAAAGAGGTTTCTGCAGCAACAGAGGCAACATGTTGACATCAATGACAACAGCATCAGCTGGAAGGTGGGAGGATTTCAGATAAGAATAAATAATAGCAGTGAATTAATGTAGAGATGTGGATATCTTTCAAGTTTCACACCAATCACAGTAAAGACTAATCTGGGTTTTACATCAACATCCCCAGAGAATGTCGTGATAATTCATTTATTGTTCGGAGTTATTCTGTAAGAGTGAGTGCCAAAAATGTGTTGGTGCCTAATTTACCATTGTGAGGTTCTAGTGGTTTCCTTCATGTGTTTTTCTTTTTCATATTACAGACAATAAAACGATTAGCAGAGTAAGTTGTAGTGCTTGATGTCAGCACAGCAGACAGTCTGGAACATGAGCTTATCAGTGCATCACCTTTTTGCTACAGCCTGAGGGCAAAACACACGCACACACACAGCCACCAAAAGCCAGAGCCAATCCTCATCAAAGACACAGTGTTCTCCTGTAATATGAAATAATATGCTTATTGTTCGATGGGGACACAGGGACTGAGCTGATGAGTGACTGTATCTGACACAGCTGCTGTACCCTCGCTGAGCAGATGCTGGTTAAAGTGGCTCCTCTTTGTGAAGCACTGATGACGACTTTACAGATGTGAACAAACACAACATCAGCCACAGCCGCAAAAGGTCTGATCGTGTTTTTGTCTCCCATCACTAAAACTGTCAGCTACCACACTTTAAATACTTTTACAGATCTCTCCTGTTGGTTTTATATGAATATTTAGTTTGACTGTGGAGCACTAAAGTTTCTCATTATTGTGACAGTCTGAGCTGCAGCTCTTCAGTGGTGAGACTCAGACAAAGTGTGATCAGTGGGTTTCATCATGTCCTGAGGGTTTAGATGAGATGCTCAGATGACTGTGTTGTCCATGTGAGCACAGATTAAGTTACCCAGGTTTTATGAGTGTTGAGAGCAGCTGGGCACAGGAAGCTTCAGATCAGATCAGATACTGTGACTTTCCACAGTCTGATCAGTGTTGATACTCTGTCCTCACGCTGTGTGTGAGGCTGCATTAGCTCCATGAAGCCACTGGGTTATTGTTGCTCAACAGTTTGACTCTTCAGATCGCTTTTACAATTAACTTAAACATCCTTTTTAAAGCCAATTGAAACCACATACCTGCTAATTCATCCGGTTCCAGTCCAGTTTCTGTGTCTATCCCACAAATAACAAAGTAGTGAGCGAAGCGGCAGGGCGCCGCGGCGGACACCGCGGAGCTCCCACTCATCCCGGCTTCGTGTGCAGCGCTGTCCGCTCCTAGTTCTCCCAGCGACGCATCTCCGGAGAGAAACTAAATCAGGAGAAAAATCACAACGATTGCGCGAAACAGGGTAAAAAAATCTCCAACTGTCGCTTCTCAGTTCAGAAAAACAGCTCCGTGATTATTATTTTTTTTTTTTTACAAAAGTCGCCTTAAAACGCTTGTTCCAGTGAGATTTGTCCGCGGACCTTCCCCGACACACGTACGCTGCCGACTGAGCCGCTCACACCGCACTGAATCTCCGCCTCAACTGGGCGAGGAGCTGCAGCCGGGGAGGGCGGGATATTCAAATCTAACGCACCCAGTTCAATCTGTTCAGTCCAACGCAGAGTGTGTGGTTCTACTTTGATGCACCAGAGCAGCACGTTGTCCGCGTCTTTGATGATTCACTTTAACATCCACTGTTCTGCAGTCACAGAAACACCCATCCTCTAGATCCTGATTCAACTTTACATTAACTCCACCCTGACACTCACCACCACCTGATGGACACCGACTGTCCTGATATTGTAGGATGAGGTGTTTCTGCAAATACACAGGTCAATATATCAGCTATAAATTAGCTCTAGATTCGTTATAAATCGGTTATAGATCAGTTATAGATTAAGGTGTCTGCTCCTAGAACTCCAGAGTTTCTCTAACACATTGAATGCTGTTCCAGATGTGTAACAATAGCTGTGTTGTTCTGCAGGTGGTGCTGTCCACACCTAAATGTTGTGACACATCACATGTCAACGCTGACACGCTTTGTGGACCATTAATAAAGACCTATAATAAAAAATAAATGCTGCATAATAAAATGAATAGAAGAGTTATGAATGAAACAGAAATCACAATGAGAATTAAAACCTTTATTGACCAACTCCAACCAAGAATCCTGAAATATGAACAGATGTGGAAAATTATAACAAAATTAAATGTTTAAAAATATAAATAAGAATCAGAATAAAAATCAGAATCACACAAACCAGGCGTAAGAAGTAGAACAGCCGAGGTCAAAACATATGTGCTGACTCGATTACGCTACAAAATAGAAAAATGAAAATCTAAAATAAAATAAAATAAAAATTTAAAAAAGTATGTGTATCATGTAGGCACAGGAATATGTAAGAGCACCTGTTGTGATGTATAGTATAGACAGTGTTGAAATGATGATAAATGAAGGTGAGATCAGTCCAGTTTCAGTGTGTTGCCTCATGAGTGTGTGACTGTGTGGGGGAGGAGCTGTAGAGTCTGATGACCACAACACTTTAGACACATTAGAGTCCAGCTCCACCACTAACCCTGAGAATGACTTAGTTGGGTGTCCATAATTAACCCAAGACAGATGGAAAAAAAAGGAAAATTGCCTTCCAGTTTTTTTAATTTTGTTGTTGTTTATAGTGTTTCTGTTGTCTCCAAAAGACAGTCTCCTTATATATGTTTTCTTGTCTCCAAAATCCCACCTCCTCTAAACAGAGAGGTTCCTGTGACCAAATGAAACATAACCTCTGACCTAACCTCTTAACCTTTAAGATGTGTTTATGCAAGACCATATATTCCATAGGACAGAATATAGAAACAAACAGGAAACCACATTCCCTATGGCAGCCTTATCCTTAAAAAGGGAAAGTAAATTCCTTATGACCTTAACCTGAGCATATACATATATATATATATATATATGTGTGTGTGTGTGTGTGTGTGTGTAGATATACACAATATATGAACGTAGGAAGGTATGGTGGTGTCTAGTATATGCATATATATATATATCCATATGTATATGTATGTATATATATTCATTTGTACCATTATCATTACTTCTCACTCATTATGTTTATTAAGTTCTTGCTTTTGGTGAGTGGTTTGTTAAGAAGGTGAAGGACGCTGTGTTGTTTGTTGCTTATGTTCAAATAACAACAAACCTTAACATATAATTAAAACACAAAGATTCTTCACGTCCTAAAAATGGGATAAGTATCAGACACTCTGGAGTCACCACTTAAGAGGTTTTTCTCATATTTTCTTTTTTTTTTTTTTTTAAAATTAGTGATTGAATTTTTGCATTTGATTTGTTTCCAGACATTACCTGTTTGGTAGAATCCATGGGAAGTCTTGTTTTCCCATGATGCAGTGTGTCAGTTCTCCAGATGGTTCCCTGAAGCTGAATCCCCAACTTCTTGGCCTTACAATGTTATTAATGTACTTACTGATAACGACAGGCTGTTAAATGGACAGATAGAGGTTTAACTGATGGAACTTCAAAGATTAAGGTGTTGTTAGAGAGGTTTCTATAGTTTCACCTTAAAGGCTTATCTTATCTTATCTTATCTTAAAGGGGCCAACACTGATCAGATGACCCAGTAGATCCTCAGGTCTTCAGCCAACGTTAAAAATGTTAAATGATCATCTCAACCAAATAAAACAGAAATGAGACAAAGACCGGTTCAGGAATTCAGACTCCCAGATATAGAAAGTGTGGCCTCATTTCTCAGGACCAGTTGAGAATCCCATCTGAATGTGCGATTCACGAGATTCACGATGCAGCCAACAAGGCACAACTTACCATCTGGGGTTCACACCATTCTTTTACTCGTGAAGGTTTTTTTTTTTTTTCCCACTATCGGCTCCAACACTTTCTTCATTCAGCTTCCGGTCAGCGATGACCTCATCTTCGGTCTCTGTCGACTAGGTCCAAGAAACAAATTTTTATATCAAAACAAAATTGGGCCAGCAAGTGTTTCCTTTTCAGTCCTGACTCCTGCAGGACTGGACTGGAATCTGTTGGACTATAACAACTCCCTGGTTGTTCTGACCATTTAAGAACTAGCCTTTTTTTTTTTATATATATATATAGCTGCTTATTTAACATGTAGCAAAATGGCTACTGCTTGATGTTGCCATCTAGTGGTGGAACAGAAGTACACACAAGTCAAACGCAGACGACTCTGGGAAACATAACATTTATATCTTAAAGTAATGCAATATTAGCTGTCGAAATAATGTAAATAGTATTTCAAAGTACGGTACAAAAAGAATGTCAACATACAAAAGGGGGTGAGTTTGGGGTTAACGCACACGTTTCTATTTAAACTGGATTAATGAAACGGTTTCAGTTCAAACCGTACAGACATGTAACTAAACAGAGCATTTCATATTTCAGGAGTAGTTGGTGAAGAGAATTTTTTTTTTCTACTTCCCAATAACATCATCACAGTAGACATATTTACACAAACATTTAAAATACAAAATGGTGTATTTGTTCTTCTGTTGGTACAACATAGATAGTCCGTGTACTGTACAGTAATGCTTTGGAAAATCAAAAACTTGGGTACGACAGCACATCAGTTCACGCACTGGAACGTTCATGTCATTGATGGGGTCTTCAAGGGGATCTGTGCCTCTTCCTCTCCCTGTATGAATCTGCTGCGGAGGAAAAAAAAAAGCAGAGGACAAGAGAAAAACAAAATATTGCAACCAGGTTTCAAAAAGCAGAAAGTACACAGTGTGCTGGGTGGCTGTAAATAACAATTAACCAAACCATGTGAGGGGAAGATGTAAAGCATCACCTTTCTTTGTCCTTGCCAATGATGGCTTCTCTACCCACTTGTAACCTTCACCCACGGAGTTACCTATAGTAAGAATGAGGGTTAAGAAAATGGCTTCAGATTTGACACATAAAAGAAGATTTGAATTATATTTTAGGAATTTATTGAGGGTCATAAAATACACCGTGAAAATTTAAACACACTTTTTTCCCTGATGACGTCTCGATTTTTGGCCATCTGTATTTGTTGGGCTTCCATCCTGGTTCTCTTCATCAGGGGAGTTACAGTCTTGCAGCTCTTGGGAGGTACAGCCCTGAGCGGTACAGCCCTGAGGGGTACAGCCTTGGGAGGTACAGCCTTGGGAGGTACAGCCTTGAAGGGTTTGTGCCTTTTGTGCCCAGGTGCCGGCCTTGCTTCCATCTTTGACTCATTAACATCAGTATTTTCCAAAACCATTTCCATTGTATTTCTTCTTCTTCTTCTAAATATCTTGGTTGGGATAGAGGTCTTTTGCCACTCACTGAACAACTGTGCCTTTGCGGGTGAGGCAACATAAGACGAGACTATGTTGGGAGAGGAATGTTGATCTAGCGTTAGGGGGCCACTATATGAGTGGGAGCGTTTCAGCGCTGATGAAGATGAATGTGTTCTTCGAGCAGATGTGCTGTGCTGTGAACTGGTGGATTCTCCAGACGGTGACCAACCTTTAGTGGAGGCTGAGCTTTGTTTGGTTTCAGAAATCTTTCTGCTTTTGGAAGTAGAGCTGCTAATGGAGGTAGAATGCTTGGGTCTTTCTTGGGTCTGGGCAGGTAATGAAAGTTGTTTTGAAACCCGTCTTGGGTTTGTTAATTTGACATTAACATTACTCGTTATTGGACTGCCTTTATCATTTGCGGGTTTTGGTTTGGACTCAACTCTTCCTTGTTGGTCCCTGTATGAACGCCCTGAATCTTTTTTGCAGGAGTCCGTCTTTTTGCTGGTTGCTGTTGGAGTATCTGAAGGCAGAGTTTCATCTTTTCCACCTCTGTGGACTTTGGATTCGTCTGAAAGCTCCAAATGATTTCTGCGTGAAGACTCCTTAACCAGAAGGCGCTGAATCATGTGAGCAGAGTCGGCTTTGTCCACGGATGATTGAATGGTTTGAGGTTTTTTAATGGCAGTTCCACAAAGACTTTTCCTCCTGTCCTCGGAAGGTTTGTTTTGTGCAGCAAACGAAGCGTTGCCACGGTCTTTTGAGACCGATGCAAGCGCCCTCTCTGTCGCAACCTTCTTTCCGTTTCGTTCGTTTGTTTCCTGTTGACTGTGATCAACAGGATCTTGAAAAAGTACCTTTTTTAATTTCTTTGTTTCGGTACCCTGTCCACTCTTTTTCCTGTAAAGACACAGGATTGATTTCGGATGGACCTGTACCGCGTCTTTTACGTGCGCATCATGATGATTGGACTGATGTGTCGGTACCAATGAGTCTGCAGAAGATGATGTCATTTCTTTTTGTTTTTCTTCACTAGCTCCGCATTCCACTGTTTCATGTGAATGTCTCGTTCGTTGAATACACAGCACTTTGGCCTCATCTTCCTTTTTGTCATTTTGGCCGTCGTCGTCCTCTGTGTCAGAGTCGTGGATTATTATACTTTCTTGTGTTGGGTTATTTTTTCCGCTGTCAGAGGAGGCAGCTGTGGTTTCAACCGGTTGCACTCTTGTTTCTGTGCTATGTGGCAGGTCGGAGCATGTATTTTCTGTCACGTCTTTCAACTTCGTGTCATTAGGTTTGAACTGGTGCGGTGTCGCAGTAAAATCTGCAGAGGGCGGTATGTTTCTCTGAAACTTTTCTGTCATAGTCCTGTGCTGACTAGTCATTGATTCAGGTTGAAAGTTGCTTTTTGACACTGTGAGGTATCTCCATGCTCCACAACGCCTGAGGGGCTTAGTCTCCTCCTTTTTGCCTTCTTGTAGTCTTGGTCGTCTTCATCCTCAGTGTCACTATCAAGGATTATTATATCATCGTTTTCTGAAACGTTATGTTGAAAATGCTTTGAAACAACTTTGTCTTCATTCAGCTCGTTCTGTTTTATTGTGCGGTTTGATTCCCCAGTTTGATCGTTTGGCACATTTATCACTTCATCATCTTCACTCTCCTTTTCAAATAAAGAATCATCAGCGTCTTGAGCCAAAGTTTCTGACCTCTTCTTTAAGAACTGCACTGACACGGTCAAGTAGTTGTGTGTTGGTGTAGTCGGATAATCGTCACTGTCTTCAGTTTCGTAGCCGTCTTCAGTCTCAGATTGCAATTCTCTCTTGTTCTGTCCCGTTTCTGGTTCTACCTCAGTGGGCTGCTCATGTTCAGTTGTGCTCCTGCATGGTACCACCTCCAAACACTTCCCAAACTGTAAAGCTTTTGTTTGTATAAAGCTCTGTATCGTATCAAACACCTCTAGCTGGCAAGTCGGCGAGTCAGCGACTGGCTCCAATTCTGCAGCTGGACAGTCGTAGTCTGTTGGATTCGAGTCACCTTGACTTTGTTGGTCTGTATGTTCACTGTCAACTAGCACATCCTGGTCTTTATCTACTGGTTCAAATCTAAGTTGTGACATGACTATTGGTATACATATACAGTCATCGTCCATCTGTCCGTCAGTCTGATCTCCATCTGACAAATCGGGAGCACAACATGAATCAGAATTCTTTGTCTGCTTTTTTGTTTGAGTCTTTGATGAAACCTGATTGTTTGGGATCAGTTCTTTGTGTGATATGCTTCTTTTCATCTGAGCCTGGTCTTGGACATGTCCATGGCTTCCATTCTCTGACTCTTTATTGTTGGGTTCACGTATGAATATAGGTGTCTCCATAGCTAAAACCCCAATCTGTAATTTTTCAACATCACCTACATCTTCATAGCAAGGATTTTCGAAATGTGGTTTGAAATTGAAATCCTTAAGATGTGAGTTTGGTGGCCTTTGATTCAAAAGCTGAAATGTGCCTTCATCATCTGAAATGTCATCATATTGGGGATCTTTCAAACTGTTCACTGTTTGTACTTCCTGTGCCTTGTTGCCAGGTGATATGGGTGTTTTGTTTTTTGTGTGTTGATTTTGAAGAGAAGGGAGCTGTGAAGTTGACTTGGTTTGAAAATCCTGTGAGACACCAGTCACACTACCATACACCACAGATCTCAGGCCTGTATCTTGGTCCAGTTCATCCCACTTCCTGTTGGTAGTTGACCAACAAGACTTGTAATCTTGTGCCACTGCTGAGAGAACCACCGGATTCTCATCTTCTTTCTTTGTGCAAGTGGCAGCAACATTCTCCATGATCTGTGGATATTCTGTGGATGTAAAGAGACGAACATTATCCATATCACCATTCCAAAACTGTTGCAGTATGACTTCAGAAATGTCCATTTCTGCTACCTTGTTTGTCTCTACTTTCTCCAGACTAGCAATCAGCTCCTTCAGGGCAATTAAAGAATACTGAAGAGTGGTTGTGTCACTTTCTACGTATTTATCACACCATTTACTATAAAAACATTTGTCACTGCTGTTCCCAAATGCATCTTCATGGTAGTCTGAATGAAGATGTTTCTTATTACTATTTACAGGCTCGTTTAGATCCAATGGTATCTTTACTGGCAAGTGAAAATCTACAGATGCACAGTTCGTGTTTTCTACAGCAAAGATTTTCGTACCTGATGAATGTTTCTCAGAACAGCAGAGTCTCACGTCAGAGGCAGTGGCCGTGGGGAGGCGGGCAACATTGTTGAGTTCTGGCACGTGTCTGTCTTCCTGGAGCTTGGAGTCCCTGTCGGTGCAAAAACTCCCCACATGGTTACAGCCTGTTGCTCCCCGTTTCCCTTCATTCTGACTTCGATGCATTTTAAAATTTTCAATCTCTTTTTTAATGAACTCATGCATTTGTTCATCTGTGAGTGGCTTATTACGTCCATCTGGACAGAGTGAGGTAGAGGTGACCTGCTGCTGGGGAGGGGAGGGATGTGTTCTTCCTGCGTGTTGTAGGTTTCGTGCTCTTGTCTGTCCACAGTTTAGAGCGTCTCTCGAACCTTTCACTTGCTGTATTTTACAGTGCATTTTCTTTGACAAATAAGATGTGGTGATATCCGTATGACTTTCTGTCAGTAAAGCGTGTAACAGCGGAGTCCTCTTTTGGGTGTCAGAAACCTTTGAAGAACATGTTTGTGCTGTGACTCCAGGAGTGTTTCCTTTAAGTGCTACAGAACTGCTACCAGCGGAGCTGGGGCAGTTTAAAGGCGGTCTTTGCTGCAGTCTTGTGTTAACGTTCACATTTGGAAAGTCCCTTTGTTGTCCACTATAGTTAACAGACTGCCTCACTAAGCTTTCATTGGCAGATGTATCAAAGTAAGTGCTACATTTTGCAGCAACGTGCTGTGACGGATAGCTGGCGTTCACTTTTTGGCTCAGTTGGTGGTGACCGTTCCAAGTCGTACACGCTCCGTCCCCGGGTTTTAGATGGTGGAATCCAGCGGTTGCCTGTGACGTCTTTTGGTGGTAAAATCCCTGGAAATGTGACTGTGCATTGTGTCGCTGCCTCTCAGCTGGATTATAAGACAGTTTGCGCCCGACAGGGCAATGAGCAGCTAGCATGTTGAACCCATGTCCATTTGCGGGGCAAACCACTGGTGCGTGTGTAATATTGGCCTGAAGAGATGGAAAGATGTCGACATAACCACGATGTTGGAATGCAGGGTGGGCTCCTCCTGGGCTGCGTGGAACTCCAGATTGCATTGCATGGGGTGCAATCTTTCAAAAGATGACTTCAGTTAAGCATTTCTCAGGTCTAGGAAACAAAAAAGTGAAATTAGAAGGCAGGCGAAAAAGTCATACGGTCCTGCAAGATAAGTTTATAATGAACCTATTTAAACACAGGTAAGAAAGAAAAACAAACAACTTAACAGTAAACTACAAATTCAAGCCAGAGATAGCTAAAGCCATTGTAGCTTCCTGTTTATGTCGAGGATGCCCTCCACTGCAGGGGCTTCCTGTGCATTATGTAAATGAATCCTCGTGCGCAAAACTTTGTTTGTTGTGTGACAACGCAAACAAACTCTGCATGATATTATTGCACAATATCCTGTGCTGCTGTTCATCAACCTCAAATGACGTCGGTTCTAGAACATCATGTTCAACTATTATTAAAACTATTATTATTATTATTATTTTGACTGTTGGGCTGAAATGAGGGAAATAAACAAAGTACTTGTTTACTTGTGTTGAAAGTTTATAAAATGCATCTGCTTTTGTTCTTACATAATCATAAAAGTCTCAGTAAAGTGGTTGTGGTGTAACAATTAAAACTCTCTAAAAGCAATAAAGTGCATATGACATTCAAAGGGCAAAGTGCAGTCATTTAACCTGATCTTTTAACCACTAAGTGCTTTAGCATATGTACCATAAAACTGCAAACAATAGCTCCCCGGCACCGAGACCGCAACCCAGTTTCCATTGATAAATGACAATGAAAGACTTAAAAACGTAACAATACAGGAGCACTGTGGTACTTCGGTACTTTCCCTTAAAAAAAAATGAAACACCTGTCTCATATCGACACTTGTCCCAAATAAACGCAGGATCTGTTGAGTCTTTTTGGAAAATAAACACCCAGGCTATTATTTGCAGCTTAACAGTACTCATTTATGTAATCATTATGATTATTTAATCTTGATCATAACCTGCTTCAAGAGGCTTTAAGAGAGAAAACTAGCACAGCTTTATGGAGGCTGACATAAACCACCAACAATGAGAGTGTAATTTACTTTGTGAGTAATTGATGGCAACTCAGTCTGGTGAAAACTGATCATTCACAGTTCAACACCAATGTTTTATATTCCAAAGAGCACATTGCTCAAACTATTTAAACATACAAAGTTGTCATCTTGTGGTGCCAACATGCCAAACCCTTTAGCCATTAACAAAAATTACTGCCTTGACTTGATTTAAAGGGTCTTTATAGTCTCCAAATAGTAGCGTACGGCTCCAGATAGTTGATTAGGCAGTTTACGAATGATTAAAAAAAAAGCCCAGGATCACAAATGTGACTGACTGTAGAAAACTATTCCAAGGAATGCCTTGGAAGGCTTTGCAATGTCCATGCAGGCAAGCTGGTAGAACCACATAAGACGGCTCTCTACTGCCCTATAGCCGTTATTTCATCCACACACCTCAGTACTCATGTGTTGCCTTAAGTCAGGAATGAGGCCAGTAAGCAAAGTGTTAGTAAAGGGGCCCATGGCAGAAACCACAGGACAAATTAGCCACACATTGGGGACTGGGGACTACAGGCCTATCAGCATAGTCCATGGACCTGTAAGTATTACAACTAACGTGCTGTTTGACACTTCTCAGAGCATGAGTCTCAAACATTAATTCCTGTGTCTTGCTTGTACTAGTCATCACGCTATGACAAAAACGTCCACTATGCATCAAACCACTAAGTGAATCAGAAGACTGCGACAGAATATCTTACATTAAAATGAAGATTTCAGTGTAAATGAATAAGTATGTACAGTGCCCACAAAAAGTATTCACACTTTGGGTATTTCCTCCTTTACTGTCTCGTTCAATTTGGCATGCTCACGTAACACAGCATGTTTCATCTCATGCTGATCTACAAGATGCAAATGATTGAGCCATTTATGTCACTACAGGTACTGTAAGAATCAGGATGTTTGTGAAGTATGTTCAGTGTGGTGAAGGCTCGCAGTATAATTTGGATAAAGTCAATTTACATATTAGTGTTGATTAGACAGCTCATTCAACATAACTTATTCAGTAAAACGCAGCACTGCACCTTATTTGTATGCAAAAAATACAGTTACTATTGTTTAACATTTTAATCAAATCAAACAACTGGACACTAGGGCTGCAACGACTCGTCAACAAATAGTGTCATGGTTCTTATATTTTCATACAAAGTGTCAGGTTTATGACCCGCTGAAGTCACCTCAACAATCTATTAACACAGAGAGAAGACACAGAGAGGCAGCAGTTAAGTTCAAACTCGCCGCGAGGAGAACGAACAAAGACGGACACAGGTACAATCTCTGAACATTTGACTTACGCTCGTTCGCTCCTCTCTTTTTATTTCAAAAGCGGGTGGGTTTCTAGATACATTGTTATGCGGTTAGCCTTCGGTAAAAGCATCTCACATCTTGTTTAATCACACGTTGCCCTCGAAAAAACCCCCGTCGGACGGGAAACACCTGCCGTTTTCACAATCTATTTTAGTCAGATAACAGGATACTCCTTCATTGGGTCAAACTGAGTTGCTTGTGGTATTTCTTAATCAAAGACAGAGTGTACAGCCAAGGTATGCAGTCTTCATTATAAACAGGACATACAGACAGTTATGCAGTCTTCAAGCAGATAAATGATAAATACAATATATCACTTCAACACAAAGCTATTTGTGCGATCATTTTGTACTATTTTTCCTACTTCATTACTTATGATCGCACACAGAGATTAATGCTTGGACAATTAAGGCATTATCCTGCAGAACATGCTGTTCTGTATGTTAAAAGGATTTCTCATTGCTCAACACATCATAACCCCCACACATAGTTGTTATCTGATCGATTACACCCACAAATAAGTGTCATCTGATGGTTACAAAGACCTGTGGTTGTTGGTTAAAACCAGATGCATGCTTAAGGTTATCAATGCCTTAACCCAGATATTTCACAACACCCCACATAAGGTTATCTCAGTTGAACAACAATGAACATTGGTATTGGAAAAAGGGTGTGACTGGATTACTCTGAGAATATCAACATCATCAAAAATGAGTCATGTTTGCATCGCGGTTTGGGAAAACAGCTGCGAGCAGTGAGCACATGGAGGAGGAGCTTGTCAAAAAGACCAGTGCAACGTCCATAATATGGTCATGGTTTCGATTTTACCTCTTCTTCCCTGACGCCCCCGGTACCGGGGACAGAGCGAACCACATCCAAACCAAACACAGCTAAAGCTACAAACAACCAATCAAAAGACGAAGTTTACACAAATCGCGACCCCCTCCACACAGCGCTTTGTAAACAAACAAGCAACGTCTCTGCTGAGAGCAGAGGTCTCGTAGATTATAAAACAACAAGTCTTATCAAGATCGGACTAAAACTTCAGCAACAGACGACCAAAGACCGTTTCATAAACATGATCATGAAGCCTGTCTTACCTTTGTTGTCTTATTTACAAGACATAAATCCACAGTGATAATGTCACATTTCCTAAACAACTACATCTCCCAGGATGCTTTGTGAGCAGTTTTCGGTAAAAATGGCTTTTCCTGCCTGGTAAAAGGCTGTGATTGGACGAGAGGGGAGAAGCCTTCTCCGGTTCAAAGAGACTATATATGTAAAATATACAAAATATACAAATGCCGTCCATAATGACAAGTCAACTAGTCATTAAAGTAGCTGATGAGTAGCAGTCAGTTGCAGCCCTACTCAACACAGAACCACAGCAAACAAATCAAATACATAAAGTCAAAATTATGACACTAAGTCTTTAGCGCAGGTTAGCATTCAGAAAAACCAGATGCCGCTTTGCTTCCATTTTTCACTCATTTTACTTTTTCCCCAAAGTCCTTGTATTTAGATCAGTCTCCCCGTCTCTCTGTGTGTACCTGGCCTGTACCACCACACTTGCTGTTTTTGGAGGGTCTCCCCCCTTCTTTCTTTCACATAATGGTATGATCCTAGTCTGTCTTCGCATGCGATTGGCCACATGGTGTACCCATCAAAATAAAGTCCTACCTTTGCCTGTACTGATTCTCAGTAGTGTTGAGCAGGAGCGGCTGTTGGCTGAATATTCTGGTTTCTCTGACGGGACTCGGCTCTTGTTCGTAATATCTGCTCTTAGAGTCAGTTCGCTCGTGAGCGACACATCACTACTGCAGAGTAGTGATTACAGGAATACTGTCCCCTTGAGACACTTTAAAAAACTGACAAATGACGGGACACGTTCAATTTTCACATGGGGGCTTGTAGTTTAGCATAGCACTTTGTTTTTACCTGTACAGTAGCAGCACAGTGCTGTGCTGCGTATGTCTGAACAGGTCTCAAGTTCCCTGTCCGGTCGACTAAAGTTTGTTGACAAAGTTGTTGGCCTCGGACTGATGCAAATAAGTTAAAAACGTCACATATCGGGCGGTAGCGACATATTAATGGGCCAATATATATTGTGCATCACTACTAGGAAGGTTAAGTCCCTTAAAGCCTCTATAACACTACCCTATACCTACCTTCAACAGACTCCTACCACACATTGGTGAGTGATTTCACCCCTCTGTCCCCAAATGATCTGCCTAATATTAGCCGTGTTTCCACCGGGTGAGTTCAGGAAAACTATCCCAAGGATTGCCTTGGGAGCCTTTGCGTTGTCCATGCAGGTAAGGAAGTGGAACCACACAAGAGGGCTTTCTACTGCTCCTCAACCGTTCCCTCATCCACACACTTCAAGACTCATGTGTTGCCTCAAGTCAGGAATAAGGCCAGTAAGCCAGGGAGCAACCAGGCACAGGACAGAGAAACTAGCCACACCTTTCCTATCAGTATACTCCATGGACCTGTATGCTACAGGCTACAGATTAACAAACATGTGATTTGCTGGAGGGAAAGTTGCAATTGACCATTCGCAAAAGCCACAACCCCTAGTTAATAGCAGAGTGGTGAATAGATGCCGGTCTCAGCGACACATTTGGACCATAAACGCTTGTCTTAAATAAAGGCCGTGTCCGATTTTCTCCATCTCGCTCCGGTTCTGCTCTGACTACTGCTCACACCACGAGTCTAGGACATGAACAGGGCTATGCTCACTTTTAAAAAAGACAGGGCTACATTGGGCCGTGTGCATTTAAAGACCAGGCTGACAGCTGATGCACACACACTGCGCCCACAGGCATACTTGGTGTGAAATACACACACTCCTGCGCCGCTCACAGGCAGCTTCCACACAGACTTGCAGGTGCCGTAAGCGCATCGTTTCATCATCTTGCCGACAAAGCTTGATGGACGTCCATTACAGTTGCTAAGCTAGGGTTGGACGAGGACGGGGCTTTGCGAAAGGCTAATAGCTGACACCTCTGAGAGTATCCATCTCAAACATTATTTCTTATGTCTTGTTTTGGTCCTCACTTGCAAACACTGGTGCATTGACTTCAACCTCCCTTGGTAGATGCTCCTTGGTCAACAAAAAACAGGTTAGTCTAATTGCCTTGCCTGCTATCAGAAACTGGATGTCACCAACTTTCCACTCTACATAAAATAAGACAAGTTCAGGTAATAAGAAGTAGCAGTGAATAACTAATTGGCTGCCATTGACATCTATAGTTGTCAATTATGTTTTTCAACGGGGCGGGTTGGGGAACAATCTGGCGAAGCTTGTCCATAAATATCAGGCTTGTAAACAGGGAATGTAGCGACAAACTGACCCTGTGTGTGGCAGCAGTGCCACTTTGGATGGGAGATGCGTATAGACTGTATGAGAAGAAGAGAGGTTAGAGATGAGAGAAGAACATGTCCTTGAGACGTAAGTTGGAGAAGTTTAGGCAGCTCACACTCGAACAGAGTGTTGCAGTCGCAGTAGTTCGAGTAGTGTCGCAATCGTCGACGCAGATCAACCTGGGCCAAGCGGAGAGAGCAGCATCATGTCACCACAGCACAGCTCAGCAGACGGTCCCGGATCAGATGAATTTAGCAAATCTGACCCACATTCGTCAGATAAGTGGCTGCAATCTGGATCAACCAGGAGCAGCAGAGCCTCGTCCCCAGACACTCCAGGAAGACATGAAGTAAGATCTAACTTTTATTGTTTTGATCATTTGATTCGCAACTCCAAATACAACCCTTTCCTTTGCCTTGCCATCAGTGGAGGTAGCCACTACAACCTGACCAGTTATTCACCTTATACAGGGCCATCACAGACAAATCTGCATCAGCAGATTTATTGGTCAATTAATTCAATTATATTCATTGTCTGAGAAAGTTCTCCAGTCACGCAGGTCATAAGTGCTAAAGACGACTGTACTTAATCCTTCTAGAGTCTTCATCTGTGATCTGAAAGCCTCCTTCAGCCTATTGAATGAGAGATGAAGTTGTTTACTGCGGTGCTTCATCGATGTCACCTTAACAATAAAAAAAATGACTGTATGGTCTGACACGCTTAGAATAGTCGTGCACAAAAAAAAAAAAAAAAAAAAAAAAGGCGACAACAATGGGTCCACAAAATTCTCCAGAGAAAAAAAAAACTGTATTATGTATTATATTTGGGTCAATTCGCATTGACCCGATTATAATACAGTATTTTTTTTCCTCTAGAAAAAAGTCTGAAAAAGACAGGTCGTCTTATATTTGGGGTCTAGAGACCCAGAGGTCTAAACCAACAGGTGGTGGGAAACATCTTCTCCCCAAACAAGTCAGAGTTTATTCTTCTCACTCACACACACCAGTGACCTGAGAGACCGTGACACAGAGACTCACTAGACAACAGAGACTCAAATGTTGACAAACAGCAAGCGTAGCAGCGTATATATGCTGCGTAGCTGCTTGCGAGTTCGAAACCCCATCTAGACTAGCTTCCCTACGTGTGGTCTCCTCCATTACTGTCCCTCTACACTGTCTATATAATTAAAGGCAAAAAAAACTCTACTCCAAAATGGGTCTTGAAAAAGAAGGGTTGTATAACTTAAACTACTTATGTGCAAAAGTATTATTTTAAAAGGTACACTGTGCAAGTCTGGTTGCATTTTTCTTTATGAAATTTCCCCTGCAGTCTCAGAGTAAGGCCAAGTTCAAGATGCATGAATGCTGTTGCATGCCGCCAGACTACTTGCAAAGGCTTTTTAAATAGACCAGGTTTACATCCACTTCAGCTCTGATTGGGTAACTCCTTGAGTACATCTACCAAATAGGAGAAAAGTACTTTTTAGCCTTTTGCAAATTGTTGCACGATGTTGTGCAATGCAAGATCACAGGGTGATAGATCCTGACTTTACAGGACACAATGGGAGCAGGAGAGACCCTTCATTCACCCTGCGAGGAGTCAATTAACCATCACAGTGACTTTGAAGCTGATATATTAAATTTTTTAAAAATTGCACAGTGCACCTTTAAAAATCATCCCTGGCCATGTGTGTGTCCTTATTACTTGTTTAAATTGTAAAACATTTCTCACACTTGTGTAAACTACAATGCAAATGTAGAAAATAAATAAAATTAAATGCTTATTGCATTGAGAATTAGCTGCTAGTAGAAAGCCCCCCCACAACCCTTTCCTGGTAACTGATATTGACGTCAATTATTATTTAAATAAACGCTCGTTCCGCATTCCTATATTTACACATGAAAGACGACATGTTCTAAATTCTACCTGGGCAACGTTTAACCGTTTTTCTGACTTCAGTTTGCGTCACCTTCACATGTTCGCGGTCAATTTTTTTTTTTAAAGAAAACGAAACTGTGGAACTCCAAGTAACAGACGGACAGAGCGTCGCCATGTTCTGCAAATTTAAAAAAAACAAAAAAAAAAAAAAACATTTTCGTTACATTTTTTTTTACCGTGTCAACGACGTCGTCCGTTCAGACATTACTTACCGAGTCTTCATAAATCTCTTTGACGTAGTTTACGCCGTCCTCGAAACTTTGCAACATCCAAACGGTTACTTAATTTAAATCATCACACCGTTAGAACTCCGAACGACTGAAGAAAATCCCATCCAAGTCTCTGTTATCCGTAAAACTTGACGACTTCGTGATGAATATCCATAACGATAAGGAAAACAGTGAATGATGAGTACACTGAGGAACTGAATGATACCATAACTTGCCCAGCTCCGCCGGACGGTCCTGGCTGCTGTGAGAGGAGGGAGGAGAGGACCGCCCGTTTTATCAGTGTCGGTGTGAGCTCCGATTGGTCCAGCAGACAGCCAATGAGCTGCGGCCTGGGTTTAGTCACGTGACGGATCAGAAAATCAGCTGCGCGTTGACAAATTGTGAGGGGACCTTTTCCTGAGGAAATTACCTAATCCCTTTCTGAAATCTGATACTGTAAAAAAAAAAAAAAAAAAAAAAAATCTGCCTGGAGTCCGAAGTAATTTTGGCCACTTACATCCCACTACTCCATTGATACACCATTAATTCAATTCGGTTTATTTGTTGTCAAGAAGGTCCCACTGTCACAACCACTGATAGACAAACGTGGCAAACATCCTGTTATGATTAATTCTTTGTAAAGTCTGTAACACTGTGATTTTGCTGCACTAAATACTTGCTTGAATATATAACTTGAGTATATAAAGCCATCATTTTTCATCCACTAGAGATGAAATGAAAAAGGGACATGGAAAAGTACAAAGACCTGTCCACAAAGTAATCAACAGGTGAGCTTAATGATGTTATTGCACACTAGACTGAGGAGTCAGAGCCCTGTCAAGGTCGAATAACAAGAACACATATGGAACAGAAAGTACTGACAGTAGGGAGTGAAACTGCTGAATGTTTTTAGAAGATACATAAAAGAAATCTTCATTAAACGAGCACGCGGACTTAACTCACACATAGCAAGAAGAAGTTAGTAGACTAGGCGCAACGTCCAATAGCTGGCAGTTTTGAGGTGTTCCAGCAGTGTGAAACAACAGGGCAATGAAGTGATCGGAGCGTGACCAGAAATAATGGCATAACACAATATGAATGAAACAATGATTGTATGTGATTTGTATTGCTGTACTGCTATTTGTCAATATTATGTTGTGAATTGTTATATCGTAACTTGAGGTAACTTCAAATCAAATGAGAGAGATGTGCAAACCACTTCGCCATTTTAATCTGCATTCACACTCTTGCCTAATGTGGTAATTTGGTTTAATTTATCTACGGCTATTGGTTGTAATTCAACCATATCTAGATTATGACACAAATTCCATTTGAATAATTCAACCAACAAGACGGTTACAGCAAAGAGAGTTGAGATGAGTAGACAATGGCAATAAAAGAGCAAACATTGGTGCAATCGTGCATGAAAGGACCCAAACACACAGTGCAACCGCATGATCAGTTTGTGAGTTAAGTTGACCTTCACATCTTAGTTTTTATTCTGTTCCCAAAACAAAAAACCTTCAGCAGTCAAAACTCAATCCAGATGGCTCCATCTATTACAGACACTATCTTTATCATAGGGTCGTTGGCCTCAAAGATACCATCACCCCCGACATAAGAAGAGGTACATCACTTGCTTGTGCACATAAACATCATGGTCATAAAATGCATAAGACATTTCTGAAGGTGGAACAAGAGTAAAAACACTGTGGCCATATATATATATATATATATCATGAAATGCATAACACAGTTATAGCAAACAGAAAAATAGCAGAATTTCCATCACAATGTATATATGTGTGTGTAGCAGACGTACAATGTGCCTTCCCAAGGAAGTCAGATCAGATATTGCCAGGAAAGTGGTTTTTACCTACTCTTTACATCTTAAAGCGCGTTTTGGGACAGGAAAGCCAAACTGGACCTTTATTAGGACCTTTACTAAGGAGATGTTCATGGGTCAAATTGTATGCAACAACAAACCCCTCACTGGTTACTGAATTTACCTACAGTCATAGACGACACCTTTATCTACCATTTGTCTGTTGTTTCCCTTTTTGTAAAATAAACCTTGCAAGGACTATTGCTCATCTAAGTGCGACTTTCCCCATTTTCACACCAGAGCCATATGGTAATAGACATCCACACCTCTCTTCCCTTTTCCAAGGGAGTTCTAGTGATAAAGCCCAGATAATAGCTGACTTCTTGATCCTTCTTGATTTCTCCACATTCCTCTCCTGGTCAAGATCAAGCTTAACTTTTCTTACCAATTGTTCCCAAGGTAAGAAAAGTAGGTGTTGGAATTCCCATGGTTGGAATAAAATTTCCAACCATGTTAATATAATTGATAAATGCTTATCAATCAGTTCCATGAAACTCCTAAGTTTGTAATCCTTACCAGAGTTAAATCAGAATTAATAGACTCTAGTGACATCTTTAGACTCACAAACACACCATATAATCACGAAAAGTTAAGTTCACTCATTCATTTTCATAAGTTATCGAATGGCAGCTTAACTATAATCAGAACATGCTTTATTCTTCACCGACCTGCAAGAGCCACTGGCGGAATAAATCCTCTTCCCAGACGCCTGCAACAAGATCAACAGCAGTGTAAAAGAGTCTGTAGATTCCACTGACTCTGAGGACTTTAACATCAGCAGCCATTGCCATTGGTAACCCCCGATGCCTCAGAGGATCCACACAGCTCCATTGCCACAATTACCGACCGCAGTCATTCCTGCTCTGAGTCCCAGTCGAGATTTCCCAACCACTGTTTGAAGAAGGCAAACATCTCCACTCTTCGCTTATGGTTGTGATGAAGAAAATATAGAGACTTAAGCAAAACAGACAGACACTGGCAGAACTGACTCTTTCATCTTTCCCCCACCTGGGCTGGGACCCACCACTCCATGCTGAGATGCCTTTTGCTACCTGCCTACAGCCACTTTCCTGACCTCATGCTTAGGTACCACTGCTAGCCAGGTCCGGTGCCTTCACACTTTGATCCACTCCACACGGACAACTTCCCCTGCTCCGCCAAAACGGCTGGGACCACATACTGAGATGTCTTTCAGTTACCTTCCAGCTACAGCTGCTGTCCTGACCTCATACTGAGGTACCTCTGTTAGTCAGGTCCGAGACACCTTGGTCCACCCCTACCCTGGCCCTATTGCTTTATGTGTATTACCCCAGTCTGAACAATGCCTTCTGTCTTATTTATATAATCAGCACACCTCTAACTGTATAAACCTGTGCTCTGACCGGTGCTCTTGGTCAGATTACTGTCACAGTCACGCTCTGTGTCAGTAGGCTCACCGGTCTCCGGATTCCATTAAAGAACCACCACTTGCAGCAAACTCTGAACCAAGTCTCTGAGGAAATTTCTTCGACAGTTGGGTTGAGGTTGAATATAGTTTCCAAACTATGGTTTTATTCAATTCACTTATACCGTGCAGGAAAGTTAGAAACATGATTTTTGCCTGAAATATTCCTCTCACCATTACCCAATTTACCCTATGTTAAGTTCATGTCTAGGTTTATTCATTCACCCCAGTCATATTTCAGTAAAATTGTCCACTGGTATTATAGTAGTTTTTTTGTGTCTAAGGACAGATGGATCAAGAAGCCAAGAATTTCAGATAACTATGAAAAATTAAATTGATTAATAAACCACGCTAAACAAAACAAATACATGTGTGGTGTTGGAAATAATAAGTAATGACAAACCAGACTGAGAAATCTCTTTCTGTTACTTTTTTATTGCAAGTAAGAAGGGATGGGAATTTTTTGGAACGGCATAACAAGAATCAGTGTGGATAGTAACAGTTTAAGTAATTTGCAGGACTCTGTAAGTGCCTCAAATTCTGCTGAATGAGCTCAAAAATGAGAGGGAAGTGAATCAGTTAGAATGTTGTGTCGAGAAACATCAGCCAACCCCAATGTGACTAATTCTTGACTGTGTGTCGCAAGTTGTGCAACTATCCATAAACAGGATGAGATCTGATTTGTGAGAAGTAGTGTTGTATTCAAATCCACTCTCTTTTTTTTTTTGCTTACTTGGTCTCGTTTCGGAAATGGAAGTTTTAAAGACTCGGTCCATACACGGTCTCAACTTACAGTGGTGGGAGACAGATTTGTAATTTAAGAGCGAGATCTCATTTTTTCAACAAATGCTATTTGAAAATTCATCCCATGGTTCAAGATTCCTGAGTTCAGCCATGAATCAGCTCAGTTGCTGGTACAGAGCGACTAGTCTGGAGTAATAAAATCTGCATTTCGTGAACTGACTTGATGTTATGGTCTTGGTCTTGATTCCACAAAGACACAGTCTTGACTGTCTTGCTTTTGTAGTGTAAGAATAAATTTGCATCCTTTGCATGAAGTTTGAACTCCCTCCTGATTACTGTTGGTTGTTTATTTTAATTTGACTTGATGCTCTGTCATAAATTCCTTAAAGGTGACAGAGAATCAAAAAGCGTTTTGACCTCGTCTTTGTTGAAGAACGGTCGTCCACCCACGATCACTAACGTGAAAAGTGCTAGAAATTCCGAACATCTCCTTTTCATAGAAATGTCGCTAGAAAATGGGTCAATTTCAAAAAACGGTTGTTTGTGATGTGTGAAATGTATCTGACTGGCCCCGCCACTTCATTCCCTCCCGTTCAAAGGTGATTAGCTGTAAAAAGCTGGTGAAGTTACAATCATTTGAGTGACAGTGAAGGCATCCTGAGAAGATGACAAATAGGTGAAAAACCATGCGTTTAAAATCTCCCACCGTATTCTTCACCACAGAGCAAAGTATTTTTGCCTCCACAGCGACAATTTCCATTGACGTTTTGAACGTTTCTGTGTTTCCATCTGACTCTTATCTGACGTCATCTCTCACTGGTCTGCTGAGTTCCTTCAATGTACTAGACTGTAAGACATACTGCTCCCGCTAGATACAAAAACCCAACTGTTCATTTGATCTTTTTTTTTACTTCACACTTTTCATATAAATGTGAATACCTTTAATATTTTTACTTAATATTTTGTCATGTTTTTTTAATCTTTTTATTATCAATGGTTCAGGTTCCTCGCGAGGGGAAAAATTAAAAGGAATTAAAATGCTTTCAAAAGCTCAAATGTAGGTGATATACTGTTTACGGTCACACAATGAATGTCGCTACAGACCCAAACCCAAACTACAACATAGCATTTTCATTTGGGGCCTACAAATAAAGTCGGTGACTCATGACAATGAACAGGAAGATAACTGTGTACACTGTTTTTCGTTTTTTTTTTTTTTTTTTTTTGGAGTGGGTATTTAAAACAAAGAGAACAGTTTATGATAATAAAATCCTTTTTATTCAAACAATATTTCTTTATTATTTTTCCTCTGTGTATTGTTTTGGTTTATAGTCACTGGGTTTTTAACACTGGCAGTTTTCAGAGCAACTTTGTGATAGTTTCACCAACATGAAAAAAGGCAGCTGTATTCATGAGTTGCTGAGCTAAAGAGGTAAACACATGAACCAGTTGCAGAGGAAATTAATGAGATGGAAAAGCTCAGACACAAACACAAGAGTTTCTATGTATAAAAAACACAACTACCAACACGTCTTCTGGTGCTCATCAAGAGTTGATTATACGATCTGTGTGACTGGGCACTGCTCGGGCTGATCTAGGAACAGCGTCTGGAACATGTGGTTGTAGAAAGATGGGTGGTACAAACAGGCCCGAGCACAGTCCGGGCTGAAGTTCACCTCCAGGATCTGGGGCTGCATGACCCGCTCACCTGACACAGAATCAGAACACACACATTATTAGTGTGATAACACAGACATACAGCTGACAATGACATTAATGACCATGACAATCAATGACATATTATTGTATATCCTTGGAAACTACAGAAGCTTCTCTTTCCTCTGATACTGAAAACCAGCTCATGTGTTGATAAAGTTCATCATGTTTAAAGTTCATTATGTTTAAAGTATTTGTTGTGTCTTAACATTCCATCACAAGCAGATGATCTCATAGTGCAGAGCCACAACAATAATACAATCTATAATCCAACATGGTTCATTCCTCAATTTCATACAGTTATTTGCTACAATCTATTGGGTACATTCTATTCATGTCATTATAATAGTTACACATGTATTTGGTGTTCTGTATACACTTACCTGTACCATATGTACAGGTAAAGGAAAATTTGAGAAGATGATCGTGAGATCTATTATGTTTACCGATGATTGACATCTCAGGTCATTGCCAGTCATATAAGTAGTAGTGATGGGAAGTCCAGCTCTTTTCAAAGATTCGGCTCTTTTCACTCGGCTCCCTTAGGAGAGCCGGCTCTTATGGCTCCCAAACGGTGCTTCATTTAGTATCACTCCAAGCAAAGCAAACAAATCAAATAAATAAAGTCAACATTATATTAGATATTTTCAATGTGCAAATTCTGCACTCCCACCACAAATGAATGTTTTCGAAATGTAGCCAGATGCTGCTTCTCTTCCGTCTTTTGCTCGATTTTTCCCGAAGTCCTCGTATTTAAATAAATCTGTACCACTACACTTGCTGTCTTTGGAGTGTCTCTTCTCTTTTGCGACAAAGAAACGTCTCTTAGAGTCGGCTCATTCGCAAACGACACATGACTAATAAGTTCCCCAGGGTTCAACACACAACTGGAATTCTATTGTATTTATATGTATAACAGAAGAGGTGTTTGCTGGTTTCTGCAAGACCCAAAGGCAGTTGCTCCTGATCCAAAATGTCATGTAATGGGTCAAGTCTTGGAGACTGAATGGACACGATCTATGAGGAACCTCTATGTTGGAGAACCAAGGTAGAATTAGATGTTCCCAGTGGAACAGACCACACATCAAACTGAAGCACCACTAACAGACGTTCTGTTTCTTAGACCAGACCTGATTTTCTGGTGGTTGAAATGACTCAAGTGCTCCAAGATCTCAGCTATAGTTCATCTTAATGATTTAATGTATGACCATATATAACTCCTCTGTCTGTTGACCTTTAAAAGTTCAATACTCTTCAGTCATGCTCCTTGTGAGATGTAAGAAGAGCAACTTCTCAGAGGATGAAAACATTAGTGGATATCTCTTCACTGATGTGTGTAGTAGAGATCAAATACTCACCGTTTTCTGCTGTACTCCACTTCAGCATGAGGTCCACAGCATATATGGCCCGTGAGGACGGGTAGGCACAAATACCGTAGGGAGCAGGTCGAGATGAGGCTGCCTGGAAAAGCTCTTTGAACGCTTTGAACAACTCGGCCTGTTAGAGAAAGAGAAAAGGAAGGGGGATGTAACAGACTCTGGAAAAAAAGGCTTGAAATGGAGAACTCACATGTATGTGTGACATTGATACTTACTTCTACCTCCTTCCATGGATACTGAGGGTACTGCTTCTCAAACATGGGGATGAACTCATCATAGTGCACCTAGAAACACAGTGATTCAACTTATTTGCAGATGTACAACGGTGCACACATGACCATATGTAACCATAAGACCAAATCAAAAAGAAGAGAACATACTTGCTTAAGCTCCACACCCTCTGCGTAGTTCATGACAGTGAAGTGTTTTTGGTAATCGTCAAAATGGCTCAAGGAGAAAGTTCTGGACAGAAAAAAACAAAGGTTGGACAAAGATGACCTTCAATTGTCACAACTCCTATGTTCTGAACAAGTCATTGTGAACTTTGAATGACCCTGAATGTTTCTAATTGAAGTTTGACCTCAACTGACCTTTTAGGTGTAAGTTTTCCCTCTATCTAGACAAGTTGCATTTCACATGACATTGATAAGGGGTTGGCTCCATATTAAAGTTACCTCTACTGTGGGATATTTAGCTTTAACATGTGTTGAAACAACCAATTATCATATTATTTATTACAAGTGATGTCAAACGTATGTTGTACCTGTTTGCAAAGCGCAACCAGAAGACATTGTAGGCATAAAGACGCAGAGGCTGAACAGAGCGCAACATCAACATGTAACGAATGTCGAACTTCACCATTCCCACCTCTTCTCTATTGAACAGAACAGGATCCTCAAGGTATTTACACACCACCTGAAGACAAAGACACAAAATATTCAAATTGGAAAGGAAAGACAACTATTCATGGACGTGTCTCAGGATTTGAATTTGATTTTTCTATTTGTGAAACTATGTAGCCAAGCTTGATGGGAACAGTTTCTGGCATCCAGAGCTTTTAATAACATGAGATGGTTTGCTTTTGGTTTTTTTTTCCCCCATGAAGAGTGACCTGCACTCTACCACATGTGGTGGCAATTTTATATCTAGAATGAAATAAAGATGAAATTGTAGGGGAAATGTCGTGTTGATCTTTCATGCAACATGAGACTCTGCATTGAGTACAATGATCCCCTATTTTAGCTGTCAGCGTGACACCGTTTTATCTGCGATTTCCTGCCTGTTTAGCGAACTGTACATGAACTGTAAACTGTCTTAAATTTGAGTTATGTCTTATATCGGACACCCACAACTGACCTTTGGAAAGTCCCCCAGAATCTAGGCTTTGGTTTCTTTGTCTTGTGTACATATAAAAATGCTAATTAGGATGCACCGATTCCTTCCAGATTGCTTTGTCACTCTGTTGGTTGCGGGCCTCTTTCATGAAAGCAGAAATAAACCTACCAAAGACTGTAGTGGAAATTCAGATCTTTCTCTGTTTGCTACAAACATCTTAGGCATTTCATGGTCCTTTGCTTCACCCTTATTTGCTTATTTCATGGTCCCTTGTTTTACCTTCAAAGTATTTTATGGATAGCATCATTTGGGTTTGAGTTCTTGTCTGTTGAGAGGTCTTTGTTTTGGGAAGAGGATTGTTGAAGTGATATATTGTATTTATCATTTATCTGCCTGAAGTCTGCATAACTGTCTGTACTTTCTTTCTGCTTATAATGAAGACTGCATAGTTTGGCTGTACACTCTGTCTTAATTTAGAAATACCACAAGCAGCTCAGTTTGACCCAATGAAGGAGTATCTTGTTATCTGACTAAAAGAGAATGCGAAAACGGCAGGTGTTTCCCGTCCGACGGGTGTTTTTTCGAGGGCAACGTATACTGATTTTTATTTCATCACAGATATAAAATTGCCAATACAAGACAGTTTCTTCTTTTTCACGGTCTGTTTACTTTTTCCCACCACAGAAATAAAGTTGAACAAAAGAGAGTTCACACTTTCATCCGTCTTTCTTGTACTTTAATAAACATTCATGTATGAAAGGACCCAAACACACAGTGCGACCGCATAAACAATCTGTGAGTGAATGTGTAAAAAAACCAAGCTTTTATCTTCTTCCCAAAAAACCTTTGCAGTCATAACTAACCTCAGACGGCTTTTTTTAACCCAACATAGGATAAAGTGTACCTAAACATTATATTATATATTATAAAACATCTATAGAGGTGAAACAAGGGTGACAAAAGACTCTATAACCATATAGTCATGAAAATACCGAAGACATTTGTAGCAAACAGAAAAACGGAAGATTTTCCATCACACACACACAAACACCGGCCATCTGCCATGACCGGCTACTTCATTCAAGATATTTTCACTTTCACCCTCCTTCTCGCTTTTTCACTCTCGAGTACATCAGCGACTCTGCTTCTTCCTGGTTCATTCTCAGTCATTCTGTCTTTTTTAAAGTTGGTGTCATTCTGACAGCAACAGCTCCAAATCATTCTGACTTTAACTCAGTCATACACTATTATGTCCTGATTTTATATATATATATGTGTGTGTGTGTGTGTGTGTGTGTGTGTGTGTGTGTGTGTGTGTGTGACTATATTGATGTTAATATAATAATGTTTTCCTCTGTGTTATGTCATAAAAAAAATAAAAGCAGAAGTGAGAGCAGATGGAAAGTACCTGTGATGGAAAAGTATTTTCAGCATTGACACTGTGGTGTATCATGTGTTTCCATATTGTTCTGGACCTCTTTAAATTATGGTAGAGACGTCTCTATGACGTTGAACTCTCAAGCACACTGTTCTTATGTTAACATAGCAGTAAAGCCTTAAGAGCAATGTTGTATACATAAAGTCTTATGTTAGCCGTCCTCTGACTTACCATACACCCTTTTAAGGTAATAACACATATGTTCTGTCTTAGTGTCATACACATGACCAAACTATATAAGTGAGCATTTACATTCACTAGGGAGAGGTGTACCATATTGGCTTTGTGTCCCAAAGACCAGCGGAGCATCATATGATTAGTATGTAGACGCAGGTCATGTTTACTTGAATAAACCATGTCTTTAAACATACAGATGCCCAATGCTGACAATTAATTAACACAAGCCATGTGTCAGATAGAAAATAGTTGTGGGATGAGACATTACGCAACAAAAGACTTTTTGATTCTCAAGAGGCTGTAGGAGGAAGTATTAAGGTGTTTGAGTCACTAGTGTGAAAAAAAGTGTCTGATACTTCTGTTTTCGTTCAATAAATACTGTTACTTCACTTACTACTTCTTCAAGTGAAGTTTGTAATATAATGGACCCTCACCGAGCTCTTTTTCAACTATGTATTATTACTTTAACATGGCTGTTGCACAATCCGTGTGTCCTGCACTCATTATAAGCTCCCAAAAACTTCACTTGACATTTTTACTACCATTTATCACCTTGTTGTTAAGCTCACGAGGCTCTGCTAAGTTTCATTATTATTTACGACTGTTTCAAACACCGACAAGACTCTTTTCATCTGTGTGGCCAAGAAATTAACTTCCTCCTTATCAGGATGGAAAAAAAGGCTGTCAAGGCCAAGACGACTTTTCTCAAACTGCTTTGCTTCCTTCAGGCGAGTGCACAGATATAAAAACTGATCTCAGACCAGAGCTGCACTTGATTTAACTTCTTCTTTCCCTCTCACCCAGACCCAAATATCTGCTCATTTTCTTGCAAGAAAAACGACAAAATACAAATTTTCTGTTCCAGCGTTCTTTATATGTTCTTCATATCATGTTCACAAGGTCACAGTGATATTGATCTGTGATTGTCCAAATCTAGTCAGTTCATCCTTAAGTCCAAGACAAATTTGTGACATATTTCAAAAGATTCTCTCAAAGAATCCTATATAATTCTAGATAAACATAAATCCAGAGTCCACGAAACCAAGGACTAGTCAGGAAGCTGTGTGTGTGTGTGTGTGTGTGTGTGTGTGTGTGTGTGTGTGTGTGCTGGTACCTTTGGTGTACTCTCTCTCTGTCTGATTATATAGTCCAGGTTGTTAGTGATGTGTGTGTCCAGTCCACGTGCCAAGTTCCAGGGTTTACAGATCCAGTGGTTATCTTCTCCACTGAAACATGCACACAGACACATGTTTATTCAGACATGTCTTTATTATTATTATTTATTTATTTTATTTTTTTCCTAACGTCTTCAAAAAATGAAATGTGTCTGGTTATAATAATTACATGCAATTAGTCCTGAAAAAAAAAAAAGTTCCAACCGTTGTTGTCTGAGCTGATAGTGCCTGATGAACTGAGGCAGCTCTGTCTGCAGGTTGAAGGTCTCTGGTAACCAGTCAGGTGACGGGCCACCTTTGACTCTACGGGCCACGGCAGCCAGGCAGTCCTTCACCGTCACGATACTCTCACAGGGAAACTGGTTGATCATCACATTGGGTCGCTCCTCGCTCAGTTTCCTGTCAGAGAAATGACTCTTAAAGTTAAAAAAAGTCACAGTGGGGTTGAGTTTTTAAGTTTGATGACTGAGGCTTTTGCTCACTTCCTGTCACTGGGTGTGAAAATCTGCAAAATCTGACATTAAGTGTTTATTCCTTACCCTGTGTGTGTGAACAGCTGCATATTTCTCCACCGAGGTAGGCGTCAAAAGTGTGAAAAATGAACTTTTCTGTTGCGTGAGACGCAGTAAATAGGATCAAACAGATCGATATCAACATTTCTGACATGTCGTGTTTCAAACTAGACCTCTGTGCAGCTGTAGTAGTTTTAATAGTTTTTTTCTTTACTGTTGTCATCACACTGTAATATTAATTTAATGTCATGTAATGTTAACTGTATTGTATTATTATTGTAATGGCTCAACCTGTCACTGTCTACATTATTTTCTACAACATGATGCTTCTGTGCTGAGCCATTAGTGACTCATTAGTTTTTATTTGTTCATTAAACCTCTTTATGTCAGATACTTCTCAGGCCTCTTTATAGTTCAGTCCCTGCAGATTGATGTTCCATCTATTTGTCAAGAAAGTTGAGATCCCACCGTCACCACCGCAAACTAGACAGGAGACACCTGTGGTAATGAACTCAATAAAAAGCCTGAACCACATTGTTTTGCAAGAATTGATCAGATTTGAGTGTAATTGTGAGATAATGATAAAATATAAGAGGTGAAAAGAAGCAACAGCGACCGACCAGGAGCCTCACAACTGCTTTTCTCTGGCTTTGTGCCACAGAGCTGCTGTGTCGAACACTAGGAAACGATCTGTATCCTGTTTTGACTTTTTGACACACACACTACTACAACCGCACCTACACACATTTACATACACACAATACATTACACTGCCAGATGTAGACACACATGACTTTTTTTCTACATTTGTGTAAAGACATAATGCATCATAAAGGCCACACACACACCTGTAGTCTTTGATGTGATTATAGGCCCAGATGATATCGGCCTCCTCCTGTTCCTCCGTCAGCTGGAACCGTGGGTGAGTCAGGTTGTTTCGGACTTGTGACATTTCAGAGTAAACCCTGTAAACAAACAACGCAACCATGCAAATGTATGTAAAACAGTAACTAGAGAAGAAGAGAAGAAGCAGAGAGGGCAGCTCATAAGAACTAAACCTGAACCTGACTGAACTGAGTTCTTCCTCTAACTTTTAATTACTCCTATACAGTTTTTAACCAAGTGAGGTCCCGTCTGCACTGATGAATGAAATGACTTCAGATAAGAGACTCACTTGAGGATTTTGTCTTGGGGCACAATGTGGACTTGAGTCTCCACAGGAAGCTGCACCTTGTTCTCCTGTGCGATGGTCTGCAGACACACAGAGGAACAAGAAAATAACTGACCATACTGAGACAATGTAGACTTTATTTTTGTCAACAACTTTGGAAATGTACATTCATCTCTCTGGACATACACATAAAAAAAAAAACAGTCGCCACCAAAGTCTTCTCCAGCACATCTCAAAGATTCTCACTGGGGTTAAGGTCTGGACTCTGTGGTGGCCAATCCACGTGTAAAAATGATGTGTCATGCTCCCCCGAGCCCAATGAATCCTGGAATTGTTATCCTGGAATATGTCCATGCCATCAGGGAAGAAAAAATTCCACTGATGTAATGCATCAAAGACTGACTGTAAGACTGACTCTTCCTGTAACAAACAACCCAAATTAGTCCTTGAACAGAGACTGATAAAAGCCTCAGCTTTCTGAGAGAACGTCAGAAGTGGTGCCGGCTCCGCGTTGCATGCTAAGATCACTGTTTAGACTGTCAAAACCATGTTGGAGGGTTGGTGTAGACTCCATCTTAAAGGGTGGATGGAGACACTTAAAAATATATTTATATATCAATATCAAACAGAAATTTAGTGGAAAAAGAACATCTTTAGTACTGGATAAACTTCATAATATTCTTCTGTTTTTATTAACATATATCTGTACTTTTACCCTAGTGTGGTGTAAACACAGTGACGTAGCAGAGCAGAGTCAGACTGAACCAAGGAGGGCATGTGTGTGCGTGTGTTTTGTCAGTGTGTACAACAACAGGAAAACCACATGTGAGACTTTTTCATTCTCTTCGAAGAAAACAGTTTGTGGAAGATAAGACACAATGACGCATGGGGACTCAGATGTCTTACGAATTAAGTGGATGTTTAGTGTCACTGGCATACGACAGACAACACATGCAGCGTGCTAGCATCAGTTCTTAAGTTTTACCCTTGAGATTCAGCTTATATCTTTGGGGTGAGGCCATAACTGAACTGTCTCAGTTTGCCAGCCAGTCAGCTAACTACAGATAACCCTAACCCTCCCTAGCAGAGACATACTATCAGGATGCACAGAGGTACAACTGTCAGGTCAGAGGGGCTGTATACCTAAGGAATATCACTAAAATTCCCTCATATTGGGCATTGTTGTTCTTGTTGTTGCCTGTGTAACCGAAGCTCATCTTCAAATGCGTCTAACAGCGTCAGAACCAGCACAGCAGCACATAGAAACCGTTTTCTGACTGTGAACTGTGTGAGACTCGATCTCTCACAGTTCACTCTGGGGACATAGTTGAAAAAGTGCTCTCACTCTGAAGACTCTGAAGGCTGCGCAGCAGAGGAAAAAATAGTTTTATGATTTCCTTCCTGAAAGCTACAGGCACGTGGAAGTGGTGATGAGTCAGAACTAAAATCCTCGTGCGCGTGCATAAACTGTGGTTGACAGACAAACCGTATCACGCGAGATCAAACAGCAGCTGAGATTGCTGTCGGAGAAAAAAAACTGTCACGAGATTTTTAAAGTAACCGTGACAACAGCTGGTTGGACATTTTTTATTAGTAGTTGGTCTATCAAACTTCTGTACTAATCGACCTGACTCAGAGGTGTCAAACTCTTTCCACAAAGGGCCGTGTGGCTGCAGGTTTTTGTTCCAACCGAGCAGCAGCACAAAACTTGATTCATTTAATGAACTGATCTCAGTCTTCACACAGTTGATTGGTCAAACTGTGTGATCTTGACTGGTTGGAACAAAAACCTGCAGCCACACGGCCCTTAGTTTGACACCTCTGATCTAACTCTGATCTAACCTGATATGAATGTGACTGAAAACATAGTCGTGTTTTGGATTAAATCCAATTCAGATTCATGTAAACCCATGTTAAATGGAACCAGGCCAGTTCAACCATTTTTATTTGTATGCATTTTGCATGGTTTTACATTTATTTCTAATACATTTGGTTACTGCCGTATTAACCACATCATGAAGTGAATAAAAATTTTTTAAGACTTATAAACCCCAATGAACCAAGAAAGACAGGGATTAATTCCATTCATCTTTAAAAAATAAATCTTTTTAACCTTTATTTTCATCTTTTGTTTAAGTAAAATTATAAAGTCTTCATAATTATACTGTTATTGCATTGTTTTTTCACCTTTAATGTGGAGATATTGCGATTTTTTTCCCCCCTCCTAAAAGTGGAAGCTTTATTGTAACACAACAACAACAACAAAAAAAAAAAGTACACATTTTATTTTTAGAGAAGCTGCCACAAAATCAGGTCAAATTAGGCAGGGCCCTCCCTCATTCCCTTGTCTCTTATCCGCTAACCTCAGTGCTCATAAGTTTGCTTCAGGTCAAGGACAGTGAATCTAATCTGAGTTTGTTGAATCAGATGAACAGTCCTCACCTCGTAGTATGTGTCTGACGGCTCTGTCGTGACGCTGCTGACCTCGTCTAGATCGGCAGGTATCCATGGTACCAGGCGGCATCGTCTCACCAGAGGGTTGGACTCCCCGTATGCATAATCACGGGTTACTTCATCTGCAGGCGGAAAGATAAGACGTGTGACAATGTTGTCTCCTTCCTTTCCTGCTCTTTCTGAGACTCTCAGCTCAGTTTATAACTGACAGCCGAACCAAATAACAACATTCATCTCACACACCGTTCTGCTGGGAAACTTCTTAGAGATAACAAGAGATTACAGACATAAAGCGACCACAGATATGTGGTGCAGTTCAGAACACACAGATTTTATTGCAACCGATTAAACAGAGTTGTCTCGGGTGCACAGCACACAGAGGTAATGTGTGTATGTGTGCAAACATTAAATAATACACACAAAAAAGAGTATATCCAGATTATTAACAGATTCTAAACAGCTGATCATTGGGAAATACATTTATATTGCTGAAGTAAGTGTTTTACTGGTGTTTTCATGAGGATGAGAAAAAAGACCAACAGAGGCCAGTAACAAAACCAAATGTTGATTTGTACTAACAAAGATGATTGTTAGTACAAATTATCTTTGATTTGTAATAACTTGATTTACTTGACTGATCTATGCTCGCAAGTTAATGTTACCCAACTGTTTATGTAAACACTAACTAGCTAATTTGTAATCAACAAATATGATATTGTTCTGTGTGAAAGTACCTACGTTCGATTATACTGATGATGTACCCTTAAGCTAGAAACGGTTGCACAGAACTGAGAACTGTCAAATAAGGGAAGAAAAAAAAGAGAAGAGGAAACAGGGAAACATCTGGTGAGGAGGGAAGTGGTCTTTAAGTGGTAGAGTCAAAAGTAAGAGTTAGAATCAATATCACACCTTCCAACTGAGTCCTGTGTTATGTCGTTGCTAACTTACAAATAAATAACACACAATAATTCATTTCATCTCTCATAACATTTAAACTGGCAATGACTCTCCTCAACTGCAGATCAAATTAGACGTCCAGGCAGCTGGACTGTTGTAGATTAGATACCTTAAATTCAACTATGTCAGATATTATGACCTGCTGAACAATATATATTCAATGTTAGCGTGTATATTTTTGTGTAATAATTTTGTTTGTGTGTGTGTTGTGGTGTGACGTGTGTGATATTTGTAGTGACCCATATCCTTTCTGCCAAGTGAAGACACTATTTACTTGGTCAGTGTGGACTTTTGGCTGAACAACTATTATGGCTACGTAATATTTCTCAACATTTGGCAAAATTTGGTGCTTTCCTAATGAGACCCGGATAACGCCGATGCCACACACACACACACACACACACAAACACGCGCGCCTAGACATGCTTCTAGAAATAACCCTGTTTTGAGGATTCTGGCAGACTCTGTATTGACTAGCCTGTTGTTGAGTTTTGAGTGTGTGTGAGTGTGAGCTCTCACCTCCTTCCTGCAGGTCCTGCAGAGGCCACAGCACGGTGTAGGCCACCTGGTCTGGTGCATAGAAGAAGGGAGCCGTGCCACAGCTGGGCTGATCTGAGTGCTGCACCTGAGAGCCGAACTCGTCCATGATGTACCACACAGGGAACCTTCTCCTCCGCCGACTGCATGTGAAAACACACCAGGAGGAGACGAGTGAAAGGGGAGAACGGTGGAGTCTCTCTGCACAAATCCCAAACATCTGGACCAACCACAACCAGCAGAGTGTTGGATTACGGTGGCTCACATACCCCCAAAGAGATGTGATACGTCTGGTTGTACTTCCACATGTGCTCCATCACCAGCTCCACCGTGTCGGGGTCAGGCGCCTCACCGTGGAAGTCAAACCCCATGAGCGCAGCCATCCTGCCCAGCAGACCTGGGATCTGCTCCAGCTGTTCACGTGCGTGATCCATACGGTACGTCCAGGCGTGGTCCACCAGGAAAACACTGTAGAGACAGAAGCTTCTCTTTAAAAACTCCATTTAAAATACAGACTTACATGATGTAAGTCTTTCTTACACTGATCATCCATCATAACTCTCATTGTATATACAGAGAAACTAACAGGCTGCTGCCTATGAGGATTACAGTGTTATTATATCTCCAAAACTGGGTTTTCACAAACAGAACATTGTTAGATGGGACATCATGTGGCACAATTAGCAGTTGACATCATGAAGCTGGAGGATATACCTGACAGTTGCAGATAAGTGCAAGACGACAAAATGAACATGAAACTGAGAAAAGGAAAAAAACTGTAAAAGGTGGATGGATGGAGAAACTTAAAAAACATCAATATCAAGCTGAAATTTTGTGAAACAAATAACAGCTTTAGTACTTTAGTTCAGACTCAAGAAACTGCCTATGAAGACTGTTGTAGGCTCCATGTTTTAAAGCGCTGGATAAACTTCATTATATTCAAATGGCACCATGTTCTTTTAAGTCTTTTGTCTTCAATATTTACTCATTTACTTAATAAATTCTTTTGTGTTTTTATGTTGCTTTATGACGTTGGACAGCTGCAATTTCACTGTATGTTGTATACAGTGACAATACAGTGACACACACACACACACACACACACTCCAACAAACGCTCCAACCAATGTTTACAGAACGACACTGACACAGATGATTTCCTCCTGCAACTGCTTCACTATACAATCACCACTGTTCACAGTATTTGCATGTAGTGAGTTTAAATCTTCATGGGAAGAGTCATTTTCTTTCACTCCCAGCAGCACTGATGTACCGGTATAAACTGACATGTCATTGTAGCTCTAAAACCTGTGTTTTCACAAACAGGACATTGTTAAATGTTAACAGTATAACTTTGTAATAGTATAAAACACTGGGTCAGGGATAGAACAGCAGTCAGACTTTGTAAACTGACACACTCTGTTGTCGGCAGAGATAGAAGTTTGACCCAGAGCTCTGTAATACCTTATTTCTTTTACTGTTAAATAGCTGATATGAGACCAACCTCTTTTCTCCTATTGCTTCAAACAAGCATGCGGACTCAGCTCACACATAGTTTCTGTTTCACAGGGTGCGATGAGCCACGGTCCAACAGTGTGTATGTGTTATTAATGCTGCAGGACACTACAATCTGGGGGGTGGGGGGGTGGTGTGGAGGGTGGGGGTTCGGCAGTTAAGAGAAAGTTGTTGACTCTGTGGAGACATTCTTTTCTTGCTTGGGATGATGAACTCTACATGACCACATCACCTCCTCCCACCTCTGCTCTCCAGTCTGTTAGGTTGGACCCCACCGCTCCTATACTATCACTCTCAGTGTCGTAAAGTAACAAAGTAAGAATTTTGGTCTTTGTACCTTTGTTGTACCTTTTTGTTTTGTTTTAATTCTGTCAACCTCCATTTTTACTTCACTATATTTCTTAACTTAATTGTGTACTTGTGGTGAAGTGTGGTTCAAATGTGGTGTTCTGCTCCAGTTCACTCTAATTCTACCTGTGACTGTTTATCTAAACCATTTGGGATTTGATGGATAACCTTAAAAAAATAATTATATATATATATAATAATAATATATATATATATATATATATATATATATATATATAAATGTTTTAAACTTCATTATATTCAAATGCTGCCATGTTCTTTTAAGTCTTCTGTCTACCTCATTTACTCATGTTGTATATTATGTTGCGTTTTTATGTTGTTGTATGTTTTATGATGTTGGACAGCTGCAATTTCATTGTATCTTGTATACAGTGACAATAAAGATAGCTTATCTTCTCTCTCTCACACACACACACACACACACACACACACACACACACACACACACACACACACACACACACACTCCAACGCTCCAACCAATGTTTACAGAACGACACTGACACAGATGATTTCCTCCTGCAACTGCTTCACTATACAATCACCACTGTTCACAGTATTTGCATATATTTAGTGTCACGTTACACTAGACTAGAGGTCGACAACCTGCAAGCGGCTCTTTCATCCCTCCGCCTTGTCTCCATGTGTGGCTTTCTGTAGCTTTGAAAAACTAATAAATAAATAATGGCTATCTAATTATTCTCAATGACATGCTTCTTATTTTGGAAATCGAGGTATCATTATCTCTCTATGTTTAATTCTTCATGGACAGAGTCATATTTTTTTTTTTTTACTACTACGACTCAACAGCTCAAACTGCTCAAATATTAACTGGCATGTTATTGTGGCTCCAGGTCAATTGAATTTGGTGGGAAAGGAGCCAAAATGGCTCTTTCTGGTTAAAGGTTACAGACCCCTGCACTGGACACTGCTTCTAATTATTATTCATTTCATGGTCTCTTTGTCTTGTGCATTGATTTTTTGTAAGTGTGTATTTGTATGTAAGGTAATTGAATTTGAATTCAATTTAACTACTGTCCAGAGGAAAGTTTAGACCTCTGTCGCCCTCACCTGGTGGGTTCCGAGGCTTGCAGCCCACTGTCCCGGGTCACCACCACTTTACATCGGATCACTGCTCCAGGATTGTCCTTCTTCTTCTCCTCATTCTCCTCCTCTTCGTCGTCTTCTTGTTGGACTTGCATGATCCCGAAAACTTCCCCCGCATCGAAGATCTATGATAGACACATCTATTAAGCCTATTATCATGTCATCTCACCAGACTCCGTACGAGAAATAGTCCATTTAAAGTTTACGTGCCTGTTATCTACAGCATACATTATTAAAGTATGTAATTTAACATAAATCATGTGTATTTACTACCATTCTTCACATCGGCTTTGACCACACGACCCAAAACAGCACTGTTTATAATAATGTTTCAGATCTCCAGGTTAGTCAGACTGTGACCTTCTGTTTATCCTGCAGAAACACCCACAACCCAAATGTCCGAAAGTGCATCATAATAACACGCTGACTGTTTAAATTATCTGCCGAATTTAGCACAGGGACATAGACATTTATGTACGACTATCACTATGCTGACAGGATGGATGACTGGACCACAGGCTACATGTGAGGCTGGAAACTCGGACCTCATTGGTGATTTTTTGATGCAGACTCCTCCAGTAGATCTGTGGGATTCCTGAAGACCGCAGGGCTCCGGCGTGAAGAGCCACGAATACGACAAACTCCTCATTTTCGTCTCCGTCCATCATTAACTGTCCTGATGTTTCACGTGGACGTGGTCGAAGGGAAAACCTGGTAGTAGCGGTGGGACAGCTGAGGTGGCGGTGCATTGTGGGAGATATATTTTTTAAAGGGCCCATGAACTGTGACAACATGAAACCCACGATTGTTGCAGAATTAGATGTTGTTTTAACTTTACTTTATGAAAATTGTAACGTAGAAGGAAAATGTTAATGTTTTGATCAGATGGCAGCAGGTTTGAATCTGGTTCATGTACTAGAAAAGGCCTTAAATAATGAGCTGTGAGTTTTGATTCCAGATGAAACAAAGTACTGTGCAAGGTTGTTCACTTTTGGGTGATGTTCCCATTTATTTCAACAACAACAAAAAGGATAGTTACAAACACAGAACATTACCATTAAAGCTGATGTAGACTGAAGCTGAAAAAAACACTGGCTTTCATCTGGATGTCTGGATTACTAATTAAACAGAAACGGAACTATACTACACCCTTGCGGGGGTGGGACAGGATAAACCCTGCCCCCACTGTCCATCCAAAGAAAACTGGCCGAAAAAAAAAAAGAAAAGAAAAAAAAAAAAAAAAAAAAAAAAAAAGGGTTGCCACTTTTAATGAGCTCCGGATGTGTCTTGTATTCACAGAATCCTCATAAAGACACGTGGGAATAATAATAATAATAAAAACATGTGGCGTTACTGATCTGAGATCTGTCAACTGCCGTTTACCAGTCTGTCACCGCACTCTTGTGCCACATGCGGCTGCTGCGGTGACTGCGGCTGCGTTTTATGGTGTAAAAAAAAAAAAAAAAAGCAGAGCAGATCGGCCGTTCGGGAAATCTCTTCCCGATCTCCCTGTGGTCAGTATGGAGGTGAGCCCCTGCTCACGTCGGTACTTCTGCAAGCGTTTTCGCTTTTGAGGACGGGGTGGATCGGGGTGCAGCGGACATTTTTTAAAAGGCGCGGGTTTTGTGGCGTCTGTCTCTAGGCAACCGTGACATCATCAGACACACGCGATAGACGCTGCATCCCAAAAGTTTCAGTGTTAACGTTCAAATTCACATTCAGCATGGCCAGGCCTTTCAAAAAAAAAAAAAAAGTGAGTTATGTTGGGAGGTGGGGGTGGATGATGCACTGTAAGATTATCTGGCTCACAGCCTAATAATGATACAACGAGCTATGTTTCTGTTCTAGTAAGTTAGTATGTTGTATACCTTTGATTTTATAAATACATTACATTTTTTCACCAAAAAAGTTCCATTAGCTCTGTTGTTGTTGTTGTTATTATTCGACTATTAGTCCTAGTAATAGTAATAATAATACTAGTGGTTTTTCCACTTATTTTGCAGGATTTTTTTTTTTTACACACACACACACACACACACTCTTATACATTCTGATCATACCTCTGCACCAATATGGTATCAAAATATGGTATCTGCACAAAACATAAATGAAGAATATGTATTAACTGATGTTAAAGGGGAACTACTTCACATTCGAACCAATATTCTGCTATTATAAGTGTTCGAGTACTGTCAGTAGCCAAACAATGAATCAAATCGGTGCTACATTAGCGGAAATATGGCGTTGGCAGCAAGCCTGGCCCAGCAGCTGATGAGGTAAGCGATAGGGGCAGGTTGCTGCAGGCATAGTGTTATGTGTGTAAGGCTACTCAAGGTACCTTGTTACCTTGGTAATTGTGATGTGCTGATGACTCATGACAATGAACATGAGGTTCACATTTGTTTTGCAGTGGGTATTTAAAACAAGCAGAATGGTTTATGATTAAAAAAAAATCCTTTTATTCAAACAATATTCTTTATTGTTTCTCATTCATACATTGTTTTGGTCACTGGGTTTTTTAACACTGGTTTTTACCGACATGAAAAAAGGCAGGCGTATTCATGAGGAGCTGAACCAGTTGCAGAGGAAATTAATGAGATGGAAAAGCTCAGACACAAACACAAGAGTTTCTATGTATAAAAAACACAACTACCAACACGTCTTCTGGTGCTCATCAAGAGTTGATTATACGATCTGTGTGACTGGGCACTGCTCGGGCTGATCTAGGAACAGCGTCTGGAACATGTGGTTGTAGAAAGATGGGTGGTACAAACAGGCCCGAGCACAGTCCGGGCTGAAGTTCACCTCCAGGATCTGGGGCTGCATGACCCGCTCACCTGACACAGAATCAGAACACACACATCATTAGGGTGATAACACACAGACATAGAGCTGACAATGACATTAATGACCATGACAATCAACGACATATTATTGTGTATCCTTGGAAACTACAGAAGCTTCTCTTTCCACTGATACTGAAAACCAGCTCATGTGTTGATAAAGTTCATCATGTTTAAAGTTCATTATGTTTAAAGTATTTGTTGCGTCTTAACATTCCATCACAAGCAGATGATGGTGTTTTCACTGTGAGGCCGGAAGGACTGAAACTATCTCATAGTACAGAGCCACAACAATGATACAATCTATGATCCAACATGGCTCAATTTCATTCATAGTTACTTGCTACGATCTATTGGGTACATTTTGTTCATGTCATTATAATAATTAAACATGTATTTGGTGTTCTGTATACACTTATTCCCATATGTACAAGTAAAGGTAAAACAAAAACAACAACAGAAGATGAGGCTTTTTCCAAATGAGGTGAATATGAGGAGAAAGGAGTCAAAATTTGAGAAGATGATCATGAGATCTATGATGTTGACTGATGATCCTCAACATTCACTGCAAGAAACTATGGTGTTTTTGTGGCAGTGAACATTTCCATCTCAGGTCTTTGTCAGTAATATAAGGTTCAAACACACTCACACACTCAAAGGTTCAACACACAACTGGAATTCTATTGTATTTATATGTATAACAGAAGAGGTGTTTGCTGGTTTCTACAAGACCCAAAGGCAGTTGCTCCTGATCTAAAATGTCATGTAATGGGTCAAGTCCTGGAGACTGAATGGACATGATCTATGAGGAACCTCTATGTTGGAGAACCAAGGTAGAATTAGATGTTCCCAGTGGAACAGACCACACATCAAACTGAAGCACCACTAACAGACGTTCTGTTTCTTAGACCAGACCTGATTTTCTGGTGGTTGAAATGACTCAAGTGCTCCAAGATCTCAGCTATAGTTCATCGTAATGATTTAATGTATGACCATATATAACTCCTCTGTCTGTTGACCTTTAAAAGTTCAATACTCTTCAGTCATGCTCCTTGTGAGATGTAAGAGGAGCAACTTCCCAGAGGATCGGATGAAAACATTAGTAGATATCTGTGTGTGGTAGATACAGTTGTGTTCAAAATAATAGCAGTCTGTTTAAAAAATTGAGTAAAGCCAAAAATCCTTATAGTGGTTTTTATTTCCATGCATTGGGAACACAGCACATTATATTCTAAATCAAAACATGAAGAAAAAAGCAGAAATTACTTAATTACTTTACAGAAAATGAAGAAAAATGAACATTGGGCTGTTCAAAAAAATAGCAGTGTCTGCATTTTACTTTACAAACTCAAATATTTACTGTATTAACTGAAAAATATCCAGGATTCAGCATTCCTGTGAATCACTAAACTAATATTTAGTTGTATAGCCACTGTTTTTGAGAACCGCTTCACATCTGTGTTGCATGGAGTCGACCAACTTCTGGCATCTGTGAACAGGTATTCCAGCCCAGGATGATTTGACAACGTTCCATAATTCCTCTGCATTTCTTGGTTTTGCCTCAGAAACAGCATTTTTAATGTCACCCCACAAGTTTTCTATTGGATTAAGGTCCGGGGATTGGGCTGGCCACTCCATGACTTTAATTTTGTTGGTCTGGAACCAAGCTTACTGGTGTGTTTGGGGTCGTTGTCTTGTTGAAACACCCATTTCAAGGGCATTTCCTCTTCAGCATAAGGCAACATGACCTCTTCAAGTATTTTGATGTATCCAAACTGATCCATGATCCCTGGTATGCGATAAATAGGCCCGACACCATAGTAAGAGAAACATCCCCATATCATGATGCTTGCACCACCATGCTTCACTGTCTTCAGAGTGTACTGTGGCTTGAATTCAGTGTTTGGGGGTCGTCTGACAAACTGTCTGCGGCCCTTAGACCCAAAGAGAACAATCTTACTCTCATCCGTCCACAAAATGTTTCTCCATTTCTCTTTTGGCCAGCCAATGTGTTCTTTGGCAATTTGTATCCTCTTCAGCACATGTCTTTTTCTTAACAGTGGGACTTTGCGGGGGCTTCTTGCTGATAGATTAGCTTCACACAGGCGTCTTCTAATTGTCACAGTACTCACAGGTAACTTCAGACTGTCTTTGATCATCCTGGAGCTGATCATTGGCTGAGTTTTCACCATTCTGGCTATTCTTGATCCATTCGAATGGTAGTCTTCCGTTTTCTTCCACGTCTCTCTGGTTTTGCTTTCCATTTTAAAGCATTGGAGATCATTTTAGCCGAGCAGCCGATCATTTTCTGCACTTCTTTATACGCTTTCCCTTCATTAATCAACATTTTAATTAAAGTACGTTTTTCTTCTGAACAATGTCTGGAACGACCCATTTTCTCAGGTTTTCAGAGAGAAATGCATGAGCAACATGTGCTGGCTTCATCCTTAAATAAGGGCCACCTGATTGACACCTGTTTTTTCACAGATTGAATGACTTCACCTAATTGAACTCCACACTGCTATTTTTTTGAACACGCCCCTTCAATTCATTATTCAATTACACAGACTCAGGAGCATACATATCATGAATGTAGGCTCTGTTGGTTTTCTATGACCCTACTACAGCAACTGGTAAATTATTTGCCATGCAGTAATATAATTTCTACCAAAAACAGGCTATTCATGTTGGACTGCTATTATTTTGAACACAACTGTATGTGTGTAGTAGAGATCAAATACTCACCATTTTCTGCTGTACTCCACTTCAGCATGAGGTCCACAGCATATATGGCCCGTGACGACGGGTAGGCACAAATACCGTAGGGAGCAGGTCGAGATGAGGCTGCCTGGAAAAGCTCTTTGAACGCTTTGAACAACTCGGCCTGTTAGAGAAAGAGAAAAGGAAGGGAATGTAACAGACTCTGGAAAAAAAGGCTTGAAATGGAGAACTCACATGTATGTGTGACATTGATACTTACTTCTACCTCCTTCCATGGATACTGAGGGTACTGCTTCTCAAACATGGGGATGAACTCATCATAGTGCACCTAGAAACAGAGGAACAGTGATTCAACTTATTTCCAGATGTACAACAGTGCACACATGACCATATGTAACCATAATTCCAAATCAAAAAGAAGAGAACATACCTGCTTAAGCTCCACACCCTCTGCGTAGTTCATGACAGTGAAGTGTTTTTGGTAATCGTCAAAATGGCTCAAGGAGAAAGTTCTGGACAGAAAAAAACAAAGGTTGGACAAAGATGACCTTCAATTGTTACGACTCCTATATTGTGAACAAGTCATTGTGGTCAAGTCATTGTGAACTCTGAATGATCCTGAATGTTTGAAATCAACCTGAAACAGCCAATTATCGTATTATTTATTACAAGTGATGTCAAACGTATGTTGTACCTGTTTGCAAAGCGCAACCAGAAGACATTGTAGGCATAAAGACGCAGAGGCTGAACAGAGCGCAACATCAACATGTAACGAATGTCGAACTTCACCATTCCCACCTCTTCTCTATTGAACAGAACAGGATCCTCAAGGTATTTACACACCACCTGAAGACAAAGACACAAAATATTCAAATTGGAAAGGAAAGAAAACTATTCATGGACGTGTCTCAGGATTGGAATCTTATATTTCTATTTGTGAAACTATGTAGCCAAGCTTGATGGGAACAGTTTCTGGAACCCTGAGCTTTAAATAAAATGAAATTCTTGATGTAGTTTTTTTCTTCCTGTGAAGAGCGACCTGCACTCTACCACACATACACTGGCCATCTGCCATGACTGGCTGCTTCATTCAAGACATTATAATTTTTAACCTGCTTCTCTCTTTTTCACTCTCTAGTACATCAGTGACTCAGCTTCTTCCTGGTTCACAGCCTGGTCAATTTCTTTCTTTTTTTTTTTTTTTTTTAAAGCCGGTATCATGCAACAGGTCCAGTTCATTACAACTTTTTTTTTTTTTTTTACTCAGCCATACTCATCTGACTTCTCTGTGTTCATTGTTCTTGCAAACACACAAATGCAAACGCCGCTGCCCAGTAAAGAAGAATCGCTTTTGTCAGAGCCAAGGAGAAGTCACCAGTTACTGCCAGAACCACTTCTTCTGGCCTCCTAGTGATGGCACAAGATTGGGAGCTCAGAGTTGACCTGGGGAAACAACTTAAGTTCCCAAAAAATGTTCCCACAACAACTCTCAGACTGGATCTAGTCCTCACTTCAGCAACCTCCAAGCAGGTTGTTCTCCTGGAGCTCACTGTCCCCTGGGAGGCACAGATCAAGGAGGCCAACTAGAGGAAGAGGGCTATATGGTGAGCTGGTGGGGGAGTGCCAGCGCAATGGGTGGAGAGCTAGATGCCAGTTACTACCACTACTACTACAGATCAGTAGGTTGTATTTATGGAGTTGTATAACATTTTCCTCTTTGTTATGTCGTGTGTAATGTGTGCAAAAAATAAAAGGAGAAGTGACAGCAGATGAAATGTACCAAAAAGACCAGCAGAGCAGGTTTGCTTGAATAAACCACGTCTGAAGTGAAGCCGAAATGTCAATAAACTCTCACTGCTCTGCTGCCTGAGGCTGATGAGCTACGTGTTGCGTAGAAAATAGTTGTGGGATGAGACATGACACAACAAAAGAAAGTCTTTGATGCTCAGGAGGCTGTAGGAGGAAGAGGCTGTTGCACAATCCGTGTGTCCTGCACTCATTATAGCTCCCAAAAACTTCACTCGACATTTTTACTATCATTTATCACCTTGTTGTTAAGCTCATGAGGCTCTGCTAAGTTTCATTATTATTTACGACTGTTTCAAACACCGACAAGACTCTTTTCATCTGTGTGGCCTAGAAATTAACTTCCTCCTTATCAGGATGGAAAAAAAGGCTGTCAAGGCCAAGACGACTTTTCTCAAACTGCTTTGCTTCCTTCAGGACGAGTGTACAGATATAAAAACTGATCTCAGACCAGAGCTGCACTTGATTTAACTTCTTCTTTCCCTCTCACCCAGACCCAAATATCTGCTCATTTTCTTGCAAGAAAATAAAACAACAAACACAAATTTCCTGTTCCAGCGTTCTTTATACAGATTTCCAACACAATACCACATGGTGTTGCTGAAATATCATGTTCACAAGGTCACAGTGATATTGATCTGTGATTGTCCAAAACCAGTCAGTTTATCCTTAAGTCCGAGACAAATTTGTGACATATTTCACAGGATTCTGTCGTAATTCTACATAATTCTTGTTAAACATAAAACAAGAGTCCACAAAACCGAGGACTAGTCGGGAAGCTGTGTGTGTGTGTGTGTGTGTGTGTGTGTGTGTGTGGTACCTTTGGTGTACTCTCTCTCTGTCTGATTATATAGTCCAGGTTGTTAGTGATGTGTGTGTCCAGTCCACGTGCCAAGTTCCAGGGTTTACAGATCCAGTGGTTATCTTCTCCACTGAAACATGCACACAGACACACGGTTATAATGATTATATTCAATTAGTACTGATTTAGTACTGGTTAACACACCGTTGTTGTCTGAGCTGATAGTGCCTGATGAACTGAGGCAGCTCTGTCTGCAGGTTGAAGGTCTCTGGTAACCAGTCAGGTGACGGGCCACCTTTGACTCTACGGGCCACGGCAGCCAGGCAGTTCTTCACCGTCACGATACTCTCACAGGGAAACTGGTTGATCATCACATTGGGTCGCTCCTCGCTTAGTTTCCTGTCAGAGAAATGGCTCTTATATTGAAAAGAGTCTGTTTGATGATTGAGACTCTTGTTCAGGGTGCAATTACTGTCACTCTAAGTGTGGAAATTTGTTTGGCAAGATCATGACATGATCAAACAGATCGATATCGACATTTCTGACATGTCGTGTTTCAAACTAGACCTCTGTGCAGCTGTAGTAGTTTTAATAGTTTTTTTCTTTACTGTTGTCATCACACTGTAATGTTAATGTAATGTCATGTAATGTTAATTGTATTGTATTATTATTGTAATGGCTCAACCTGTCACTTTCTACATTATTTTCTACAACATGATGCTTCTGTGCTGAGCCATTAGTGACTCATTAGTTTTTATTTGTTCATTAAACCTCTTTATGTCAGATACTTCTCAGGCCTCTTTATAGTTCAGTCCCTGCAGATTGATGTTCCATCTATTTGTCAAGAAAGTTGAGATCCCACCGTCACCACCGCAAACTAGACAGGAGACACCTGTGGTAATGAACTCAATACAAAGCCTGAACCACATTGTTTTGCAAGAATTGATCAGATTTGAATGTAATTGTGAGATAATGATAAAATATAAGAGGTGAAAGAGAAGCAACAGCGACCGACCAGGAGCCTCACAACAGCTTTTCTTTGGTTTTGTGCCACAGAGCTGCTGTGTCGAACACTAGGGAACGATCAGGCTTGATGGGGCCTTGGCTCTTTGGCCTTTTTGGCATTTACCACATTTGGTCGTGTGTCTCAGTAAAACTTCACCTGCTGCTGAATGCTGACTTGCACGCAAACACGTGCAAAAACTGTTAAAAGGGTAAAAAACGGTTGTCACCACATACACACACACACGTGTGATCTCCCACAGTGCACTGCTCAGTGTCTGACCTGTAGTCTTTGATGTCATCATAGGCCCAGATGATATCGGCCTCCTCCTGTTCCTCCGTCAGCTGGAACCGTGGGTGAGTCAGGTTGTTTCGGACTTGTGATATTTCAGAGTAAACCCTGTAAACAAACAACACAAACATGCAAATGTATGTAGAACAGTAACTGGAGCAAAGAAGCAGGGAGGGCAGCTCATAAGAACTAAACCTGAACCTGACTGAACTGAGTTCTTCATTTAACTTTTAATTACTCCAATATAGTTTTTAACCAAGTGAGGTCCCGTCTGCACTGATGAATGAAGGGGCTGGTGCTTTCTATGGAGGAACTCCCATGTCTCTCTGCCTGCTTCCTCATCCTCCAGCAGTGCTCCCAAAATCTCTCCAACACCATGTTAACCGGTGTTGACCTCCATTGTTCCCACACCTCCCACATCCTGCAGCAGTGACTTCAGATAAGAGACTCACTTGAGGATTTTGTCTTGGGGCACAATGTGGGCTTGAGTCTCCACAGGAAGCTGCAACTTGTTCTCCTGTGCGATGGTCTGCAGACACAAAGAGGAACAAGAAAATAACCACAATTGATGCAGTCATCAGGGTCATATCACATATCTGGATATCTGATCCGACTGTCCTATTTATAATATGATGAGTCATGACCATACTGAGACAATGTAGACTTTATTCCTGTTTACAACCTTTGGAAAATGTATCTTCATTTCTGTGAAGGCAAATAAGATTTTAAACCCATAATAGTCTCTTGCAGTACGACTGCATACTATTTGGTCACAGGTGGAGGCAGCTCTCCTGCGGGCTCTGTGGTGGTAGATGTCCTGCAGAGAGAGCAGTGGTGTGGTGCGGAGGTAGCTTCGTCATCATGTCCAGGTCCCGAAGGCTACTGCAAACACCATCTGCAGTAGAATCGACGAATGCGAGCGCCGCCGCCCAGTAAAGAAGAATCGCTTTTGTCAGGGCCGGGGAGAAGCCACCAGTTACTGCCAGAACCACTTCTTCTGGCCTCCCGGTGACGGCACAAGATTGGGAGCTCAGAGTTGACCTGGGGAAACAACTTAAGCTCCCAGAAAATGTTGCCACAACAACTCTCAGGCAAGGAGATCTGTGGTTGGGGTAGTGCTACCTGGACACAAGCCGGGGCTTGATCACCTCCGGCTGGGTTGCCTGGATGAGAGTGTATGATGGTTGAAAAACCCGAGACACTCAAGGACTCCAGGCAACATCACTGATGATGTGTCAAGGTTGCATCACTAGTTGGTCTATGTCACAACTGTTACTGCCATATTAACCATATGATCAAGTGAATAAAAATATTTTATCACTAACACACTGGTTTAATTCCATTCATTTTTTTTTTCTTTTTAATTTTTATTTTCATCTTTTAAGTATAATTATCCAGTCATTATAATTATACTGTTATCGCATTTTTTTCCCACTTTTAAGCCAGAGAAATTATGATTCTTTTTCTTACTTTATTGTAACAAAACACCTAAAAACTTCAACTTTCAACTTTTTTTTTTATTTTTTTTTTTTATAGAAGCTACTGCCATGAAATCAGGTCAAATTACACTGCAACAATCTCAGAATAAAAAGGTCAAATCACTAGACCAGTGGATTAAATCACTATACAGGGCCCTCCATCTTTCCCTAGTCTCTTATCCACTAACCTCAGTGCTCATAAGTTTGCTTCAGGTCAAGGACAGTGAATCTAATCTGAGAACGTAAAGGGGGAAATATTGTGGTCTTTGTTGAATCAGATGAACAGTCCTCACCTCGTAGTACGTGTCTGACGGCTCTGTCGTGGCGCCGCTGACCTCATCTAGATCGGCAGGTATCCATGGTACCAGGCGGCATCGTCTCACCAGAGGGTTGGACTCCCCGTATGCATAATCACGGGTTACTTCATCTGCAGGCAGAAAGATAAGACGTGTGACAATGTTGTCTCCTTCCTTTCCTGCTCTTTCTGAGACAACATATATTCATTATTAGTCTGTATATTTTTATGTGATATTTATATTTGTGTGTGTGTTGTGGTGTGATGTGTGTGTGATATTTGTACTGACCTCTATCCTCTAGAATAGTGTGTTTACGCCAGGTCAGTGTGGACTTTTGGCTGAGGATTGTATTATATATAATGACTACTCTGTTGTTGTTGAGTGTTGAGTGTGAGCTCTCACCTCCTTCCTGCAGGTCCTGCAGAGGCCACAGCACGGTGTAGGCCACCTGGTCTGGTGCAAAGAAGAAGGGAACCATGCCACAGCTGGGCTGATCCGAGTGCTGCACCTGAGAGCCGAACTCGTCCATGATGTACCACACGGGAACCATCTCCTCCGCCGACTGCATGTGAAAACACACCGGGAGGAGACGTGTGAAAGGGTAGAACGGTGGAGTCTCTCTGAACAAACCCCTTGAAAACACAGCAGCTCTGACAAAAACATCTGAACCAACCACAACCAGCAGAGTGTTGGATTACGGTGGCTCACATACCCCCAAAGAGATGTGATACGTCTGGTTGTACTTCCACATGTGCTCCATCACCAGCTCCACCGTGTCGGGGTCAGGCGCCTCACCGTGGAAGTCAAACCCCATGAGCGCAGCCATTCTGCCCAGCAGACCTGGGATCTGCTCCAGCTGTTCACGTGCGTGATCCATACGGTACGTCCAGGCGTGGTCCACCAGGAAAACACTGTAGAGACAGAAGCTTCTCTTTAAAAACTCCAAAACTTGGTGTCTGCGGAAAGAGATGACCTCAACATGTTTGTGACAGTTGGAGCGCAGCGTGTGTGTGTTGACCGCTTGAAGCTGGCTGAACTTGGAGATGTCTGAGCAGAGAGGTGTGTGTGAGGGCAGGATGTACTTGGGGCCCGCCTGAGTGTCTCCTTAAACAACGTCATAGAAGAACTTATCGTGTGTGTAACAGTTAGGGTGCCGAAATACCACTCTGTATATGATAAAAGGATACAGAAACAACCTTGAGGGTGTGGGGATGGTGGATTTGTCTGTTTTGTTTTGTCTTTGTATGACACAGAGACTCCTGCATACTTCATCAAATGAAGATGCGAGTTCAGGGTAATGAACTCAACAATGACAACCAATTACTCCATCTTAACAGCAGAAAAACAGAGCTCATGGTCATGGCCCCCGATCCAGTGTTCCGGAGGGTTGGGGATCTCTTCCTCTACTCCACCCTCTCCTACCAGTCTCATGTCAATTTCATCACAAGGACTGCTTTCTACCACCTCAGGAACATCTCCCGCCTCCAGCCCTCACTCTCTGACTCCGTTGCTGAAATCCTGATCCATGCTTCCATTTTTTCCCGTCTGGACTACTGTAATGGAGTCCTGTCCGTGGTTCCCAGCATAACCCTGGACAGGCTCCAGTACATGCAAAACTCAGCTGCCAGGGTTCTCACTTACACCAAACCCTGGAAGCACATCACTCCTACCTTCATCCATCTCCACTGGTTCCCGGTAAAATACCGGATCTCTGCGGTCCTCGGACATGGGCCTGCTGTCCATCCCTCGCACCAAACTGAAAAGCTTTGGTGACAGAGCCTTCAGTGTAGCCGCACCAACCCTCTGGAACTCCCTCCCTTCCAATATCCCAACCCTGGACACTTTTAAACCATCCCTCAAAACCTTTTCACCATGGCCTTTCCACATTCAGTTTAAATCTGTCGCTCAGCCTTTTCCTTTGTCTGTTTAGTGTTTTCTTTTGTCTCTTTTAGTGTTTTCCCTCCCTCGCCCCTAATTGTTTCAGAGATCCCCACCCCAAAACCCCTGCTCTTGTTCATGTAAAGCGCCTTGGGTATGAGTATATTATTGTTATTATTATTACTATTATCAGGTAATTGATTTGGAATCAATTTAACTACTGTCCAGAGGAAAGTTTAGACCTCTGTCGCCCTCACCTGGTGGGTTCCGAGGCTTGCAGCCCACTGTCCCGGGTCACCACCACTTTACATCGGACCACTGCTCCAGGATTGTCCTTCTTCTTCTCCTCATTCTCCTCCTCTTCGTCGTCTTCTTGTTGGACTTGCATGATCCCGAAAACTTCCCCCGCATCGAAGATCTATGATAGACACATCTATTAAGCCTATTATCATGTCATCTCACCAGACTCCATACGAGAAATAGTCCATTTAAAGTTTACGTGCCTGTTATCTACAGCATCCATCACTAAAGAATCTAATTTAACATAAATCATGTGTATTTACTACCACTCTTCACATCGGCTTTGACCACACAACCCAAAACAGCACTGTTTATAATAATGGGTTAGTCAGACCGTGACTCAGTGTTTATCCTGCAGAAACATCCACAACCCAAATGTCCGAAAGTGCATCATAATAACACGCTGACTGTTTTAGTTATTTGCCGAATTTAGCACAGGGACATAGACATTTATGTACGACTATCAGACTAATATGTGCATTTGCACATATTAGGGAAACTTAAATTTACGTGTTTGTCATGCAAGTTTCGGTTGAGAGAAAATATGCGACAGCACATGTGATTGTGTAGAACTGCTGTTTATCCAATGACCTGTCTTCAGTAATAACTTCACATCACAGCAGAGGTTAGTGATGCAGCACTTCATGCTGACAGGATGGATGACTGGACCACAGGCTACATGTGAGGCTGGAAACTCGGACCTCGTTGGTGATTTTTTGATGCAGACTCCTCCAGTAGATCTGTGGGATTCCTGAAGACCGCAGGGCTCCGGCGTGAAGATCCACGAACATACGGAAATCCTCATTTTCGTCTCCGTCCATCATTAACTGCTCTGATGACATTATTCACGTGGATGTGGTAGCAGGAGAAACCCGGAAGACGCGGTGTGACAGCTGAGCTAGCGGTGCATTGTGGGAGATATATTTTTTAAAGGGCCCGTGAACTGTGACAACGTGAAACCCACGATTGTTGCAGAATTAGATGATGTTTTTACTTGTAACGTGGAAGGAAAATGTTCATCAGTTTGATCAGATGGCAGCAGGTTTGAATCTGGTTCATAGAAGTAGGGATAAACAGTTTTCTTAATTTTAAAGTTGCGGATGCTTTTTTCTTACATTTGTCTGGAAAAAAAAGTCACCCCCTAATGAAGTGATGCTCCCATCATACCTAGTGATACTGTACAAACCCGTGGGGCCAGTGCTATGATCTGGGGTTGTTGAATATACTGAATATCCAGGTTATTTTTGATTCCCTGACGGCACGGGCATGTTCCAAGACAATACCAGGATTCATCAGGCTTAAATTGTGAGAGAGTGGTTCAGGGAGCATGAGGCATCACAGAGTAGAGACCTTAACCCCAGTGAGAATCTTTGGGATGTGCTGGAGAAGTCTTTGCGCTGTGGTCCAACTCTCCCATCATCAATACAAGATCTTGGTGAAAATTAATGCAACACTGGACAGAAATAAATCTTGTGACGCCGCACAAGCTTATCGAAACAATGTCACAGTGAATGCGTGCTGTAATTAAAGCTAAAGAGTGTGTGACCTTTATATGTATATCTGTCTGCACACACACACACACACACACACACACATACACACCTGTGTGTGTGTGTGTGTGTGTGTGTGTACATATATAATACTTGAATACATACAACAATTTCAATACGTGTAATTAATAAAGGGGTGTTTATTTATCTGTAGAACCTGGACATCTCTTTCACTGCAGTCAGTCACTGCAGTTATGTGACACAGTGACATTGTGGTGAGATTGTCATGATGACTCTGACACTGAGTGTGTGTGTGAACCCTGATCTCTGCTGCTGTGACCATCAGCTACACAGTCCTCAGACGACACAGGTAAACAAAAGCAAAGTTAACAAAGATCGATATCAGACTGCGTTCAATATCATTACATAATAAACAAAAACACAAATATAGTTGAATGAGTAGAAAAGCGACCAAAACAGGAAATGACATGGCATTTAAATAACAGAACATAGAAGTCATACGGGACAAAAAAAAAAAAAAATTCAAGTCAAGTCTTGCAGTGACAAAATGCTTTTATAATTATTTACCAAAGTCAAAGTGAGAGATCCTGCTACAGAATCTCCCACACACACAGGCTTAATTCCTGAAACCCTGCTGCCGAGTATCATGAGTCATATGTACACTGACCTTACATTAGTGCGCAGACGCGCGGATCAGCCACAACATTAAAACCACCAGTATTATAAGAGATCAAATGTGGCAATTCTGTTTTGATATCCATTTATGTAAACTTGTTTCTTAGCAACAGCTAAAGAGACTGATGAGTTTTTGAATTTGACCAAGAGGCTGATCTGTGAGGCAGGCAGCCCAAGAGGATGGAGAATTTGTCAGTGACTGTGAGGATGAATGAGTTACCAGGTTGACAGAAACAAGTTGTATATAAATGTTATGTAATGTAATGTAAGGAAGAGCTTCCTGTTGTTCTCTGACCCATCACGACGAGTCCTGTGGTGTCTGGCGCTGGGACCTTGACAGCAGATTGTGGGCAGATCTCTATAGTTCTGCTTCATACCTCAGGTACTATACACAGAGAAGCATTTGGGTAGTTTGAAGTAGTTTCTTCCCGATGAAATTCCAACAAAACATTGTACAGTAACAACATGTTATTCGGTGGTTTAATGCTGTGCCTTCTCTACATTAATCTGCACATCACTTCCTGTAACCATCATGTTAAAACTTCTCCCTTTTCATTTGTTTAAAGCATAGCTGTAAGCAGTTACTGAGCTCTATATAAAACTGGCCTTTATAATTCTATTTACACAGCTCGTTACATTACAAACACACCAGTGCAATAACCACACAATCATATGGACTGTAAATCATTCATCACGCAGGTTTGGAGAATGGAAACTGGGGCATCACATGGAGTCATGTAGGGAAATCGACATCTCACAGCAGGTTCATGCTGCTGATGCTAAACTGATCCTGATCAGTTCAGTTAAATTCATTTATCTGGTGTCATCATTCCAGACTGACCACTGGAGATAATGTCATCAATGATAATGTATAATGAATAAAAATGTGAAGCCACAAATTGCTTTTTTGTTCCGCTCTAATGTATGTAATAGTTACTGAGCTTTAAAATTCTTGTTAAAATCACTTCCACAGTTATAAAATCATGTGTCTGGTCTGTTCAACAGAACTGGGCTGAGACATTTCTTTTCAGGTCTCGGTGAATTTGGTCTGCAACATAGTTTGACTGGCAGCTTTAACACAACTTCAAACAAGCCAAACTTGTTAGTCCATTGTGTGTGCTAATCACATCATATGTTAACAAACTTTAACATGCGAAACGGACGCGTTGCCTGTTTACATGTTAAAAAACTCCTCGGTTAAACATCGAGGAGCGAAACCTGTGATCTCTGGTCTTCAGAGTCCAGGTCGTGTGCTTTTTCACTTTTTTTCTTCGTAGGTAAACCAGCTGCATATGAAAGCTTTTTTGTAAGTACTTGAAGTTACATTATGTTTACACACATCCGTGGACAGTGGCATCATTTCCCAGCATCCACAGCTGAGCGTCGTTGATGTTTAAACCCTCTGATCATGGCTTGAACTTCACATCTTGAGGAAACATTCTTTGGCATTGCTCCACACTTGTATTCCCTGTAATGACAGAGAAACAAACGCGCTTTAGTCGTGGACGTGACCACTACAGTTTGATCGGATGCCTTGTCGTGTCTCTCGTACCTTCTTGCACATGCTGATCTGCATGACGGCGTAGTTGATGAGCGCTTCTCGTAGGTCTTTGTCTTTCTGCTCGTCGAATCGCTGCATGTCCACCCACGCCCTCTCAACGTGCTCTCTGCAATGACAAACAACGTGTTTTCCGAACGGGCCGTGTCGTCAGCTTTCACACCATCTGCCGACATGAATCAGCATCCATCACTCACTCGCACTCCAGCGTCTTCTCTTTAACTGTCTCCTCTCCCTCAGCTATCATCTCCTCCAGCAGCTTCAGTCTGGCCTCCCTCTGCTCCGGTGCCTCTTGTCCAAACAGCTTGTTGGTCATTCCTTTGAAGGAGAACGTCCGCACTATCTGAAGGGGTAAAGAAGAAGACGTAAACGCATCGAAACTACAATCAGGTTGAAAGTAGTTGCCTTCATCTCTGCCCTGATCACAGGTCTGAGATCAATTCCGAATCTATAACAAATTCAGTTGTATATAAGCTGAGAATACAGTACCCCCGTAGCCAGCTCCTCACGCTGCTGCTTCTTAGAGATCAGGTCCTGTGAAGCCATCTCCAGCTCAAACTGGGTCAGTTCGTGTTTCCTGCACACTGCCCTGCCACAGCATCATATCACACATATGAGACATCAGATACGTTTGTCGCCAAAAATAAAGATGATGAATATGATAAAGTGCTGCTCAGTGTGGAAACTGTTGAGCGTTTCTACTCCATAGTATTGTAAAGTGCTTTGAGATAAATGCTTTTCTGATTTGGCATCATTTTTTTTTTTTCATTTTTATTTAAAATAATGTGTTATGTTGATTGTCCCTCTACCAGCCACCCGAGCTTTCTTCACAAACATTGAAGTTTTATGAAGCTTCTGAGGCGTTACACATCCAACCAACATTTATTGTCTATATGTCACATCACAGGACAAGGATCAAAACCCTGTTCAACCGTTCTCTGTCACCTTTAAGTTTATTTGTAAAGTTTTAGTATTAGTTCACAGCTGAGCTCCATCCTTGTGCAGACAAAATAATATTAACCTAAAGCTTCTGACAGGAGAAACATGCATCTTATCTTATATTATTATATACAATGGATGAAAAATATTTTAAATACCTCAGAGCTTCAGCATAAAAGAGATATTCCTTCATTTGGTCTGCATAATGTTCTTCTTCCTCTAATATGTCATCGATGGAGGCAGCGTATCTGCAGGAGGATGACAGTAAATACTGTTGTGTTAAATACAGAGATAAAATCTGAAGTGAAGTGAAGGGTCATTAAATCACAGTGAAATACTCACGCGTCCATATGATGACCGGCACTTTGCAGCCCGTCTCCCATCTCCTTCTCTATGGCGCTCCACTCACTGCAGTGAACACGACAGCCTGTCACACACACTGTAATTTATCTAAAACAACAGTTTTAGTCCAAAAAACAAAAAAAAAAAAAAACAAAGAGGTCGTCAAACCTGAAGACTCTTCCATAGTTCCCATGGACCTTGAAAACACCGTAGAGTCGGTCAGCGACTCGCTGGAAGAGACAGAGAAATGATGAATAAAAGTGAAAGTTAAAATTGATGATTTGAGATCAGTCAATTAAACAACCACAGAAGCTGCAGCTGTACACATCTATTACCCAGTACGTCTGCTGTTAACTGGCACGAGTTCTTGAGTGTTTAGTGACGTCACAGTGACCACAGTGACAGTTCTGTGCTAAATTAGAGGAATTCTTCTGTTTGAATCTTTCACATTGACATGGCTGTAATGTTCACATATGACCAACTGACCTCATACAGGTCAAAGTAAAAATGTACAGTCGTCTAAATGAGCTGTCTGGATTTAAATGCAGTTTTGCTCTTATTATAATACAAAACTCTAGTTGTTTTACGTGTGCTTCGATTAATTTACACACAGTCATTTAAGTGCAGCTGATGAACTCAAAGTGTTTATTGGTGCTGCTAACACTCCTACCTATAAAACTACTCGAACCTCCTCAGTGATCTCAGAGCTCAATAGACTATAGATTCTTGAGTAAGTTATGACCTAAGTCTTAAGTCTTAAGTCCTGCAGAACCATCCCCTTGATCTGTCTAAACATCGTCCAGACAAACACAATGTTCACATCAACCACTAGACCTTCACAAAGGACGTGTAGACACTTCTGTATATTGTATACTGACTAAATGAGGTATTGACATCAGTGCATCTTCCTAGACTGTAACCTTAAACATCTGGTTATTGATCTAAACAAGTATAATTAACATAATATAATGAATTTCACAAACAAAGAAAGAAAACATGGATTTACAACTAGATCAACTATTTAACTATACAACCTCTGACAACAAACTGGCCATAAAAAGAGCTTCACAACGATTCTAAGCAAAGAAAAGAGACAGATCAGACAGACAGTGAGACTTACTGCTCTTGCTCGGAGCAGCTGAGACGTGTGAGACTGCAGCTCATCGCTGTAATGTTTCATGTCCATGAAACGTCTATGGAAGAGAAAAATAAAGACAAAAGGGAAATGGTGTCATTCCCTTGGATGGGTAGTTAATATATACTATAATATATAAGTAAACTCGCTCAGTGTGCGGGAAATACTGGATTAATTTTTAATTATGTAATTGAAGCCAGAACATTTGATGTTTCCAGGACAGCGATGAAATATTCCTCCATTAATATATTAATAGTAACTTCAGAGTCAAACCAGCCCCTGTGGAAATACTAACTTACTTATCTGTGTTTCTCACCCGGAAGGTGGCACTGAGAGCTCTAAGCCTGGAGTCTGCCTGCAAGAGGAAGAGGAAGTGATCAAGTTTTTTAAACACTGAATATATTGTATGAACTGTTGTAAGTATCCAAACCTTTCCAGTACCTTTGCCTGAAACCCTGTGTCATACACCGCCTCCTTCCAGCCGTGTTCCTGTTACACACACAGCAGTGAAACAATCAGTTAAAATCACGTCCTGATCTAAAACTGAAAGGCGATGTGGTGGTCCGAACCCGAGCTGCACTTACTACCTCAGTGAGGAAGTGGTAGAGGATCTTGTCATTGGACAAGACTGGATGAGAAGCCACACGGAGCAGAAAGTTCTCCAGGCCGACGCGTCGCCGCTCCACAAAGTCTGGGTCCATGTTGTCTGCTGACAGTTTGTGCCAAACGAACTCAGCCTGCGAGGAACAGAACGTTTGACTTCATCAGTCACAAGTTGCAGCTGCTAAAACACGGTTTGACCAGTACTTCTGGGGCCACTCCATTGCTGTACTTTAGTTAATAAATGATCTTCAACACATTTGGTCTCATCCTGAAGTTTAGACCTTATCAAGTTACATACAGAAACAACCGAAGCATCTCATGAACACAATGAAAAATACAAGAGATTGATAATTGCGTTTATTCATTCATAATTTGGTTGGAATAGTGATTCTCTGAATCAGACCTGACTGTGACATCCACATCCTGTTGACGTATTGAGAGAAGATGAGTGTTTTTCTTGGTTTGAGTGAAGAAAATCATGTTATCTGATGGTAGTACATGTATGTACAAATCAGGAAATTTTGAGTTTGCTAAATTTTCATTTCAACTTCGAAAATTATCAAGCAGCCGGAGCAGCAGGCTGCTTCTCTGTTTGTCATCAACCTGCAGAACCTCATTCTTCACTTCAGTCTATAACATACTGTAGGCTAGAGATCGTCCATAGACCTAACTTATTCCACAATCTTCCATTTATTCGTGTCCATTCCAACATAAACCACCCATGTTACGCTGTGTTGATCACAGTGTATTGTACATTACATCTAACCAGGAGATAATTACCTTCAGTTTCACCCAGTTCTTCATACATTCTTTTGATCTATTGAATCTATAGTGCATTGCTTCTGATGTGAGATAAATAGAATAATAAGTATCATCACAACAATGAACTGCTTCCTAATTAAGAAGAGGTGGACTTAAATGAACCCTTATGAACATCTTTGTTTCCGTTCATCGCCTGTAAGAAAGTGTCTCCTGATCTAGCAACTTATAAGACAGAGTGTCTGTATAAAGCACAGCAGCAGTCAACACTCACCCTCTTCTCAGGCAGAGGAGGCACCACTATGTAGGGATAAGAGACGATCAGGTAGCTCCGCAGCAGCTCAAACTCACTGTAGCGCCTCCACACTGAGTCCGGGGCGGGGTTACGACCTTCAGCCACCGCGTCCATCGGCCTGACAGAGTAAAGAGACAGAGGTGAGTCTGTGCAGCACAGAGACGGAGACAGACAGGTGCGTCCGTGCTGCTCTCACCGCGTCTCGATCAGATAAACCGTGAACGTCTCCTGCATGTTGACTGCGTTTTTCCCGCTGCGCTTCTCAGCCTCGGCGACGCAGATCTCCATCCTGCGCAGGAGGGTGCAGCCCTCCTCCTCCATCTGAACAACAGTCACAACACTGACACATCACTGGACACAAACAGCTGCTCAGCTCCTCAGAAAACAGCTGTCAGATGCAACCAAAACACGACTTATCGCCCAAACTACAGGTAGAACATAAAACAGGAACATACGCGACCTCGCTGTTTGAATATATAACATGTTTGTAAAACTAATAACGTTAATAATTGATGAATATTTGTAATTTTCAGCAGTTAACCACAGTAAAATACGAGCTGACGCGGGCGCAGAGTTAGAAAACGTGATCAGTTACTGTACAAGTTAAACGAGAAGCGGTAGCTGCCGTCTCACCGTGTTGTTTAGACTCCCGTCAGCCGCCAGCTGCTCTGACTCATCATCACTGACCACCGACTCATCCTTCCCGTCCTCCGCCATCTTCTTCTTCCTCTACTGATGATGTTGTTGTTGGTGTGCCACCGCGCATGCGCAAAGCATCATCTCACCCTAGAGAAGTTCAGGATGAGAGGACACTGGATTTTCTTCTTCGTGTCCTGTTTCTTCTTTTCTTATAGACACATTTATATACTTTAAACACACACACCTGTGCATAGTACACCAATATCAGATTCGATTATTATGTAACCATCTCTAACCCAGCCCTGACCGCGCCTTAGATCCTATTTCTTTAAGTGATTAGTTGACAAGTGATTAGTTTTTCTTAGGGGCACATAGATCATATATTACATGTCTGTATGGGCTGAGGGCGGTGGACGCTTAGAGCTTATCTGGCAACATGGGCGCTGCCGTATCCCATAGGTAAATAAGCTATACAATATACTTTATTGAATTTCACTGGAAATCATTTGATGATACAGTCACATTATAGAAAACATTCCAACTATATACGTCCTGACAGAGAGTCCCTGGCTGACAGGTTGGAATGAATGAATCAGCACAGACATTTCATGTGTAGCAACATAACTTATATTTAAAAATGTGATGTTTAGATGTTGCAGATGTTTAATAAGGCTGCTGGGAGCCGCATCATGTCAACGACAAGCGATCGTGTATGATCACACATATTCTTATATTACATAGAAATTACATTACAAACAAATGAACAAGCAGTCAGACAGAGAGCACTTTACTCAGTTACCTGACACCTTTCACTACATGTCAGACAGGTTTGTAGTTAGACTTTAAAATAAGGCACGTTTGTATTCTGTACATTAAACCAACAGATAAGACACATCAATGAGCTGTAACACTGTCTTCAATACAATATAACACACTTTGTACTTCCTGGAGTGTTCAGAGCAGACGTGTGTGTTTTCTTATTTACATATTTACAGACACTGATTTTTGCTTTAAGACGTTTTTAGTCCTCATCAGTTCTCTGGCTCCTCACAGAGCCGCAGGACTTTTAAATGATGGGACTGTTAAAATCGTGAGCCCTGAATGTTTTTAGTTGTTCTGAGGTTCGTCCTCCGAGCCGACGAAGAAGCAGACTTGTTGAGGAGAGGAAGGGGCGATGTGAGGACGGTGGTGGTGGTGAGGGGACGAGGAGGAGGACGTATATTGGTGGATCTCCCAGTAGTTTCCATGGAGGTCCAGGGAGGAAAGAGCTGGCAGGTGATCGTTCTGCATGGGTTTGTCACCCGGCGTCAGCGAAGGTGGCACAGACATGCATTTCCTCAAGCAGGAGTCACTGTGAAGTCAATTACACATGTTTAAGTTTGTTGTCTTATCAGATGATAACGACTGTATTGTAAAGGTATAAAGATGGCCGACGCATGTGCTCCACCACCTGACCAATCACAAGGTTAATCTCTGTCAACTGTAATGTTTTCTATCTTTAAATCTTACATTTATATCTATAAACAAAACCCTGAGAGGGTCTGGTTTATATTTTTTTTTCCATCTCAAACAAAAGTCGTCCTTATAACATCAGATGCGTGTAGGGACAGAACTTTTAAAGACCTAAACATGGGTCTTCCTCCACAAGAACTGAATTTACCCAAAACCACATAAGAAGAGGAGATAAATTATCTCTGAAATTTTGTAAGTGATATAAACTACTCTGCTCAAAATTGAAGATGGCGCACTTTATGTCCTGTTGGTTTTATTTTCATTTTATGACTTTGTCATAACTTTTTATTACCGTGTCATTTTATGCCATTTTACAATCTTCTATCGACTATGAAGATTTTATTTGCACTGTCATACACTGATTCTGAGTCTGGTTGTATGAGGTGGACGACTGTATGACTGAAGCCCTAACATTGTGTATAATCATTTCTCACCTCATGGAGCCACCTGGTTCTCCTTTCCAGACCTGTCGATACACATCTCCAGCCACCCCTAAAAGCCAGCGTGCATCAGCTGGAACCTCTGGGATCCACTCCACGAACCTGAGGAACAGTAGCGATGATTAATACCTGGTCACTGGTGCGACTTTTGCGACGAGATGACCGGATGAGTGGTTTTGAAGCGCAACACTCACCTCTGGGCTACTGAGTAGGCAGACTGTACAGGGAGGGTGTAAGGCATGAGCATGTAGGAGGCCACTCTCATTGGCAGCATCCCAGACACCTTTGCATACAGACCTGATTTGTCTTGACAAGCTTCACAGAACACTGGTACACAGAGAGGACAGGTCAGTTAGCCATGTAGCATGTTGACACCATTATTAACAAACTGGTTTAAGGAGGAGCGAAACGTGCCGACACACTCCGAGGCGCCACTGCACCTTTCTTGATCTGCGTGGGCAGGATGATCTGCTCGTCCAGCCACCAGTGCTGTTTCCTCAGCAGGCGGAGCCTCCGGAGAACCCACTCTTTGGTCGTCTCGGTGTGTCTGCAGCAGCAGTCGGGCTGGTTCTCTGATAGGGAGAGGCTGGGGCTCGGACAGTCCAGCATCAACAGGTCTGACGACACGTAACAAAACACATCAGTGACAAAGTCCCAAGGTGAAGCTAGGAGTTATCTGAGAGTCACAGTAGTAGAGTACTCACTGTTCTCTTCAAGGAAGCGAAGAGCATCTTTATAACCACTCTGACACATCTCAGCCAGAACCTGTAGAAAGGACGACATTATGAAAAACACTATAATAATAATTATTAATGACAATAAAATAAGAAGTCGCAGGATCGTTTTGTTCAATTTTCCAATATTCTACTGATTCCACTATTCTACTTCACTAATTCAGTTTCAGTTGAATGAGAAAATCAATACATGCTTGTGTCTGTGCACTGAATACACATGTGGTTAGCCTAGCTTGGCACGAAGAAAGCTAACATGCTAAGCTAACAGTCTCATTTAAGAACTTTCATATCATTACGAACACGCACACAGCGTGTGCGTGTACACTTAACGTTAACAGATTTATTTAAGGCATTTTCGTGACTTTTCAGTTTCTTTTTCTTACATATCCCTCTTTTACAAGGCATCTATCTGATGTCATGTTCCTATCAGTGTCATTGTGATATTATGACATCATTATGATACTCTGTTTATTGCACTGCACTGGAGCAATCAGCAGAGCTGCTCATTCAGTCAGTCAGTCAGTCCTGTGGCTGAGGCGGTCAGATCGTGAGTCACGGGTCAAAACACTCTCCGCCTGATTTCATGGTCAAACAGTGTTGCAACACACATCAATATGGTGCCTGGCGAACACACATATGGGTAGATTTAAGAGGTAATCCCACCCTCTCTCTAGGAATGTGGTAAGAACGCAAATACCCTGTCACACTGATCTGTGAACCCTGTTGCATAATTTATGGGACTCACGCTGCAAAACGCATACAGTCACACGTGAGGGCAAGTCAGATTGTAGAATAACAAGGCAGCAAACAGATCTGTCCCTGCAAGGTCATAGGTCAAAACAACAGCAGCAAATAAAAGCGGGAAATACGGGGTAAAAGGAGAGTGATAGCGATTAGCGATAAAACTGTCATGGAGGTGAAAGGACCAAAATGACTGGTTAAAATTGCCTCAATTGCTTTGAATTTTAAAGTGAAAGCAAAACGCCTGTTGTAAAGTCTGTGTTTCGTAAAGCAGGAGCAACAGACTGATCCACTGATAACAGTGTCAGTTAATCAATCAACCATTTATGGTTGAGAATGATATGAAAATTGTAATTGCTCAGAACCAGTGGTGAGTTCTTTGCAGACATACAGATACTGAGGTAAGACTGCAACCTAATGAAAGTCTTCTCACTCAAAATAAAAAAAAAAAAAAAAACCCAAACACAGAGGGATTAATCAAACAGACTAATTACTAAGTCGCAGATTAACTTTCTGTCGTTTTAGCACAATCATGGTTTGTGTGTAAGTATCTGGACTAGAGATAAAACTGCTGATTATATTTGTTACTGATTAATCTCCTGATTATTCGTTTTTGGTGAATTGATTTCCTGTTTAGTCTTCAAGTAGTTAAAAGTTAACAGTGTCTTTTAAAAAAAAAAGCTTTTTTTAATTTATGAAGATTTTAATGTTCGTTCTTCTGTCATTTTTGTAAATACTCTTGTCTCATTTAAATGATGTTTTTTTTTAATTACTATTACAAGGTTTCCTTTTAAATCTCAGACCTTAATTATCAGTCTTGCTATATTTTTCACTTTTATTTTCATTTTCCCTCTAGACTGCCTACTTGAACAACTACCTTTGGCTCTGGAGGGAACAGCGCTCTGCTCAGACGGTACATGTTGCCCACGTTCATCTGGATGCTGGTGTTGGTGAAGCGCAACTCGTGGAAGCTGGTGGAGTTGTCGCGGGGACAGATGTCGCTCTCGCCGGAAAACGGGAGAGATGGTGATGGTGTTCTTCAGCTCCGACTGCGGCAGATTGTCGCTGATCCCACCGTCCACATAACGCTGGAGATAAAATACACAGAATATGTGTCATGTCATGACTCAACGTCAATTACTGCTTCCACTGGAACGCATGTGACATCGTTCTTCCTGCTGAATTGTGAAAATGGAGCAATAATAATGAAGCTCTTGTTTTCATGTCCACAAATACCAAATAGTCATTTAAAACCACTGCGTCTTTGTCCTGTGGCACTTCATAATCAGTCTTCACTTCTGTGACACTGTGACCTGTGTCTGTCTGACACAGATTTACCAGACACAGACTTCACCCATTTGACTGAATAATAAAAATGCTCCATTTCTGCTTAAGCCTCAGCCTCTGGAACATCAGGAACTAAAAGGAAGGTTTAAAGTGTATTACAGAGCCAGTCCAACAGAATATAGGTCAGTGAGGATCATGTAGTAAAGTACAGTGTACTTTGAGATTTCCTCTGCTGTCAGTTTGTCCGTGTTGTCGGCCTGTCTGCTGTTTGGCTGAAGGAATTAAAGCGTGACAGTGAACTCTGTTGAACAATATTAACAGACCATATCAGCTGATGGTGGATTTGTCCTATTGACTCATATTTTTGTCTAATATTAAGCAATGTTATGTAACAGGTTCACACAGAGACACAGTGATGTCACTCTCAGAGACACTGATAGGTTTATTTATACTAACTACACTGTACTGTGGCTCTGTAGACGACAAACTGAGTCAATAATGAAATATCTCTTTAAACTTATTGGATGTTTGGTATATAACTTGTTAATATACTTTATCTATGAATATAAATGTCACCAGTTGAGTAGGAGTTGAATCGTCCATAGTATCCTTTAAAGGAAATGTATAAGATTGTGCCGTATCAGCTATTTTAAACTTCCTGACATTAACCAAGTGTAAAGTCAACATACATCCGATATGTAAGGCTGTGTGAAGTTAACACACACCCATATTTAGGGTGTGTGAGTCACGGTTAACTGGACTGTGGGCCAGCAGCAGCAGGTCTGAGCTACAAAAAGGACACAATGTACAGAATGTGGTGATAACGGCCGCAGGAGGAAGACTCGTACACACATGTAAACACTGTAGATAAATGAGGGCAAGTGTGTTTGAGACAACGCGCTGTATGTGTCAATATGCTGCACATTTCTATATCACATCACTACAAATAATGTGATGGTTATTATTTACGTTTGTTTTAATGCCAGGTAATCTGTTTGATTACTTTTATCTGCTTTCATTTCAATGACTTGGACCTTTGTAGGTCATTACAGTATCAGTATCAGTGGATCTGATTCTAACATGACTAACTTTGTATATGGGAGTGAATGACTGTGATGTGTCAAAGTCCAACAGCAGCTGATAGCTCAATGTGAATATCACTGACTCAAACTTGTTTTTCTAAGATGAGATAAGATATTCCTTTATCGAGTCTCAAGAGAGAAATTCAGGATAAACATAAAACCTACGAAGGTTTAGTTTTTCATCATGGCTGCATCCAAAACATCCAAATAATGTGGTTTAGCATTTGCATGTTTGGACAAGAATTTCCTTGTGCATGTGTGTTTGTGCGTGTGTTTAGTTTGTTGCTTCATACAGTTCAGTCTTTCTGTGCCACTGAAACTTCCTTCTCCTTTTTAAACTCTCTCTTCAGTCATGTGTTTTTTATCTCTTCCTACTGGACGGCACCGGTCACATGTAATGAAGCATATAATGCGTCTAATATGGAGGACGCGTTCCTAGAAACCAAAAAAAAAAAAAAAAAAAAAGAACAGAGATGAATTCAAACGCAGACACTTACCACTCCTTTGAAGGATGGAGGAATCAGGCCACAGTAGATGGGGATAAAACAGCTACAGATCAGCGCCTGTGGACAGAGAACAGGGTTAAACCAGAGGAAATCCATTTCCTGGGGTGGTGTTACTGTAACAGAGGCTCTGAAAGCTTCTTTAAATGTATTAAATAACCATGCCATCACCTGAATGAGTTCCTCTTTGGAGTTAAACTCTGACACCAGCACGTTCTCTCCATCTGAGACACGAGTCAGCGAGACACACAGCTTCCCAGAGGTGAGGATGTGAGCGTCGGAGGGCAGGTCACGGTCCAGGCCTGACTTAATCACCTTGACCAAGTTGAATGAAGGGTGAAGAGGTCCCAGGTTCCTCTTCCTGGCCTCCTTTGCCACTTCGATCACATCCTCACAGCATTTCGCTGGATAACAGAAAACAAAGATAAAGCGAAGATGAAGGTGACGTTACGTCGCAGCCTTGACGTGGTTCGATCAGTCACGCTGCAAACAAAAACACGCCACAACCTGTGGATCAATATCCACTGAGGCTAGCAGAGGTCAGCAACCAGCAGTGACCTGGTCAAACCCTCTGCTTCTTAGGGACTTTAGTCCAATCACAGCTTCTATTGGCTGGAGCACATAGGCTGATGTGTTTACGTATGTCTGCTGATATCAGCTGGTATGATGGCAGGGAAAATGATGAAAGCATCACCTCTGACTCACATGATCTTCATTGAGAAAATACTCTCAATGATCCACTGCTTTAAATAGAAACACATACTATATATATATATATATATATATATATATATATATATATATATATATACGTATGTGTCTGTGTGCATATATATATCAATAAGAGCCATTGTCACACTAATGCTGCATATTTACTGTTGTTCACGTTATATTTATGTTTATTTGATGCTTTGATCACTGACATAATACTTATATATAATACTTATTTTGACTTGCTTTATGTTGGTAAAAACTAAATATATTCACATACACGTTTTCACGTGAACAACCTACATGACAGTCAGATGAGCACATTGTGTTCAGGACACTGGGACAATAAGTTTCGATGAGTCTTATGTATAAACAACGGCAGCACAAAAGTTTGGTCATAAGTTGCGCTTAAAAAAAAACAAGCTAAAATATATTGCATGAAACTCTGGTGATAACATTATCAACATCAATAATGATTATTTAAAAAAAAAAAAATAATCATAATGTCGCGGTGGTCCGTGTCTCGGTGTGTCTCACCTATCGACGCCTGGCTCGCGAGCACCGCGGCGGTCAGGGCACCAGCAGAGGCCCCGTACAGTTTGTTGGCTCTTTTAATGAGGTACGGAGCTTTCTCCAGCAGACAACTCGCCACTCCGATGTGGTAAATCCCCAGAAACCCGCACCCCGCGAAAGACAGGTTCCACCCGGCGTTTAGGTCGAACATGGTGCGACATTCCCCGCTGGCCGCGGCTCGACGTGCGGTCTCTGTTCGCTGTCGGCACCGCTCCGCTCGGCGGACTGAAGAGTCTCCACAGCGACGGTGTTTATACAAGTGTGGGAGGGCGCGCGGCTGCTGAGACGTTCACGTACAGTAGGGAAAAGACAAACTCCACAGCTGTGGTGTGTTGTGTTCATGATACACTAAAAGTTAACCCTCGCGCTTTTGTTACACACGTACACGTGATATTTACTGTCTATTATCGATATTTTCCTGCGGGTTTGACTAAATTTCAAGACTTTGTTCATCATCTTGTGAATGTGAAGTTACCTGAGGTCAATGTGGAGGGTCTGACCTAATTGTGAAGAATTAAAATGACAGACAGACAGACAGACAGACAGACAGACAGACAGACAGAAGAAAGATAGATAGATAGATAGATAGATAGATAGATAGATAGATAGATAGATAGATAGATAGATAGATAGATAGATAGATAGATAGATAGATAGATATAATTCATTTAAGAAAACAACAATAATCCCCCCAGTAAAAACACGTCAAAATGAATAAAATAATCAAATAACAATATGGATAAATAATACGATAAAAAAAAAAATAAGGCACAGGTGGTGGAAAGTAACAGAGTATACATTCATTCAAGCACTAGTACTGCACTGGAGTATTTTCATTTGATGCAACTTTATACTTTTATAAAGTATAGTAAAGTATTGTATTTTTTATATTCTTCTCCCGCTCACAGTAACAGTTGAACAGTAACAGTGAAGTAACAAGCGCACTCTGCGACCCCAGGACTGTGAGGTCTGTGTGATGTGGTAAAGAGCAACCATGTTCTGCGCGTTCACCGGCAAGAGTGGTCCTGATGCTGTAGCCTCGTGCCCGCGCATTACATCACTTATCTCTCGCGTGATTGGCTGTAGGTCAAGTGGTCGCGCAGCATCCACCGCGAGCCTCCTCATCCCGAAGCGGCGCAGCGGTGTTTCGGTCCAGTCTCATCACCACCACCACCGTCACCATCATCATCCTCATCTTCTTTTTTATATTTTACACTTGAAGCCAACTCTCCGTGCTTTTCTCTTGCGCTGGCGGCTCGTTTGGACGATGGCCGAGAGCGAGGCAGACACGCCGAGCACGCCGATCGAGTTTGAGAGCAAATACTTCGAGTTTGATGGAGTGCGGCTGCCGCCCTTCTGCAAGGGGAAGATGGAGGAGATCGCTGGTTTTTCCCTCAGAAGTAGCGACATATGGATTGTCACGTACCCAAAGTCAGGTAAACAAGCGTCTGCGCCACCGTGCACGGCGCTGCTGCGGAGACTGCAGCTCCACTGTGATCAGCGCCTATCAAAGTTTCACAACACACAGCGACCACAGACTCCATGTAGCGTCATATAAAGGTCATAGTCATCATTAAAGTTGTAAATGAGCTGATGTTTCATATTTAATATGACTGGATGGGTCTCATATCTTCGTTTACATCGCGACTGTGCAGCAGAAACATGTTTTATAGGCCTGAATCGCGTCTTTTATGATGCACAAGCGTCAGTTTACGTTCACGTCCACGGTGATGGAGGATGGAAGTTGTGTTTACATGCAGCTCTGGTGTGTTTGCGCAGCGCTGCTGCAGGCGGACACCCGTGCGCGGTGCGCGGTGCTCCCGCTGTGCGCTGGGTGGGTCCGGTCATGTGACGGCTGCTGGGCAGCGGGAGATCACGATGCACAGTTAGAATCATGGGAATCATATGTCAGCGTCTTGTTCAGCATCTCAGCAGCAGCATCTATATGTCATAACATGGAATGAAGTGATGCCCTAGAGAAAGTTCACCAGAGGACACTTGGAGTTTTACTGCTCCAGCGTCTCTGCTGGTGTGATGGGGCCTTCAAAGGACTGATCTATTTTTATTGTTGGGATCTTGGGATGAAGCCCAAAACATAACGCTGCTGAGCCTGGGTGGAAGAGTGTTGCTGCACTAGGCTTTAGTAAAGATATACTGCATATGTGTGACATGATGGTGTGAGATGCTGCTTTTGCATTGCAAGCATAGATTTGTGCTGCAACTTTCAATTTCATCTGCACAGAACTGTCAATCACTAAAGGCCTGGTGACTCATCTGGTGACAAGTTGCCAACTCAGTGCATCTTCATGAACTAACCCTTGGTCAGTCTCTTTGTAATATTTCCTGACATTTGGCAAAGTCTTGACTCACAGCAGCCGGAGTTTGGATATTTTAGGGAAAGATGAGAAAGTGGCATGTGTCACTCAAGTAAAAGTTATATATATATATATATATATATATATGTTGTAAGCTGATACATGTTGTAAGCTGCAAAAGCACCATTTGTAAAGTGAAAATTGCAAGCTGAGACATTTTCCTGCAAGATGATACTTAAAATTGGCACAGGATGGTAAACTGTGTGCTGCAAAATTGTCCTCTGATACTGGTCTGGTGGTTTTGGGTTAAGATGGCATTAATCTGGAATAAGGTCTAACAATATTTGATGTATTTGAATATTGGATTTCAATATGCTTATGATAATAATTTTGAGCGTTATACATCTTCAAAGACACAGTTTATCCTCAGAGAATGATAAGATGCAAATGAGCTTCGTGTTACTTTGTTTTACAAGTTTCCATATTAATCCTCATCAGAACCCGGGGGAACTGTCAAGGCTTGTTTGCCGTCATTAGGATCAGCTGAGGTCGCCACGGTGATAACAGTGGTCATCACACAGCTGGATCCGAGACGTTTCCTGCTGATGTCTCGTCTGGCTTCAGAATCAGCTCACGACCTTCTAAATCCCAGTGATCTTTGTGTTTAAATCTTTAAAGGACAGAGATAATCGTGTCCCCTGATGGACATCTTAAAAAAAAAAAAAAAAAAAAAGACACCTAGCTGTAAACAAGGCTGCTTGTCTTAATAGATCAAAGGTGCTAGACATTCATTTATATCCAGTAAACTTTGCTGTTTCTTGATGCTGACGACAGCAACATGAAGCTCTTGCTCTCTCCCCTGTTTCCTTCCTCCTGCACTGTTTTGGCCACAGACGCTGTGGAGGAGAGAGAACACGTGGCAGGCCACATGGCTGAGATGCTGCAGAGCTCCAAAGCCATTGGCTCACATGTATCATGGCCTATCGGATTAGCAAGATTCTGCTGTGTGTGTGTGTGTGTGTGTGTGATTGTGCTCTGCAGTTATCACTATAAAGCATTTATGACTGTTTTGACATGAGCCAAATGCTCAGTCATGTCTCCTTGCGGGTGGTGCACCTCTGTACTACAGGCACACACACACACACACACACACAAATTTTACAGGAGCAATAAATCCAAAAGCACTGATGCAGAGGAGAAACCATCCTATGCTCAGTTTTGCACTTAAAATATCTTAATCTCTATATCGGACACTTCCCACTGTTTCTTGTTCTTGTCAGAGATTACATTTCAGAAGTTCCCATTTAAATAAATAGAAGAACACCAGGCTTTTATGTGTATCATTTAAGAAACTTTAAGACATCTTTATTCTGTCTGAAGTGCACCTTTTCTGTGAGTTCACAATATCACTTTCTTTGTGTACAAATCTATGAATATCTTCCAGGAGAGACTGACTCTTTCCTCAAAACTGGGTAAGGAGACTACTGTAGGTCTTTATTTTTCCCATGAGTCCAGTGCTTAGTGTGGTGCTGACGCCCCTGAAGCACATTAGCTGTGCTGACGTTGTGTCCTGAAGCAGTTTATAATCGTTTCTCTGCACTACGTGCCCAGTGACTTTGTGCGGTTCGCTTCTTCACAGCTCATCTGATGCAGCGCGTCACCTTATGTGTTTGTGTTTCACTGAACAGTTCCTGTACTCAACCGGTGTCCTAACACGACCCTGTGTCCAAATACACACAGTACAGGTAGTCCGTCTTGGTGTGCAGAGTTGAAGTTTAGAGTTGAGTTCAGACGTGTCCTGCGCTGTCTTATTTTGTATCCTGTATTATTTTTCATTTGTAAACTACATTAGCACGTTTTTCATAATTGACCTCTTAAAAGTAGTTCTTTTAAAAGGAATGTTTTTTTCGAAACCACCAGATTACATGATTTATTTGGTTTTTAGAAAGACAACATGTGGCCAGCCCGAGGCCACACATCATCCCCTCTCGGTAAGAACAGTTGGTCTTTTTCATCTAATCCTTCTCAGCAGGGGGGATCAGACTTTGATGAATCTCCGAGATGTTATCTCTCTTCTCTCCGCTTCTTAATGAAGCTGTGTCCTTCAGGTTTCACATGGCGTGGTCTGATAGCAGCCTGCAGCCTTGATTTTGTGGTGCTATTAAACTGCAAAGAAGCATGTGGGCTTTCAGACTAGACTTATACACTGGAGGATCTCTGCAAAACCAAATGACTCACATGGACATGTTGGCAGTATTATGGTGGGAAAGCTCAGGTTGAGAAGAGTTTGGGACCAAAAGGCTGCAACACTGACTGTCATAGTAGGAACAGATCTTGTTCAGTAACTATTTAACACATAAAACCCCAAATCAGAATGAAGTTGTGTTGGTTAAACTAAATCTAAAATCTTTATTGCTTTTTACATTTTAGATTTTTTCAACATATTTAAAATAAAACTGTAAGTGAAGCATTTACTACAGTGTAATGTAGTTATTCATTTTCCACAATTAACAAACATTAAAAGACTGAAGACAATGAATCCAGCACCATGATGGACTCTAGACTGGTAAAAGTCTGGACTGAATGAACCTTTTCATCGTTGGTCCATTTCTGACAACAAGGACAAGTCAATGTTTGAACACAGTTCACACCAGGTTTCATCAAGTTTCATTTGTGGGTTTAACTGACCTGTAGAGCTGGCTGAGATTTCCACAGTAATCCTGAACCCATGTGGTTATTTAACCTATAGATAATGATTCTTGAGGCAGTGTTGTCTGAGGGATCAGAGATCACATTGTATAACTCAGCCGCGTGTCCTTTGCACATTGAAATTCTTCCAGATATTTTTGTGATGAACCAACTATTTGTGACTATACAGACTATACATGGTGCAATATCCAAATTCCTTCCAATCTATCTGCCAGAAACAATTTTTTTTTTTTTTTAAATATTTGAGTTATTTTCTTAGGGAGTTGTTGGAAAACTACTGATCTTTGGTCCATCTCTGCTCCTAAAGGACAAGACTTCTCCTGGAAGCTGCCTCAGTGCGTGTCCATTGTGAAGTATAGTGACATCATCATCTCAAATTTCCAGGACATTTTAAGGATTTTCAAAGAACATGCTGGTTATAGAATGTGTTATTTGTTGTTGTGATATGTTCACTTAAACGTATTTGATGGAAAACAGTATAAGCTGTCGAAAAACCATTGTTTTCATTAGGTGTATTACTGTATATACCCAGGTACATGAGCAATACCACTACATTTAGCAAATGAAAATTAACGCTATTCTTATTTACATACACACAATACTCATGACTACCGTACTGTAATATCTATTGTGCCATGTGTTTGTTGTAACCTCTTTGAGAACTCAGAAAAAAAAAAATGAATATTGCAGATGACTGCAGATGTCAAGCTGCAGATCTGCATCTTCCAAAATGTGTCACAGCCAGTGGCCAATTTACACTACAGTAGAGAGGTGTCAAGTTATGGAACACACATTCCCATTTAGTAAAAAAAAAAAAGTTCATCTGTAAAAGGTTACAAAGGATGTCTGAAACACCATTTAATTGTCTGCTCTCTAAATGTAACTGCTCAGACATAAACCATTGTTGTAGTGATAAGACACACACTTACTCTTTTTGTGTAATCTCCTTAAAACTAAGTTTGTTTCATTTGTTTTGCTCTTTAGTTTTTAGTTTTTTTTTGTTTTTTTTTTGGTATTTTATTATATTTAATTGTTGACTATAGGTGGAAGCATCTAATAAGCACTTGGAGTTTTCGCCTCTTCCAGCACTGTAAATTATCAATTTCAGTGAATTTCAGTCAATTATTCCTTTGACTGGTGTATTTTTACTGTGCAAAAGAAAAAAAAAAGAAATATGCAGCAGTGGTTTTGCTAATACCCTCTTTGAGCTCGCATTGTTAGTGCGTATTGTATACTACTGATACTACTGTATCTTTTTTATTGAGTACAATTCCTGTGTACACACCATTCACTTACTACGGTTCCTTCCTGCCTTCTGAGTTACCTAATTGTCCTCTCTCCTCTTTTTAGGCACCAGCCTCCTTCAGGAGATTGTGTATTTAGTCAGCCAGGGAGCAGATCCAGATGAAATCGGCCTTATGAACATTGATGAACAGCTGCCTGTCTTAGAGTACCCCCAGCCCGGCCTGGATATCATACAGGTACAGTACTGTAGCTGAGATCTGACTAAACTATCCATAGTTGATGTGGATGCTGGCAGCTGTGTGTCCATTGGCTGGATGGAAACAGAGCAGTCCCTCTGTTTATTAGGAGCTTGATGTTCAAACCAGAGTGAACTGGTTTGACTGATTTTCAAGTGATCAATTGGTCAGTAGTTTGAGCTGATGATAGGTTTTCATCTGATCCTGGAGCAGTTCAGCATCAGTCACCATGGGGATTTATACATGGTAAGAAGAAGACTGAAGACTCAGCACCAGTGACAGTTAACAAAAATCCTGCTTCTCAGGTTTAGCAGTAAAGTTATAAAACCAAATTACTCAATAAGGGGGAACAGTTGTAACCCTCAGTGGCTCTGCAGGAGCTTTTTTTTAAAGTGTAATGCCATTGCCAGGATTATCTTATTTTGGCTTTTACAGATTTCTAACAGAAAGCCTGTTTCAGCAGGTGTCACCATACTCCAGAAGTGCATAGCTGTTGTCTTGTCCTGTTATTTCCAGACTGAAAGCACCTTTCATGCTCTACTATGTGGTTCAGACGGACATCTCTTATACCATGACTACACTTTGTATGAAAACCATTTACAGAACAGCACACAGTGTGTTTTAGTGTGGAATACCCTGAAGATGAATTGTTGATATTGTGAGAATTCTCACCAATATCTCACTTACCACACTTGTGATTAAGACATAACATTTTCCTTAGAAGACAAGGAACATTATCTCATTTTCCAAGAAAACGAAGAACATATAACATGTAGTTTAGTGGTTCAAGAGATAAGATAAGGCACCTGGCAACAGCGGAACATGTTTGCATGCAGGTTGATGCATCGGCTTCCTTTTCTGTTTCTGCAGGAGCTGACATCCCCACGTCTGATCAAAAGCCATCTTCCCTATCGATTCCTGCCCTCAGCCATGCACAATGGAGAGGCAAAGGTTAGAACAGTTGTCCTGGACAACAATGTATTTGAATATGAATATATTAAAGTTACATTACATTTAATTTTCCAATGTCACTTCAGGCAGACCGGTAAAATGTCAATCTGGTTGTCTTCCAGTTGACCAGCAGTGATCAATCATATTCATACACACATTTTATGAATATATATATATATAAACCTGCGGCTCAGCTCAAACATTTAGCCCTCACTTATGTAATCTGAACATATTGTAAAAAAGGTTCCTGAGAATTTTCCCAAATGGACACAGTGTTCTTTTAGCTGTGGAACAGAAATCAGACACTATCTAGTACTACCACTACTAATACTACTTTAAAAAATATGTTTCAGTCAGTGGTACTACTGTTAAGAAATCACCACTTCAAAATCACAAAATGAATCTAACACGACAACTTAATTGGCTTTGAGTTTAAGACAACACAGAGAGAATGACGTTTGAATCATTGAACATTTATGTATCTTTACCCTGTGTCCTCTAACCCTAAAAATCTATTTCTATACTGAAGCAGTCACACAGCCAACACAATTTGTTTTCATCCCACCTCCCTAGGTTTCTGGAACTGTTGATCAATCTAAGATCTGATGTCTGTTAATTCATATTAAGGAAGAAGGGCTAGTTTCCTCCGGCACACATCAAAACAAGGTGTACAGATGCAAGAATGTGTCTTGTTCGTGTCCAAACTCAATCAATAAAATATCTGTTTGAAGCAGTTGTGACGTCAAGAGATATTAATACCCACTGATACAGTCTGGTAATAGTAATGTAGTAATGTAACATAGTAATGTAGTCTCTAATATTCAAAGCCCAACAGTGAGTACTGTTATGGTTTGGTTTTATAGGTGATATACATGGCACGTAACCCAAAGGATCTGGTTGTGTCCTACTACCAGTTCCACCGCTCTCTCAGGACCATGAGCTACCGGGGAACCTTCCAGGAGTTCTGCCGGCGCTTCATGAATGATAAGTGTAAGTAGTGAGGATGAATTGGACACTGGTCCAGTTCACACAGACCCCAGATCTGCACTCTGTAGCTGTATGTGTCTTTCTCACACAGTGGGATACGGGTCCTGGTTTGAACATGTTCAGGAATTTTGGGAGCATCGTATGGACTCTAACGTCCTCTTCTTGAAATATGAAGACATGTACAAGGTAATGTTCCCACTATTTCCACTGCCTCGTTTTCTCTTTTGCCTGCTGATTCTTATCTGAACATTAAATAGCTGTAGGTCTTAACCCGGTAGTCTGAACCGTTCACAGTCATTTAGATAAGAAAAGAGTCAGTGAACACACTGTCTTTACATTCACCGCTCTACTGGACTTTTACCTATATACTGTTGTTTTATATGCAATAGTTTTATAAATTGTAGTTTTATATATTCCACTGTTTTATATACTGTTTTATCTTTATTGTAGCTTTATACATTGTATTGTATACAGAATGTAATTTTACACTACAGTGTTAAGCAATATTTTTTATCTACTGTGCTTTTCTATGTTGTTGTTTCACATATTGTAGTTTTATGTAGTTTAAGTTTATTTTTATATACTGTCGACATACAGAGTTTTATATAATGAGACATTTATACATTGTTTCTTGTTTTTATCACAAATCTGAACTGTAATATTGACCATCTGTCAATGTTATCACATGACGTGGAAAACACATGTATCCTATCTGTCTTTTTGAACAGACTGTTCTAGTGGATGTGTATTGGGAAAAGGTTACTATTATTTTGAAATATTCCTTCACTTTTATTATTGAATCTTTCAGTTATTTATCTATTTATTTTAAATTTCTGTCTAGTTTTAGGAGAACGTTTTTTAGTCTTGATTTTTACTTTTGAGGAATTAAGAACTACTTTGTTTGTGTTTTTATTTGGTTTGTGTTAAAAGATATAAAATTGAATAAAATTGGAGAAACCAGAGAAGGTAGGATGAAAGAATGCATGACATTAAATGTGGGTATGATTAAAACGCAATCTCAGGTCATGTGATCTAGAAAAGTTTTCAGAGTGATATATAAAATAATTTAATATATGGTATATAAATAAATGGAGTCACCACTAGACCATTTTTTTGTGTAAGACTAACTAGTCAATAAAAAAAGACAATTTGTCCTCTTTGCTCTGTCAAAGATCTTTAAAACAAACAAACAAACAAAAACATGATCTATTTTGTACATTATCTGTCTTAAAATAGATTTCTTAAAATGGAGACTGTCAATTTGAGCCAGACAGCGAGTCTCCTCGCCAGAAGTTTCTGCTTTCTTAAATCTTAAATGTCATCTGAGGAGCAGTACTTTTTTAGGTTTAGCCTAGAGGTCAAACCAAACAGTCAGTGAACTCCTGTCACTTTTTGACCTTCATGTTTGGTTCAGAGTCATCAAAATTAGCAGCAAGCTGGTGAATGTGAACATAACATAAGTTACGTGTAAACACACCAGGGTCAGTAACCTGTGTAGAAGTACATTTAACATTTCAGTACATGCTACACTTACTAAAACACTTACAGTACCACCTTAGAAACACACACACTTAAACATACACCTATAACCCTAGGCTGTAAAGTGATAGCCTTTATGTTTTACTGTTGACATAGTGATGACATATAGCCCATGCAGTTCTGCACATTTTGTCCTAACAACTGTTGCAGTCGGTGTTCCTCATCTCTGTGCCACATAGATTGTGTAATCACAGGAACTGTTTGTTCTCCACAGCTGTGGGTGGATGCTTTACAGGGAAACAGAATCAGTGCCTCAGAGTGCAGGGAGTGAAGCATGCAATTTTCTATGTAGCTGTTGTGTGATTATTGCTTATGTAGATTTCACATTGTTTCTCTTTATCTCCCATACAGGACCTTGGCACGTTGGTGGAGCAGTTAGCACGGTTCCTGGGTGTTTCTTGTGACAAGGCCCAACTGGAGGGCATGGTGGAGAGCTGCAGCCAAGTCCTCGAACAGTGCTGCAACTCAGAGCCCATTTCTGTGTCCTACAGGGGTGAGTAAGGGAGGGGCAACTGTTTTCACTCTCCTAACCAGGAAGAGGTTCAAGTTTCTGGGTCATGTATGGATGAAAGATCTTCATGCTGTAGCTGTACTTGTAGAGAACCATCTGCAAAGTATAAATCCTCACAATGTGTCTAAAAATCACTGTATTATTTTACAGTTCATATCCTGTGATCAATGGGTGAATCACAGCTACAGATCAGACACTTTACAAACCTCAAATGTAGTTTTTACATCACAAATTATAGAGCATCTACATTTGTTTTCAATAAGACTATCATTCAGTCAGATTTATCATTGTACCAATTCCATCCACTCTTCTTTCTTATCAAAAACCCAGTGCTTGAATTATCCACAATGCAACTTTTGTCCACAAGTAGAAAAAACAAGAAGAAGAAACAAAATACAAGTTTAGAGAGTTCACACAACCACAAATCTTCAAGGTCAGAGTTGAGTTTAAAATTCCATGAAGCAAAGCAACAACCACGATTCCTGGTAGGAGACTGCGGGAAAACATCATTCTAGTGATGCCAAGTGGGATAAATGTAATGTTTTGGGTAAGAATTAAAGAGGAGAAGGAGCATAAATGTAAGGAATGATTCAGTCTCAGTGGAGTCTGAGCTTCTTTTTGAACAGCGTCTTGTCCAGTGTCTCCACGGATGAGAGGAGAAGAGAGGGTCAGAGTTTTGAAATGTTTGTCTGAGTCTCCTCCAGTTATTACAGGACCCCTTTGTCATCCTTTGTTTTGCCTCCGAGGCTAAATACACACAGTATATTACACTGTGACACTGTTGCCTCAAGTCGACGCACAAAATATTCAGTTCAGAGCTGAACGATCATATGGGGGACTCGATGAACTCATCTCCTGCTGGGACTTTTTCTTTTTGATGATCACAGTGGGGGTTAGATGTGGTGGTAAACTGTGAGCGGCCACATTATATCTTAAAATAACATTTCATTTTCCTTCACTGTTGGAAACAAACATCATGGTTTTTGTACTTTCACGGAGTCTCTTGACAATAACACTATACGTCTTTGCAAGATGGATGACTCAGGGAAAACTCCAGCTTCCAGCCTCCAAGTTCCACCTGTGTTTTATTATTTCATCATTTTATTATGATTTTATTACCATTATTACCTATAGATTTTTTACATGCAATATACATCCTGTAGGCTTTTATTATAAAACCCATTTTTTAAAAATGCGACACTGGAAAGAAGCATGTATATATAGCTATAGTCTGGTTTAATGATTCACTGCTAACGGTCATCTGTGATTATTTCCGTTCTGGAGGAACTGATATTAAATAATTAATTCATATATTAAAGCAGTGATGTGGTGTAGATGCGTGGAGTTATCTCAGCTGGCTGAGCTGTAATGAACAGAGTGAGAGTGGCCTTTAAGTAGAACAGTGCACCATATGGAAACACTACCTAATACATAGTGTACAGCATGTGTGCTTATCTGATACAGCTGAAATACACTGAACACCATAATGAGATTATAACTAGACGATCAGGGTCAGATACACGGAGAGGAGAAGAGGAACAGCAGGCTGCAGTTTCACAGGGTAGTTTACTATCAGAAGATTTAATAAAAGTAACAAAAAGGAGCATAACAAGGTTATTCTGATATAAAATCGGTCTGTAATGACATAAAGATGATGATATCCGGTCAAATTCAGTTGTAAAAAAAAATAAAGAAATATACACATATTACATTTAATAATTGTGACATTTAGTGTTGCCACAAAATTGTTTGTCCCTTTAAATTCATATCATCATTTATTTTATAATGTTTTCAAGGGGTTTACACTTAGATTATAATCATTTACACCAGTGACTGAGTGTTAAATCCTGCACATGGAAATTATTATATTATAGCACCACCACGTGGCCACATGTTGCACTTACATCACAGGAGTTTTAGTCTCGACGCTTTCATTCATTCCATAATTTGTTCTGATTTATCAGTTTGCTTTATGTTTTCTTTATTATTTCTGTCATCTGTTTTTTTTTTCCTTCTGTTTTTTCCCCATCTGATTTTTTTCTTTTATTTAGTGACTGGAAGTCTGGTGTCTGCTGTGCTATAGGCTCAGCACACAGCTGGCAGTCAGTCTCACATACAGCACAGCAGGTGAGTCACCACCGCCTTGTCAGGCTGCACCCACCCTGCAGCTCAACCTGAACATTTCAGTACAGACGCAAAATAAATCATCCATCTGTCACATGAATAATAAGTCGGCATGTAGGGAGCCGGGGCAACACGAGCACAGGTTTTCAGCATCGTTACATTTGCTGATAGTGTTTCACATTAGAGCCAATGCACAACAGAAGAGTGGGAACATTTAAGTTTTTATATTAGCTGCACTGAGTAGATGATTCTGAACACTTTACACACACGTTTAATGTCATTTTAGTTGAATTCATCATCACTCAGTTCCTGGTCTGGTGAGTGTTTGATAGAAGAGCAACTTCAACCTGTGCATTCAAATTAAGAACAATCCTAATATCAATACACTTATGTTACACAATCATGTTGTAAATAAATTCCACTTCCATATATCTTTGCTTCCTATTGTGTTCACCTACACACTGACGTCGAACATCTTTACTAACTATCTAGTATTTCTATTTAAAGACTCACCCTAGTTCTGATCATATGGTATAGACTATTAAAAAACCTGAAGTCATATTCCTTGTACATAACGTGGGGATTTTCACTTAAATAAAGACAGACCCAGAGCCATACCATTGAGTACATTTAATGATTCTTTGCAAAGAGGCTCATAGTTTCACAGAATCAAGTCTGTAAGAGTGAAGAAGACTTTAAAGGCTCCTTCATACAGTCAAAAGATAACGAGCGTACACATTCCACATAGTGAGATCACTTGGATTTAATAATTATCCAAAGCGCCTGGTTATCTTAAATTTCCATTTGACTAGAGCTTGAAGGACCTTTCATTGTTATCAACCGTAAATCCTAAACAAATCATTGTGAACTCTGAACAACCCTGAATGTTTTCCAGTTATGCTTTCATTTCAACTGACCTCTGAGTTTTAAGCTCCTTCTTGACAAGTTACATTTCATGGATACGGTCTTTACTCCACATCAAGGTACCCCTTCTGTGGAACTTTGAGTTTTATGTTTTATGTGTTGTCACAAAATTTCAACAATGATAATGCAAAGAGAATGTCTTAATGAGGAGATGCAAAACTCTGACACTTGAGATCTCAAAGTTATACACATATCTTCCCTATGAAAATGCCTGAAAAGCCTCCATAACACGTTGTGTTGAGTCCTGTGATCATTTCCTTCATATCCACACACGATGTTGCATCTATTTTGGTGAGATGCTTATAAACTGCTACAGTTTGTTTCTTACTTACTGTGTATCACAAAGCCAGAATCACAACTGAGGACAAAGTATATTTTTGTTGTTGGTTGTTCATTACAAATTTAACATTTTTACATTTTTTTTACATTTTTTACTGGAGTTTGGCACAGACCTGCACAGTGTCACATTTCTGAGCCATTGACCATATTTAGGACATCATGTTTGAATAGCACAAAACCTCTTAGCAGTTTTTTTTGATTTTATGACATCAGTGTTACTGTCAGAGGCAACCAGTTGGAGGTTGCATTGACATGTTTTAGACTTGTAGGACTTGTAAGTTGATTCTTCCTTGTCTTCTTACATTTGAGGACGCCTGGGGTGACAGTATAAGCTGCTTAAAAGGCTAAAATCCAGTAGTTCTGTAGTTCAGGCTCAATGGTGGTTTATATATTCCATCTAACCCAAGTCATGTCACACTGCAGAAAAAAATAAGTACCAGCACCGCTTGAATGACTCAGCTCGGTGTGGGCACAGACACGAATATCAGCCTGTTGAGGATTTAACACTGATTCAGACATCAGGTGACTGAGAGTTTTTAATATGTAAAGTGACAGCTGTCCTTCTGTCTGTGTGTCCCCTGCAGGTCGTGTAGGTCTGTGGAAGGACGTCTTCACAGTGTCCATGAATGATAAGTTTGACGCCGTATACAGACAGAAGATGGGCAAGTCTGACCTGACCTTTGACTTCTGCCTGTGAAGAGCACTTGACCTCTACCCTCCCCCTCCCCATTCCACCTCCCCCCTTCCCACTGATCTACTTCAGTGCTGTTGACAAGTGCACACTGCTCCCACCTCTCCATCCAGTCAGTCAGTCTGAAGTTTGGGATTAGATTATAAGACTTCTCTCAGAATGTAATCTGTCTCAGTGAGTCATCAAACATCACATCCCTGTGGGCTGAAAATAATCCTGAATTAAAAGGAATTTATTGAAATGAGTTAAACCAAACGTCCCTCACCCCCTACCTCCACAGTATGTCCCCACTGCTGTGTATCTACTGTATATACTGTATACTGACCAAGGTTTGACTGATTTAGGTTTTTGAAGGTCGATACCAACAGGGATTCAAACTAACTGCAGATATTTGTGATTGAAATCCACTGAAAGCCACATGTTCTAATATGCATTAATGTTGCTGGACAGCAAGTAAAACAGGAAGTTCAACCTTTCACGTCAGAGCTGATGTTCTTCTGGGTCAAGTTGCTGTGTCTGTTAGACTGGAAGTAAACCAGAGAGTAGGAAGTGTTGTCTGATTGCATCTAAATGGCCAAATTCAAAAAAAAAGTTTGCTGTCTGAGGAAACACAACTTTCCTGCCTAGATTTTTTTTTTTTTTTCCGTACACCTGCCAATCACCTGCCAGTCACCAGCCTGTTGGTGTGAAGTTACAAAAAGCCAACATTAGACAGGTGTTGGGGGAGAGTGTTTCAGATGGTACTGACACCTTAAGGTTCCTTGAATTGTTCTTCTGACCCCTCACCAGAGATGATTTTGCCTTTGAGGGACTGTATCAGAACATGTTTCCTCTGACATCACAGCTGCCATGGTTACAGAGACACACACATCCCCCCACCACAGGTTGGCATTTGTGTAAATGTCTCCTGTGATGACCAGGCAGGTCATCAGGAGCAGCATGAGGATGTTGGAGCAACTTTGCACTGACAGGATCCAGTTCAGGTGGTTCAGACATCTGCCTTAAAGAGAAAACAGAGACTAGGATTAATTGTTTTATATTGTTGTTGCCTTGGCATGTGGTTCACAGCGCACATCAGCCACATCTATCCACAAACAGCCTCAGTAATTACTCTGATGTTTGCGGTTGTCAGGTGGATAAACTCCCTGGAACACATTCACCATCATGGGACACAGAAATCCCATTGGGAAATTCCCACACTAATGATTACATAGCGAGTAACTCTGTAGGTCAGACACAGCTGTTTATTGGTGGGGTCTCTAGGTGTAGAGGAGCCTAAGGGAAAATCTGTTGCGTAGTCTGACGATGTGGACCTGGACTCTCTGGATGACATTTAGGAAGAATAATGGGTGAATTATAAGCATTACCTATAATATCAGTCAGTCAAAACAACATTTCAGTCAATCCCTAAACATCTACTACAGCTGTGGCTCTAATCCGGTGAATATATAAATTTAACTGTATAAGATGAAACAAATCTGTTGAGAAGAAGCTAGTTATTACTTCTAATCAACCCCTCCAGGTCAGTGTGTGAGTGAATAGTGTAAAGTCAGATGATCATTCTGCTCTATTTATGTGCCGTAGGATTTTCAAACATAAATCACTGTCTAACAGTCACCAGGCAAAACGTGTGGGCTGCGTGTTTGTTTATTTGGGAAAATGCAAGATTCCTAGAGTTTCTTAGAGTTTCTTACAATAACTTTTTAAAAGCCACTATGTGTATAATAGGAAAAAAACAACATCCTACTTTGGCGCCCTCAAGTGGTAAAGATAAAATCACACAGGATAAACAGTTCAGCAAACTGCTGCAGTTTTTACTGGGACTGAAGGAAATATGAACACCATAGAAATGTGATAATATCCCAAAAGGCATTTATTTATTTGCACTTTGAAAATCCAGTAGCCTAATTATAAAATATATAGATCCTACTGACCTATGTTCTCCATGTGTCGTACAATTAAGGCAACTTAGAATTTAAGAATTGACACAATGTGCGAACAAATGACAAGATAAATGCAGAACTTTTAATTTATATGAATTTACGATAGTGGTTTAATCCTTATAAATGACATATTTACTGGATATTTAATATTTAGTAAAAATAAGTAAATTCAACCTCAACAGCATCAGGCATCTATATACCCGATGTAACCGTAGAGTGAACAGGTTCTACATGAAGAGATGTTTGAACGACACCTCACCTGCATCTTCATCACAAAAGTCTTAAGTTTAAAGCCTGTTAAGGAACGTGTGAATGAGCCATTTTGGGAACAATCAGTGGAGAGATGAAGTTAAAACTGAGCCACAATCACTGTATTTGTGAAAGGAGCAGAATGACAATAAGAATGGATTCCATGATCCAAAGCAGATCCCAGAAAATCCATAACAACCACCTCAAGAAACACAATCTAAAGCTTTTGGACATCCATCACACCCCCACCCCTCTCCTCTCTACTCAAACTTAAATAGATGTTAAAGTTGCTGTGTGTGCAGTGCTGACTGAAATATCTCAGAGCCTGAAGTGGTCTGCAGGAAGAGGTTGAAAGAAGTGATGACTCATTTAATTTTCTAATATTTGTTCACTGCAGGGGTTGGATTCACTTATCTGCACTTCAGAAAGTTTATGTGGGGGAAGTGTGGTCAGAGTGATGCTTCAGCAGTAGGTCTTTGCGGCTTCTTGGACACATTTACAGTTGGGTACTTTGGCTTCTTAATCCACCCAAGATGTATGTGCACTGTAGTACCTCAGTGTAGTTGGGATCTTTGGGAGCTGGGGCCCGCATTGCCTGGTTGGTAACCCTGTGCTGGTCCTCACACAGTGTGGACTGTGCTGATTGATGTGGTTTGGCTCTCTTACTCTTATGTCCTCATAATGTCAGTTTGTGTCTGCAGCAGAGGAGATGGCAGAGTATTAACCCATAACCAGCATTAGCCGTATTCTGCTCTTCAGTGTGGTGCCATGGCAGCAGCAGCAGTATCTGGAGTCAGACTCTCAACCCGAGACATCACTTACAAACAGCGCAGCGCCTCCTCTTCACACTCTGCTTCCTCTTTTTTTGCCACAGTAGCTTCCAGTCCAGCAGACCAGTCTGTGAGCTCAGCCAGACACTTGTGAATGTCTCTATTGTGTGGATGTCAACAACATCCTCAGCGCACACTCGTCACGCCGCCTCTTTTATGGCCGCTCGCTCTTTCTGCTCATTGTTCTCTCTTCTCTCTGTTGCTCTGTTTACTGCCGTCGGCAAGGCTTCAGCTGCCCATATCCACTTTTATGGTTTGTTTGGGATTTTATACATGCCTTTCTCTGTTTCCTGGGTGTCTCACGTTGTATTTTACATGCTTTGCTTGCTGGTTTATTAATAAAGTTGTGTCTTCAGGCAAAATCTGTTGATTCTGTTTCTTTTGAACTCTTCTCATTTGAAGAAGCTTCTGTCTCGTGCCCTCTGAGTGCAGCTGTCAAGGGAAAATAAGAAAAGAAGAAAAAGAAGAAGAAAAATAACTGACTCAGTTGCCAATGAGAGATGTACAGATCTGTTCAAAGTGCTTTTTATTGTAAATGAACAGTAGCTTTCCTCAGTTAAAGGTGAGAGTGTGATAACTGTCACTCATGAGGATGACATATATGGTAAACACCCCTCAGATCTATCAAAGGCCTCAGTAAATCTGTGAGCTTTAAATTAATGTTGTTGTCTTCTCTAAGTCTGTTATCCTATGATCATCACTCATGGCTGTGCAAAACATAGCCACCTAGCGACAAAGATGCTACAAAAATATAGATTTAATTCTCTTTTTATCTCTGTCTTTATCTCTCTCTTTTATCTCTCCTTTTATCTCTGGGTCTCCACCACCAGGTGTCCAACAGGTTCTGAGGGAAACATCTGATTCTTTACTCAACTGCATTCATTAGCTGCTCTTAGTCAGAGTCAAACAGTTAAGTAAAGCAAGATTCCTCCAGAATGGCAATGTTGGACCCAACTACAGACCCAGCCTCTTTAATAAGTGTGGTGATTCTGTTTGTGTCTTTAACTTTGACGCCGGCAGCTCAGCACAGTAACAAGAGACTGACAGAATATCTTGAGCAGTTTCAGCCACTGAAGAACCTGAGCTGTGATAAAATGATCCATGGATCCACAATTTGATCCACTGTTTAACTTATTTAGCATTTCATTCATTAATATTATTATAATGTATTATTTATATAAGTAATTATATAGACATTTTGGTAAAATATGCTACTGGCTTTTCTCTCAGGTGACAGGAAGTTGACTGATGCGAGCCTCATGTGTAGTGAATATAAATCAACAGCAGCAGCCTCTTGTCTCATCTGGGTGAGTTAAAACTCATTAAAGATTTGTACGGACAGTGCAAGTGTTTATTTGCATCCATGGTGATGTGGTGTGTGTCGGTTAGACAACAAAACCAGACTTAAATACAGTATATGCACATGTGCGTGCGTACACACACACACACACACACACACACAAAAAAGGAGAGATCATGTTCACGTGTTAACTAGAAACCATACTCCACCCTCCCAGTGTCATTTATCACCGTCCCGTCTTCATCCCGTTCTGTCTCCAGACACGCACACATAAACACACACACATACACACGCCACCACAGTAGTTTCAGTCAGTATGGATAAGCTCTGGACCAAGGACTCTGGACCAAGAGGAAAACTGGCAGGGAACCACTCAGTCCCCCTCACTACTCCCTCCTCCAGGAGAAGACATACAAGTGGAGGAACCAGGCAAACAAGAACTCACATAGAAGAAGGTCAGTAGTTTGAGTTTGACCTTCATTTTCTTGCTGGACCCCAAAATATAAAACAGGAGCACGTACAGCAGTACAGTTATTTCATCAGTGTGGCATCATTAACTTGTTTACCCCGACTTGTGCTGTAAAATCAACTTTACAGTTTGGTCCACATTATAGTCAGTCTGAATTATGAAGCTGTAATATCAGTGTAATTAGTGGTTAATAAGTCAGTACTGATCAGTAATAACAGTAATAATTGATGAGGACATGTTTTTTTTTGGTTTTTTTTTGCAGTAAGTGTAAATGTTGGTGTTGAATTCCTAAGACTTTAAAGTTGTTTTAAGTGTTTTGAATGTTGGCAACACAGAAGTTGTTGTTATGAATAAAAGATGAGATCTAAAATCTGAAATATTTTTAAATTTTACTTAATGAATCTAGTCTTTATATTTATTTATTCAAAGATAAACCAAGATTTTTTTTTTTTATACCAAAGACACAGCAACTGTTATGTAAGAGCTTGCAGCATCACAGCATGTGTTAAGAGCAGTGGGATTTTTTTTTCTTCATTGTAGCTAATTTTGTTCATTAACACTTTTGATTAATGTTGACTGACTGTATGTGTGAAGGATCCACAGGAACGTGTCTGATCTTATTTCTCCCAATAGCAAATGATTTAGTAAATGAATCTATTGAGATATTAGAAAAGAGAAATTAATTTATTCATATCTTAACATGTCGGCAGTGTAGATTTTGTGTAGTTCAGCCTCATCTGTGACAAGCAGGATCATTTTGAAACAAATTTTCATTAATTTTTCATTCTCCGTTCTTCAGACTGTCTAACTACTTCTATTAAAACTCAGATATTGGTCCTTACCATGACTGACATTCACAGTTTGGCCAGTAGGTGTCACCCTGTTCACGCGAAGCATTGAGCAAATGAACTTTCACTTTTCACTTGAATGGTTCAGTGCTTTTATGAAGCTTAATTGTCACATCACTAGTTAATATACACAGTAATAAGGAGAGGCACATGTCATAGTTGTGTAGACTGGTGTTATTTTTCCATGTGCAACATATGTGCAACATATTATGACATTTAAAAATTCTTGATTATCCATCCATCCATCCATCCATCCAGTGACCTCCTGTACAGGACAGTGGCTCGTCCCTGATGAAGAAGAGCCCCCGCGCCACAGCAGACTGGAAAATACCAGTTCATCTTTAGTGGCTGTGGCCACTGATGAAACAGGAATAGCGAGGAAAGAGGAATCTAAACAAGTCATGAAGGACGCGACGTCTGACAGCCAGGTCCAGCTGGACACACTCCTCAAAAAGGTGAGAGAGACGTTTGCTCTTAGAGGTCAGAGGTCAGGGTTGAGTGAAGCAGTGTGTTTTCATTATGTCTGTTTCTCCTGCTGTCCCTGTGAGCTCATAGTAGTGACTGTAGATATGTGCAACTGACACTAACTGAAACTGCACCAGGTCAACTAATTCCCCAAGTTCTTCTAAAGGTAAGACCACAGACCAAAGTAGGATTTTTATTCCTCCCTATCCTAAATCAGTTCTGTTATGAACAACATTGTCCAGAAGATGGCAATAGAAGATTTTTTAAAATCTCTTCCAGGCGTCTGACATTGACAAATGAATCTCTGTGGCCGTGGAGACTGGTCAGAGGAGAAGTGAATTTGGCAGCTGTTGAACCAGAAGTTATTTGTTTGCATTTCTGTTGCATTGGCGGGAATGAGTGTTTCCTCTGATCCAGCCTTTACTGAGTTACTCTGCGTTGTGTTTTGTTACATACGTCCCTCAGCAACCTGCAGATGTTTACGAAGAAGTGAAGGGTTTAATTAAAAAAAATGCAAAAAGTCCTGAGGGGCAGTGAAAGCAGCAGCGGCAGGAATATTTCTGGGTGACGTACGACGTGGAAGTCATCACTCTGTGTGCGTGAGGTCTAATGTGAACACTGAGGCCTTGTGATAGTGACACTTCTCTCTGCCATTGATCAACCAGACATGCATGAGTGTGTGGTGTTTTTGGTGTCTGTGCACTGTGGCGCAACCCTCCGCCCGCCCCCACCACCACCTCTCTCCTTCATCTTCATCTTCATCTGTGCGCATGCTGCCTCTGTCACTCCGCTACGCCACTGTAATCGTCTGCACTGTTCCTCTTTGTTCCGTCTCAGCGCTCACGCCTGACAGTTTGACTGCCTGTCGTTCCCACACAGATTTCCTCCCATAATATCAGCACTTTGTGTGCCCCACCCACCCCCCCAACACACACACGCGTGCACACACAAACACACACTCCCCCACCACATACACACAATCCCACTTCCCTCCATCTCCTGCCCACCCCTCCCACTCACCGTCTTATTCATTAAAGACGCAGTGTGGGTTATTGTGTGTCTGTCTGTGTGTGTCTGTGTGTTTTTGGGAGAGTTGAGGAAAGTTTACTTTAAAGGACAATCACCAGAGTAGCAGCTGCTGTTCTACTGACATTTTGATGTGGAAGTCGCTTTGTGCTTGAGGGAGCAAGATGCCACGAGCAGCCAGACAACCCCACCCCGCCTCTCCTCTTTGTCTGTTATCTATTCGGTCTCGCTCATGTCCGGACGCTGTCTGCTATAACTTACGTTTCATTCTTTCTCAAATCTTTTTATCACTTTGTCAACAGTTGTGAGGACAAAGAACAGTGATGGATCCGAGTTATCAGGACAACGTGATAACAAGAACTCACATTTCTGCCCCTACCTGACCTTTTCATGCCCTTTGACCTTGTGTAATTGCCATGTGGGTCTAACTCAGGTGCTGTCAAGTGAAAATTTAACATTTAACACTAATATGATTCAAGATGTGATGTCAGTTCAACTAGTTATTGCGTATAAAATGAGCAGTCTGGCTCAGCATGTTTTAAAAGATTGAATGCAGCAGGTGGTGGAACTCAGGTTTAGGGTTAATGTTCATACATCAAACTGCAGTGGGAGTTTTTAACATTTACAGACAGAAATGTGTTAAATTTGTTAAATTTGAACAGGTCCAGAACACGTGAGTATGGTTAGTGACCATATTAGACTGCAGACATCACTGGTACCTGGGTAAGATTTCTGCCCATGAATGGAGTGGATCACAAATTTGGACGGAAGTAGGAAGTGAGATAATGATTCACCGGTGTCCTGCCCCCAAATCTGCTTTAGATGAATCAGAGGTGGATGGAGTTATAAATTATGGAGCCCAGTCTGGACAGGATCCAAACTGAGGAGAAATTGAATCAGGTACCCAGAAGGATGGTTAGGGAAATGCAGATGTTTGGATTTGATAAATACTCAGATGTGCTAAGAGATGTGTTAAGCAATCAGTGATGAGTCCTTCCTTAGAGAACACTCTGATATTTAAGTCCTTATCACACTAGTTACAAAAACTGAAATTGCAAACAAATCCTGGCCACCAGAGTGTGTGTCCAGTGACACTGGATCAAGATGGGTGACGGAATATCCCCTGAATATTTTTTTGTGAAAGTGATCACTATACATCGATTATACATTATACACAAGATGCACACAATGAAATTTACCCCTGCGTTTAACCCGTCACCTAAGTGAGCAGCGGACAACTTGGACAGCGCCCGAGGAGCATGTGTGGGGACGGCACCCTGCTCAGGGGTACCTCAGCGGGACCTGGTAGCTGGTGGATTCAAACCTGGGACCTTCCAGATCCAAGTCCACTTCCTTAGCCACCAGGGTACCACCATACTGGGCAGAATGTCTTTTGATCGCATTGAGTTTTATGAACAAATGGAAATAACAATACCATCTGATTTTGTTGATGGATGCAGGACGATCTCATAAAACTTGGACTGGAACAGATTTTTGGAATCACCATCTTTATGAGGTTAACAAGCCCAGATAGAGAAATGAGAAGGGAGAGAGGACTTGCAGTAATGTCAAGGTTATCTTGATAAACAAAGAAAAGTGAAGTTGGAATAAAGACCCCCAAATATCCACAGACAGCTTGAAAGGGAAAGAATTAATTTTAATATTCATAGTATTTTGAATTTGTATTATTCATAGTATTTTCATTGTATTTTGGACATATATATATATATATATATATATATATATATATTTTTTCTCATCTTATCTGGAATCACACCCCGCGATCTAAAGCATACTGTGACTTTGCAGACAGAGAATCTGTTGACATATTATCTGACACATCATACAACATGGGAGACATTTGGAGCTTCAAGATTCAGTCACATGCATATTACATATTTCAGTTGTTACAATACAATTAAATGTGTGTGCACAGTGCTATAATTAATGCAATGTATGAGGTGTCACGTCTACTGGGTTATGTAATGTGTAAATTAACTGCATCTATAAAGGTCTATTGTTTTTCTGGTCCATCAACCACTCAAAATATGAATAAGAAGAAGGGTCTGTGAATCCTGTGTCTGTAGTCTGGTGTAGACACCACTAACATGATAACATGACAGAATTCTATCCGAAGATGGAAAAGCCTTAGAACCTGCAGCTAACGATTTGATGTCAGTAGAGCAGAGTTGTTCTTTAATAGTGACGTGCCCAGATTTACACCAACTCTTACTGACAAACACCAACCTGCTCTTCATCTTTCTGCTCTCCACTGTGATAATGATGATGATACACTCCTGATATTGTATCTGGTGCAGGGTCAGCGCTGTAAACTTGTCCTTCTTACTTGGGAAAGATTTTAAAGTCTCCATGATGAGTAATGAGAATATGGCTTTTTAAAATCTCTTCCTGTGCTTAGCTTTGGCATGGCAACCCTGTCCCTTTCTCGTCAGCTTTCGGGGAACTTTAACCCTCTCTTTATGCAGGAATATGTTGCTAAGAGTTGACGGATGAACCTTGATGTAAACAGCAGGGCCACAGAGAGTCAGAGATAGCGTAAACATGATGACCTCCATCATAAATGGAGGGAAAAATACAAAAAAATCATGTAAGATCACCAACAGGAGATAAAAACACAATAACCAAAAAGAAAAAACCTCAATAAGCAAGAACAGCTGCCACTTTTATCATGCCATGACAACTAGATTTACTTCCTGTCTGTGTGTGTTTCCTGCCATTGTGTTTGTCTGCCACACCCCGATTGTTCACCTATGGCTCTTTGTTTCCAACCTCCTGGTGTATTTGGTCTGTGTAGTTCCTTTTCTTGTCTTTTTTCCTTGTTTATGATTCTTGGTCATCTAACATCTGAGCTACTTTCAGTTGGAATTGTTTGCCTGATCCACTGAGTCTCTAACTGTGAACAAAACCCCCTTTTTTTCGTGGTAAGTAAAGACTTTTACCTGAATCCTGTTCTTGTGTTCTTGTTGGGTTGTGCTTTTTGGTCCTCTTCCCTGTGGTTTCCCAGTTGTTACACATCTAGGTCCTTTAAAGGATAATTTGGGTTATATTCTATATTTTCCTCTTGTCAACAAATCCCACGTGTAGCAGCCAGCAATGAATGTCTCTTCCTAACACGTATTTGCATATCAAAAGCCTGAAGTGTCATATTCCTCTGTGACGTCCATTGTTTCTGAAGCCATATTGTTACACTGGGTGACAAGTTCCTTCATTACCATGAATACACACACTGTAGTGTTTTTTAAACTCAGTCCCACACACATTGTTCTGCTGGCCCAAATGTGGATTAATCTGCTCATGAATATAGTTCTTTTAATTTAGTTTGTTATTATCATCTGAGGTCACTTTCTCAGATTGTCCACAGGATCATCCTGGTGATCATATTATCCTTTGTGAAGAAAAAAGGTTGATACTTTGGAAAATATACTCATTGGCTTGTATTACTGGTCAGCCAATTAAGCTTGGCACAAAGACAAGGAGGGAATATTGGCTGCCCTAGCTCTGTCCATTGGTAGGAAGTATTTGTAAAACTCATAAGAACACTTAAGACATATAGTTATTTTGTAGGTTGGTCTATAAAGACATGTCCAAAATAAATTCAGACTAGCACCACAAATATCAGACTCATTCATTATCTTGGTCTCTGTGGATAGAATGTAACGGTAACACTATGACTTCTTCTATGCCTGAGTAAAAAGTACCCAACATACTTTGTTTTTAAATAATGGATAACACCATGATGGCAATGACTCCAGGCACAGAGGCACTACTGACTAATTGAGCCAAAGTAAATACAAACAGCAAAAAGCCACAGAGTTTACACAGGTTTTATGGAGGACAGTAGGATATTGTAGAACAAACCACACACATAAGACCCAAAGAATCTGCTGCCAGTGTCCCAGTGCCAGATACTACAGGACCCCTACAGAGTCCATGTCCTGATGGGTCAGAGATGTTTGGGTGGGACAAAAAGGACATTCACAGTGTAATGCAACAGGTTTTAATGTGGCTCATTAGTGTATTTATGCTGATAAGATTCCGTGTTGGGTCTATGGAGCTTAAACAAACAGCATATAAAGTAAGAGTCACATCAATTGATCAGTTCACTCTCACCAAGACAGAATTTTTTTTTTTTTTTTTTTTGCAAAATATGTATGATTATAAAACCTTAAAAAAAGTAGAAGAGACCTATTTGTTGGACCCAAAATTTACAGGTATCACAGACCAAGCAAGAGGGTGGTTTTATTGTTTATGAGCCATTTTTGGATATTTATTCCTCAATTAATGAGCTGATAGTGACAGACCTATTTTTGAAGTTTTTGATTTCCTCTTCTGGAATCCAATTAGATTATAATCCTATAATCCTATGGTTTAACACAACAGATTCTATGGAAACCATTGTTATTACTTGCAGCCAAAGTGGTCACTGCTCCGTTCTGTTTTCAACATGGTGATATTGCAGTGAAATTAGTAAGTAAAAACGAGTCATTCATCAATGATTGATTTGACCTGTCCAGTCAGACTAAGTGGTATGGATAACAGATGGAAGTCTGGACACTGATTTATTATTATACACTATGAATTGATTACTATGACAAAAGTCATTATGTTAAGGAAAATTTCTCTACATGGATATTTTTGAGTTTTGAGTAAATCATTCTTCCTCCTCCGCGGGAAAAAAAGAGACCCAGACTGAAAATTATAATAACAAAAAAGATTTTGTAGATTTTCAGACATTATTTTACGTCTACACTACCATCACTGCTGATCACCAGTCTTCCTTTCAGTCTCTAAGTCTCAACTATATGAAGTATAACAGTGCTGCACATACAGTACATATACTGTACTGTATGTGACCCCCTCCCTCACAAACACATACATACACGTGAGGCTGTGTATTACGCTCTGTGGCTGCTGATAGTGGTGATAATTGGACGGTGGTGTCTATAATAAGACTCAATGTCAAGAACACCACTGGGGACCACTGCACTGGATTACACCATAGAAGGATGTAGGGCAGGGCAACAGGGACTGTACTTTGATTATGAGCCACCAAAATAGGTATAAGTGTGTATATGTGAGCTTGTGTATGCTCGTGTGTGCCAGGTGCTTTTGTCTGCTTGATTGAATGCATGTGTGTATTACTGTGTGTTGTGTGTTTTTATGTAAAGTATTCCTCTGATTTTGTGTGTTTGGGTATGTGCCAACTCTTTATCAGTTTGTGTGTGTGTGTGTGTGTGATTGTATTAGAAAAGCTACAAGGTCAGAACAAAAGCACGTGGATGCATCCTCCAGGTAACAGCACTGTGTGTTTTCTCCAGTAAATTTGCACACATTGCAGGCAGCCACACCAGCACACAGCTCCTCTCATTTCCACAGAGATGCCATTACGTGTGTCATTATAACAGACGTTGTTACTGGAACGTTTGAAAAGTTTACAGTGTGCTTCTGTGGAAAATGATAGAGTGATGTTTCCCCCTAATACACACACACACACACACACACACTAGCATCTTCATCCTCAGTGTCACTGCAGTGCTGATTTGTGGATGTGGCCCCATGTGTTTACGTGTCTTTGTGTCTGTTGCTGCTGTAGGTGTGTGACAGCAGCGCTGCCACGGTGGACTACGCACAGTTTCTGAGGAGGTTCAGCCAAGCTCCTGTAGCCCACAGAGCCTGCAGCAGCATGAGGTACACACAGACTCATGCTAAACAAAGAAATACCACACTGAGCTCACATTAACAGCCAAATGTGCTTTAACTCTGTCTGTATCTGTTTGTCTCAGATGTCGTCCACAGAAACCTTCCATGTCCTTGTTTGAGATACAGAGGCATCTGAAAGATAAGGTCTGTACCATCTCTTTATTGTTTGTGTTGCAGTATATTTGCATTAAAAAACACTTAAATTACATTTTTGACATCATCGAGAGAACAGATGGTATTAAACACAAAACACAATTGATTACATTGGTGGATTACAAAGATTTTCATGTACGTGAAGCGGTTGTATATTCCTGCCAATGCTTTTCCACTGATCACCAGTAGGTGGCTGCAAAGCACTGCTGCCATATGATATGCTGCCAAAAAAAGAAAGAAGTTAGTGCTAGCTTGCAACAAAGGATGTGAACAGCGCTAACATAAAAAAAAAAAACCCAACTCTTTTATGTGGAAGGAAATGTATTGAGTATATCAACACGATTCTTTAGAATTGAGTCTGACTTGATCAAACTAGGACTTTTTGATCAAAAACAAATCGTAATGACAGTGTTAGGGAGTCACAGCCTGGGTTAACAGGTACATTTTTGGAATAAATTGTCATGTCTGACACTGAGCTAGGCATATGTATACGTCATCGGAATCAGTGGTCTGATTGGTTGTAATTCTGTCCAGTAGCACACAGAGGCATTTGACAGATGCCCGTTATTCCCCTCTTTCCTGTCTATAGGATCTTTGCCAGACCAAGCTTGGTCTATGAGCTTGGTACGACAGCCAGGCTGGAAAAATCTGGTATCTTAGTAGCACCACACTGACTATAAAGCTTATTTTTTTAAACATTTTAAACAAATTTCCCAGCAAACCTCCATGTTGGTGCACAATGCATTAACCTAAGGTCAGTGATCATGGACAACCCGTAGTAACATGCAGTCATACCAGCTGCATCACTGTGAGAAACACTGTATTAATAAAACAGAGACATGATGTGAGTCTCTGCTTTAACATCCATTAATGCTTCAAAGTCAGAGCTGCACACACTGAGCTTTGAAAAACAAATGAATGAAATCCTCTAAACATGACTCATGCAGTGTGTGTATGCGTGTGTGTGTGTGTGTGTGTGTGTGTGTTTGTGGGTCCAGCTCTGGCAGAACTCAGGCTGTGTATAATTCTGTGTGGGCTGTATTAAAATCCATCTCGCCCACGTCCTTCAGTCAACACAATACACATTTATTTGCGGTCCATCCATGTCCTCGTGTGTGTGTGTGTGTGTGTTTTGCTGTTTTTTTTCATCACACAGTTTGTTTCTGTGCAGATGATTTGTTTTTGCTGCTTTTTCTCTGCTTTTCAGCCAACCAGAAATGTCTAAAAGCTTTGACTTCTAGCAACAATGAAATGATGCAATCAACATGTCCACGAGCTGAAAACAAGACATGACAGAAACTCACAAAGAAACCTCACCTCTGGGCATTTTTTGCAATAAACAAGGCCATCTTTGAGATAATCCTGTTTTTCTAGACCATGAGAGAGAGAGAGAGAGAGAGAGAGAGAGAGAGAGAGAGACTGCCTGGAATAAGAGAAGTTTGAAGTCAACAATAATCATTTTTATCTGTTTAGATGAATCTCATACATATTGATGTCTTGACGATATATACATGAGTTTACAATGAACATAGGAAACGATCCAATCAAACATATTAAAAGCAGTTGTAGTAGTGCAGCACTTATAAGTTTAGGGAAAGTCTTCCAGGAGTTTGGTGTCAGAGGAGCAGAAGCTACAGGAAAGAGTTTGATGATGGAGCAGAAGGATGAGGTTGGAGGGTCTGGTTTATATAAGCTTTGTGAGCAAAGAGAAAACTTTGAATCAGATGTGTTGTTGGACAGGAAGCCAGTGAAGGTTAATAAGGACTTTGGACGATGGACCATAAAGGTGTTGCAGTAGTTGACCCTGACAGGACTGTGACAGGATGTCATCATAATTAAATGTGTTTGAATTTGTCTGTTGTAGTTGTAATTGATTTGTTTTTAGTTTATTTCTGATATATTTTGATATATCTGAGATCTGTTTTTCCAATTATAAGTAAAAGGCTAATTCATTTTGACAATATTACACTTGATATTCTTTTGCCATAATTGTACTTTATTCAACTTTTATTTTTGATGAAAAGCATAGAAACAATTAAAATAAAAACCTTAAGAAGCAGATTTCAGGTTACAAACAACAACAGCTGAACTGTGTGTCTTCAGTATGTTTAGTTGGTAATCATCCACAGGCGATTCTCCAGTCGATGTCCATCATGGCACCAGCGGTGGTTGCTAAGAAACTTATGACGCACATGTGAAGCTACTTCGTACGATGTTTCCTTCTACTCAAACAAATGCCAGTCATTTCTAAAACCATTTGCATAAATGTTCTGCCTGTGACTTCTGTTACTAAGGCAGTGGGTTGTGTTGTCACGGCAACAGGATGAAGATGTGGGCCTACCCAGGTAGCGACCCCTCTGAGGGACAAAAAAAAAAAGATGCCTGTACCAGAGAAAGTTGTGCTGAATCAAATATTCAGAGGTCTGTTTACTGAACAAACAACAGAGCCACCGGGGGGCTCCCTCCCTGCACCGCTCACTGTGGTGACTTTGATCTCTGTCAGAATTGTTTGTCACTCACTGTAATAAGTTTGACTGTGTGTGTGTGTGCGCGTGTGTGTGTGCGGTCACTGTCTGATGACTCATCTCAGAGGAGCAGCTGTGTCTGATAATGAGTGATGCACACATACATGATGAAGTACTAGTCACAGCTGTTTACCCTGTGAGCACACACACACACACACACACACACACACACACACACACACACACACACACACACACTTTGGGTTTGTGTGTTTCTTGTGCAATTGTAGAATCTGACAGGAAACAGTTTGCCAATGTTGGAGATCAACAAATTTAAAAGACTTCCTGTTTCATCTGAATTCATAATCACTAATTGTACTTTTCTATTTTATCAGCCAGACCCTTACCTCTAAATAAACATGTAAACTTTAGACTTTAGTAGATAAACTGGCCATGTATTTGGAAAAATTATTTCAATTTCACTTGAGAAACTATCAAAATTGAATAAAGGGGAAGGTTAGTTAAGATACATGAACCCTGATAAATGGAACATAAAGGATCAATATTGTTGCTGTTTATCCAAGTGGAACCCGTCAGTTCCTTAGTGGCCAGGAGCTCTTCAGGTGTCGCAGGTCTTGCCTGTGTATTTGTTGCATGTCTGGTTTCTGGAGCTCATTTCTTTCAGGGCCACACCAGTAAACATCAGCTTCTGTTCCACAACATTGATTTGTGAAGACATGAGGTTATAGGAGGTGACGGAGATGCAGAGATGGAGGAGGCAGCGGTGGAATAGTTGCTTTCTGATGACTGTTTAGATTTAAAATGAGAAATGATTTGGCTTGAGTTGCTCAGTAAAACAATTCTGTGGGGAACTTTCATTTTTTTTTTTTTTTTTTTTTTTTTAAATTTGACAGTTCAATAGGAACAGAGACTGAGGAAGATCTCATACGGAGATATGATGTGTCAACATCATCACCGTCTTTGTATTCAAATGAACTAGTTTTCTGTTTAATAAGAAACAAATACATGCTCGTGTTCAACCAACGGTTTAATGAGCATTTAATGGACATGAAGCAAAACAGTTGTTTGAAGCAGCTGGAATGCAAAAGTCTCCACACATTTAACAGTCTATTTGTTTTAGTTTTCAATTTGTTTTAGGAGATATTGATATTAAGATGAAAACCTTGATTTGAAGAAGCCAGAAAAGGTAGGAAACTGAAAATTATTGTTTATTAAAAGGTCCCATGTTATGCAATTTTCTACAGTAATTACATTTAACATAACAAAAGCAGGAATGTGTGAGTCTATGTTCCATCACATGCTGCTGCGGTCTGGTCCAAGAACCTTTATCCTCTTCTTTTTCTCCCTCTGGTTTACACAAAATCAAAGGACGTTTCTTAAAAGAAATAAACAAATTTTTGTTTTCCGGGTCCACTTGAAGTAATCACCTTCTGAAAGCTCAGGTCTGACAAGCTGGATTGAATCAGAGACACAAATATGAAGGTTCATAGAAAATTGTCCAGTCACGTAAAATAAACAAAAAATTTAAAACATCCTGATTCCAGCTGGCTGCTGATAAAAGGGAACATGTCCATGGAGAACTTTGGTAGCCTGGGCCCGCCCATACGCATGTTTCCCTCATGTTTTTTTTCCCATCGCTACACATACATCATAGGAATCAGTGGTCTGATTGGTTGTAGCTCTGTCCAGTAGCACACAGAGGCATTTGAGGCATAGATGCCCATTCATCCCACCGCTGAGAACTTCCTGTCTATAGGATCTTTGCCAGATCAAGCTCCGTCTACGAGCTTGGTGCGACAGCCAGACTAGCACTTTGGTGCAAACTTTTGGTCTGTGCCCCGGCAGATGGAAGTGTATGAGAAGTATACGTATTCACATAAATAGAGTTTATTACATTGGATACAGAATGATGTAAAATGAGTCTGAGTCTGAAAATTAATTCTGAATAGAATTCATTTTTATTTAAATATGTATATTAAATAGATATTATGTTTAGATAATTTATGTTTGATGCAATGTCATCTCATGGTATCTAGATAATTGGATGTTGACCAACTGCCAATGAAGAAAAAAAGTATAGTTGTGGTGTTAATTTGAAAGCTATATATAAAACCTGAGAAAAAGACATAAATAATAACGCAAGAAGATCAACACAAAAATGTACTGTATGCTATAATGAACCTCAAATCACTCAGAACAGTAGAAACAATCTTCAATCTAATGGTGTGCTTTCTACTCTGAGTGTCTGGATGTTCTGCTACTGTCCAGCTGATGTTTCATCACTACCACAATACAAGAGCATCAACTGTGAAGGCACTCCTCCAAGCGACACCAGCAGGACTAGTGAGAAGTATTATAAGAAGCACTGAATGTGAGCGGTGCAGCTGTCTGTGAAAATGTCTGCAAAAGAACATAACTGAAGCTGAACATCCTGTACCTGCTCCACCTCCTTCACCACTGACAAAATCCACTGTGAAAGAGGAAGATGATTCCTTTAATAAAAGTCAATGATTTAAGTCACAGTAAAATTTTTTAATGGAAACCAAGTGAACTGGTGTGTCTGAACACCAGCGAACAAATGCAAAACCTTCTTGAGCTAAATGTATCACGATCATCAGGATTGTGGGAAACAGAGCAAAAATAATTTTCAGTTGACATTAGCAACAGAAATTCTGAGCTCAGTTATGACTCTCATGAGCTGATCCTAAATGGCCACGACAGCAGGAGTCCTCCCATATGGACATTCCCAAGAGTAAATCTTCGTCAAATATGGTTCTGTGGTGTTGCTATTTCTGGATTCATAGTGTGAGTATTTGTGGGAAGCTTCTCATAGACCTCCATGTTGTGTAGGTAATCTATTGCCTTTTTAATCTTAATGTTTGTGTAGGCAGCGACAGCCTCTTATTATCATGCTGAGCTCTGCTTTAATGCTGCTCTGTGGCCTCGTCAGAGAGAAATTAGGCCTCTAATTGATGGACAAAAGAAAGTTGAGTCTCGGGTCTGTGATGATGATCACTGTCTGATCTCCTCCTGCTTCACGCTCCCTCCGTCATTTAGCACTTTCTCCTCCTCTGCTCCTGTTTGCGATCCGTCTCCGTTAATTCCCCTCCAACTTGCCATCGCTTTCTCTCTCTACCCCCCATCTCCCTCTTTCATCCCTCCTCAGAGAGCTGTCCCATCCCTCTGCTCTCCTCCTTCCCATAATTCATAGTGACAGGAAAGGTGAGAGCTGTGGCTGACAGAGAGAGGAGAGTAGAGTGTCTTTTAAAGCCTTGTCATTACACACTGTTTACAAGCTGAAATTACAGGGATGCAGCTTTGTCTGTGACACTAAATGATGTCAGAACTGTATCATGTGCATTTCAAAAAAGCTTAAATCTGGAGAGAGACAGTGTTGACATGCTACAGATGTTTTATAACACAGATGTCTGTCTGCTGGTGGCTGCTCTCCTCAGGTTTCCTCTGTTGTCGTATTTGATGATTTTGTCTCTTTGCGTTGCCTAAATGGGGGAAAACAATGACCCATTTTACCTCCAACACAAAGTGCCAAGTCAAACATTATTTGTGTAATACAAACATGCAGGTGAGGAGGGAAGCTGTGGGCACAAACACCCCATATTAATCCATTAATCATCACTCTAATTGAGCCCAGCTGAGAAGGTGTCGTGCTTAACAAATCATTGAGGACGTTTCCTTGTATTTAAGCAGGTCAGCTAAATTAAGCCGACCAGTTTAAAGATCCTGTAATGTCATGTGCGAACGATTCGCTTTATTCATTATATAACATACTCATTGTTCAGCACCGTCTGAACCTGAGCTGTTTGTTCCGTTCCCTGCTCCTGCCTCTTAGCGTCCAGCTGTTATTTGTCCACGTTCTTGTCTCTGTCTCCGAGGAGATGCTCAGTGTTGTGTTTGAATTATTTCCACCTTGTTGTCAGGTTTGTGTGACAGATGGCTCTAATAATACTCACAACATAACACCCAGCCACTGAGAATATGTCAATCAAAGGTGCGATCGTGTTTAAAATGTTCTGAATTCATCCAGAATTGACCCAGAACCCAGAAGTCTTGTTTTGTTTTGTTTCTATAAAATTCAGCTTCTGCTCACCTGTGACCCTCAGGATGATGTTTCATTGTGAAATGCATCTTGGGAACCCATAGGTGCAGGTATAAATGTTTAGTTTTTGTTTGTATACTTGAGCCCAATGATGCAATTCCTTCATTTCTCAACTTGTTACCTTAATTAATCACCCTGAGTATTTTTATAGACATTGCTCTATAGTCCACTACTACTCTTAGCAAGTTAACTTCCTGTTCCATTCAGTTTTTAATTATTTTTTTTTTCTTTTTTTAATATTTTCAATAGATTCCTCTCATCTTAGATGCCTCCACCTGCTGGTCACCCCAGCGTGCTACGGGGATAAATAGAAATTCATTTGTCACGCACATAGATTAAAAGATAAGATGGAATTTTTTTAAAAAAAACTTCTTCTTCTTCTTCTTCTTCTTTTTTTTTTTTTTTTTTAAAGCCAAAGAACCTTTTCTTTAAACAAAAAGAAAAAAAGTATCTGGGTTGTCCAGAACAACAGAGACTTTTGAGAATATCTGAGAAAGAGATGTTGTTTGTAAAATTAAGGACAAATCAAAGTGTGTATGCATTGACAGACATCTGAATACCTGGATGGATAAACATGGACAGACAACACAAGAAGTGAATGAAAAAAAATCTATTGTGATGTGAATGAGCTGGTCCGCTCGGTGTGAGAATCTCTGGTTGGGGAGAGACAGAGAGACTGAGACTGAGATTCAACTGTGAACAAATAGCATCAGACTTGACTTTGCGTGGAATCTCAATCATACCAATCAGCTGAGAGCTTAGAAACAGACATGGAGAAAGGACGGCAGTGCGCACGCAGGGCTAGTTGGATTAGCATATAAGAGGCCGGTAAACAAAAACAACAGAGCTTTCATTAATTAAGGACCATGGGGCTGGTCGGGCAGACGGATGGGCAAGGGCTGCTGAGACACTCTGATTGCGGCACGGTGCCAGGCCTCCAACCACGCCAACCAGAACACAGCTGCCTAATGGAGCGCTGGCACTGCCGAAGGACGTGGGAGAGGGTTGGTGGGGGAGCTGGGGCTGGGGGTGGAGGTGGGTGTGTGGGTGTGTGGGGGGGGGGTCGGAGATTAAAAAAAAAAAAAAAAAAAGAATGAAAAAAAGAAGTCAATAACCAAAGAATTTGCAAGAGGAAAAAAAAAACACGTGGGGAGGAAGGGACTGAAAAGACAAAGAGAAGAAAGAAAGGGAAACAAAGTTTGCAAGGGAATTGAGAAGAGGAGGAAACAAAGGCGGATAAAAGGAGGGTGGGGGGGAGTGTGTGTGCAGAGGGAGAGATGAGATGAGATAGAGATAGAGATTGGAAGATATCCCTCTGTCTCTGTTCATTAATATCGTATGATCTCCTCTCTCCCTCCTTTGTGATTTTAACACATTTCTAATTAGCACAGAATCCTGTAATTTGGAGAGGGAGGGAGGGGGGGGTGAGGGTGAGGGAGGGGGAGGGGGGGGGGCAGTGGGAGAATCATATTTATATCTGTCTTTAATAAATTCACTTTCATTTGATCTTTTTTTAAACACAGGGGCTGCTGTGGAGGGAGCGCCTGTTTCCTTTCCCCTGACTCTGGCAGAATGAAAGCTGGTGTGAATGCGAGCCTAATTGTTATGCTTGTAAGGAAGCCGAAGTTGTTAGATTACAAAAAGTGGAGACTTTCAAAGTTTTTACTGTCGTACAAAAAAAAAAAAAACCTGAACCACCCTTGTGAGCGAGTTATAAAAGATCTTAAGATGCAGAAATGCGCGATTATAAAGAGGCAGCCTGGTGCTGCAGAGTGATGCAGGAAGCATTTCAGAGGTCAGCATCTATAATTTCACTTGACTTTACTCCATCTGCTCTATTTTGTGTCTTAGCACAGAGACAATGTCAGTGTAACGGCACATGAGGGAGGCTCCTTCCACGCCTTTCACTGAGAGACTTGGCAGCTCGTCTAATCAGAGTGCAATTAGACGGAGACTTCTCTGGGCGACAGAAGACTCTGATTACCCAAGAGTCACTGGGGGTATATTTAGTATCTCTGTTCCTGTTCCTCGGCGGTTAGCGTGGCGCCCCGGAGCTATGGAGTGAGCTGGTGCATGGTGGAGACGTTGGAAAGCGTGACGGGCTCGACTTGGCCGGGGCGTTCGCTCAGACTCACTGATTGACTGTGACTGAGCCCTCATGATGTTATTCTGATCCAAACCGTCATCACCCAGTGACTTACACAGACATCAGATCTCTTTGTGCCTGTAGCTCCTCACCCCTCTGCTGCTCTGATGCTACAATGCTCATCATGTTTGGCCAAGTTACACTCAAATATTAGTTCAGCCGAAGGGAAAACCAATAAAGCCAGTGGTCCTAGGAGTTGTGTATATTTTTGATAACTTTTGCTTTCTGGCCATGAAGCATGTCAGACTCTTAGCCAGTGTCCTGATGGGAGGTGTGTTATTTATTTCAGCAAAGTTGCAGAAACTGACGAATGTGTTTAATGGCTCTTCAAATACTAAAACACTACACTGTTTTTCTGACCAGTATCAGAATAATCAGTCAGATATTTGTGAGTTTAAGCAGCAATTTTGACTTGCTTTTGAATATTTATTGTGACCGCTCTGATTAATAAATATAAAGAAATAATGCTTTCCGGAAAAAAATGATGCATAACCTTTAGTATCCCTTGGCTTAAAACCCCCCAACTTAAAGAGCTGAGATAATATTAGAGCCATTGACACTGATTTAATACACTTTTTTTGTGTGTCACATGATCTATTAAATTGTTTTTAACTGAACCCAGCAATTAATGAGCTGTCAAGTCGTCATGTGATTCTGATCGTGACACACTTTCCAAAGCAGAGATACGGCAATAAAATTGGCTCCAACAGAAACAACGACCACTTTCAAACCTTTAACATTACTGTTATGTGCATGTCAGAATTATCTTTTACTGCAGCTCTGCATAAGACCATAGAACTGGTTTGATCATATTATCTCTCTATGATTCCTGTCTGTATCTCTGCTGCAAATGAAACCATCTATAGATGACTTCAGTCTAATGCTGAGTAGACTTCATCCTCCAGATCAGATAATCTAGTTTTCAGTGATCAAACTTCCTTGTCTCCCAGTGCTATACTTAGTCAGTGTTGCCCTCAGTGCCCTCTCTTCTCCTCCTCTCTGTTTCATCTGTCGACCAGCGATCTTAACATCCCCTACTTACTTTCTACCACCTCATCAGTCATCTGTGCTTCAGGGAACAGGCCCTAGTTTCCACAGATCAAGGCAGGTGCTTCAGCACTCGTGTTCACAGGGACGAAGGGTTGAGTCGAGCTGAGCCTCGTGAGACGGTCGGGTTCAGGAGTTCGCCGGTGCTGCCATGGTGAAGTGTTGTTGTTGCTGTCAGTCATGTGCGTGTAACCCCTGCAGATTGGAGGCAACCTGAAGACTGTGATCAGAGCGTTTGATCTGTTTGACTGCAACCGAGAAGGACACATCCAACAGCACGAGCTTCGTCGGATCCTGGACAACTGCTGCATCCACCTGACAGACAAGGAGTTTCAGAGGTGGGTTAGCTTTACACAGCTGATACAGTTTGGCACAACAGGTCACACATCCAGTCTGTGCAGCAGCTTACAGAAGCCCACACACATTACACAAGATGTAGGTCTCCCCTTCACAACAAACAATATACAAATATCAAGTACTTCAAGTGCTTTAGTCCATTCAGGTGGACCTTGCATCAGAGCAAGTAGAATAATTCTACCTTTATATAACTTTGCAGTTTAGATCTGTCAGGTGATCTGATGAAATCTGTGAGGGTGTTCACTGAAAACATGTCAGATGGGGTAAGAAACCATCGAGGACAAGAAAGTTGAGGGTCTGAGACATCTTTAGCAGAAAATACCAAAAAACTCAGTAACTCAAGTATTCAAACCCTTTCTTGTTTGTTTTAATTCTGTTTGACGTGTAGAACTTGACTGGAGTCAATCAGTGGGGAAAATTGGACATAGTTTAGAAACCCTGAAACTGAAGCAACTAAATGAAATTCGGTGTATTTATGTTTTACCTGCTGTGAAAAAAGACTTGTTAACACATCATCTGTCAACACTAAGACATGAAGACCAGGGACTCTTTGAGAGTATAAAACTGTTTCCCCCAGTAATCAGAACATAGTTTTTAATGGTTCACCATCAGGGGCAACGTGGGGTTCAGTATCTTGCTCATGGACATGTGGACTAAAGGAGTCAGGGAATTAAACTAAAGGCTATCTGTTTAGTAGATGACCTGTTTTACTTGCTGAGCCACAGCCAGAGGGCAATACATACATATAACTACATCTGAGGATATTCTCCTTCATCCAGATCATAGTATCCAACATTGTTGAGTCTAAGAAAACTGGCCTGTTGTAGATGTTTTATCTCTCATATAGGCAAATCTCTAGCACGAGAGTTGATACATCTTTAAGAATCTATACAACATTACACTTGCCTTATATTCAACAACATCAGATACAAACAACCATGTTTATCTCACATGACTGTAAATCTTTATATTATAATGCTGTTTTGAAATATAATAATAGTTAAGCTTTTGTTTTATTCTGCTTTAACATACACATTTACTGCTGAGCTACACTCACACACACACACACACACACACACACACACACACACCCATCAAATCCAAATTATCTTTTGTAACCTGCATTAAACACACACACACACACACACACACACACGTTTTTAACCAGCTAACACAGGCTAAGTGTTTGCAGTATTCCCTGTGGTGCGGTGTCGACTGTCAGCTAGGATGAGATCACTGGTGCTAACTTTGTGGTCAGACTTTGTTTCAGGATGAGAGTGAGCTAATTGACTTTTAAAACTTTGGGCCCTGCAGTCAAATCCACTCCAGAAACGCTGCTCAACTTTTTTGACACGGCTCTAGAGGATTGTGTGTGACAGGTTCATTTTCAGTGGCTTTAATTGGTTTTAGCGCGCAGCACTGTCTACACACCCACCCACACACACACACTCAAACACCATCTCTCTCCCCCTGTGTGCAGAGCATACAGCGTGACCTCTTTTCTCATCTTGTCATTGAAATGCATTCCTTGACATTATAGGTCACCTGTGAAACCACCTGTGTACCTGTTACTGTTAAGAGTTTATTTGTTTTTGTTTTTCTAGGTTATGGAATCACTATGGCTCCACTGATGCAACTACCATCTCCTACAAACTATTCCTGGACCAGCTAGGCCTCTATGACGGCCATAACTTTAAGATCGCTCCAGTCTGCACTAAACTAGGTACAGATACAGAGGATGGGATTGAATTGTTGTAGGAGTGTTGTATGGGGGGAGGAGCAGAAGTGTAACATAAACCAAGATAAAACTTTCAAGAAAATTCAGCAGCTCGGTGAGGTTGTGTACTAACACACAGCAACACTGGTATTGTATGATTTGTTCAGACTGTTTGAAATCTGACCTGAGAAACCAGAGTTACCAAACTGACAAGTATCTGATTGGAATCATGTTTCAATCAGCCTCAAATGTGCTTTTAATTTGATTTAGAAAAATAACATTCCACGTAGAATCTCTAAAATCAACCTGGATGCAATGTGGATTTGCTGAAAACAGCCATGGCTTAACAAGGTTTAACCTTACATGTGGTCCACTTTAAAGCAAATGTCTCACATTCTGAGAACTACACTATCATGTTAGCCTCTTAATCATGTAGCAAAAACCAATTCAAGTTTGTTAGTTTGTTCAGTCTATGAGGCTATTTCTTGGCCAAGTATAGTTAAGTTCCTGAATTGAAACTGTCTAGAGCTACGAATTTTTTTAAGAGTTAAAACAAACAGTGTGTCTGATGTTAATTAGTGCAGTAGTGCTGGAATGAGTGCTGAAGTGGGGGTGTACCCAGCTTTACATGCCGTAATTAGCTGCTGAATTTTTCCACGTCAACTTCTTTTCAATATCTACACAGTCACCATCTTTTTTTTTTCTTTTTACATTTAACTAAAATCTAAAAAATCTCTTCGATCGTGGCACATTCACATCAAATAACAACACACACAAGTATAGAAAAGACGAAGAAAAAGAAACTATCAATTAATGGAGTAGTGGCAAGTATTGCTATATATTTTCTCCTGTTTGGTTGTTTTTTTGGTAGGAGGTACATTCTCCATATATATACATACATATGTGTGTGTGTGCGTGTGGAGAATGTATCTCCTACCAAAAAACAACCAAACAGGAGAAAACAAACTACCTCAAAAAAACCTGTTGCAAATCGTTGCAACCAAACACATTTTTCAATCAGGAAACGATACCAAACGTTGTGTCGCTGAACCCTCCCAGCCTCTTTTAAATGGTAACCTCCTCCCACTTAAAAAATATATTTGGTTAATTTTCTCACGACATATTTTATTTATCAACACACACATTCGAAAAGCATTTTCATTAATAATCTGGGAAACTGTTCTTCATCAATTACAATACAATGACAAAAAAAATTCACTTGAGTTTTTTTGCCCGCAAAACTGGTATATGAACCAGGAAATGTTTGGCACTCGGTTTGCTCAAACTGCGCTGTGACAGCAGGTGATGATGTGGTGCCTCCTGAGAGGTAAGTGCTAATGAATTTTATATAAATGTTGCGTAAGTGTTGCGTAAAAGTGTCAGTGTCAACCACGAGTCAATGACCATTGAACGCAATGAACGGTAGACGGTAGAGGGTTGGAATAGGGTTGCCTGTATATGCTTGTGTGCGCGCACGCGTGTCTGTACCGCTTACGCCACGCGCTATGCGCTCTCAATGACAGAATCACTCCCGCACATAATACTACTACTATTAATAATAAGGAGGGAGAAACACACACACAGAGAGATGAAGACATAGGAAGCACTATATTAACCCTACAGCAGTTTAACTACATGAAGGTCCAGGACCCACCTGAACCATCACTAACTGTAAACTTTATCACAGAGGAAAGTTTTCAGTCTAACATTAAATGTAGAAAGAGTGCCTGTCTCCTGGACCCAAACTAGGAGCTGGTTCCATCAGAGAGGATCCTGATAACTGAAGACTCAACCTCCCAATCTGCTCTTAGAGACTCTAGGAACCACAAGTAACCACAAACCACAGTTTGTGATCACAGTCATCTATTGGGAAAATAAGGAACTATGGGCTCTTTAGGATATGATGGAGTCTGGTCACTAAGAGCTTTATAGTCAAGCAGAAGGATTTTTAATTGTATTCTGGATTTTACAAGAAGTTGATTTCCTACTTCCTGTCGGTACTCGTGTTGCAGCATTTTGGATCAATTGTAGGTTTTTAACACAGTTACCGGGACATCTTGATAATAAAGAATTATAACGGTCCAGGCTAGAGGTAACAAATGCATGAACTAATGCTTCAGTTTCACTGAGTGTATTCATCACCCCCAAAGAAAACGCTATTTAACTCCTTGTTTATCACCTAATGACTAGAATCGAGACTGATTGTACACACTGTTTTACAGAGGTGTCCGGTCAAAAGACAACACCGAGGAAGCAGAGACCAGCATCTGTATCCAGCTCATGTGATACACCATCAGTCCTGCCACACAGAAAACTGCAGACACTTTTCTATGACAAGGTAGAGACTTTTGTCTGACTGTCTCTGCGTGTTTTATTCCTCCTGTTTGCATGTCACCATCTGGCCCTCTCCCCTACATTATCCTCTTTAAAGACAGAGGGGTAAATTGGCTCTAAGTGGCGCGTCAGGATGCAAACGGCAGAGGGAACACTTCTAATTAAAATGTTTGCCCAGAAAAATCTGCTCCTGAGTTAGTGTGTTAATCAAGGCTAATTTATGGGAGAGCCAGCAGAGAGTCGGAGCTGGTTCCTGTCTCTGCAGCCGAGAGCCGCACTGGGATGTTCTCCATGGCAACCAAAAACTCAAAGATGACTCACTTTCTGTTCTGGATAGATAGACGAAGCAGGTGGAGGTTTGTCAATAAAACATGGCTTTATGTTTATCAGTGTGTTCTTCTACCTGTTAGATGTGTATGAACTCCACCTCAGTGTGGCGAGCGCTGCAGGCCGTTGACACTGCTCGCTCTGGACTGGTAAAGCAGGATGTCCTGAGGGCTGTTCTCAGCAGCTTTATATTTCCCATGACCCCTCACCTCTTCCAGAAGCTGACCAGTCGGTAGGGAACAATATATTTTATTTTATTTTTTTTTTTTTTTTCTTTTTACCCACCTGTACTTTTTATTCTTCATATCTTAAAACACACCTATTGTGTGATCTGTGTAATATATTTTTAATGTGTGTGTGTGTGTGGATTTTGTTTGTGTGTATGCAGCTATGGTGTAAGAGCAACTGGGCCAGTGAGGTGGAAACACTTCCTTGGCCATTTCCTGAGCTCAGCTAAAGAAGAAAGTGACGCAAGTCTCCAGACTGAGAGGTCAGTTTAGCTTAAACTTGGATTTAAGTTTCTGAATATCTGAAACACTCTGCTTCTGCTTTGCTTGGTATTATTGGTTGTATTTGGGTAAGTTGCTTCATAACATACATGCCGTTTATAAGTGCTCTTACACTATATTATCACCCTGTCACTCTGCATAGCATTCATATATATTTTTTCATTTTCAATGTCCTTGCTTTTAAAAATGTGAATCTGGGCAGTGTCAATGTGGCATGGTAAGACCAACCAACCAGCCAACCAACCAACCAACCAACCAGTCTAGTCTAGTCTAGTCTAGTCTAGTCTAGTCGTCCCTCTCCACAGTGTTGATTTCCAGCTTTTGTTTTGGTGGATCCTGAGTATAATTGTTCTAGTTTGTCTCGGTCTCCTGCAAAGTCTCCTACCAACTGGACATACCTACAAAACCTCCACTACAACCTGATCAGATTCCCAAATCACCTCAACTGGCTCCTTTTGATATGAAGGAGCAGCAGCTCTTTTCCCAGTTCCCTCTGGATGTGCAAACTCTTGACCCTATTTCTAATGTTGAGCCAAGACCAACCAGCATCACCAAGTTTCTTCTATTTGTGCAGTTGTTTAGTCCGATTTCTTGCCTGGTTAGAAAACTATATTGTTTTGATCTTATTCATCCAACATTAGCAGCTCCATATTTTTAATTTAATCTAATCTTATTATATGTTCATAATCGAGGCAGCTTTTCGCTCTTTCTGTTGTTGCTGAAGATGTAGCGTCTTCATTTGAATATTTTTTACTGTCATAAAACAAAACCAGATATACATTGAGTGTGACAGAATGCATGATATTCATGACACACAGCTGTGATAACTGTGAGTAGGAGGTTTGCAGTAGAAATGTATTTAAAAAAAACGAACCACAGCCACTTATTGACTCATTTAAGGTCATGTTCAGTCATCTCCACTGCCGTCAGAAACTTATAAGCACAAATCAGTCCAATCCACACAGTCTCCATGCAGTGTCCCTGTAGTCCTGACTTGTGATCCTGACCTGTGATTGTGTGAGGTTCACATCTGCACAGGTTTAAATCCAGCTGTCATCATGCCGCATTCTGTGTGTTATGGTTTTCTTTTGTTTCATCATTTCATCATTTTGTGTTACTCACATGTTCCAGATCTTTACTTCCTGACTTCCTGTGAATGTTTCCAGCCCACTTTGATCATCTGCCCCACTCTGACTGCTCACCTGTGCCTCTTTGTCTTCCTCCTGTGGTATTCCATCTGTGTGCTTGTGTCAGCCTTATTCCCCCATTCTGTGTTGTCTGGTTAAAACTTAGTTTGCTTAATGTGCTGGCTAACAACCTGGGTAAATTAAGCTTTTTTGGGGGACAAATGAAGACTTTTCCTGAATCATGTTTTCTGCTTCTGAGTCATGCATTCAGAACACCTTTTCTTATTTCCCAGTTGTGCCAGCTTTTAGTGCCTAGGGGCTGCTATTAATAAAGTATTGTGGTTAATTGGAAGCAAACAAACAGATAACATTAATAGTAGAACTGGAGGACAAGAGATTACCACTGCTCCCATTAGAACTGTGGCAGATTTCTGAAGTCCTCTGTGGATGAGCTGTTAACATAAACATTATTGATGATTATTGATCTGTCCTGTCTCCCCACTCAGAGCCTCCGAGCTGCCTGGCCCACATCAGGACGGTCTGGATTCCAAAAGCATTTACCCTCAAATTAAAGAGCTCTTCCATCAGCTGGATAAGGTAGAAGTCAAGACTGGGGGAAAAAAAAGCCTAAAATCTGCTGCTTGTTACAAGACACACTGAAATGCTTTCAGACTTTCACCTTATTTGTGCAGCCTTGCGAGAAGTGTAGTAAAAGTCCCGACAGAGAGGATTTTGAATGTTATCAGACAGGACACAAGGGAGTAATCTCAGCAGATTGCTCAAAGACAAAGGCACATGTTCAGGTGTATGCTTTAAATATAAACTCCAGACAGCTTTACAGATGAGCCAATCATCATCTGCAGCTTTTTGATGGCCATAAACATGATTAGATGATTGCATATGGCCACTGGTTAGCCACTCAGTCACTAGCCATATGTTCGTCTGACAGCCGTCCCCTTCAACACGCCTCCGCATCCAGTTCTGCCTCTTTAATTTCAAATCAGTCTACTTCACTTACACTCCCTTGTATCTTCAGCTGGATGAAACTTTAGAGTTTGACTAAACTTTGGGAAAAAGGGAGGGGGTCTCCATTAATTCACCGTTATGTTTGATGTTGCTGCTGCCACTCATAAAACAACACTCAGCTTCCAAGTTTGAGGAAGTGTGTGTGTGTGTGTATGTGTGTGTTCATGTGTGAAGCCTCTCCCAGATATGACTCACACATATCTGTCTGCCAGAATCTCCTCCTTTTAATGGCATGGGAGGGAAAAAAATCCCTCCATCAACTGTTTTAATAATCTATTCAGCGGGTGGGAGATCAAACAAGAGTGTCCTTACACCGCCAGCCAATAATGAGGTTTTCACTCAGGCTGGGTCCAAGCCAACTGTGGTTTTTAGACTTGTCTCTGGGGAGGTATTCTACAGCTCAGACGACTTGCAATAATTCACATTGTTTGTGTGTAATTCACAATCTAAAGTAGACTCAGAGGATGTGCTATTGTACCAGGCCATAATTAGTGATGTGATAACGGTGCAGAGCAGAATCACATAGAGCTCATACTGTAAATACTGACTTTAGTGCGCGGATCATATCTCGTGTAGTGTAGGCACTGTTTTCTTTACATCTTTTTGTTGATACTGTCGGTTTTGAAGCCATAGGTGAGGCAGTAGTTTACATTCCTGAGGATGTAGTGACTTTAAATTTAAGCTGAACAATCCTAAACAGTTTGTTTATGTGTGTCAATTAGGATCTAAATGGCTAAGCTCAAATGATCTAAGATATATAATTATCTGCATTTATTTCTCTTATTGCTGTTTTATTTATATACTTGTTATCTCATTTATATAGACCTGCGCTTTTGTTATTTATTGTCAAACAGTAAAATGGGGATTGGGAATGTGGGTGAGAATATTTCTACACGATTGTGGTTACTTTTCTCAGTCCAGTGTCAACAGGCTACGTCGCATGTCACATCAAAGTGAAGAAGACAATCCTTTACTTGTCACTAACTTTCTCTGTAGTCGATCTTTTTAAATGTCAGTGTAGCTGAACGTACATAAATCATCTATTAACAATGTGAGCCTGGACTCAAACATGAAGCGCTGATTATAGAATAAGGACTTGAACAGCAGCAGCAGCCTGCAGTGACTGCTGAATTACATGTAGTGTTTATGGGCTGTAATTAACTAAGGTGTAGCGGTGCTGATGCTCTGCAGAGGAACAGACTGTGAGTAGCAGCTCAGTCACAGTTGGGGGTTGTGAAACGGGAGACGTCTTTGTGTCCACAGGTTTTAAACAGCGATGTAGTCGGTGATATATATGTTTCTTTTTGTTATGTGATGTTCAGATCGTAAAACAACAGTTTGGTCATCTGGGCTGTTTATCCTCTGTCCCTCCACATCTCCGGACAGATGTTGGTTGTTATACAGTTTTGTGGTTTTACAAATGAAAACTGAGAGACCAAGTGGCTGCATGTAGTTTAAGAATAAATTATTTTCAAGCAGAGAGCTGATATGTGTGTGTGTGTGTGTGTGTGAGCTCACAGCAGTGAAATGGAACAAATGCCAAATAAAGTAACAGCAACAATTGGCAAACAATCACAAATTAAAGTGACAAGTGTTAAATGATGAGACTTGGACTGGTAATGGAAACACTTCTCTACTGTGCAGCTGCATTTAAATGTTTATTTCTGACAGTAATTCTGAGCTCAGCTGTATCAGGAGTCTTGTGCACATGTAGGTGTTTCTTGTGGTTGCTGTTTCTAAATGTTTCCCCGCTGTTCTCGACAGCAGATGACAGGCGGCCAAATGAAAACAGAGTTAAACATATTCACAACACATCATTACTGCCAACAGTAACAAAACAGACAATACATTGAATTTCACAAAGCAAAGCGGACTTCAACATGTCAACAGATTTAAGATTGTTCTCACTAGTGGCATTTCCTTGACTGCAACTCATTAGAATTAAGTTTCTCAGTTTGCATCTGCAAGTGTCTGAAACACCCTGTGACAGTAAGATAATACCACATCCAACGAAGTTTAAGATGATAACCTGATAATAATAGTGACAGCACTGCTTGTGTACTTAAAAGAAGAACTCAAATGTTCCCAGAAAGAGGCGCGATCACTAGAGCAGACCGACAATGCTTAGCGGAGAGACCAGGAGGGACCTGGTCCTGAGTTCCTTGACCCCTCCAACATCCAGATCCAGAACATACTGGTGTCATTCAGCTGGTCGGCTTTGAATGACAGGAACCCAAAATCACCACTGAGCCTCTGGATGTTTCTCATCATATTGAAAACATCACTACACTAAGTGTTCGCTTGTATAACCATTTACTGTTGTGTCCATTTGCCAGAGCATGAATGAGGTTTAAATGTACTGTGTTTTTAACTGCTTTTCTTTAGGAGGAACATAAAACGGCAGATGAGAGTCAGACCACACAGTGGGCTGATAAAGTGCCTGTGACATCTGCTTCATGGAGAAAAGTGAGTGTGTCAACATAAAATACAGTGATCAAACATCACACACATCACCCATAATGTACACGCTCAGATCAAAGGAAAAATCATCAGAAGGAAAAAAAAAAAAAGGTTCATTATTAATACACTTTGTGTGTGTGTGTAAAGATGAAGCATTCGCTGGCAGACAAGTTGTGTGAGCGGTCCAATTCAGTGTTGGCAGCTCTGAAGCTGCGTGACCCTCAGCACACTGGATACGTCACACAGGAAGATCTGAGGAGAGTCCTGAGCTGCTGTGGCATGTCCATCTCACACACACTCTTTAACAAGTAAAACACACACACACACACACACTCACACACAGTCTTGTTTCCATGACTTCAGGGGACATTTCATTGACTTGCATTCATTTCCTGGAGACTTTCCTGGAAACCCTAGAGATCGCAGTTGTTGCTACCACTTGTCTAACCTTTATCTAAACCTAATCCTAACCTTAACCAAACCTTAAGTCTTGTCTTCACCTCCATTTTTTTACATTATGGGGACCTGCTTTTTGTCCCCATAAGGGAGACTGGTCCCCATAATGTGAGTAAATAGATATAAGACCCCACAACGTAAGATATACCTAAACCACACGATCTTAGATCTTAAGAACAAAAGAACAAAGAAGTAACATGAATGATTTATGTCAGACACTGACATACATCATTCATGGGGGAGCATAGGCAGTTTTAGTTTTTGAGAAATGAAGAACTACACATTTAAGTTTTATTTAATTTACTTTAAGAGACATTCACATTATGAGGAAAACCTTGATTAAAAGAAGCCAGAAAAGGTTGAATTAAAGAATGCTCAAACTCTGCAACAGCAGTATATAAACAACAGGAGTCCCATTCTACAATCCGTTAACAGAGATAACAAGAGGAGGAGAAGCTGCGAGTGTGTACTGATTCTCCATCACTGCTGCTCCTTTATGTTTACATTGTTCCACTGGTGTATGTCGCGTGAAAGGATTTTTCTGTAAAGAAATAAGTGAATTTTCTTTCATGAACTATTTATTTTCAGTCCAATGAATAGGAAATTCAAATATGAAACTGTCCATACACATTAATAAAAGTCTCCACTTGGCTGCTGATAAAAAGAGGGCAGCTTACTGGCCCCTTTGTCTGTGCCTGTGCTAGATCAGCCCAGTTGTCAGATGTCCTGATGGATGGTAAATGACAAATGAGATTTTGACTGGAGCTGCCACTGTAATGTGAATTATTTATATAGGGGATTATCACATATGGGAGATAAATGGTTTAACTTCCTTCTTATAAACCTGAAGCCTCCTGGCTGAGATGTAGGAGAAAGTGTGATTTCTTTTGCTTTGAATGATTTTATGCAAACAAAGTTAGTGTGGTAGATTGTTTTTTTTTGTTTTTTTTTTTTTTTTATTAAAAAGTAACAAGCGTGAGCAAACTTTTGCGCAGTGAAATGATACCCTCATTAGATCACACCTCAGTATTTTTCAGTGCTGAAAAACAATGCGTTGCTTATTATTTCGGTTAACAGGTGAAGTGTTGACCTTTGACCTCAGAGTGGTGTTGTCTCAGCTCCCTCTCAGATTTTCTCTTTGTGTTTGCAGGCTCTGTGAATCCATCAGCTCCAGACCAGGCCACTCACCTCAGCTTGTTTTTTACCACGGTTTTCTTAAAAACCTTGGAGTACCACTCACAACAGCAGCAACAAACTTGCCCTCAGGGAGGTGAGAACGGACAGAGACATGTAGAGTAAATGTCTGAGACCTGAACATTAATGACTGTTTCAACAGAAACCTTCTGACTGATTTATTTATCTCTGTTTCAAGTTCTTGGAGCACCCAATTTGCATTGGCTTTAAAATTATCAACGATTTTCTTTATGGTCTTGTGCAGTCATACATTTCTCTGTATCTCTGTCTACATTATATCTTATTTATAGTTCCCTTCACAACTTGATCTGCTCATGTCTCAGTGCTCATCACTCTGCCCCACAGGCCGTTCACGTCACCTCAGTTCACCCAACAGCCAGTCGGGTGCGAGCGGCCACCGTCCGGCCTCCAGGATCGTCCAGACACATGTAATATCCTAGATGTTGTTTTCCAAAGGATGAGGATGAGTTTGGAGAAACGCCACAGCAGCCTGGCTGAGCGTATCCAGACCATCACTCACAGCTCTGAGGAGACGCTGTCAGAGGCAGATGTACGGAAGGTGAGAGGGAACAAATAAAATCTATATGACAATTATTCTTAAGTAACAAAAAACATGTTAAATATGTAGTTTTATTTAAAAAAAATCCTAAAACTGCTGGTATTTCTTCAAATGTGACTCAAAAAGCAGCAGCAGGTTAATCCACATTTGCTGCTTCAACAGCATCTCCATCTATTTATTTTGTACAAAATTATTAGACCTTAGTGATTACTTATTTATTGACAGCCCTCATGATTTTGGGGTGGTGTTGGGGCTCCGCGATATTGGGGAATCTTGGCCGCTATAATGTTTGACTCGAGCTTCCACATGAAAAAAATAATCTGTGACCCACTATATAGTACAGATGTCCATATAAACTTGAATATTACTCACTAGCAACAGAACTAACAGTCAAAGCTTGTACCTCTATGATTGCTTACGGATACTATAACAATGGTTTTTTGATCAATGTGCATACTGTAAAAAATTTTGCGGGAAAATTATGTGATTTCTTATTTCTTAGACTTTCTTAATAGACAGAGGTGAAGTAAAGTTTTTTTTAAACCTGGGGATGAAGGTGGAATCTCAACAGAGGGAAGGATACCACACCCATCAGCAGATCTCTTTCTCTGGGCTTTTGTGAAAGTTTTCTGGCTCCCTGGTGCATACTCTAATGTCCTGGCTGCCTTATTAGGCTCGTTCATCTGTGCATGTAGTCACTTAGTTTGTTCACAGCTGCTAGCAAAGTTTAGAGTACAGCACCTACATGTGAACAAACTTCTGTGATGGCTCTGTGATGCTCTGGGGCTGCTTTTCTTTCTCTGGCAATGGAAACCGGCAGCATGTGGAAGGAAAGATGGATTCTATCAAGTATCAGGAACTGCTAGAAGAAGGTGTCGTGCCATCTGTGACGGAGCAGGAGCTTGGAGGCTAATGGACCTACCAGCAGGACAATGTTCTCAAGTTCACCTCAAAGTTTATCAAAGACTTGGTTTCAGAAGAAGTCCAGGAAGATCCTAGCATGGCTCGAACCCAATAGAAGATCTCCACTGGGATTTGAAGAAGGCAATTGAAGCAGACAAACCACAAGGAATGGACTAAGATTTGTCAGGAGCGCTGCAAGAGGCTAGTGACTGGCTGTGCATCATAATCTGCAACAGATTTTTAAAGCAAAAGCAGGCTCTACTAAATGCTGAAATTGCTAGTCATGAAGGGGTTGAATAATTATGAAATTACAATCATCATTAAACATAGCAATTTGTGCTAAATTTGGGGGGGACTATTTCTAATATGTTCTTGCGCATACACACACACAGATACATAGATACATACCAGCAAAAAAAAAAAAAGAAAAAGAACAAACAAACAAGCAAAAAACAGGACGCAGCGTGAATAGACCTGCAGTGATTTGATTTTATGCTGCACATGTTGTTCTGATTCTATGTTCCTGTTTGTTAAATGTTACGTCTGAATCATCACACTCCTACCTGAACCTCACAACAGCCTCAGTTTGATCCTATTATATTTCACCCACTCCAGATTCTGACTCACACTGGATCATAATTACAATTTATTTAACTTGGTTCTTTCATTCCCATGATTAAAATGGTGCTCATTAAAGCAGCTGCTGAAATCTGGGAACATACAGACAAATTAGTAAAAAAGAAAAAAAAAATGAAATAAAAGTCAGGCAAATATTAATTGTAACAGAAAACCCGTTTAGACAGTGAACACAGGAATAGTGGTATGTAAATATATAAAGAAATATACACTTAATATACAATATACACACAAAAGGGATAAATAAAAGGGATATACAACAAATAAAGTCAGATCCTTCCCTTGCTAAGATTTAATGAGAAAATAGAGGATAGAACAGGTCCAGATCATCCAGATCATGGTCACTGTATGTGAACTGTTGCCTCCAATATGATTAGCAATGAGACTCACGCTCACATCGTTGTGTCAGCGACCACAGAGCTGCTGTAACAACTATATTTATTAGTTTCCTTCATTTAAAAAGTGTCTGCAGTTTCCCTTTGTCATAAACTTGGCAATTAATTAAATTTCTCTTGGGCACATTGGAGGCTGCTGTTCAGTTGTTAGAATATTTAAATTATTTAACACTGTCTTTAATCATAAATTATTTTGATTTTGACATTGGAGGGTTGTGCATTTATTTTCAAAGCCAAGGAGACAACATAACATTTGTTTTAACAATGCTGGGGGAAGGGACTAGATTATTTTTTCAAAAACTGAAATCTACATTTCAGCACACACACACACACACACACACACACCAGCAGTTTTTTTTTCAGTCCATTACCCAAACCATTTTATTTGGGGGTACAACCATGAAATTAATCCAGATGTTATATTAAACCAACATGGTTTGTACATTTGCACAGTGAGGTCCTGCACCTTCAGCAGTTCTGTTTAGAAGATGGGAAATTGAAAATGTCTAAAAATCTATTTTTGATATTTCGATATACTGTATAGTGATTAATGCACAATTCTCTCAAAACGACAATTACTTTAGAATTGTGTTCTTACTAATGAAACAAATAATCTTATATTGTGACATGATTATTCTTTGGTGTATTATATTTCTATGAGAGCAACTGAAGCCTGTCAATATGATAAGTGTAGTTATTGTGAGAAGAAGCAGTGATATCGTTTTTTTTCCCACTCGAGATGTGACAAAAGAATCAATAAAGTACCAATTTACATTTATTTAAGACAAATCAAATGCATATGTTAAAAGGAAATACATAATAGGAACAATAATATTTTTTTTTTATCATAGATTTATCATAGAGTTAAGTAAAAGATACAAGTCATTTTTCCCTTGTGAACTGGGATTGAGAATGAATATTTATTGCAACAGATGACAGTGTTGACTGTGTATGTACGTTGGTGTTTCACATCATTGTACAATGATGGCAGTTGACCCCTGAACTCTGAAACCATACTTTAACCTGAGCAGATACAGGTCAGGATATATAATGAGTCATCGGGAACCTTCATGAAAGTCCAAGCTAGAGAATGAAATCACCTGTTACTGACTGACTCTGAAAATCAATGTTACCTGGTTGTATCAGACTGTCAGACTTGCTTTTTCTCCTCTTGCTCCCAGATACTAGAGGACAGCGATGTCATTTTGAACAGTAGGACTTTCAGCCGGCTGACTGAGCTGCTGGGCTTCATTGATGGACAGATCAAACGCTCAGTGTTCCAGGAAAAGTATGAGGGTGAGATAGACAGATGACCAACCCTGTCACCAATCCCATCAGTTCTGCATAGCAGGGTCTTCAACGCTTAAATGGAGATTTTAAAAATCCCTTCCTACTTCCCACCAGCCTACACTCCCCAATCCATCTTCCTTTGCATGCGACTCCAACCCCCACACACACACACACACACACACACAGTGATCAAACATAAACCCCCTGCTTTGTGTAAAATTATGCCTTTCATAGCACATGAATCATTGGAGAAATCATCCTGGATTATAAACAGAATAAGAGAGATCCTCTTCGTCTCTCATTAGCAGAGGAAACATACAAATTCAGAATTATTCTCATATCTGCCTGTTTTGGGCTAATTATGTGCTTTGGAAGCAGAAAGCAGAGCAGCGGGGCATCACTTTAATTTGTATGGTCTAAAAACAGTAGAAAGAATAATCATTAAAACAAAACCAGGATGTAAAGTTAGTCATGTTTACATGGCATGAAAACTGAGTTTCCAAGATTTTCAGTGCTAGTGTTCTTCTAATGATATGTAAACGAGGCCACACAGCTAAATGACCTGCGTGCTTGCAAGACATGAAGAGCACTGTTTGGAGTGAAAACAAAAACTCCAATTTGTTGACTTGTATAACTCCCTCACTAAGGTTGGAAGTGTCTAATTGTGTGGTTTATTGAAAAGCTAACTTTAAAAACTCTTGTAATTTAACAGCTTTGTCCCTCCTTGTTTCTGTAGAGGCCACAGCCAGTGGTGGGCAGCAGTGCTGTGAGGATGGTGATGCTCGTAAGGATAAGGTTGATCGTCTCCTCTCCTCTGCTGAGCAGTGCCTGGCTGTCATGAAGACAAGGATCAAGATCATTCATGGGGTGAGCCAGGGGGCAGACACTATCAGGAAAAAGGAAAAAGTGAATGTGAATTGGTTGGATTCTCCTTAAGTTTAGTTCTTTAAAAATATTACCTGTAAATGACAAGAAATTCTTGGGAATACATGGGAAGTGATAAACAATTGTGGCCAGTCAGAGGTTATACCTTAAGTTTGATATTGACCCAACAGCAGTACATCCATGCACATGGTTTTGTGAGAAGCTTAGAGTGGATCCTCCAGAGATGCTGAGGAGTCTGGACATTTTTGACCGGTCATGGATTACATGTCTGTTTCGTATTGAGATTGGGGACACTATATGTAGAGTGGTAGACCAGTGTGGTCCTTCCCATTTTTAAGAAAGTTGTGCTCCTGTCATCACAGTATCACATGGCACAAGTTCCTAGGGAAGTTTTACCAGTGTGGTGGAAGGAAGCTCTGCCTGATGACTGAACCTTGGGTTCTGGAGTCCATCACAACTCGTTAAGCTTATTATTCTTGAAGAGTCATGGGAGGTTTTCCATGCTTCTACATATGCTATATGGACCTACAGAATGCTTTTAACTGAGTACCATTGGGGATTTTGTTGAGTGTACGACAGGAATATGACGTTCCAAAATCTCAAATTGTCATGAGAACAGGCACAAAGGAAATACATGTCCTGTGGGTGTGAGCCTCCCTTGTCAACAATTCTGTGATTTGATTCTTGTGATTTTCACAGACATAATTTCTCTAGAAAGAATGATAAATAGAAAGATAAATTGTGATCTGTCTTTTTCTGCCTCCATCAAAAACATATGGTCATATTGAGAGCTAGGAAGCAAGTAGAGTGTCACATATGTGTTTTTCATTTTCAGTAACTTCAGTCACAGCTCTTAGCCATGTATGCAGTCTGTTGTGGTCAACAGTTGTTATTTTGGACACAACTCTGGAATACAAGCCATTAAAGCCAGTAGCTGCACTTACCAAGTCAACAGGACTTGTATTGTGCTTTTTTCAGTCACTGCAGTACACACAACTGTTCATCAGTGAATGTTTCCATTTCCATCAGAACAACCTGGCAGCATTCCGGTTGATGGACAAGAAGCGTAAAGGACTGGTTGACTGCCACGATTTCAAAACTCTGTACGATAGCCTGGGATTTCTCTGCAGTGAGACAGAATACCAGTGTCTGCTGGATCTGATTGGCTTACATGCCGGGGGGAACCTTAACTACACAGAGTTCAATGATGTTGTTGAAAATAATGGCAAACAAGTGGCACAAAAAGCTACCATGTGAGTCTGATATGGTTGTTCTTCCTCAGTGTTTTTTCTATTTGGAAGAAAATTCGTTCTTTAGTCTGTTCTCTTACTTTCTGTCTCTGTGACAGGCAAGAGCAGCTTCATCAACTCCTGGTCTGTGAAGCTCACCACAAGTGGGCAGAGATATCTAAGGTCAGCATAAACATACAGGAAGTGTATGTACACAAAATGATCCTTTGTCCATTGGATAAATTGGTGCCTGCTCTTTTCTTTCTTTTAGTCACTGTGTCAGTGTGACACTGATGGCCAGGTTTGGATCTATAAAAAAAGCTTGAGGCAACTTTTCTTTACCTACTCTCTTCCTTTAGCATCCAGTGAGTTTGAACAACTGTGGTCGAGGTAAGATTTACCAAGCAGAAGCAACATATTATACAGTCAAGTGCTTGTGTCTGAATCAGCCACTGCCTCTATCTAAACTGTGACAGGTATGACCCAGAGGGACAGGGTCATGTGGCAGTTTGTGACTTCCTGGAAAAGCTGGGGTTTCATCGTGATAGGGAAATGAAATCTCAGGGCCAGAAACTAAAACAAAATGTTGCCCAACTGGAGACCAACAGAACTGCTTCCTTTGCTGCTGCCTCACCACAGGATTCAGAGTAAGTAAAGGACACTGTGTTCACTGTAAGATTATCCTGTAAGATTGTCCTGTTCTCATCTGACTCGAGGTATGATAGTGAAGTTGTCTCCTTCCATTGTCACATCCTTCGGTTCTCCCTTAAAAATCCCTTACTTGTATTGCACCTCTCTTGTCTACAGAGTCACGGTTTCCATGAATGATGGCTGCAAAAAGCTGTCTGATATCGAATTCCTGTCTGGATTTGACCATAAAGAAGAAAAAAAGTGTGATCCTCCTCTTGCTTCCCCTAATATTGTTCATCAGTTTGAGTCTTTGCAAAGTCTCAGTCTTGATGAGGCTCTAGCCAGGATGCAACAACTCGTCCAGGCCTCAGCACCAGATCTCTATAAGGTGAAACGTGTGCCCACAGCTTGAATTAACCTGTACTTCTGACAGTATGCGCTTTAACAGATCACCTTTCTGTGGTTTGCTCCATCCTCCAGGCATTCTCAGCCTTTGACCAGAGTGGTACGGGGATGGTCAAAGCTCTGGTGTTTCGTCAGGTGCTGGAGAGTTTTTGTGCCCGTTTGTCAGACAAGCAGTACAGATACATGCTGACCAGACTGGAGCTGGACTCTGAGAAGTGTACTGTTAACTGGAAGGACTTCCTCATGAAGTTTCATCCACTGAATCCTCCAGTGAGTAAAGCAGTTACCATCCATTCACCAATCAATATATACTGTTTATCCTTTGAGTTTTTTGGGGGTCTGGTGCCAGCTGATTGTGGGCAAGGACAGGATACACCCTGCACAGATTGTCAGTCTGATTCAGGGCCAAACAGTGACTTTTCATTGTCTTTTCACCTTAAGTGCTGCTCTTTTGGAATCTGGTTCACACAGGATGAACCCTAATCAGTTTTGTCATCTTTAGTTTTTCATCTTGGACCATAATCAATGACTAAGTAATGATAATGAATGCTTTGCCTTTAGTGCTAATTTATTTTCATGCTAGTATGCTAACATAATGAACATGTTTTCCTTGTTGTTGTGAACATGTTAACATGTTTAGCACTTCTAGCACCACTATGACTAAATATAGACTCACAGAAAAGCTGGCATAGCCATAAACTCTCAGTTTCATTATGCTAAGATATGCTAACCACATCATGGTTACACTCTTGTAGTGAACACACAGACAGTTGACAAGTATATTATCTAGCCTTTGTAGTTTAGTATAGTAGATTGTGGGTATAATCTTAAACCTATGCAGCATGTTTTTTTCATGATGCTGTGGACATTAGAATGGGAGCAGAAAGTACTAAAAACTGAATCTCCTTTTCAGACCATGACCCTAGAAAAACAGCTTTTGTAGTAGATACAGGAAGTGGTCTCAGATCAGGTGGATTCAGACCCTCCCACAGCAACAACATCTAAAAACTGGCTCAGTTAAGTTAGAAAAGCTATTTACTACATTTATTACAATTCAGAGGAGACATTTAAGAGAACATTTCCAACAACTCCCCCTGTGCTCTCGAGCTGAAACAACACACACTGGCATCAATCCACACTTACAAATGAGAAAACAAATCAGAAATTTGCTTCATTTGCCAGTTCTCTTCTTTCTAGTCTGATATGTTTTCTTTAATTATTCTAATCAAAATTTAATCTATCTTTCTCGATAATTACTGACTGCGTGGGAAAGTTAGTCATGTGTAAAGTCAATTTACATCTGTGTGTAACTCTCTTTGGGGAACTATTCCCCACAGTGCTGATGATGATGATGTGTGTATGTTTCAGTCAGAGTTTGTGTGGTGTCAGACGCCTGTGACTGATCAGAACAATCTGCAGTCCAGAGAGTCTCTCCAGTGTTTTGGGTGCAGCAGAGTCACGTCACCGTGTCCTGAGCCCAGAGAGACGAAGAGCGCAACACAACCTCATCGTCCAAACACTGCAGGTGCCATTCTGCAACACGCTAAGGTAAAACACATGACCTTTTTCTATCTGTCAAACCTGTCAGGTGACCACCAAATTCAGGTGAAAGGAATTAGCCTTTGATTATAGAAATAATGTGTACACATAAAACTGGCAGCTCAGTGGTTTCCACATTCAGCGTATTGCCAGTTTTCCTCCCTGCAGCTGTGAAAATGATTTAGATGCACACATCAATTATTTACGCACTACTTCCTGCTTTTAGTCATAAAAAGAGCTCCTTTCATTTTTGTTAAATATTTAGGATTTTTATTAAAGTATCTTTACTAGACTGTCATACTAATTATTAAAAATTATTCTTTGATCTCGTCGCACCGTTTGAAACACGATACCGCATGTGTCCGTCACATCTCACATACTTTAGACTCAACTTAGTCTTGGATCCAAACACTTCAAAACAGTTCAGCTCTGGTAGAATCTTTGATGCATGAAGGCACCAGCGACTGTGCAGAGATGTGCTCGGTTTCTCACAACAGGAAGACCAGAATATACAGTGTGTGCGTGAGATGAAACATTAACATGATAGAAGAATAATTATTTTTTACAAAAGCATTAATTATATGTTGCAGAGAAATGATCACGTAAAATAGAAATTTAATTTGAGCAAACACAAACCTGCTCTCTGCCCTGTAAATGTGTAATAAAGCTTTGTGCGCTAACAACTGAGGCATAAATAATGGAACCAGCCTCAGCCCAATCAGTGAGCTCTGTTCAGTGGTTCAGATGTCGATGAGATTCTGTGTGAACAGCTACTCAGAAGAGATGCTGAGCTGCATACAGACTGATGGCGAAGAGGAGTTTAGAGCTGGCAGGACTATCTTTAACATCAATGCAAAGATGCGAGAGGACAGATGTTTCTCTGAGGCAAAGAGTTGAAAATATTTCAAACTTAGCAAAAACGTTTGTGTCTGTTCCCAGGCTGTCTGACTCAACTCTCCTTCACAAAGGTCAGACACAGAGAGGAGGAAACATGGGAAAAAGATCAGAAAGACGAACACAAAAATCACAAACACAAAAATCATCCTTTTAATCCAAAACACAATCATGTTTCCCGCCTAGCTCAGCTCAGCATTCGGCCTGATTCTGATTGGTGTGACCAAAAACATCCCTCGTGTGTTGAAATGTAGCCTCTGTGAAGTCTGCTAGTCTGGAGTTTAGCTTTGAAGATTATGAGCCAAGTTACAGACTGATGAGATCAGGGTTTGATGAATCAAAGAACGCAGTTAGGATGTGACTTGTAGCGGTAATGTTATGACAAAATACAAATTGGCCTATGCCCGACTGTGAGGGACTCTGTGTAACTCTGTGTTACATTTGCTTCCCACGCACACACTCTCGCTTCAGCACAGTGAACATCGCACGGCAAAACACAGACACCTTGGAGTTTGTTTGGAAATCCTGCTGCTGCTTTGCTTCTCGTCGTCGTGATTTCTTTTTGATTTCCCTTCGCTCCTTCTGAACCGTCAACTGACTTGCCACAGCTGCAGTTTATGTGTTACTGGTGTTTAACAGTTGTTAAAGTTGGATTTAACAGCCAAAAAGAAAGTTAAGGTTGATTTGCTTCATTTATTTTTTTATTTTTTTTGCTTAAAATCTAACTTTTGTTTTCTTGCACATGATGTGAAATCCACCTGTTTTGTGAAGATCCACTCACTGTCTACATCTTTCTGTTCAGTGGAGTGGATGAGGAGTTTGTTTAGAGAAACGAGTCAGGAATTTATTCATTTATTTTTGAATTAATTAAAAATCCTGGCTTAATCTTTAAAGGCTATAGACTCATCATTACCACAAATGAAATGACTGAGCCCTTTTTTTTAACATTAAGTGAAACTATTTTGGCAGCGAGATGGTTTATTTCATGAACCGTGTGACTTTGCTGATGTAAATATTAATTAGTCAGACTGAGGATACACAGTTAGAATTGGCTAAATATCTTAAGTTAGCATTTTCTTTCTCCATTTCTTCTCCTGACCTCCCCTCTTTTCTCCGCCCCAGTCTTCCCCTCAGTGCATCCCCAGGCATCCTGCCTCAGTGAAGAGGCTGGGAACAGGAAGCCCTCTGGGCAACGTGGAGAGGAGGCTGCATGGGGCCGTACAGCGCTGCTGGAAGGAGATCCAGAGGAAGTGTGCTGAAGAAGATCGTCAACAAGAAGGACGCATCAGCGCGAGCTCCTTCCTGGGTGAAAACCACGGGCGTATGTTCCCTCTACATGCTACGTATAAACATATGTTGATGCTAACAGCTGACTTTATGTTGCAGAGATCCTCCGCTCCCTCAACATCAACCTGACTCTGGAGCAGTTTGACCGTCTGGCTTTGAAATTTGACTTGAAGAAAGATGGCGCCGTTTCATATCACGACTTCCTGCGTTACTTCCTGTTGAACCTGAAACCAGCAGAGACCAAGAGGCGACAAAATCTCCCTCTGCCCATAGCACCGGTAAATAAAAAAGGTCAAGGAGTCATTCTGCATTTCAAAGTCTGTTAAAACAAACAGCACTTATTGACAACTGGTTGTGCTGACAGACATCATATTGTCTTATGGTTCTATTTATGATCTCAGCACTTGGGGAACAAATACACAAACTAATGTGCAGAGCAATGAGCAAAGACTTCATAAAAATATGCTCATTGCTCAATTGCATCTAATCTAAAACTGTTACTGGCTTCTATGAATATGTATTATGTTATTATGTAAAGTTTTAAACAACAACTTTTCAGGCTTAAATATCAGCCACCACAGTTTCCTGCTTTCTAAATAATTGGCATCATCATCAGCCATTAAAAAAACCCTGACCTCTACTTCTCACTGTTCAGTGTCACTATAAACAAAATGCTACATCTATCCACAGCTTGTACGCCCCTGCAATGCGAAAGATACAACTTTTTAACAAGGGCCTCTCCTCTTAATGAAAGATGTACAAGTTGTTTTTAACACAACATCTACCATCACCAATCACATAACTTCAATTCAGTAAATCCACCTGTATTTTCAGTTGTATTAACTCTTAAGTAAATTGAAGTCCACTGCAGATACACAGAAGATGAAGGGTGTAGCCAACATGATGGAGTTAAACACAGAGGGCTCACAGTTCAAATGGCTTCATACAAGACTGTTGTGGTGAAGAGGGAACAGAGCTGCAAGGTGAAGATGACGATTTATCATTTGTTCTACTTCTACTCTGACCCTCACATGATGTCAAGAGCTTCTCTTAGTGATGTACAGAAAGAGACGGAAGAGCTCTGAGTAGAGCTGCTTCTTTTACGTGTCCAGAAAAGCCAGTTGAATTGGTTCAGATCAATGATCAGGAGGCTTCCTGAGACTTCAGGGTCGACCCTGAATGCACTGGATAGATAGAATTTACTTTATTATATATTATATTATATATATACTATTATCTCATATAGTCTGGAAAGGCCTCAGGATCTAAGTGGAGGAGTTGGGACGCATTGCTGGTGTGAACACATGGACTCATACTGTCACTGAGATCTGATGGAGTAGGCTGAAGATGGATAAATGCACCATGATAACACTGATGCACAATGAGACACATAAGTGTAACTCACTAACTCTTACTCATTACCATTAATACGTGTACTGATAACTGCATTAAACCCACGGTGTGTTAAAAATTCAGAAAATCTCCGCAGACACAGAGACTCCACACAACCTGGCAACACATACGTTTCTTTTATTAGTAATTCATGAAACATTAGTGAACCATCAACCTTTGTCGAGCTGCCGGCTACAACTTATCAACGGGGATTCTTCTTAGAAAGTGGAATCAAATTAACAATGAATTTTCATATTTAGAGAAACAAACAAGTTAACTGGATTTTAAATAGTTGGTAAAATAGAATTTATTAATAGCAGATGTAGTGTATAACTCTGTAGTCCTGCTTTGCTGCTGTGTGTCAGGTTTGATCTATCATAGATTTACTGGCTGTAAATTTAAACAGGGTTACTGTAAAGTGGGTGTGTAGGGGTTGACTCTGGAATGTGAGGGGGCGATGATGGGCGACGGCGGTTGCCAGATTGTGTAAACTCAGCAGGGACCTCCCACCCTCAGGCTCTCGACTATCACCTCCCATGACAAACCGAATTTGGCAGGTTTGCTGATTTGCAGTGAAGATTTTTTTGTTTTTTGGGTTTTTTTTTTTTTTTTTTGGCGTAAACGTCGTTGAAACGATGCTTTGAACAGTGACACACGGGTGGGCACATTCTAAAAGGCCCCCCTACTGAGCGACTGAGCGAAGCCCCAAGCTTCGGTGGAGTGTGTGTGGGTGAGGGCCTAATCTGGCAACCTACAAGCTGCAACCCTCCAAACCAACTTTGGAAACACAAAGACCTGCATTGTCTCGACTGAACCCACCATCTGTGTAAAACTGCAAAGACCCCCTGGATCTTATCTGCTGTGATGGTGCACAAGTTTACAGACAAAACCTCTTTATCTGATCACAGAACAAAACGCACTGTTCAGAGTCTCAGTTTGTGAAGCAATGTAATATCATAGATAATGAGTAGCTCTCACCTCTTCTCCTTGTTTCCTTTCTCATTGTTCACCTCATCCTGCTGTGGTCCGGTGCTCCTCATCCTGATGGGGTCCTGGGTGGTCTGGTTCAGATGAGCCAAGGTGTTCTGACTAAAGACTGTGTGAAGCTCATGTTGAGGACTTACGACGTAGTTCGCTCATCTTGGACATCCATCAGACGTGGCTTCCTGACATTTGATCGCAGTCGCACAGGAAGCGTCTCAGTTCAGGACTTCAGGAAGGTGAGTTCAGCTGCGAGCTCCACCCTGCAGAGCTCCACCTGCTCTGCCGCATCCCGACCATATCTATCTAACGCAGACGAGATAAACCAGAGCTTTATGAATTATGCAACTCTGTGAGCTCCTGTTTTTTATCAGAGAATGATGGAGAGTGACTGGAAATCCATAAAGATCAAGCTTGAAAAACACACACACACACGCTTGTTCACTTGACAGCTAATCAGTAATTTTAATTGTTCAATTAAGCTGAAGGTTGAAACAAGACCAATGTGACATTTTGGCCCAAGAGAACAGCAGCTAACGCTCCCTGTTATATTGTTCCTGCCATTTACCGGTCGTACAGTTTCCTGATGACAGCACTGCCTGAACTAATCGATACAAACAATTAGCACCTGGTTAGGAATGACACCTCACACATCAATTTGCACACACACATTGAAAGTTGTTGCTGTTGTTGCCTGCAGGTGCTGAGCCACTTCAGAGTCAATCTGTCAGAAGAAGAGTTCTTCCACCTCTGCTCTTATTTTGATGCCGACACATCAGGGAGGATCTGCTACGACAGCTTCCTGTGGGTGTTTCTCCACTGACCTTCATCCTAAACGTCTGACCTGACACTCAGATCCTGTTGGAAATTCCTGAGATTATTCAGCGTCACGACTGGAAACTCTCTCTCATGCCGCTATTTTTCATTAATGTAGAATGACACGTCCATTTTTAATCTACTCAACTCATTAATCAAATCACTTTTCCTGTCGATATCTGCACCATCAGATCTTGTTTGAATCTCTGCACAAACCGTAGACAGATAGATCTATCTAGTCTACATAGGCACTGTGTCAAAATGTTAATTTTTAATCTATTAAGTCTATAAGGTGCATATTATTTTTATTTTATCAATTGTTATTATTTTTATTACTCTTAAACATTTAACAAATATAATCAAAGGGTAGAGAACAGAGAAATCAACCAATAGTGAAGTGAAGTAAAGTAAAATACAAAATGTTTGGTAGTAAATAAATAAAAACATGTGAAAGGTCAGAGGTCAGAAGAGGCCAAGGCTCACATTAGGGTCAAAATGATGTTGGTCTTGTGAGGTCATGTTCAAAAATAATCCTAAATATTGAAGCTACAGGAAACGTCACATTGGGCACGTGTAGAAAACAAAACGAAAAGCCATAACGGAAAGAGAAGAGTGAAAACATTAGGCAGACGCTGCCTCCAGCTCCTTAACAACTTGTTAAATAAAAAGTCACAAACTCATTCAGTAACAGACAATCAGAGACCAGTCAGAGAACGCAGGTCTCCACACTTTTTTTTTTGTCACAAATGCAAAAAATGCTTCATTCACAAATGATCTCAAACTAAACTAAGCTAAACACCCTCCCTACACGCCGCCACCCCCCACCCCCACCCACTGTGTTAATTTAATCCTAGGAGACTTTAGAATTTCAGATGTGATCAGACACTGACACAACAAATAGATCCATCACGGGAATTGAAGTGAAAATCATGTAAAAAATAAAGATTAACAAGGAGGGATTGATGAATGATCTGTCTGCTGCCTGACTGTTTAACACTGATTTGTGTTCCACAGCCAATCACATAAAGTGCATTTTTAATGATGCGGACGACGAGAAGCGCTGCGCGCATCTTTTGTCGGGATGGGGGGGGGTAGAAAGTGTGAAGTGAGACGGATGACAAGGAGATAGAGGACATCTGTCATTCATTCCGAGGAAAGATAAACCGTGGCACTTACAAGGGGAGAGAAATATGCAGGGAGCTACATGGAGTCATTATGTGAGGAAGGTAAGTGAAAGAAGAGCAAGAAAAAAAAAAAAAAAAAAAAGGACGGAGGGATGAGAGCACATGAAAGCTGGTTGTATTAATGGCAAAGTAAAAAGCCATCCGTGAATAAATTACCCAGCCTCCCCCGGGATTACTAATGTAATTATTTGAACGAGGGTTCTCATTAGAATGTGCAGAGGTGTGAAAGACCTGCGGAACAAAATGTGGAGACAGAGACTGAGCGGCGAGGGCTTAGCTACTGGAAATGAAGTCGCTGCTCTGGGCTCTATAATTGATACGAGACACAGATACCTTTGATTGGAACAAAAGGGAAGAAGCACGGAGAGAACACTTTCCTTCTTTGTGTGGAACGAGAAATAATGGAGAGGAGAGACAAAAGCGGAAAAAAAAAAAAGAAAAGTGAGGATGGAAATAAGGAAACATGATCCACAGGTCACAGATAAGGTTTTATTCAATCTGTCAGTCTTTATGGTTTTAAGAAAGAAAAGGTACTTTACAATTGTAGCGTTGTCTCAGAGAGCAACAACAAAGTCTCATTCTGCAGCTGTTGAGTCATTTCCCTATTTTACACTTTAAAAAAAAAAAAAAAAGGAAACGGAAAAGTCCCCAACAACGATGGCAAAATACACCATATGAGTATGAGCACTTCCATTTTAAAATGCTATACATCTAATTTAAAAAAAAAAAAAAAAAAAAAAAAGATCTTGAAGTTCATAACCATCCAGTATTGTTGAAATATAAAAGATCCAGCAAGTAAAAATGTCACCAAGGAGACACGTTACTTTCCAGTCCTTTAAAAAAAAAACGCAACGGCGCAATCTGCCTTCAAGTTCCGGCTGTCAATCACTCGGCCTGGTAGGCGTCTCTCTCCTCTCAAACGCCGGGAATAAAACTCTACATATGCAGATTGTCTGAGTGGCAGAAGTCATTAACTCTTTTAAGCATGCCTCACAAAATAAATCAAACTGTACAGCACTTTTTTTTTTTTGTTTTGTTTTTTTTTTTTTTTTCTTTTTTTTTTTTGAAAATAAAAAGAAAACAGAGAACACATGACAGAGCTACTGAAGCAGAAGAGCATCAAAGTGAAAGTAGAAACGAGGACTGAAGCCGGACACATAACTTCCACATGAAAGTTCCTCCCATCTTTTTTTTTTTTTTTTTTTTGCCTTTTAATAGTTTCCCTTTATTCCTTTTTCTTGGAACATTTCCCTTCATAGACGCTAATTAAAGTTTGTGTTTAAAAGATGAAGCCGGACGCTCCCCCTTCACGTCTCACTCGCACACTCACTCACTCAGACTTTATTGTGCTTGTACAAGACCTTCCACTGAAACTCATCTCATCTAAACCTCCATTAAAAACAAAACAAGCAAACAAACAACATCCCCACTTAAATTCATATTCTGTGGCAGCAGAAGGAATGCAATCACCTGTACAGAGAGCAAGTTTTACAATGTGCAATTTGTTTTTCTTCAATCAACAATTCTGTAGCCATTTTGTAGTTCTGACATGCTACGAACCACTCAATTCAATTGGCTGTACTGAGATCAGTGTGTAAGTGAGGTCTGTCGAGCCTGAATCCAGTTGTGTGTCATGAAGCGGTTCCTCTTTTAACCTAAGGACGCTACTAACTCAACCATCCAGCTTTAAATCACAGATTCTGTTAAATATTTACTGTTTTTTACATTGTACAATAGAGAAGTAGGAGATGAAGGCCTGAGTTCATAACTACCTTCACGATACCGGTTATTTTTGTGAATTGAGGCTGTTTGTACCAGTGGAACCTGCAGCAGTAATAATTCCACTTGCTCCGTGGCTGTCTTTTCTTTTAGGCGGCCGAGAAAACGTATTTCTTTCTTTTTTTTTTTTTTTTTTATTAACTGTTTTATTTTATTTTAGAAAACAATATTTCTTAAGTGGTTTTAATATTGACCTAAGTGTCAACCCACTGGGCACATCTAGAGAGAAAAGGGTGCAAATACACAGAAACAGAAACACAGCAAGACATGCGTTTAATCCGTTGACAACAAGAACGTGGCTGCGGCCGCCGAAAAAAAAAAACACCAGCAAACACAGAAACACAGCAGCAAACACACAGACACAGACGTGACTGATGACGTTGCCTGAGAGTGAGTCGTAGGTCCTATACGGTCCATTCAGATGGTCTCTTAGTGTTAAAGTTAAATCTTTTGTTAATTCATATTTTAAGTGTCGTCTTGTTTTGTTTCGTTTATGGCCCCAAAATCCAGCATTTTTGCCAAGAAAGTGCCAATGAAATGAATATTTGATCATTAAAACGATTGATGAATAATTTCCTGTTGATCAACTCGCATAATGTTGCAGCTCCAGTCACTGCTCAGCTTGAAACTGAAGGCTGTAAATGTGCTCAGATGATTTTTGTAATTTATCATGATGGAGATGCTGCCCCCACTGTGTGTGTGTGTGTGTGTGTGTGTGTGTGAGTGTCTGAGCGAGTGTGTGCAATTGTGTACTTGTGTTTTGTCAGGTTGCTTTGCTCTGGCCTCTTTCTCTCTCTGCAGCGTTACATAATTTACCCTAAACATGATCCTACATGATCTAACCTTAACCATAAAACGTTGAGGAAATGAGGACGAGCTAACATGCGTTAGAATTTGAACTAATTTACACACACGCGCGCGCACACACATGCGTCGACCCGCTCACGCCTCCCACCATCATCCACGAGGCACGTGGGGTTTCTGCCTCTCTGTCCTCTTTTGCTCATTTGCAAACATTAAGACGTCGGCTGGCACGGCGAATGCTGATGTGCTGAAGAAGCCGAGTAAACTGCAGCTCAGGGGAACATTCATACATAATGACGGAGAGCAGTCGGATCAAAGTGTGATGTGTTCATCTAAAGCACAGTCAGACTCTCGCTGGGAGTGACCTTATTCAGAAAACACAGCAATGCGAAAGAATAAAAAAAAGAAAAAAAAAGAAGAAGAAGAAGCGAACAAACTGCCGAGGAACGTGAAAGGGTTAATAATCAGTGACTGAGCTCAAATAGTTTCACAGAGAAGAAGAAAAATACCAAGATGATCATTTACATTACTGATAAAACAGACCAGATGAAATGTAACAACCACACGTCTCCGGACACAATTAACACTTTTTTTTTTTTTTTTTGTTTTTTTTGTTTTTTTAAAGCATCGACTTGGAAATCTTCAAGAATTTTTCTTTCTTTTGTTTTTTTTTTTTGTTTGTTTGTTTTCCTCTTTTTTTCTTTTACATCGACAGTACATTTACATGTTACAGATACAGTACAGTTAGTTACAGCTTCGTTCCTTTTGAATAAAGGACGAAAAGTTCCACCTCTCCTGTGTTTAATAAGACATAGCATTAGCATGTAGCACCTTCTGCTTTCCGTGTGCGTGACACCTGATCTTCTTGCGGGTGCACCTGAGGAGCCGAGCCGGTCGATCGCAGCGTGAAGGATGGAGAGGAAGGGAAAAAAAACAAGGAGGAGGAAGAGGAGGAGGAAAGTGCAGCGTGAGGTTTCCTCAGCGTCCTCTGCTCGGCCGGTTAAGAGACTTACTGAGGGCTGTAATGAGGCCCAGGGGAGTGGTGTCAACATGTCTGACACCCCAGCTCTCGCACAGCCCGGGGCAGAGACCTCACACTGCCCTCACACACTAGCTTTGATCTCACACACACATATTGAGAAAAAAAAAAACACACTCCGGCACACTCCCGGCCTGAGGGAGGGAGGGAAGGAGAGGGGGGGCACAGCAGAAAGAGAGAAAATGGAAAAAGGATGGGAAATTAATGTTTAAAAGGAGGAAGGTGGAAGGAAATTTCAGTGAAAATTCCTCCTGGCAAATGTTCCATCACCATCGAGTCTGCGCTGGACTGAAACTCCTGTTAGACGAGGTGTTGGGTTGTTTCACCACAAAGTCCAAGTGTCTCCAGTTAAAGGTGAGAGGGGTGAGGGAGGGTGTGTGTGTGTGTGGGGGGTCTCCTCTGTCTCTCTGAGGGCCACGTCAGATTGTCAGTGCAGTAAAAGAGAACACACAGGAAATGTCCGTTCGTCCACGTTAGAAGCGTCTTTGTGCTCAATCGTCTGCATTGATGAGGAAACGATGGCACATGAAATAACACCAACAGTGTGAGTGAGCGTCCGGTCCTCACGGGCTTCTTCACGCATGGACTCCAGGTGTGTGTATATATACACACACACACACACACACACACACACACACACACACACACGCCTGCCCAATATTTACACACATCTTTGCACCTCACCTATTTTTCTTGGCTCCTTTCTCCTGATTGGCTGAAAGGGCCTGAGGAGGCTGAGCCTTCTCTAGTCATGTGGTCCTGGGGTTGGGGAGGTCGAAGACGATTGGCGGGTTCATGGGCAGGAAGTTGACGGTGCAGGCCGAGGCGTTGACGAACGTCGTGGTGCCGTCTGTCATCATACCGTAACCTGTTCAGAAACAGCGGTCACGCATGAAAACGTCTTCATTTTTATTCCAACATCTGATCTTTTACTTCGATTTCAGTGACTTTAACATCGGGATACAACCTCTGAGCTCTTGGACAGATCATCAACCAATTCCTTGGGTTATAAATCTTTTTTTTTTCGTGAGTCAGAACAGGAAACTGACAGTCAGCACTTTAAGTTAAGCGAAAGTTAAGGGAAACTTAATTCACACTACTGAGCCACCACTTCTTTGTTCTTTGCACCACATGTTGTTGTAAACGTGTCAAAACTTCATGTTTCAAAACCCAGACTAAAAAAAAAAAAAATGTGTGTGTTCTTGATTTGACACAAAAAAATTGTGAAATTGTCTTTTTACAAATAGAATTAAGGGTTTCACAAATCTGAAACTGTGTTTAAACAGTCGTTAATCTATCCTCGTTAATCTAATCTAAATTTCACAAGTCAACATGTAGGGGTATTGTGATTTAGAACTGGACTAATGTGGTCCGGATGTGAAAAACTGAAACCGGTGAAAAAAAGTAGCAAATAGAATTAAGATTTACTATTTAAGTCAGATTTAACTTGGTGTTGAGGCTTTAACCCACAACAACATGAATCTTTTTAAGTTAAGTTTCCCTTTAACTGCAGAATCTGAAGAATCTGTGGATCGGAGGCTAACGTCAGCGTCGTCTTGAGAAAATGCCAAGATGAAATGAAAGAAGGAAATGCTGCACACACAGGATGATTGATGGTGGAGCGCGGGAGGACTAACGGTTGTGAGGCAGAAGTTAATGGGAACAGACAAAGAGTTGATCTCTGAGAAATGAACTGTAGCAACACAACAGCAATCAGCAGCGCAGGAAGTCTTTCCTACAAGTTGTGTGTGAAACCATTCGAAGCAAATGTACGACAATAACAGCACCGCAGAGCCAAATCATCTCTGCCGTGGATCAGTGTGTGGCAGATGTAAGTGTCTCTCATGAAGTGCCGTACAGTTGAACTTTGCACTACGGGGGATTTTCTAAGTGTAGGTGACACTGTGGGAACGGTTGTATGAGTCCGCTGTTGCTCTAAAATGTGGAATACATGAATAGAGAACGACAAGCGGGATAATTTCCTCCTCTCTGCCTCACATTAATGAACAGAGCTGCTTTCAGCCTATTTCTCCTCTTATAAAATATGATCTAGTTTCTAATCTGGTTCTCTCTGATGGGGGATCGCTGCTCCAGGGGCTCAGCACTGACCTGATAACCCCGAAAAAAAAAGCAATCCTCTGTCCTCGGAGACGGTCTCTCTGCCCTCGCTGGCCTGGATGAAATGCTGATAGGGATGTGATGGCAGCTCAGCTCTTCCCCGTTGCAAACTGTAATCATTTTGTTAAAAAGAAGGAAAAAAAAAAAAACCCCTATAGCGATCAAGTATTAAACTTTCACTGATCGCTGCTGTGTTCGCTGTCTCCGTGTTCTCTGAGGTCACATGGCTCCAAATGTGAATCTGCTTGGTCTTAAGGAAAAAAAAAAATAGACTATGATATAGACGTGACTGATGGTGTTCACCTACTTTTGCTGCAGAATAAACTTTTTTCGGTTCGAAGACGTCACATTGACGTAGTGGCAAATGAGTTAGTAAAAGAAACTAAAAAGTGAAACTCGATATGACCAAAAACGTCAAGTCAAATGAAGTAACATGTATCTGTCAACTTGTCAATATGTATATATCAACCAAAACATTTTATAAACAGACTGACACCTTTAAGGAGAGATTTTTTTTCTCCATTGTTAATCGATTTATTGATTTATTAGGTAGAAGGTAGAACCACGTGGTCATTATGACGTAGTGGCAGAAGAAAATTTGTTTAACTTGAAATTTGAAAGTGAAAAAAACGATGAAACGATTCAACCAAAACATTTTTCAGTTTTTTTTTCTCCATTGTTGCCAAGTGCTAGCTCACCGTTGGGTTCCTCGAGAGCCTTGAAATAAACGTTTTTAAGATTTGTTGTTTTACAAAGAAAATTGACCGTGTGGAACCATGTAGTCACATTGATGAAGTGGCAGAAGTAAATGTTTTACTTAACAGAAAACAAGAGGACCAGGACAAAAAATGAGATAGTATATATGTCAACGTATGACCAAAACATTTCAAGGTAGTGAAAATATGTTTCCTTTTGCATACATTAAAAGTTTGAAACTTGAAAGTAGATGAGACGTCAATAATGTTTGTAAAAAAACAAATCAGAACTTAGTCACAGTTGTCAGAACAGTGATGTGTGTCGCTGCTGTACCTTCATGAATGTGTCCGAACACGTGGAGTTTGGGTTGGACTCTCCTCTGCACCGTGTTGAGCAGCTCCATGCACCCGACACGCTGCATCTTCTTCGGGACCCAGTCTAAGAAACCTGCATTGACGACGAAGACGCACAAATCAAACACATGGTGTCAAACGGCAGCGTGGTTCCACTGCAACATTCTGTGAAGGAGGCAAAACACGCAGCTGCTGCTCCAGGTATGAGGTGATGGACGAAGTATTTCATCATGGTTTCATGTCAGTGACTGTTACTTTAGGTTTAAATATTTCATTACATGCTGGAAAACATTTCATTCCACAGTTCAACTTCTGGTTCAGACTCTTTTTTTTTACACGAAAAAAAATAAATAAATAAATAAAAAATCCAAGAATAAAGCTGTTACTTGTTCCCCTACTTTTGTCTTTGCTGTGCTACAGTAATGATCCTGTCTGGATCATTTGCGTGACATCTGATCGTGTTGTTTTGTTGCGTCTCCGTTGCTGAATGTATCGCGAAGGACGCTCATGAATTTCATCTCCCTTCAAAAAGCCATACATCACAGTTTAGGAGCGAACTCCTCGTTTCTGACGCCTTGTCTAATGGCGAACTGCACATCGCAGCACAAAATAAAAGCGACTCTTAGAAAGCAGCCGCAGAAAATGAAAGATCAATCACAGCCACACACAGATGCAGACTTCACAGTGTGTGTGACAGGGATGAGGCATGGAGTGTGTATGATTTAGTGGCTGCTCGGTGCACAGGGAAGCTGCTGATGCTGAGTCAATAAAAGCATCAAGTTGGAGAAATAAAATGACTGAGGAGCTCGTGTCTTCATCTTCCCGGCCTTCTGTTGCCCAGACCAACAGGGAGAAGAAAGTAAGCACAGATGTAACTTAACATAGAACAAATAATAAAAAAAAAAAAGGTATTTATTTATTTATTTATTTTGATTATTGGATTAATGAAAAAGGAATGAAAGTGGAAGTTGCTAAATGTTCTGTCCAGTATTTGACAAGTTTGTCCTCTGGGACGAAGCCAAGTAGCCAAGTAGAGAGAAAAAATTATAGAAAAACATGCGAACATTTTGCTCAGCTGATGAAATATCAGCATTGTGTTACTGAACCATTTCCACTCAATTGTGAGAAATAAAATGCTAATAATGAATATCTATGAAGTAAAAAAAGGGTAATAAAATTAATTGGTTCATAAACATTTACCTAAATGACCTTGTATAAACTCAGTGTTAGCGCTTTTTTTTTTTTTTTTTTTGAAAACCAGATATTGTTAACCCTTGCTATGGACAGTTTCAGTGCATTTAACATAAAGGCTAGAATACAAGGGCACTCAAAAGTGTTTGCTGACTTGCCCATGGAGGATGTAGTAGTTGGTTGTTGTATGTTTGAACAGCAGAAACCAGCAGCTGCCATTTAAAAGCAGGGGTTTACTGTTTAAAGGTGACAGAGAACAGTTGAACAGGGTTTTGATCCTTGTTCTGTGATGTGACATATACACATTAAAATGTTGATTGGATGTGTAACGCCTCAGAAGGTTCATAAAGCTTCCTGGGGGATTTTAAACGTGTGGTTTTGCACCTGTTTGGCATCTTTTCAGGCTTAACTGGCAACCTCATTATGAAATGCGAGCACTTGACACTGATTGGCTGCTTTCACTGTCACTCAAATGAATGTAACTTTGCTGGCATCAGAACATGGACAGACCATCGTTTTACAGGTAATCACCTTTGAAGGGGAGGGAATGGAGTCCAAGTGGGGCGGCAGTGAGATACATTTGACGTCATAAACAACTGTTTTTGAAATTTACTCATTTTCTGGCGACATTTCTAAAAGGAGGAACTTCTATGAAAAGGAGATGTTCAGAATTTCTAGCACTTTCCACATGTTCCTGAATGTGGGTGGACGACCATTCTTCAACAAAGACGAGGTGGAAACACTTTTTGATTCTCTGTCACATTTAAGAGCAGCGGTCAAGTCAGTCAACACTAAACTTGGAGTGGATCAGTATTCTAGCCTTTACTGACACTGCAGTTGAGTATATTCGTGGCAATACAGTAATACACGGAAATGATTATGAGCCAATTAATCTTATTTCCCAGTATTACTTCATAGACATTCATTATTAACGTTTTATTTCTCACAATTTAAGTGAGGGAATGATTTAATAAAAAAGGTGTGAATGTTGTGATGAATTGAGCACACGTTTTACTAAAACGTGTGAACGATTTCAATTTTTTTTTTTTCTCTCTCAGTGGCCTCTCCCGGGATCCAAGAGGACAGATTCAGTGGGTCAACTGAAATGATAAGGTTTATCCTCTGGAAACCATGAAAAAAAAAAAAAAAAAAAAAAAAAAAAGGAAGTCTGGAGAGATGAGGACTCCCAGGTAAGCTGCTGTCTCTTCCATGTAAAATGTCCCGACACTAAGACAGAATGAGTCTTGTGTTTAACTTGGTCTCCAGCAGAGCACAACGACAGAGAGACGGAGAAACGCATCTCCGGGGACGACTTTAATATTCTTTACACATTTTTATTTTTTATTGCTGGAGCGTTAAAAACATCAGCAGCAGAGTTAATGGACCATCTCGCACATAATGCAGACAGACAGCGAGATGTTGTGAGCTGGCAGCAGTATCGGTCGCGCCGCTAAAACGACGCCTGCAGTCTGACTTCTTTGTCCTCTGAATGCATCTACCTGTAAAGAACACACTTTTAGTATCAGTTTAGCTTTAATGCCTTCAAAGTGTGAGCGTATTCTTTATAAGCCTTAGGAGACGGCGGAGTGAAGAGAGAAGTTACGAGGGCTTTTTTGTGTCTCAGGGTATTTTGCTCTAAAGTGCCACTTGTTTCAAAGCAGCTGCTGCGTTGGGCACTGAGCCCGTTTCCCTCTTTTTGTCTCACTTTCTCTCTCTACTGTTAACTTCTTCCTCACAGCCAGATAAAGGGGCCATATTTTTCCTCTCTAGCCACTGATTTGCCGCTTTATCACGCCTCATAAAAGACGGGAGCGTTTGCTGCACTGCGAAACATCTTGATCCTGCTGCTTTCCTCTTCACCTTCTCATCCATCGTTCATTTGTTGCAGATGCCTTTTTTTTTTTTTTTTTTAAATGAGAATATTTCAAAAATTTAAAAAACATTTTTAAAGTCTTGTCTTGGCTCTTAATAAAAACACTTTATTGTCCTCCATTTCTGTCCCATAGTGTGTGTGTGTGTGTGTATATGTGTGTGTGTGTGTGTGTGTGTGTGCGTCTCATGCATTAGTAGCCTGCTGTAGCTGCTCCATATGCCGGTGGCTTACGAGCAGATAGCTGGAGACACTTGGCTAAGCTGAATGGAAAATAAATGGCCGTGTTTGCAGGCGAGACGCAGACACAGAAATCAATCACACACACTCATCTGAACACCGCAGCTGCAGTGGGAGATGAGGTGTGAAAGCGTGTGTATGTGTGAGTGTGTGTGTGTGTGTGTGTGTGAGAGAGAGAGAGAGGGAGAAAGTGAGAGTATCTTCCTCTGTCTGTGTGTGTGTGTGTGTGTGAGTCTGCTTGTGTGTATGGGGTGTCAGTCAGCTCGTGTGCCAGCATCTGTGTTTATTCAGAGTCTAGTGACACTGGTGTGTAATGAGAGCGTGTGTGAGGAAGAAGCTGAGAGGTGATCACTGAAATTCTTGTTCATAGAGAAGTGTGTGTGTGTGTGTGTGTGTGTGTGTGTGTGTGTGTGTGTGTGTGTGTGTGGACCTTCACCTGTGTTCACACACTGTGTGTTAACAACTGACACTGTATCATTTTAGGAAATTAAAAAAAACCCATGTGGCTATTCATAATGATGTGGACTCTTCACTTAGATTATAATGAATCTATTAATTCTCAGTAGTGACTTTAACATCTGTCTATCTATCTATCTATCTATCTATCTATCTATCTATCTATCTATCTATCTATCTATCTATCTATCTATCTATCTATCTATCTATCTATCTATCTATCTATCTATCTATCTATCTATCTATCTATCTATCTATCTATCTATCTATCTATCTATCTATCTATCTATCTATCTATCTATCTATCTATCTATCTATCTATCTATCTATCTATCTATCTATCTATCTATCTATCTATCTATCTATCTATCTATCTATCTATCTATCTATCTATCTATCTATCTATCTATCTATCTATCTATCTATCTATCTATCTATCTATCTATCTATCTATCTATCTTTCTATCTATCTATCTATCTATCTATCTATCTATCTATCTATCTATCTATCTATCTATCTATCTATCTATCTATCTATCTATCTATCTATCTATCTATCTATCTATCTATAAAAAACTTTCCAACTTCACCTTCACACAGAAACACATATATTTCTGAGTCAGTAGTAGTAGAAGTACCATAAAAAACAAGCACTTTACATTGATATATTCAGACAAGAAACATTTTTTTTTTTTTATCTTACATGAACTTGTCTTATCTCCAGTAACTGTAGACATAAATATTTGATGCGGATCAACCTACAGCATTTACAGCAAACAGCACATTAAAAACAAAGTGTGTCACCAGATATTTTCTCAACACAAACTGAACTGTGACAAAGTACATTTGTCAAGATATTAGTGCGAGATTAAAAAAAAAAACAAAACTGGTTATTAAACAAAAAAAGGTGACAAGATCTACAACAGTGATTTATAATAGCTGTTATTTCAAAGTGTCAGATGCCTATTTAATCATCAAATCTCCTGCCGCTCATCTTATTTCATTTCATCTCACATGAGAACTGATAGATGGACGTGAAACTTTTGTTTCAAATGTTCTAAACAAGAGACAAGAAAGCGACGCAGCTGATCAGTGAGCTGAGAACTGTACTCCTCTTGTTTCCTGTCATCTCTTTAGGTTGGAAAAAAACTGAATCCAGTATGCTAAGTAAGTAAAAACAATAACACTTCACAAAAATGTACAAAATGATTTGAACAGTATTTTTAGGTCGACGTGTTTTGATCTCAGAGCTGATCCTGAGACCTGGAGCCAATCTGTTGTTACATCAGAGCAATTTTCCATGAGGTGTGAAAGTGTGCATGTATGTGTGTGCGTGTGTGTACATTGTGGGGACTTAAACCTGTTAACACACTCACATTATGGGGACCAAAGTCCCCATAATGTCCTTTATGGAGACAAAAAAGCAGGTCCTCATAATGTAAAGAACAAAAAATGAAGTTAAAGACATGACTTAAGGTTTGGTTAAGGTTAGAATCAGGTTTAGATAAAGGTTGGACAAGTGGTAGCAACAGTTGAGATCTGTAGGGTTTCCAGGAAAGTATCCAAGAAATGAATAAAGTAAATAAGTGTGTCGTGTGAGTGTGTTTGTGTGTGTGTGTGTGTGTGTGTGTGTGTGTTGTAATCTGTGTCTCACCCAGTGGGGGGCAGTGTGTGACCAGGATGTCTGTGTTGTCAGGGATCTGATTCCACTTGTCCAGCAGAGCCTGACCCCGCGGCAGGTTGAAGCCCCAACCATAATACCAGGGCTGCCTGCACACACACACACAGAGGCAGAGACAGAGAGAGAGAGAGAGAGAGAGAGAGAGACATGTTGGTTAGTATACTCAGCAGAGGAAGACGACGCCCCTCTCACCTTAACACAACCTCTCATCATTACATTTAAACTGAAGCGTGGAGGGAATCACAGTGTAAAACAGCGCAGATGATCTCTGACCTGCACAGAAATCTGAGGCTCTCTGAGTGAAATCCAAAGCACAATGAACCAAATATATTCTTTTTAACAAAAACATAGAAATGACTGAGCTGTGCAACGTGAAACAGTCAAACTTAGAAATGAGAGAAAAAGAGAAAAGAAGGAAGGAGGAGGAGGAGAAGCTTGATGGTTGGGGCCTGTGTTCCTTTACTTTGATAGCGGACGCCTCGGCCGTGAGTTGAGTGACGGAGAAGAAATTAACATGTCACTTACAATCTGTGCTCCGATCCATCTTCCTCCCCAACGTGTGTGTGTGTGTGTGTGTCTGCAGCTGACGACGTTCGTCGTCGTGCAGCTGGCTTTTTTAAATTGCAAAGTGCAGTCACTCGAAACGCCAACTTTATCACGTTGGCCGCTGCCCGATGCGTCTGTGCTCAGTGGAACATCAGATGAGGATTCTTTTTTTTTTTTTTTTTTTTTTTTAAGAATAATTTCCGGACAGTGTGTGTGTGTGTGTGATGTGGACACACACAGTCACACACACTTGGACACTTCAGAGACAGAAGGACAGACATGGAAAACAGGAAGAAATATCTATCACACATTCTCTCTTTATATCTTTTTCTGTTATCAAGACAAGCTAAACACGGTGACCCCGGTGGTCTCTGGCACATGGTGGCAAACTGCATATAGTAACCAAGTGCATCATGGGTCACTACAGCTCATGTGATCAGAATCCCATCATTTTTTTTTTTTTTAACATGAGAAACTAAACATTTCTGACAAATGATCCGACACTGCCCGTGAACACTATTTCAATAATTCACACAGCAAATATTAAAACATTTAGACGGGCCTCGGCACATTAATAGGACCCGTGGAATGTAATATTCATGTCCATCTTAACATGGACGTCTCAATTAAAATGAAATGAGCTCCTGACTCTCACAGCGAATGGAAGGATGAAGAGAGAAGCAGTAAAGAGGTTTTTTCCTTGTTAATGACCCAGCAGACGCTGATTTATCCTCAACACCGGGAAAGAGAAAGATTCATGAGGACGGAGTGAGAGACGGACGGACGGATGGAAGGAGCAGTTCAAGACGATTTAAAGAGCCACATTGTGTTTCTGCACGTTTTATTAACTACAGATCATTTACAGTATTTATAACAATTTTCCTACATTTAGATCGATTCACTTCCTTCAGTTTGTTTTCAGAGCTTTCATTTGAAATTTGCCTAAAATGGTTCATTTGTTTTGAAATGTGAACAAAAATTCACAATGAATTAACATTTGAGTGGTTGAATCTCTGTCTACATGACTAACATATGAAGGGGAAGTGTCTCTGATCAGAAGTGAATCTGATCGACCGCAAAGCAAGTAAATACAAATGGTAGAATGTTTTTTTTTTTTTTTCTCCAAATGACAGCTTGTGTTTATTGCTTCATGATCATTTAATATTAAGATTGATTAATGCTTTAACACGTCCTGAAAGTCTCTCAGCGTTGGAGCAGGTCAGACTAACATTGTAATTGGTGTTCATGTCACTGCTCTACGTGTCACACAGTCTGTTAATGACTCATTAACAGGGACTTAATTAGACATTTTCAATAAATTAAAGTTTACATAAACTATTTAAACTGCTGCGTTTACACAGGTTTGGAAGTAACAAGGTGCAACATCCATTTAAAGTCAAATTATTCTGAAGTCGTCACACATTTTCACAAAATCTCACCTGGCGCAACGACAATTAGCTTCTGTCTATAACATTATTATTTAAATTGATGTTTATATTCGTCTCTTCCCTTTACTCTGATGGGAGACATAATGTTCACTTTACGTCAGTGTCAGCTGACAATGAACTGACGCTGGTTTCGTTTACTTTAAGTGATCATGTTTCAGTGTGTTTGGTTGCTCTTCGATCATATTAAGTATTTGCTCGGTAACTATTAAATTACACCTCTGCACACGGGGAACGCTACAGCTGCAAGTGTGTGTGTGAAATAAGAGTTTTACATGCACAAACATAGAAACAACATGAAATCTGTTGCCCCTTTTTGTTCCATTTCTGATGATTCTTAGTTGTGACGTGGACGTTAGTGTGCGTGTGCACGCCCGCAGTTTTCTCCCTCGTGTAATTTAGTGAAATGATGTTTGCGCAGTCTGCAGTTAGAGATATTATTGTTTAAAAAAAAGAAACTGTACTATCTGACTATCTGCAGAGAAGATAATTTCATAATGTGCTTTAGTGAAGTCATGGAGGCTGGAACACCATTTAAAGACTGATGTTAGCTTTAAACCAACAGCTATTTGTAGTTGATGGAATAAAAGTCTTTCAGTGCATTTGATGAACTTTTCAGTTCCTGTATAAACTTAAGAAAAACTTTACTTTCAAATTAAAAAAGTTTAAAAAATGCTTTGAGTAGTTGTAAATTTTGAAACGAGTTTGTCATCTAGTTTCCTCAAAACACCGATGAGCCAGTCTGTCATGCTGTCAACCAAGGATTACAGTCTTCTTGTTTCATTGTGTGCTATCAATCACTGCGTTTCTCCTCTTTCAAACACTTTATATCTCATTTGCAGCGAAGAGTCGTGGTGGCGTCCACCCTGCCAGGAGAACGTCTCCGTTGCAGACCGTAGGCGTCTCCAACGCTCTTTCTGACTAAAAAAGAGATTTTTTTCCCTAAAAGAAAGTGACCGCAGCATGTGCGGGTGAGAAAAACAACTAACACACTAACTGTATGTAATGCCACGGATAACGTCCCTGCTCCAGAGTGATGATGTTTTTATCAGGTACAGGATTAACAATGGAACAAGTGATTTGTGTTAACGTGGAGGAGGCGAAATCTGGCGAAGTGTCGAGCGTATTAAAGATTCTGTTAATGTGCCGGGCTTGTATTTTTTTTTTTTTTTTTTTTTTTTTTGTTATGGGTTTTTATATAAAAAAAAAAGAAAACAGATGTTTATGTTGGAGCGCTCGGTCCCCAGGCACAATCCTCCGGCTTTGCACACTGGGAGAAAAACAGCGGCGTTCAAACCATTACTTTCATTTCACACTCACTCACAGTTACTGCCTTAATTCTCTTAAGGACGAGAGGAGAAGTCAAAGCTGACACTTAATCGAAAATGCGTTTAAAGTTTTAACACAAACAGGGCAACGCATAGCTCGTGCTTAAGTTTCTGAGCTGAGGTGTGTGTGTGTGTGTGTGTGAGTAACAGAGGCCCACTTATATCACCGGAGTAAGTACATGAATCATTGAATGGCTCTGCCGAGGGCTGCAAAGTGCCCATGCTCGCCTCTCTCCTTCTCTTTTCCCCCCTCTCTCTCTCTCCCCTCATCACATCTCTCTGTCCGTTTCCCCCTCTCTTCCTCCTCCTCCTCCTCCTCCTCCTCCTCTCCGCCTCCTCTTGACATGCCACTCCATCTCGTTCCCCCCTCACTCTCCTCGTTAGCAGGGAAACGACCTGCCGCTGCCAGGAGAGCAGCCTGACTTGCGTTTAAGAGAGAATTTTTTAAACACTACATCAGCAGTGATGCTTTTTCTGAGGTCCAGAGTTTGGAGACGGGTCAGGAGGAAGCAGCGCCGATGTGCTGATCAAAGGAGATGAAGACGAGGAGCCGAGGTGGAGGAAAAGATGTGGTAAGAAAAGGAGAATTAAGAGGATTACTGTAACAGAGCTCGTCATCATGTTTAACACAGACCTCACGCTAATCACTGCACGCACCCACGCAGTCAGAACACCCATCTGTGATCACCTCTGCTTGATTTAATTAACTACTCATGACTTAATGACCCAGGGAGGCAGGTTGAGGAAGCGCAGTACAGCGAAACACACACAAACACATGCAGTACATAGGTTATTCAGCATGTTTAGCTGTCATTTCCTCTGCCGTCTATGTCTTTATACACAGTGAAACTACACCCTCCCCCATTATGGAGGAAGACTTTCAGTTAAAGTCTCACAGAGGGAAAGCACCAGTTCCCTGGGACTTCCTGCCCATTAACAACAGAGGTCAGACCATGAAACAACTGTTAAATGTTGTGGCAGGTGAGACCACCTGCTGGTCCACTACAGCAGCAGGTGCAGACTTTAAGTCATAAAGCTCAGCCAGGATATGTTAAATAGTAAACGGAGTGCATTTATATAGCGCTTTTTTAGTCTTTTGATGACCAGTCCAAGCGCTTTACACTACAGCTGACCTACTATTGACTCTAACCCATTCACACACAGTCACACAGTGACTTTACCTAAATATTGCGCTGATCACATTCACTCTCATTGGCACACCAATGCAACCAGCCATCGAGGACAATTTGGGGTTCAGTATCTTGCCCAAGAACACTTCAACATGCAGACTGGAGGAACCAGGAATTTCAACCACTATGTGTTAGCTGATGACTTGTTCTACCTGAGCCACAGACAGCCCAAGTTCTCCTCTCTTCCCTGTAGGATGACTCAGTCACACACTCATTTACCCATCATTCATACAGACGAGTCTCTCCTTTCAAAGTACACTGCATAAAGTCGAGTACATTTCTGGGAGGCTCAGAATTCACCCTGTTATTTGCAGATGATGGAACAGTTTGTAGCTGAGTGATGAGACTCAGCTCCTCCAAGTCAAAATTCACAGTTCTGTGTTTGACACATGTGGATTGTTCCCTTAAGGTTGGGGGTGAATTGCTGAAGGATTTTGTTTCCAGCGATGACGGGATGGAGCAGGACTCTGACAGGCCGATCAGTGCAGCGTCAGCAGTAAGGCAGGTGTCATGGTGAGGAGGGAGCTGAACTACAAGGTGAAGATGTCGATATACAGAGTCGATCTATGGTCTAACTCTTCCTCTACTTCCTACCCTCTAAGATTAGCCCTGAGTGGTGCCATGTAAACTGTGAGCTCAGAAGTCAGTCTGGACATTAGTCATCAGGATGAATGTGTCAAACTGAGCACTACTGAAGAAAGGGCAAAGAGTAAACTTCAAACTTTTATTATACGTTCATTATTTTCTTTCTTTCCAAAGGAGTAATTACAGCTACAAGGCCACTGCATTGATCCAAGCAAAGTAATTACACCACTGCAGGTAGAGAATGTTATTGTAACGTTCGGGGTGTCTGACTCCAGACCCACCGGTATTCAGCGTTTAAAACTGTAAACCTGTAAGCTGCAGCTTTTAAGCGCAGCCACTTGACATTGAATAGAATGACAGAAAAGAGAACAAGGAGTGCCATAATAACACTCCTCTGACCCGATGGTGAATCAAAGCAAAGTCAAGGAATGAAAACACAAGACGTCGATTCAACGAGGCCCGAATTCAAAAGTTCTCAGCTGGAGATGCAGAACAACAGCACCTTTACAGCGGCGACGCGTTTGAAAAACAGATACTGACGTGGCCTTGTGCCCCCCCCACCACCACCACCACCCCCCCCCCCCCTCTCTCTGCCACCAACCCCACCCTGCAGTCCTCTCAATCCTCACAATGGGATTAACAACACTCATTCAGGCAAATGTGACAGTTGCAACTCAATAGACACAGTGGTGCTTACGGACACAAATACACAAGAGTGCGTTGGCGCTCACATAGCCCGTGGTGGTACAAGGCAAGCGTGTGAGAGTTCGATGTGGTCGGCCCACTCAGCTCAGCGGGGCGCCGAGTTTCAGAGAACAAGCTGTTTTATATGTTTGAAATAGACAGTTCTAATTTAATTATTTATCCAGAGCTCAAAACCTCTGCAGATACGCTCAGCGATCCTCATCCACATACATACTTTGATGTATAATGGTGAGCGCGCACACGCACACATGCGATGGGGCTGGTGATGGTGGGCTGATCCTCACAGCAGGAATAAAGAGACGGGACATGTAGACAGAGAAAGAGGGGACACAAAAGACAAACCCTCAGATTTGATGCAGAAAATAAGACGACACGCTGAGAATGACGAGCGGCAGAGTTTTTGGATGTGTGATGAGGGAGAGGAGTGGTGAAAGACAGAGGGACGGAGTGAGGAAGACAGCTGAAAAGATGAATAATAAGGAGGATTAAAGATGTGACTGACTAGCATACGGCGCCCACCTCACTCTTACTTTGAGTATATGTGTGTATGCACTGTCCTAACGCCACCTCAAACGACACACACACACACACACACACACAATGAAGATCATGTCATGATAAACGCTGACATGATCATTATTGTTAATTGTTTTTCTGTCATTTTAACCGCAGTTCTCATCAGTTATGTTCAAATTGTGCTTTAAATAAGGGAAAATGAGGGTGAAAATCCAAATTTATCCAGAGCAGATAAAGTCGTAACTCAGTAACAATGACCTGAACTGAACCCTTGTTACTTCAGTTCATTCTTCTGCTCAGTGATTTCAGGTGCACTGCTCCTTTAACGTGCCCTTCCTGTGGCCTCTGTTCCACCTGTGTGGTATCGGCTGTGTCTTCAACCCCACACCTCTCTGCAGAGAGGCAGATTGGAGACATGTTGGCCCTCAGCATGACTTATGTAACTCACAGCGGGTCCCAGGACACACACACGTGCACACACACCACACACAGATGCACACACACAAACTGAAATGTACACCCAGTTAGCTGTTTAGAGATAGTGGATATTATAGGCTTATCTCACCTTAAGAGTGTGTGTGTGTATTTGTGTGTCTCTGTCTTAGTGTGTATGTCTGTGTGTGTGTATAATAGTGTAATTGCAGGTGAGCAGTGAGTGCACAGGGGTCTCAGCAGAAAGTGGCAGAAGGATTAAGGGAGTGCCAGCGCTCTCATTTACACACAGTGTTATACTAGACACTGTCTCCTCTCCACTGATACACTGGCAACACACACACACACACACACACACACACACACACACAAGCAGTGAGCCCAGTTGGGTCAAGTTTGCATGTGTGTGTCCAAGCATCCTGTGAATCCTGGACAAGGACACCGTGGCATCACAGAGCCCATCTGTGGGACAGAGAGTGTGAACGTCTGTCAATTTGTCTCTCTCACACACACACACACACACACCCACCCACACACACACACACACACACACACACACACAGAGATAGAGTAAAAGTGAGGCGTTTCTCACCATTTTTCGTACTGTTTCTTTGATGAAGCGTGTTCTCTCTCTCTCTCTCTGTGTGTGTGTGTGTGTGTGTGTGTGCGCTGGTTACTACTCTGTCTGTTCTCAGCTGAGCTCATTCACAGCTTCCACAGTCATCACACACACTGAACTGAAGTGATGTTCACTGCTGTCTCACTGTTTATGTGATGACCCTGTTCGTGCATATGTGCATGTGCGTGTGTGTGTGCGTGCGTGTGTGTCTGCATTGCACAGTACTTGTAAATCATACAGACGGTTAACCAGCAGATGAATGGCTGAATAAAAGGTGTTTATCACTACAGAGAACACCATGGTCAGACTGGTCCAGACTCCCGAGGACCAGAGGATTGAGGGAAACTGGAACGGCAGCTAATATGAGCAGCTCAGCTCTGGTGATCACACTATAACACAACCGTGCTGTCAAAGCCCCACAGACAGACGGTTTATATCCTGTATGCAAATGTAAAACTCCAATATGGTAATATGATGGAAGCAGAGCTGCTGTTACACCGTCCAGCAATCAGGTGTTTGTCATGTGTGTAGCTTAATCTTTTCATATTTCAACTGTATCTTTCAGCAGAAAATTTTGAATGTCAAAATGCTACAGATGACAGCACCAGTGATGAACTGTCAGCAGATTATTTCAGGATACAGAGCGACCGATGTCAGCAACTGAACCAGAGTTCTTTGGACACATATTGTAAAATCTAAACAGATGACATACCACATGCTTTGGAAATTAACTTGTGGGATATAATGTTATTTTTACATCAAAATAAAATAAGACTCGTTTTTTTTTTTTTTTTTTTTAAATTTGAAGTAACTTCCAATGAAGAAATTATAGAGGAAATATCAGACAGCAGGGTGCTTTATGTCCACAGTCTACATGTTTCTATTCATTTATCTTTAGGACAGAGAAATGCGCGCACACACACACACACACACACACACACACATGCACTCCACAGAACTCAGTTTAATAAAACAAAGTCTGTTGCTGTGGAGGGATGGATGGAGGTGGATGTTTTTGTCTGTATTTGCAGTAGAAAGCCAAGGAAAGGGAAAGGGGAAAAAGGAGAAGATGGATTCAGAACAAGCTAGAGGTAAAGGAAAGGAGACAACACTGGCAAAAACAGTTGGTCACATCAAAGAGAAAGTGAGATATCACTGGACAAGCAGAGCGAAGAATCAGACACAGGGTCAGGGACAGATGAATGGTCCCGTCACCTGTTCTCTGACACTCACCTCCTTCCTTCACTATATCTTTTCCTCTCAAAAAGTACAGATCCTTTTTAATTAACTCTGATGTCAGGAGAATGTAAACTGATGATACATCTCATAAGAAAACTAGTTTTATGTGAACAAGACCAGCTGATCTGGTCCAACATGGGGTGTGATCTGTTAAAATTTAATTTTCATCTGCAGACAGTCATACATTTAGTGATAAAAAAAAAAAAACTCTGACTCAAACCTTCAAAATACAGTATTCAAGTTCTTATGACTGCAGCATCACATCAGAGAGAGGTGGGACATTTTAAAGACATTTCTGTGTAATTCAGCCCAACATATTTCTTCGTATTAGTTCTTCACTAGAAATCAAACGAAGGTTTGCAGTTTGCCACAAAATTCGACTGCACATTGTTCAATTTACAATGATGGATCTGTCAGAAGCTCAATAGTTTTTTTCAATGATTAGAAAGGGCACGGATTTTAAGTAAAATCACAGCTGACTTTTATTGATGTTGACGGTTTTAGCGCTTCAAAATGAAAGCAAACAGAAGGTCATTCAGCAGTGTTCCCCTGTGGCCGCTTTACCAAGAGTCCAAACTCGACAATGAGTTGGGCCCCTATAACCCCAATCCCCCCATTCACTGTGTGCAGCTGCTTTATCCTGGAATATCAACCAAGGTTTTTGTAATGTGGGCAGTATTCAAATACACTTGGCTTATATAACAAAATCACCAGATTTGCAGTAGTAAATATGTCAGTGCTGCATTTCTGAGCAGCACAGTGAGGAAACCATTGGTGTCAGTCTCAGACGTGTCACTGTCAACGATATGATGAATTTCTGACAGCGACCAGCTCTCTCACCTCATGCTGCAGACATGTCCACAAACTGTTGGCAAAAAAAAACAATCCATCCAGCTCATTTCATTGGAGCTGTGCAGCAGTGCATTGGGCTTTACTTGGTAAAAAAAACTGCTGCAAATGATTTTTCACAACCATCAGAAGCTAATTATCTGGTTAGGAGTGTTTATCTGCTACACAGTTAACACCGGGGATACAAAACATGAACACAACTAGACCATAACACAAGCTGTTTGTTCAGTTCTTCCCATTCTGCCAACATTACTGACATGGTTCCTGCAGTCATGAGGTTGTGGTCCAACAATGACCCTGTGTGCATCCAAATGTTTCAGAAATGAAACAGGTCATTGCCCTCTAGACCAACATGTAGACACATAGAGGCAGGTTTTGATTACTCTATTGGCAAAACAACATTGTAAAACTGTAAAACAGATTAATACTGCAAAATACAATTTCATAATGGGACAATGCCGCTGTAGCGATTTGGTTGGAGTAAGTCTGAGGGAGGAAGGCAGACAACTGAGACATGCTCAAAGTCGTCACATACAAGGCTTAAAAGGTGACAGAGATTGGTTGAACGGGCTTTTGATCCTTGTTCTGTGATGTGACATATACACAATACAATGTTGGTTGGGTGTGTAACGCCTCAGAAGGTTCTTAAAAACCTCTCTCAAAAAGATATTTTACAGTGGGGATTTAAAATGCAGGGTTTGGCATCAACTTGGCATTTTTACTGGCTTAACTGCCAACCTCATTATGAAATGCAAGCACTTGACTCTGATTGGCTGCCATCACTGCCACTCAAATGAATGCAACTTTGCCAGCTTTGGAACACAAACAGACCGTCTTTTTACAGCTAATCGCCTTTGAAGGGGATGGAATGGAATCAGAGTGGGGTGTGTGGGGGCAGTGACTAGCATTCTACAACAAAGATGAGGTAAACATGCATTTTGATTCTCTATCACCTTTAAGTATTTAAACGTCTATGCTCAACCAGTCAGTTGACTTAATGTCAGTGTTCAATGTTCCCACTCAAACTCCTTAGTATTTGGCAGGATGTATGGAACAATAAGAACAGAACACCCAGACACGTTTTATTCAACTATTCAGTTACCTTCATCAAAAGTGTAAAAATCCACCTGCTTTCTAGAACTTGAACAGCCTCAGGATCAGTATAACATAAAGTTCCAGGGCAGTCATACGTGGCTAGACTCAATATAATAGTAAACTTTTTCCATCCTCATTTCAATGCAATTCAAAGAGAAAGTGAAAACTATGTTATTATACAATGCTGACGCAGAATACTTTGGTAAAACCTTTGACAGGCTTGTGAATGAATTGATGTTCTCGCTCTGATGAAGCCAACATGCATAAAAATACTTGTTTGAGTCATAAATCTTTGCATTTGCGACTGTTTTTACCTCCTTCTACAGTCAACGGCCCATCTCATGCATCTTGTAAGTACATGAAGCTCTGCCAGGGTACCATTTTCATTTCACAGGACAATAGTAGGCCATAAACAAAACTGCATGAATCACTGTAAACAATATCAGCAACATGACAAATGCCACATGGAAACGCTCTCATCACACGCAATGTGACTCGCCGCCATCCCTCGCTACCGACAAGAGTTCTCATCAGGAAACAAGACAGTAACAAGCAAAGACCACGGGAAAACACTCTGTGATGTTCCCAAGAGCAGGAAGTTCTAGACAATCCTCTCCACCACCATCACCCCCAACTACACCTCAACACCCTCTACTCCCAAGACACGCACGCATACACACACACATCAGTTAACAACACTCCCAGTCTGCTGGGCTCAGCAGCAGGAGGGAACTGGGATGTGACAAATCAGTCGGGACCCTGGCAGTCAACTTCATGCCCAGCGATAATGAGCTCCCGCCGGAGACAACTCTCTCAGGAAAGGAACGACGACATAGAACAACATTAACAACGTGCTAATCAGCTGAAGTATAAAGCGTGTGTAAAGAATGTTAAAAAGAACAAAAAAATTTAAGTTATCGTCTTGGTGAGGAGTATGTGAAAATGTGAAGATGGCAGGGTAGGAGGAGGTGGAGCAATTGATGTGTAGACAAGCAGATGGCCACAGAAATGTAACCAGGAAGAGGAGAAGAGCAGGGCAGTTTCGGCAGAGGCCTGGAGCATGTGCTTGATATGCAAGCGATGAGGACAGGCTGGATCAGAGCACATGGTTTCAGTCTCCCCTGGTACAGCAGGTGGAGGCTGCAGAATGAGCGTATGAGTGTGTGTATGTTTACAGAGCAGGTGGGTGAGTTGCTGTGTCATTAGGAGACGCCTGGAGCTGCACAAAACGACAAAGAAGGCCTAATTCAGCCTGCGTGTGGGGACTGGGGGTGGTAAAATGAGTTGCGTGGGTGGGGGCAGAGCTTGAATTGGGCCTTTACTGACTACGATTACAACATCGTTCTTGCTCAGAAGTGTTAATTTCTGATGACTGTAGGTACACATGCCAGGTTGTAAGTATGATGTAGCAGAGGTGATGGTTTTTCTTGATTGTGACTGACCACATCATTTGTCTTGACTCTTCCCAAACATTTAACTTAGGTTTTCTTATTTTCTTTCATGGTTAACATGCTGCTTTTAATAAACTACTAACATTGTTAACAACGAAGGTGACAGCATAAATGACTGTGACTGCTCAATATATCTGGATCTAAATAATACTTGTTTTATCTTTTATTTTGGGTGGATTCACTTCACTCTTATTGAGATTGTCCTTCCAAGAAAAAAAAAAAAAAAACATATAATCAGTTTTTTTCAGCATGTTTCCAAAAAAAAAAAAAAAAAAAACATATTCAGATTAAGTGAAGACCCCTATTGGCTGCAGTAATAACGAGTATTACATAAATAAAAAGAAACTAGAGAATTATTATTAACAACATGTTGATTTTTAACACAGGAGACTGCTGTTCATTTTCTTTTTAAAACAACCATCATTGAGACTTTTTTACACAGGATCATTATCATTCACAAACCCTACAATTTAACACTTGACCATAACAAAGGAGGTCCTCTGGCCTTCCTGATGTGATCTAATCATTTGAGCTTGTTGACACAAAAATCGGCTTCACACTGTTGAGCCAGGCCATGCCAGGGGGCCACCTTTGTCCTAGTGTCCCAGGTCTACTAGCCCCACAGCCCCTGTTCAGATTATCAGGCCAGTAGCCTCTCTGGATCACCCTTTGGCCAGCCCCCGTTTGTAAAATCGTCACCAACACTGCCTATTTTCAAACAGGATGGGAGGTTCTATCATGCAAAAACATGACTAGCGGCAAATAAACAACTAACTGCCGTTTAGATCGCTTTAACGTTGACCACGCCTCTATCCCCTCTCTGGCCCTGCGTGGCCCAACATTTTGGTTGGGCAAGAAATCTCCAGCTAGTGGTCCTGACACAGCTCTGAAGTGGCACCAGTTAGCACTGGCTCCAGACGGTGTGAGCACAACTAGCCCCCCGGCACGCCCCGGTTAGCTTTGGCCCGACAGTGTGAAGCCTCTCAGTCTGCACTCATCTACTTGAACTTAGCCATACAAGCTTATGCTCCTTCTTGACCACGGCATTCCTCCAAAGAATTTAATTTGACATCACCATCGTTGCGCGCACAGCAATCTCAGTCCAGACTGTTCTCATTTCTGGTTCCATTATGGTGGAACAAGCTCTTAAATGCAATAAAACAGTGTCCCTTTCTATTTTGTCTTAAATACTCATCTCTCCCATGAACATCATCTCTCCTTACTCCTCTAACACCCCTTACCAGCACTTTAACTGCACCTGCACTTTATCTTATTAAAAGATTTAGTACTTGGTACTTTAGTTCTTTCTTCAAGATCTCCTCCTGTGCTAATACTTTACTGCTGTTCCTTTACGTCTCTTTGGATAAAAGTGTCTGCCACATGAATAATGATAAATGCACTGTAATGCAGAAGTCACTTTAAGCTAAACCCTAATCTCTCCCTAACCAGTCAGTTTCTGAACACAAACTGGGGAAAAAATGCTGAAAAATCATGATCCCAGTAAACATCAGTGGTTGTGTGTGTTAAAAGCTTTCATGTCTACCAGGACCAGACTGGTTATCTGCTGAAAACAGATGATTGAAGAGACAATGGGCAGCTCAGCAGGGAGGAAGGGAAGAGTCCGCAGCAAGTTACAGGTCAAAGTCCAGAAATATCCCTCACAGAATTCTCAACAGGAATGTTAAAAAAGCAGTGCCGTATTGCAACGAAAAGGGGCAAGTGGTTGTGTCAGGCTATGTTAAAATGAGCGTAGATGGTTTAAAGTGTCAGGGTTCAGGAACTACCCCAGGTGAGACAAAGATAAAGGGTCCAAGCTTGGAGTTACCGCACAGTACCTCAAGGTGTTGCATACCACAGACACGTGCAGCCATAGTGCCTTGTCAGGTTAAGTGGCTTCAAGGTTACAGGAGGAACGAGACGGAAAGCTGGTGAACCGTCTTTCTATTGAAACAGTTTCAGCTTACAAAAAATAAACGACTAGGGCAGAGGTGCAACAGCCAATCCACCTTCTCCAAATCTGAGCTCAACTATCAGCTCAGGAACATCTACAGTGATGAATCCAGGAAGCATATCCGCCTCACCCTCAGGAGCAGATACCATCCATCACAGAAAAATAGCGTAGAACCTGGGGAAGGTGTTTGGCTGCAGCGTGAATCCATCAGAGTGATACTGCGGTGCACGTCAGGCCAAGCTGGCAAGTGTAAGACCAGAATATTCTGACACCAACCGCTCACAGATTCTGATATAAAAGATCCTGATCATGGTTGAGGGCTATGAGAGGAGGGACAGCGGGCTCCTATGGAAGTGACTACCTTAGTTTCTCAGCAACATTGTCCTTCACAAAGCAGAACAATCTCATCAGCTTCTCATCAGAGTAAGGGAGCTTCATGAGATGCTGATTCTGAGACCGACTGTTAACAAGGGGATGCGGTCACACCTGTATAAGGTAAAATGTTTTAATACATTTCCATGGGAAATTCCTCAGGTACTATGCTGTCATGGGCACCATTCTGGCACACACATATATATGTTTTTATTCAATTTTTGCTGTTGCCTGACCTGTACTTTGGGTACTGCTATGTTAGCTATTGATGCAAACTTTGAATGCTGGCTGCACAGATCAATATGTTTAATGCACAGTAACCATCGGTTTGTTATCCACAAGACCATTGCAGCTGACAATTCATTTTTTACTATATTGACAGTGATTAAGACAATTTGTGTTCTTATGCTGTTAACACTTGTCTTATTTACTCACCTCAGCTCATCTCTCAGGTCGGGCACGTACAGATTTTAATATGATAAAAAACCTGGCAACTTTCTGGCATCAAACACACCTCTATGAATATTGTGGGAATAAGGAGAAGAAATCCTTCCACACCTTGTCTTGTCATGTCTGGTTTGCTGTTTGTGACATTTTACACAACTGCCAGGACCCCCCCCCTTCCCTTCACCACCATCCCTTACTGTTAGTGCGGGCATAATGAGGGGCCGTTTAACTCCCGTTTAGAAGCGCTGGGGGAAGCATATTTGTCCCTTCCTGTTGTAAATAATGACCAATTACCAGAGAGTGTGAGGTGGGCTTCGGTACAGTGGATGAGACGTTTCAGACAGCAGAGAAGCTGTCATGGGTGGGTGGCTGGGGGTTGTATGGAGGGGGGGTTAGGCCTCTAATTGGAGCCAGATTTCATACTGATATTTCTGATGATGCTGCAGCATGAGGGATAGAGAAGAGACAAAACAAGGAAAGGGAGGGTAATATGAGGGCGTGAGTGAGAAAAGAGATGATAAAGAGAGAGACAGACAGTGGAAGACGGGGAAAGAGGAATGAGAGATGATAAAGAGACTGGAAGCAGGAGGATGGCGTGAAGAAAGATGGGAGGAAAGAAAGATAAAGAGAAAAGAAAGAGTGAACAGGTCCCGCTGCAGTTTCTCTGCAGGGATAATATTCCACCAAAGTCTAATTCTGTCCATAAAAGCTGTTGGACTTCTTTTTTTTCTTTCCTCCTACCACCCCACCCCCCACCCTTTCCTTTCAGAGTGATAGTTGCCTTGGCAACCATGGCAAATCTTCCTTTTCTCAAACAGATGTCCCATTTAGTTGGAAATTAGAATGTGTAAAAAACCCACGAGACACAAATTATTTCAAAGTTCTCCGATGGAGAGAGGGAAAGGAAGGGCGGAGAGGAGGAGAAGAAAGGTGCGGAAAGAAAATAGAGAAAGAGGGAGGGGGGTAAAACACACACACACACACACACACACACACACACACACACATTCTCCCTCCCCTTTTTCTTCTCTGGTCTCCTGTGCTTCAATGTGTCAATCGTGGAGATGAGCCAGATCATCCCAAGCTAGTGGCTTGTCCGGGAGAAGTGGAGTGTTGTGGGTGGGTGGGCACTGGGTGGTTGGGTGAGCACTGGGGTGGAAGGAGGGGTGGCAGGGGTGGGTCCTTCTTCTGCGTCTGAGATGGGGTGGAGGGTAAGTGGCAAGAACTGTAAACTCGGTGCCAGTGTGGCAGAAGGGACCCGCTGTGGTGAGGAGCACCGAGCAGCTCTCGAGGGAAGGACTGTACCCTGCTTACAATTCAACCTCATTTAAGTGCTGAACTTGTAAATATCATAAATTTACCTTTCGCTACAAATAGTCTTGTACAAGAAAACACGTGTCTTAAATAGTAACAGTTATTATATTAATGTGGTATTAATGCCTTAAGACAATACGAAGCAACTCTGGAAAATACACCCAATGTATCAGATAATTTGATCACGTATAAGGGAAAAAATCCCCCCAAAAATAGCGGGGACAATTGATAACTGGAATAATTTGAAGACTGTGATGTCCCTCTGAGACATTTCTTATCTTTAGCAGAACTAGAGCAGCCATTTTGAGCTGATGTTCAGCAATCACGAGGGAGAAATTCATCATAGAGGATGCAAACAGAGAAAACAACTGCACCCCAGACCATGATCTCAATAGGCCAGATATGCAATGCAGAATCATGATGTTTGATGAATCTCAAGGTCAAAGACAAGAGGAAATGTTTTAGGAACAACAAGGGATTTTGTATATATAAACTCCCTGTTTGAACAGAAGTGTTCACAGTTCTTGACAATAAAGATGATGGTGACTAGAAACCAGAGGTCCTTTTATCAAGAAAAAAAAAGGAAACAGCATCTTGGTGCAGTTTTAGTTTTTCTAGCTCTTATTCACAGGTGCAGTTCAAAGATCTGAACTACAACTCTGAACAGCGTCAGAAGGAATCCCTCTACCTGGGCTCTGATCTAAGACTATATTGTGTAACATAACAGATTTGGAGGTTTAGAGATTAGTGAATCGCCAGTGCTGAGTTTTGATCCTTACAGGTAGAACTTACTTCCTCAGGACCATTCTTCTTGTCATACTTGCAACATACGAAAGGCTAGTTTTTCAATTCCTTAGTTTCAACACCATTGATATCAATCAAATGCAGCAGAGAGAACTGAAAAAGTAGACCTTGTTTCAGATATTAACTAGTCTTGTGTAGACTTGTGGCAAGATCTCTGACCATAACATCAGCCTACACATGACTTTCAGGCCATTGTCAACTAGATTTTCAAAATACAATATCTCATACTAACAAATAATTTAAGGATGCTTTACTGTAATGGTCAGTCCAACTAAGATCTGGTCTTATCTCTTTCTTTGTCAGAAGGTTCTTTATTCAGTGATTTCTTTGGTGGATGAAACTGTCTTAAACTGTGTTTAATCAAATCAGAGTTCATGGAGTTAACCGACAAATGATGAAACCACATTAGGAACTTTTGGTTTGTCAAAACCTGCTGAATAAATAGAAGGAGTGAATTTTCAGGTGTAAACCTTCACAACCACTGCTTTGTCATGTAAATAGAACACCAGCAGCTGAATGTAAATAGGCATTCTTGTAAATGTAGGACTGAATCGACTTTTATAAATTACACGGATACATTCATAACACACCTGGAATGACGAGGAAACAATCCCAACAGTGTGAGTGTGGTGGAATTTAACATATTTCCTATAAAGAACGTGAGTGTTGAGACACTCCCTCATCTCAGTACATCAACACGTTTATCTGGCTTGAAAAGCTCATTTTAATGCAAGTGGATCACTCGGAGTTAATCTGCCTTGTTTCACAGTGAACACATTTGTGCAGAATTGCTGCAATAAATGAAGCTGCATCCAGAGGAAGAAGAAGAAGAAGAAAAGGAAGAAGAAGAAGAAGCATCTTATTTGCCTTTTTCAAGCGTGCAAAGACAGAGACAAACGTAGAGATGATGCAACTTCTCTGCCTGGACATTTTTTCGTCCACGACAATCCTGACTCTCCAACTCTGTGGTCAAACACTGAACATTAAGAGACAGATAGAAGAGTGTGTGCGTGAGTGTGTGTGTGTAGAAGAAAGACAAGAGAGACTGAGGCAAGAAGGAACATAAGGACAGAATCACTTTAATTCAGTTTTTTTTTTTTTCTCGTCGACAATGCCACATGCCTCAGGGAGGGAAGGCATGTGTGAAATAGAGAAAGAAAAATGCCCCATAGCGTGCCATAACACACAAGCACACACAAATGCTGACACACACACATCCACGCACGTTGAAGTCCTGCCCCTGGAGGCCATTTAACAGGTAATTTAAAGAGAAATCCCTCCAGGGAAACGACACAGTAAATGTCCTCACGTCTGCTCTTCCTCCCTCCATAACTGTTTATTCAGCTACAGGGCTTCAGACTGGCAGCACTTAGGAGGGAGGAAAAGATGAAATTGTAGAGTATGAAGAAAAGAAAGGGGGTGCGGAGGGGGGTTTGTGTAGAAGAGGGGGGTGTGAAAGTGACAAGTATTAAAGTGGGCCATTTTTTTCTTCTTTCCTCCACCAACTCCCTTCAGTACCCGTTTATTAATGTTCAGTGTTCATAGGCTACTTTATTTGGGTCCTGTGGGATGGTGAGTGCTACGGGAATGGAGGTGGGAGATGGAGGAATGAAAAGATGAACGGATAGAGGAGAGGAGGAGAGGGAGGAAAGGACAGGACCCAGAGGGGGGTTGAGAGTCTCACAGTGAATTGGATGTTAATTTAGTGCAGGCTCTGGTGAGGAGGCCCAGAAAAGCATGAACTCCCAACTGTACGTGTCTGTGTCTCCTTACATCTTTAACAGAGTACACCACCACCACCACCGCTGCTGCTGCTGCTGCTGCTGCATATTACAGCCAGTTTACTACAAAAGTGTACAAACACTACATTACTGCCAACACACACCATATGTTTTTAAAAATGACCTGCTCTGGTTTCAGCTTGGTTCACTGCACTATGCACCACTGTACATCACGCTCCTCGTCTCTACCGTTTCATTTAAGGGTCGAGTCCCTTGAAAAATTGAAAATATTTTGCCTTGTGTAAAAAATTTATTGGCGTTTTTCGTCGCGAAAGCGTTGAGCGTCGAGCCTCAGCTGACATCAGCGAGAATCAGGACACGGAGGAGGAGTTTAGCGTGACTGTCTGTGGACAACTGGAGTTGTAAAATCCAACATCTGTGCTTTTTAGAGAGAATTAAAAAAGCAACATGCGAAAAGTCTAAATAGCAAACAGCAGGAAATTTGTACAAAGTATTTAAGAGCGCATAAAATGTACTAATGATTCTGGATTCAGACTCTAGCCAACCCCAAATTTATTGCCCCAGCAGTGCTTCAGTGACCAACAACCACAAGGGGTAAACTGTTGGCCGAGTCACTGTTCCACTTTCAGATGACTGATAGACATGTGTAACCTGACATAAGATATACAAATTTCCTGTATTTGTATGAATATGTATGGTCTTTAAAAGCACTGTTAAAACAACATGTAGGGGGTGCCTGTAAATTTTACACACACACACACACACACACACACACACACACACACACACACACACACATATATATTTGGGATCTAGAGATCCGGGGGTCTAAACCAACAGGTGGTGTGAAACGCTCTGGTTCCCCAAATGAGTCAGAGCTTCATACACACCAGTGACCTGGAGAGACTGTGACAGAGACTTGCTAGAAAACAGCGACTCAAACGTTGAGCAAGTTAACAAACAGCAGAGGAGACAGTGTTTCTCAGACATTGAAGAGACTGTGGCGACGTCACGGTTTAAAAATTGGGCTGTGATAATAAAAAGGTGATAATTGTCTTCCAAGCATTGTGGCTACCAAGTGGTTTGTAGCCGTAATGCAAATGCTAACGCTCGCATGCATGTTAGATGCCGCCTGTGTAACATTTATATGCTGTGAAGCTGTTTGCAAGTCCTCACCCAAACTAGCTTCCCTACATGTGCTTTCCTCCATCATTAAAGGCAAAAATTGTCACCAAATAACAATCTTATCACCAAAATGTTATATTCAGGTCAATACAATATATATATATATATATATATATATGTATGAGATCTCTATAAACTTTACTGCAGCTTTTCATAAGATTAAGTCCAAGATTTAGGTAAGTTAAATTCATTCATAAATCAAGATATAAATAAAACAGCTAAAGGTTCACTTACTAATAATAAACTGTTTCAGAGAGCTGTTGATTCAGCTGTGTGATGAGTTTGGAGGATGTGTGCATGTAGTGGAGTGAACAACACACACACACACACAGACTGAACAGTATAACCTGCAGTAGGATTTATTACAGGGCTGCTGGATCACACTGTGTCGACACAGGAGGCGGTCAGTCAGGCGCGGTGCGAAGATGGAGGTCACCTGCAATTTTGGAAACACTCAGTGCCCAACAAAGCTGACGACATAGTGAGAAGCTCGGCTGCTAAAAACCCCTCTGATACAGTCAGCAACAATAAAAGTTCTGCCCTCACTCTGTCTGGAGTTTGTCCAGTTGTAATCACAACCTTGAGGAAAGATTTCTGCTTTTGTCAAGGCTCAGTTTTTTCCAGGACGGTTAGGAGATCTGAAATTTTAGCTATCGAGCGAGTGTGAGGAAAGGAGAGCAGGATGCTTGGATGTGACGATGAACTCTGAAGAGGACGGTCTGTATCGTCAGAGCTCTGCTGCTCCAAAGACGTCACAGTGTGTGTCTGTAGTTCTTAATTTAGACAATAAAACAGAGGAAAATGACTGGATTTTTTTAAAATAGAAGTGCATCTGTTCCATCAGCAGGTCAGTCATTATTCACACACCAGAAGAGGTTGCTGCTCCTGAGGAAAATCTAAAAATATGTGTTACCTTCAGTTTTAGAATAAGTGGCCAATTCTTGTCATTCTGCTGGAGCCGACCCAAGATTTAAGGATTTGTTAAGAAACTGCCAGACAACACCAGAACTTGTTCACAGTTTTTATATTTGCTTGTTGCATTGTTGCACCTTGGTTTGTGGCCTGTTAGAAACATTTTACTAAAACAAAGGCAGATAAATCCGCTGATGGATCAGTTATCTACCTAAGTCTCTGTGAGTTGTATTTTTTCTCATGTTGAAGTGCAACAAATGGCTTCCTGTGAGGAAGAAGATCAGTCTATAAACTGATGGGATACATTCAGAATCACTCTCAGTGATGTCAACTAAACACAGTTTGTAGTTAATGGGCTAAAACGTGCGACACCTCCAGAGGAGTCCTTTCACAAGTTGCGTTTGTTGCTCTTTCATTTTCTCGATCGTTCGAACTCCAATTTCTCTGATGCTGCTCCTCATCAGAAGGAGAACAAAGGAAAACTCTTGAAGCTCAGTGAAGAGAAAGAAGGTCAAATTACCTTCATGCCATCTCCACCATCATTAGACTCATTATCATTAAAGGAAAAAGCTTTGCGCGCCATCGCTGCGTTTTTACCTCGTCTCTTCAACCCCTCCGCTCTCCCGCCTCTTTCCTTTTACTTTCACCGAAGCCGGGAAAACAAGTAAGTTAATTAAAGTCTGCTAGAGTCCCTTCCATTTCCCGCTCATCAGCGAGGACAAGCCATCAAACAGAACGCAGGTAGTCCATTTCTGTCAAATGAGAGAGCAGAGGAAGTGGAGACGGAGGAAGAGAGGGAGGAGGAAGATGAGACAGAGGGGAGCCGAGAGGAGGAGGAGGAGGACGAAGAAAACGGCCTCTCTTCATCTCTTTAGTTTTTGATGAGCTTTCTTAATTGGGCCACTATAGAAGGAGAAGTGAATCCTCAATAATTAAAAAATCTAATTAAGGAGTCTTTTGCATCTCCGTCCTTAATTATTCCACGCGGAGCAGTGGGGAGCGATACATTTCTGCCGTTTTCATTTAAAGAAGAAAAAAGGGTCTCTCACTTTCTCTCCCCCGTCGCTCTGCGCAAATCCCCTGTCAACAAACACGCGACTTTGTCTCTCTCATCCCTGTCTGTCTGCGATCAAGGTGTCTGTCTCCCCTGCCCATCTCACATTCCTCCGAGACCGTCGTTATACACATTTAAAGACATTTAACCCATTAGTAGCACAACACGAGAACAAGCTCCTGTCCTGCCTCCTGCCTCGGTGCTCAACGGCACAAAAAAAGTACTCGAGATCTCAACGAGATACTTGGAGACAACAGCTCTTGAGCGATGAATAGAACTCCCAGAAGTAGACTTATATCTTGACCCTGCAAAACATCCCCTTAGGATGCGAATCAAGTCTCTAACCCCATTAGTTTCGAAGTTATTAGGACTGCCCCCTAAAATTCAATTATTCAAAGCATCTGTCAGAGACCCCGGAGCCAAATAGTCTCACGTCAAGGTTTGACGTGTCTGCAGTCGTCTGCAAAAAATAGGCTAAACGTTTAAAGGGCTTTTTTTTTTTTTTTTTTTTTTTTTATCACAGTGAAAAGATTCAAACCAACACTGAACGTCTTCTTCCTCTGAGTCACAGAGCTGCATTGTTTCCAGAATTATTATATAAAATTACCATGAACGCACACACACTTCCTGCAGTTTCATTGTTGTTTTAAATGAAGCTATATTGAGTGTATAAATATACGTAGAGGTCACCGATGTCCTCGTGTCTGGTTAATGTGGCTGTGAACACCAATGCATCTCTCTTCTCGCATCTTAGCAACAACGGTGAAATATTACTGGGTGCAGATTTTCTGCACGGCAGGACGTCGTTGAGGAAAATGTACAACAATCACTCCAATTGTGATTCAGCACATTCAAAGGAGGCTGATCGGAGGCGATGAAGGCTTTTTGTTAGAGCGGAAGATGTTTTCACTCCTCCTTTCTATCGGACACGAGTTTCTTAATTGGCGGCTGATGAAGAAATTGCACAGAAGCGAGAGGAGCATGCTCATGGCTGCGCTTGCGCCGGTCGTAGCAGCAGAGCCATGAACGTCCCGGCCGCACCGCTCATTATTAATAATGACTCAGATGTCATCCACCGCGGTTGCCAAGATTGGTTTCCGCTGCCGAGAATCTTAGCTGCTAAATTATGAGTAGAGAGGATCTCTGAGAAAGCAGCTAGTGGGACTATTGTTTCATTTCAAACGTGGTTTTTTAAAGGCAACATTTGGTCCAGCGAGAGAAAGACGACGCTTAATGTTAATTAACAAATGAACAGCGGATAGTTTCTTGTAATGTTGTGTTTTGTTTTTCTTTTCTCTTCCAGTACATTTCATATTTGTCTGAACTTTCACTTCCACTCTCTGATTCATTAGTGTTACAAATGTGCAGCGGGACGATTTCTTCTTACACTTTACTTTCTAAAAATTACCAGAACAATCAGTAACACTCGGGGAACAACTGGACATCTGGAAACTTAATGTGAGGCATTTTCTTTGGTGGAAGAAGTTGACATCCCCCTAAAAAAAAAAAAAAAAAAATGGCAGCCTAAATATAGCTCTGAAGGATTTTTCATGCTTCGCCTCGCTTCGTTCCTGTTGTTTATTGTTTGTTTTTTTTTGTTTTCTCCCAGAAAAGATTCTGACTTTCAGGAATGTGTTTTGTTTTAGCAAATTAATCAAAGATTTGGCACATACGCATACGCTTAATTCATTAATTCATCTTTTTTTCTTTTTTTTTTTTTCTTCTAGATGAGATGTATGCGACGCAGATGCAGAAACTTTTATTTATTTATTACTATTTGTTTTCCACTGTGCCATATATTATAAATAAAAAAGAAGAAAAACACACATGGGTCGAAGTCAAATATTTCTCAAAGAGAACGGTGGTGATGATAAATTGAAGCTGGTGTAGATTTCGCAGCATCAGTAGTCACGACACACCAGGTGTGCTGTTGTTCTCAATGATCCGTTCTCGTTAGAGGAAACAACCGAGCAATCAGAGCTTTGTGTAACACGTTCACGAGTTAGTTACATCCGTGAAATGGCAAGAACAGGATGTCAGAGAAGATTCACAGAAGAGAAGAAAACAAACCTCATTATGTTCCTCCTGTGTGTTGTATGACTGGGTGTACAGTCACTATGTGTGCGCTGACTCTTTCGCTTGGTCCGAAATGTAAGAATTTCCTGAGAGAGGCCACAGTGATCGACCCAAGCTGCTTCTGTCTTCTACAAGAAAAGTTCATTTACAGCTACGTTGCTTGATTTTATAGAACTTTAATTTCGTACCAATATTAAAAGCTAATGTTGTGTATTTTTCCTCTCTTCAGTTGACCAATCTTGATGATATTTACCATTTTATCACAAGAATTTAGAATTTTTTTTCTCTGATCTTTTTGGTAAGTAACATAAAACCTCCACTTCAGCATTTCTTGGATTTGTGGGGATCCGCTAAATTAAAACATTTTATGTTTATACAAGGATACGAGGAACTGTATCGTCATTAATAAATAAAGAACAAAACACAGATTTTCAGGCCTCCAGCCAGCAGTACTAGTCAGTACAAAGTAAATAATGAATAACTGGAGAAAGAGTAATCGTCATTTACTCACAGATCTAAGTACTCAATGGGGATTTGACCCTGATAATATCCAAGTAAACTTTTCTATTAAAGGTGACAACTTTATTACTGAGGCAACAGCACATGTATATTTCCTTCCTGGTATTTCCTAGAATTTATGTTTTCATCATTAAAATGACCTATGAATTAATAAAATGCTCTTGTTTCTTTATGTGCTCAATTCATTTGAAGTTTTACTTGTCACTGCACGAAAGACTCTGTACAGTTCACAGACTTTCTGCGCTGTTCATGTGAGCGTGGATTAGTGGATTAGTTCTGGAGACATTTCCTCTCACAGATGACTGAGATGAACTCAGGTAATCATGGGTCAGTTGGGGAGCACCTTGAGTTGTTGGAGGTGGTGGTGGCAGTATGGTGGATGTGTGGGGGGTAAGAAGGGTAATCCATAGGCCATAAAGCGACGTGAGCCTTGAATTGCCATGGCGACGGAGGGAGCGGAAACAGAACAGGCATCGTCCCACGACTGCCAGAGAATGGAGCATGTGGAGGAGTGTGTGTGGGGTGGCTGGTGCGTGTGTGTGTGTGTGTGTGTCATCCAGCGACACACAGAGACCATCAAGTGACTAGGGAGGTAGGTGTGTGTGTGTGTGTGTGACAGTAAAAATAAAGCCAAGGAAAAAGTGAATTTCACAAGGTGAAAAGGACAGAAGGAGAAGAGTGGAGATACAAGGTGAGGAGAGAAGGAAGGATGGAGCGAAGGACAGACGGAGGAGGTAAGGAATGAAGGAAAGAAAAGGGGAGCAGACAGTGTAGAGGGAAACACACAGAGCTTCCAGCTGGAGCTGCTCTGTGCTGCAGGAACACACCCCGAGGCTTACCCACACACACACACACACACACACACACACACACACACACACACACACACACACACACACGTACACAAACGCACAGACTCACAGAGGACACACATTCACACAATCAGAGATAATCTTACTCACACACACGTCACCTCATGTGCCCATTACACCAGCCAGTGAATCTGAATAAAACCATCGCTTCCTAAACCTGCCTCCCTCCCTCTGTCTTTTTCTCTCATCCATTTCCTTTGCTCCCTCTCTCCCCCCCTCTTCATCTGTCCTTTGTCTCTTTCCCTCCATGGGTTCTCTCACCCCCACTCCTCCCTCCTCCTCCCTCACTTCTTCTTTTTCTTCTACCTCTTCCTCCTCCTGGTTCTCCTCAGGCAGCTCACTGCTGTGGCCTGGGCAATAAACTCTGGGGACCCTGCTATCACAGCAAACCAATTACCCAGCCCGGAGGGCACACACACACACACACACACACACACACACACACACACACACACACACACACACACACACACACACACTCACACGAAAAGAAACATCCTGTCCACAATGAATTAACGGACAAAAATAGAAAGTAATACGAGTCAAGGCTGCACGGAGAAGCAAACAAATGATTAATTTCAATGAGTTGAAGTGAGGGATCACAGCAGAGTGTCATCACCATACAGACGTTTTAACTTTGGACCTAGTCACGGCCCAGATTAACCAGATTAACATGCTGCAGTGCCCCGGGGCAAAAAAAAAAAAAAACGATCTGCTGGGGTTTTTATCAGCCCCTTTGTCCCCCTCAGTGTGTGATGTGTGTGGTTTGTCTGCGGTGGAATATTAAGTAGTCTCTGATGTGTCTGTGGTGATTTGACTAAATACAAATTAATTTAGGAACAGAGACAAATATGAGCACAGCACTGAAATAACAAAGTACACAAATGTATCACAGTGCATAAATATATTTAATTAGTTTGAATTAGCCCACATGATCTGTTTAGTTTTGTTTTCATAGATGCATATTTGAATGTGAAATGCTACCCAGGTATGTATCTAACACAAGGAAATGACACACACTGGTGTTGTACTAGAGGATGATACTCAGGGTCAAAGTTCATCTGTCTGAATAGTGTGTCTGGGCCAATATGGGGCTCAAATGATGCAGCGTTGCAAGACACAGTGAGTACATTTTGACCTTTAGAAAGAATTGCTTTCAGACTTGTTTGTGTTCACTGGTGGGAAATTGTCTCCTCAGATAAAAAAAGAAACCTAAAAGCAACATGACTCACGTGTGAACATCAGTGAGTCATCATCAGACTTCAATCAAACTTCAACTCATGCATCTGGATTCACCAACAGCTGACGTCTGCAGTCAAGTTTCCTCGACCGTTCCACACACACACAAAACAAACTTTTAGATCCCGGTATTCTCATGCAGTTGTAGCGATTACTCACCAGGGGGAGCCGTAGATCCTGAAGCCCCGTACGGTGACCTCGGAGTCCTGCAGGTAGATGCAGTTAGTGAGCAGCGACTGGACGTTCTCGTAATTCTCCGGCTTCAGCTTGGACGCCGAGGGGAAGTAGTAGAAGTCCTGCTTGATCAGGTCGGCCATAAACTCTTGGTCAAAGGTCAACTCATGGTTTCCGGCAATTACTATCTTGATGTCATAGGGCAGGGTACCTGGCAGGGGGAGGAGAGAGAGCGAGAGAGAGAGGGAGGGAGAAGAAGAGGAAAAAGAGGTGAGGCAGGAAATAAAAAACCAGACAGTGACAAGGAGAAATGTAGCGAGGAGCCAAAATTTGATGAAGAAGAAAGACAGATGAGGGGCAACAAAGAGAGATAATGGGGTGGTATGAAGATAAATTACAAGAGGGTACGGAGGAAACAACAAGAGAGGTGTACAGGACAGAAAGAAACAAGAAACAGGAGTATGGGATGGAAAATAAAGGACAGGGAGAGGAGGAAGAGAGACTTGGGACGTGGACAAGAGGGAGACAGAGAGACATGAAGAAAAGAAAGGGTGACAGGTGGTGTGAAGAGACAAGGAGTAGAGGGAAAACTGAAGACGGTATGAAACTCATCCCAGACGGCTTGGCATTCACACACAACAAGGCTTTCTCATTGTTCCCCTTCATTTTTAGCAAATATGTACATCTGTCTTAGCTTCCCTCCATCAGTCAAGGTCGCAACCCACTGCACTGCTGTCTGCTGTTTAAGGAAGCGCGGCTGAACGCATCCGTCAGGGAATCTTTATCTGGAGGATTGGTTGTGAAGTTTACGACGCAGAATATTAAACATTTACCAACTACGGCAACCACAGCATCGTTTCCCCCCTTTTTTCTTTCATCATCCTCCTCTAATCAAACTCACTCTTCTTCACATCAACCCCCCACCACCGCCCCTTCCATTCTCTCCTCTGTCTCAATGGCTTTAATTGGCTATTCAGAGCCCGGGTACGTTTTTGGTGTGCGATTGATCGGTACCTGTCAAACCCAGCAGCAGCAGCAGCACGCAGCTCTTCACTAAAGATCTGCGTGATGTTTTTTAAAGCTCCGCTGAGGAAACAGAGAAGGCTCCGACTAATATCTGGGTCTCTCCGTTGCCAGGTGGGGTGGGTGACGGAGGCTTTGTTTTACCACTGCCAGGACGACACGGCGCACAACCCAGTGCATCGGTTGGTGCGTCGGCATGTGTGTTTGCGAGCCAGTTTGCATGCATCTGTGCGTGAACGTGTCATGTGAGTGAAAAGGAGTAATTAAACTGAGCTTTAGAAGAGGCTGACAGCCTGGCGATGGCTCTGTCATAACAGCCAATCACAGCCTGCTGACAGAAAGAGAGAAAGAGTGGAGGGTGGTGGTGGTGGGGGGGGGTTTCGTGGGAGGGGAGAGGAAGGAAAAAGAGCGACAGAAATACTTTAGGAAGCCCAAAAATCCTTGAGTGTGAAGGAGGAATAATAACAAGATGAAAGCAGCTGTCAAAGAGTGCCCATCTCTGCAGTCTGGGCCCAGGCCGCCCCCTCTCCCCAGCACTCTTCCCATTTGTTTGGCAAAAGGGCTTGTGTTTAGTTGTCAAGCAGACACCGAAAAAGCCTCGTAAATGAGGGGCTGCACTTCTATAAAGGCACGCAGACCAACACGCCGCCGCACAATCAAAAAGATGTTTTCAGCTGCTGTTCGTCAGACTCGAGCGTCTGAAGCAGCGTTTGCTCCGTCATCCTCGGATGAACCAAGGTTGAAGGAACTCTTCTTCATTATCACCAACCGATACCTTCAGACATTGAAACTCACAGGACAGATGACTACTCTGTGTGTTTCTGCCTCCTCGCACACACACGCACACACACACACACACACAGTAGTGGAGGTAATGACATTACAGCTTTAAAATGCATAAAGTCCCTGCACATTTTCAGAGCGACTAATGGAGCATAGTAAACATGTTTCACATGTTTATGAGTGAGTGAATACAGAAATAATCAGGTAAACATTACACCTCACACTAGACTCACGCTGGGATTTGATTCAGCTGCAGAAACACTGCGAAGCTAAAAGCTCAGGCGCCGTGAACACGGACAGGTCATTTCACTGGGTCAAAGATATACTCTTGTATTTGTACATATTCTTTGCTTTCGGCTGAAAATCTAACAAAAAAAAAAATGATTAAAATATGGATGAACTGAAATTTGAGACTGAGTTCATATGTTAGGTGTTTCACTGTAAAAATCTCTCCAGCTGTTGAGAATTTCACAAAAGCAAAAGACAATCGTTTCACTGTAAAGCAGCTGCAAGGACGAAACCTGGACAAGAAAAGAAAGACAAGAGAGACTGGTCTGAATCGACATTCTCCATATTCTTTTTTTTTTTTTTTTTGGTGAGTCAGAACTGAA